>CM076579.1:813103895-813750134 GCA_034641835.2 Pinus albicaulis | reverse complement strand
TGAAACCTTAGACATAGTCTCAAAAGGTTGTGGAGTAGTCACAATTAGAGAAGCAGACTCAAAGACCGAGTGGAAGAGTCCACTCAAGCAGAGACCTCTAGGAGGAGGGAATTTCGAGCCAGATGGGAAGAGGGATTACATGTAGGTATACCTCGAGGTGAGAGGTGGGTTAATGTGCAAATATAATCCCAAGAATAAATTTGGGCAGAGTCCATTGAGATGTTGTGTCTCATGGATTTAACTTGGCTACGAGGAGCCCACAATATATTAGTAGCAGGAAGTATCAGTTGGATTGATGCAGTCAAATGTCAAGAAGACAAAAATCAGAGTGATAAAATTCGGATACTAGAGCGCAGATCAGAGTTGGCAGCATTGTAAATGGCATGGATGTAGATGTCAGCAGAAACACCGAGATTCCAATAGGCAGGTGCAGTAGCTAGCAGTAGTCAGAAGACTCTGATGAAAAATGCATTATACTGATTCAATTGCTTGGAGGCTATTTAGTTTCAGGAGTTGTAGGTCCAAACAACACTAGAGAAGTGTTGCATGCAGAACATTTCGAAGGTACCATATCGGGATAGATTGAATTCCTTTCTTATAGAGAGGGAGTGTTGAAATTTGGAACAAGAAATAGTGAAATTGGTGCCAGAAAGGACAAAATTACCCATACATTGGTGAGGAAATTTAGTGAGGAATTTTAGTTACACACTAGTGAGGAATGTGGGTGTCTAATTTATTTTTCCCTTAAATAAATTGGACAATAAATTGTAATTTCATTGCATAACAACTTGTATCAGTTAACTAAGTCATGATGACTGAGTTAGCTCAAGAAATTAGAGTTTAAGGTCTAATATGAGGCATGTAGAGTGATTATAATATTTTTGGGGTCCACTTGCAGTTAATGCATTAGTGGGGTGCAAGTGTAATCAATTAACTCAATTAATTGAGTTAAAATCAATTTAACTAGTTCTAACTGAGTGATGAGTTAGTGAGAGGTCCAACAAATTAAACTATATTTAATTCAAAAGTAGTGATCAATCATATAACTAATGATTCGCTATTAATAGCTACATCCATGTCAGTTCTGAGGAAGACCCAGTTGAGATAGAGGTTATAGGGAACATAACTATCAGTTGTATTTTTAGAGAATTTCTCAAGTGAAATTATAAAGCCATGAGGAAGCCATAATGGATTGTGTAATCAAGGAAGGTTGATTTTCCTATTTAATAAGGGCCTAATTCCTTAGGAACTACGTGAGAAAGGCAGGTTGAAGGAAGGCTAAGAATGGCCTATGTATTTGTCCAATTTTTCCTAGATCAGCGAGAGACAATTGACAAAGTGCTGGATAATTTCATGAAAGATTTCAGTATTGTATTTTTTCATGATTTCTTGAATTTATACAATATATGATAGCGGGGTTTTGAGTAGTTTCTTCCCCAAGAATATTTTATGTTGTGCGATTGATTTACTTCTTTCTCTTACTTGCATGTGATTGAGTGGTCGTGTTTTATATTCCAAAAATATGTAGAAGGATTCGGTATCTAGTTTTAGTACATCACAAGATCAGATTGAATCCATTGATATCAAATTTCTATAAATATTTACGTTGTATCAGATCGATATTTATACATGGCATCAGAGCGACATTTCTATAGACAAAATATTATGAAATATGACAAAATATTGTGAAACCTGATGAAGATCACAAAATATGATGAAATATCACAAAAGCTGGAAAAAGATGACGACAAATCACGAAAGACCTTGAAATATCATAGAAGATGAAGAATTATTATGATATATCGTGAAACACCATAAAATATCGTAAAATATCACGAAATATCATGAAAAATGATGAAAGACCATGAAATATCGCAAAATATGATGAAATATAATGAAAAATAGTGAAAGATGAAGAAATAGCATAAGAGATGATGAAAGATGATGAAATACTACAAAACATCCTAAAAGAGCATGAAATATTATGAAAGAATATGAAACATCCTAAAAAATGACAAAAGCTCACAAACGATCGTAAAAGACTGTGAAACATCCTACAATATGATGAAATATCGCAAAAGATGACAAAAAATCATGAAATATATGGAAGATCATGAAGCCTAATGAAAGATAATGAAATATCACAAAATATTGCGAAAGACATCGAAACATACTAAAAGATGATGAAGGATCATGAAAGATTGAAAAAGATGAAGAAAGATGACAAAAAATCCCAAAAGAACGCAAAATATCACAAAATATGAAGAAATATCGTGAAAGATCATGAAAGATGACAAAATATCTTAAAATATGGTGAAATATGACAAAAAATCATGAAATATGATGAAATATCTCAAAAGATAATAAAATATCATGAAAGATGATGAAAAATCATGAAATATCACAAAACATCACAAAATATTGTGAAATATCGTGAAATATCGTGAAATATCACAAAAGATTATGAAAAATGGAAAAGATCACAAAATATGAACAACTATCACGAAAGATCGTGAAAAAAAGGTGAAATGTCACGAAAAATTACAAAATATGACAAAAGATGACGAAATATCACAAAATATTATGAACAATCGCAAAAGATCAAGAAATTTCTTGTAACATCCTAAAAGTTGACAAGAGATGACAAAAGGTGACATAAAATCACAAAAGACCACAAAATATCACGAAATATGAAGAAAGGTCACAAAATATCGTGAAAGACCATAAAAGATTGCGAAATATGATGGAATTTCAAAAAAGATGATGAAAGATTGTTAAATATGATGATAGATCACAAAAGACTAGGAAACATGATGAAAGATCGTGAAAGGCCATGAAGATCCTAAAACATGACAATGAAAGACCATAAAATATTGCGAAATGTAATGAAAGATTGTAAATGATGATAAAATATCACAAAAAAATGATGAAAGATGAATAAAAATCACGAAAGATCACAAAATATCATCAACGATGACAAAATATGACGAAAAATAACGAAATATTGCAAAATATCATGAAATATGTTTAAAAATCATAAAATATCGTGAAGTATCATGAAAGCTAACGAAAGTTCGTGAAATATGACAAAATATCATGAAATATCATGAATGATTGTTGGGCGTGACCCAACTTGGTCCAATTTTGGTCAAAGTCTACGCATTTTAAGGAGCAGAGTGCATGATACCATGAAGTTATATTTACCGTGCAGTGTTCTAGGGGATTTGGGGTGGGTCGAAGCCCCTCATTTTGTAATGGATATCAGGGTTTTATTTGATTGCTTTTTCAAGCCCTGGGTATGTGGACCATGGTTTTGTAGCTATGTAAGGTTATATAAATAAATTTAATGCTTGTCGAAGATAGAAAAAATATGGATAGTTGAGAGGCACAAGTGATTGTATCTTTTGTCTATTCTGTGTTTTGAGCCTTAAGGGAAGGCTCCGTAGCCGAGTGCCCAGAGGCCTTGGAAGAGTCTGCAGCTTAATGCGTATACCACCTGCAGCTGTGTGTGTAGGTCAAGAAGCCGATTGTACTGAAAATATTCATATTAATAAAGAAGAAGAATTTTGGTCCATATTCTGTATTTATGTGTTGTTATGTTTGCTTCCTATCTGTTGATGTGAAGTAATGGTTGTAAGTAAATGTTATGGTAGCACAATTTGTATTGTTCTATGATATGTTAATGTTATACTAAATGTGATGAAGTAATTAGTTAAGCTATAACAAAACAATAGTGATATGTATGCCAAAAGACTAAGAAAAATATATAAAATAGAAGTAAGAACCAACTCGCACAGTCCCTCAAGGCTGCAGAAACCTGGTTCTGCAACCACCCCTAGAAACCTTAGGTGAGACTACGATATGCTTGCAGGTCATTGCCGAAAGGGCCAGTGTTTGAGGATTTTAGTGATGTGAAGTACGATTCGAACTTGGGTCAAGCCCAATGGAACCAATATTCATTATTATTTTTTCTTTCTTTCCATACTTCTTCAGCTACAAACAAAAACTACTTAGGATCCTCTGATCCAAGTCCTCTAAAAATATGTAGCTTGATGTCATCGAGCATGTTTCTTCTCATGGGGTTAGGGGGAGGAAAGGGGATGTAGGAGAATTATGGGGACGGGGATGGAGGGTAAGGGGGGTAGAGGGATAGGGAAACCCAAAAATTCCCTGGTTATTATTAGCTTGTAACTTCAACGCACCTTGAGGTTGGGAGGGGGAATATCACGGGGTTTTGGGGTTACTTCCTTCTTCTTCACACTCGAATTCACCTAACAAGGGACTGTAATTAGTCTCAATAAAGTTATTTGGTTCACGATCCACTATGTATCACTTTCCACTTCATGTAGACCCAATTCCTAGTTCATACATATTCTCTCTTCGTCCAAGAATTAATCTGACTACATTTGTAGCACACCCTTTTCCCACAAAATCATTTTAATAAACAACTTCAAATAATTTAGGTACTTACCTCACGGTCCTTTGAAGAATATTATTTGAGCTTCTCTGTAAGATACAATCATTTCTATGGTGAATTTAGTGATAAATCCTCCCATGATGTTGTCAATTCAAACATCAATAGCTCTTGAGATGTTGTTCTTAGTATTCTTGAGTCGTTTCATCAATTCAAGGCTCCACGTGGTAGCCTCGTCGTTTTTAAAACAAGTCTTGTTCTCAGTCAACCTTGATATCCATTAATATAATTCATTGAAAGGACTTGAATAAAGTCTCGTGTTGTTGTGTGAAAATACACCTCTCCAACTAGGCTTCATTCATCAACAACAGATTCCTGTTCTCCTAAACTGCAAATTAACATTCATTATGATTTACCCAATCTTGTATTCCCTTCTTTTATGGATGCCACATCCAAATGTCTCTCAAATAGATCCCAGTCCTAAAAACAAAACCATTTGTTGGCCCATTTGGGCTTGACCCAGGTTTGTCTTGTACTTCGCACCAAAAAACCCTCAGACACTAGCTCTTTCAGCAACAACCTACAAGAAGATCTCAGTCTCACCCGAGGTAGCTATGGGTGGTTGCAGAACTAGGCTTCTGATGCCCTGAGGGACTGCACAAGTTGGGTCTTACTTTTCTTTTTTGTATATTTCTTAGACTTCTGGCATACATATCAATAATGTGATGTTATAACTTAACTACTCACTTCGTCACATTTAGTCTAACATAAACATATCATAGAACGATACAAATTGTGCTATCATAACATTTACTTACAACCATTACTTCACATCAACAAATAGAAAGAAAACATAACAACACATAAATACAAAATATGGCCCAAAGTTCTTCTTCTTTATTAAGATGAATCTTTTCAGTAAATTATGCTTCGCGACCCGTGAACACAACTGCAGGTGGTATGTGCACTAAGCTGCATAATCTTCAAAGGTATTTGCGCACTCAGCTGCAGAGCCTTTCCTTAAGGCCCAAAACACAGAATAGATAGAAGATACAATCGCTTGTGCTTCTCAACTATCCATATCTGATCTGTCTTTGACAAGGATTATATTTCTTTATATAAAATTACATAGCTACAAAACCATGGTCCACATACCATGGGCTCGACAAAACAATCACATAAAACCTTAATACCTGTTACAAAATGAGGGGCTTCGACCCACCCTGAAGCCCTTAGAACATCGCGTGGTAGATATAACTTCATGGTACCACGCACTCTGATCCTCAAAATGTGGAGTCTTTGACCAAAATTGGACCAATTTGGGTCATGCCCAAAAGGCCCCTAAATATTTTGATCATGTGATAGAATAATGTTCAGTCCTTTTGACAAAGATGCAGGAAAAAAAAGAAGTAGCAGCCTACACAAAATATACAGATGATGACTGTTGAACCAAGGTAGGATGAACCACGTATAAACATCATAACAAAGAGTGGAGTTGCGATGGGAAATTATAAAGTAGAAGGTAAGAAGAAAGTAGAAGATACATGGGTAAGGAATACAACATAAAATTCCCCTGGGTTCAATATGAAAAAAAGAAAAAGAAGCGTTCATGGAGGCAAAGTGAAGCTCCATGGATGTTGGGGCTTCAACATCTAGTGTGAAACTGAAGTTAATTCCAAAGAAGGACTGCGACAAAGTCACTACTCTAACTCAAGAATTAGATCCAAGTATTTTAAGGTCTTTCTTACAGACTTGCATGAATATGTTGAGGAATTAGAAAGTTGTTTTAGGACTCAAGGAGTTGATAGACTCTGGTGCTTGTAAAGAGGTACCATGAAGAAATATGTCTACAGTGAACGATTTACATTGACATAAGAAGAGAACAGGGAAGGAAATGAGACTAACTGTGGAGATCAGGGAATATGATATGGATCAAGTAATCCTAGACTTAGGATCTGATGCCAACATATTACCTAAGAAAGCTTGGGATTTAATGGGAAAACCAAACTTACAATGGTCACTGATTCAGTTGAGGATGGCCAACCAAAATAATATCCTCCCTATGGGATGGTTATTTTGAATTAAAGTAGAAATTTAAGTAGTGTGTGCTACTGCAGACATCGAGGCGATTGAAATTTCAGATTATAGCAATCCTTATCTGGTGCTCCTTGGATTGGATTGGTCTTTCGATAATTTGGCGATAATAAATTTGAAGAAGAGACAAATGTTGTTTTAGAAAGACAATATGAGGTTCATTGTTCCTTTAGACCTATCAAAAGGAGTGCGCTATATAGAGCCTATCTGGGATGAATACTACGGCGCAAATGTCGACAACATTTATCAGATAAAAAGTAAGGAGGAAGATTGGATTAATCCCATTGCGGAAGGTAAAATAAGTTGGGAACATGATATTTCACGTACTTCAAATTCTGAGGAAGAATTGGATAATTGGCAGAACAAGTTACATGAAGTATCTGCAAGACGATGTGCTAGAATCACAAAATCACTTCGATGCATAACTTAGGAGGTTGTAGTCTACCTTATTATGATGGGATAGGGGATGTAATCCTTTTCTTGATGAATATAAAAGAGAATTAATAGAAGAATAGAGGTTTAAATATTTGGATGTGGCCCTGAGGTCTACACTTGCTAGATTATGGGGCACTCATAAAAGGAATATAGGAAGTTGGGAGGAGTATCGAAGGCTGATGTGGATCATATTTGGGCCAGTAGATACGAGGATCAAAGTAAAGTATGATGGTAAGGTTGACCCTCGAGAGCATATTCATCATTTCACTTTAGTTTGGAAGGATGTTACAGAACAAGAGTGGGTACATGGGTTTATCCACACACTAGAAATGATTCCTATGAATTGGTAACTTGAGACAGAATTACGAAATGGAACCGCGAGTTGGAAATAATTGTTTGAAGGATACATACTAACATTTAGTTTTGAGGATGACTGTCTGTGCATAGATTCAACCCTTCAAAAATTCATGGAAAAGGATTTTGAGAATAAAACATCGCTAACATGGAATAATGCATATTGGACCCCGCAATTGGAGAAAGCACTAGAGTGCTATAACATCCACATGCCACATGCACATTTCTCTCAAAAAAATCCTATTCCTGGAAATAGAACCATTTGTTGGCTCGGTTGGGCTTGACCTAGGTTTGGCTTGTACTTTTCACCAAAAAACCCTCAGACATTAGCCCTTTTGACAACGACCTGCAAGAAGATCTTAGTCTCACCCGAGGTAACTATGGGTGGTTTCAAAACTAGGCTTTTGCAGCCTTGAGGGATTGCGCGAGTTAGGTCTTACTTTTATTTTCTGTATTTTTCTTAGACTTCTAGCATACATATCACTACTGTGATTCTATAACTTAACTACTCACTTCGTCACATTCAGTCTGACATAAACATATCATAGAAGAATACAAGTTGCGTTGTCATAACATTTACTTACAACCATTACATCACATCAACAGATAGAAAGAAAACATAAAAACTCATAATATCACTACTATGATGTTATAACTTAACTACTCACTTCATCACATTCAGTCTAACATAAACATATCATAGAAAACATAACAACACATAAATACAAAATATGGCCCTAAATTATTCTTCTTTATTAAGATGAATATTTTCAGTAAATTATGCTTCTCGACTCGTGAACACAACTGCAGGTGGTCTACACACTAAGCTGCATAATATTTGAAGGTCTCTGCACACTCAGCTGCGGAGCCTTTCTTTAAGGCCCAAAACACAGAATAGATAGAAGATACAATCACTAGTGCTTCTCAACTATCCATATATGATCTGTCTTTGACAAGAATTATATTTCTTTATATAAAATTACGTAGATACAAAACCATGGTCCACATACCATGGGCTCGACAAAACAATCAAATAAAACCCTAATACCCATTACAAAATGAGGGGCTTCGACCAATGCTGAAGCCCCTATAACATCGCGCGGTAGATATAACATCACAGTACCATGCACTTTGATCCTTAAAATGTGGATTCTTTGACCAAAATTGGACCAAGTTGGGTCATGCCCAAAAGGCCCCTAAATATGTTGATCATGTGATAGAATAATTTCAGTCCTTATGACAAAGATGCAGGAGAAAATTAACTAGTAGCTTGCACAAAATCTATAGATGATGATTGTTGAACCAAGGGAGGATGAACCATGCATAAACATCGTAACAAGGAGGGGAGTTGCGATGGGAAATGATAAAGTAGAAGGTAAGAAGAAAGTGGAAGATACATGGGTAAGGAAGACCGTAGAAAAATCCCCTGAGTTCAATATGCAAAAGGAAAAATAAGCATTCATGGAGGCTATGCAAAGCTCCATGGATGTTGGGGCTTCAACATCTAGTGTGAAACCGCAGTTAATACCAAAGAAGGATCGCGAAAAAGTAACTAATCTAACTCAAGAATTAGATCCAAGTATTTTACGGTCATTCTTACATACTTTCATGAATATGTCGAGGAATCAGAATGTTGTTGAAGGACTCAAGGAGTTGATAAACTTTGGTTCTTGTAAAGAAGTACCACAAAGCGATATGTGTGCAATGAGCAATTTACGTCGACATAAGAAGAAAACGGGAAAGGAAATGAGACTAACTACAAAGATCGGGGAATAATATATGGATCAAGTAATCCTAGACTTAGGATATGATGCCAACATGTTACCTAAGAAAACTTGGGAGTTAATGGGAAAACCAAAGTTAAAATGGTCACCGATCTAGTTGAGGATGTCCAACCAACATAAGATCCTCCCTATGGGATGGTTATCTGGAAGTACAGTAGATATTTATGTAGTGTGCGCTGCTGCAGACTTTGAGGTGATTGAAATTGTAGATGATAGTAATCCCTATCTGATGCTACTTGGACTAGATTGGTCTTTCAATAATTTGGCAATAATAAATTTGAGGAAGAGACAAATGGTGTTCAAGAAATACAATATGAGGGTCATTTTTCCTTTAGACCCATCAGAAGGAGTGCGCTATATAGAGCCTATTTGGGATGAATACTACAACGCAGATGTCGACAAAATTTATCAGATAACAAGTAAGGAGGAAGATTGGATTAATCCCATTGGGGAAGGTAAAATAAGCTAGGAACGTGAAAGTTCATGTACCTCATATTCTGAGGAAGAAATGGATAATTGGCAAAACAAGTTACATGAAGTATCTGCAAGACGATGTGCTAGAATCACAAAATCGCTTCGCTGCATAACTTCAGAGGTTGTTTTCTGCCTTATTATGATGGGATGGGAGATGTAATCCTTTTTCTTGATGAATATAAAAGAGAATTACTAGAAGAACAGAGGTTTAAATCTTTGGATATGGCCCTGAGGTCTACACTTGCTAGATGGTGGGGCACTCATAAAAGAAATATAGGAAGTTGGGAGGAGTATCGAAGGTTGATGTGGATCAGATTCGGGCCAGTAGATACAGGGGTCAAAGTAAATTATGATGGTAAAGTTTACCCTCGAGAGCATATTCATTGCTTCACTTCAGTTTGGAAGGAAGTTCCAAAACAAGAGTGGGTACATGGGTTTATCCACACACTAGAAATGATTCCTATGAATTGGTAACTTGAGACAGAATTGTGACATGGAACTGCGAGTTGGACATAATTGGTTGAAGGATACATACTAACATTTAGTTTTGAGGATGATTGTCCACACATAGATTCAACCCTTCAGAAAAAGGATTTTGAGAATAAAAATTCGCTAACATGGAAGAATCCATATTGGACCGCACAATTGGAGCAAGAACTAGAGTGCTATAATGTGATTTCAGAAGAAGTTGATGAGGATCCGCACAATATTGACATCATAGAATCGGAAGGACACCTAGAAGTTGTTGGACCAACACCTCAAGTACTCGATATAACGAAGCCCGCAAAAATAAAGAACGTGAATATGAACCAAATTTTGCAATGATTGGAGATTATTAGGATGAAAACAAAGTTAGAAAAATTACAAAGTTTTTTCACGAGTATTAAGAGATATTCCCCGTGAAATTTTCTGAAATGAACGACATATTAAGGGACGTAGGAGTTATGAGGGTTCCCCTGAAACCTGAATAAAAGCCAGTAAATCAAAGACCCTATAGGTTCAATATAAAATATAAGGAAAAAGTAATGGAGGATTTAGATAAAATGATCAAAGTTAGTATCATTTAAGCTTCGAAGAGTCTAAATGGGTAACCCCCATGGTAGCTCAGGAGAAGAATACAAAAGGAGAGATAAAAATTTATGTTGACTTGAGAATACCAAATGATTCATGTCTGCATGACCCCTTCCCTACACCATTTATAGATGAAGTATTGGAAAATGTGGGAGGACAAGAGGCCTATTCTTTCACATATGGATTTTCGTGTTACTATTAGATCAAAATTGCACCAGAAGATAGACATAAGAATACTTTTTTCTACAGAGTGGGGCTCTTATCAGTACATGGTGATGCCTTTTGGCTTGAAGAGTGCTCCTAACATATTTTATAGAGTTTCAGTTTCAACCTTCAAAGAATATATACACAAAATTTTTGAATTTTACTTTGATGACTGGACAATATTTGGGTTGTTGAAAAAGCATGTTGCGAGCCTAAGATTGATGTTGGATACATGTAGGAAATACCAAATATCATTAAATTTGAATAAGTGTATCTTTTTTGTACCATTTGGAATACTGTTGGGACACGTGGTTTGTAAGAAGGGATTAATGGTGGATCTAAAAAAGATAATAGTTATTGTGAACTTTCGAGCACCAAAAACAGTGAGACAAATGTGCACGACACTTGGACACACTGGCTATTAAATTTTTTTTATAAAAGGGTATGCATAGATAACTGCACCAATGGTTAATATTTAAAGAAACATGTGCCTCTTTAGTGGGATGAATAATTCCATAAGAGCCTAAACATACTAGAAGAGAAAATGGTGACTGCACCTATTCTAGTTTTCCTAGACTGGAATAAGGAATTTCATGTACATGTCGATGCATCTTGCATAGTGTTGGGTGTAGTAATAACATAGGAAGGAGCAGGAGAAATTGATCACCCCATAGATTTTGTGAGCAGAAAAATATCTAAGGCAGAAAAGAGCTGTACTAAGACAGAAAGAGAAGGGTTAGATATGGTCTACGCATTATATAAGTTCAAGAAATACTTGTTGGGAGCGCATTCCAAGATGTTCATCGATCACTCCGCACTGAAATATTTGGTGAATAACCTTGTTTTAGGAGGAAAAATATGTATAAGGTTTTTGTTTTTCCAGGAGTATGACTTCGAGGTTGTATTCAAACCAGGAATATTGAATGTCAGACTTGATCATATGTCGAGGTTGGAGACAGGAGAAGAAACCAAAAGTATTGCAGATAACCTGCCCAATGCACATTTATTCACAATCAGGGTCACAAATGATAAATTTACATATATTATTTAGTTTTTGGCCACAATAATGGTGCCCATGGAGTAAACTACATAGCAAAAGAAGGAGATGGCAGTCAAAGAATCCAATTTCTCATTGATTGCAGGACACTTGTACAAAATGGGACCAGATGAAATATTGCATAGATACATCCCTAAACATGAAAGGCAAATTGTTTTGGTAGAAGCTCATGGAGGAGTCACAGGTGGAAATTATGCAGGAAATGCCACTATGCATAAAATATTGAGAGCTAGGTTATGGTGGCCCATAGTACATAAGGATACAAAATAGTTTTTTCAAGCATGTGATGTATGCCAAAGAATAAGAAAACCATCCAGAAGAGACAAAATTCCATTAAATCCATAGGTGACATTGCAAGAATTTGAAAAATGGGTTATTGACTTTGTTGGACCTATCAACCTACCAAGAAGGAAGACAGTTGCAAGATACATAATCACTGCGACTGATTATTTGACGAGGTGGGTCAAGGCACAGGCAGTGAAGGATTTTAGCGTAGATACTACCGTGAAGCTCATATTTGAATATATTCTGTCCAGATTTGGGTGTCCAAAGATATTAATGAGTGACCGAAGTTCACATTTCTTGCATAAGACTATTGAGGCGTTGAATGAACAATTTTAAGTATACCACTGGAAAAGTACTCAATATCATCCTCAAGTGAATGGGACAGTCAAAGCCTTCAATAAGATTCTGGATAACGCACTCACAAAAGTGTGCAATATGAACATAAATGACTGGGATCTAAGGATTCTAGTGGTGTTGTGGGCATATATGACAACATGCAAGAAACTGATAGGCCAAACACCTTTTAGGTTGGTATATGGACAAGAAGAAACCATACCTATGGAGTACATTGTGCCAAGTTTGAGAATTGCAGCCTTCACAAACATGGAAAACTCTGATATAATGGAAGAAAGGATGGAACAATTTATTTCTCTGGAAGAAGATAGGTTTTCACCAATAAATACAAAAAGCACAGGAGAAATCCTAGCATGAAAATATCATCAAGAAGAATACATTCTGGGAAGGAGATATTGTACTTTAATATGATATAAAAATTGTGAAGTTCCCAGGGAAATTTAAAACACATTGGTTAGGATCGTATATAATCAAGAACATCTCTGATGTTGGTGCAGTCAAGATCATAAAGTTAAATGGTAATATAATTCTAGGATGACTAAATGGTAGTAGATTGAAGGTATATAGGGATGAATTTGTCCCTGGAGCTTCACACTAAAAGAGGAAAGGAGAAGAGCCTTAGTGCCACCTGTAGTTGAAAGTGGGAACTGAACTATAAACTACTTTGCAGAAGGAGACTTCGCCAAAGGAATATTATTGTGCGATATTTAGGAGTAGGTCAAATTCTGAAAGAACCGCGAGAGAGGGAAGATTACTGAGACACAAAATGGATGCATCAAAGATAACCAGAAAAATATGGCCATTGGAAGGAAAAAGTTGTCGTTAAAATAAATTTTTCAGTAAGAGGCATGAGACAAATTAATTTATGAAGCACAACTGGTCAGATATAATGCCATATTTGCATTGAATGAGAAATATCTAAGCTAATCATGAGGTTCAAAATTCAAATTCGCTATAAAAGACAACTCTCACTCCACATTTTAGACTTTTATGTCTATTTTGATAATTCACGATCAAGTGTGAGACAAGTGTGATTTTTTATGTCTGAGAGAAGTTTCGAAGATATTGGTAGAGAATTTTCAAATAAATGGCTAGCATGTGTCATGGAAGCCTATATTGGTAAATACGTAGCACAAAATGTACTTGTATCCCCAAAGCGCTCAATGTTGTTGGGACAACAAGTAGCCATAGAATAAAAATAGAAAAGAATACAAGAAAAGAGGCCAAATAAAGTCACTAGAGTAGAGCTAAGGACGTCCCAGAGGAATACGGTAGCGAAAGCGAAACAAACAAATAAAAATAAGGATACGAAATATGTGGAGAAGGCGACAAAACTAGTTCAGCAGAAGCATAAAGATCAAGAACAAATCCATGAAAGTGAGGAGGAAGATGAGATACAACAAAGGGAGATAGAGGGCGTAAAGAACCCCTCTATGCTGCCACCATATTTTGCACCAAGGAAATCAAGTGCCAAGCTGATTAAAGACCCCAAAGACGTGAAATTAGGCACTTTCACGCTGCTACTACCAGAAGAAGTTCCATTTCAAGGAGAATTACTTGGAAAAATCTCGCAATTGAAGATGGAGGATTGGAACTTCAATGACCAGAGTAAGTACCCACGGTTCAAGCCGAGAAGGTACCTATCATAGATATATTATTCAACGAGCAAAGTTAAAAGGTTGGATCCACACTAGTGGGCTGAGGGATTGATGAGATCAGTCTTGCTGAACATGTTAAACGTGCCACACTTCGGTCGAAGAAATCAAAACATGGACTATGTTCAATAGTTACTTATATTAGTACATGACAGATGCCTCTAGTTGGGGAAGGGGATCCTAATTGATGAAATGTTGACATGGAGGAAAACTGGACTGCCCTACGAAGGGAAGGAACTTGCTAAAGAGTTTGTCAGCAAAAACAAGAATAAGGCAGTAGCACAAACCATGAAGGACAAGTTCATCATAATCAAGAAGTCGCGAGGTTATGATATTAATTCCATCCGTGGTTGCCTTATGCGCACATTGCAACATTGGGGTCCAGTTCAACTGGGCCAGATATTTATGCAATGATTTTTTTGAGGACTTCCACAAGGCACAAGAATAAGGTATTGATCATTGCACTATTATCATGGAAGGAGATAAAGGACTCACAATTTCCTCCAGTCAAAGACTATGTATGCGAAGCCGCACAGTATGCCTCACTCTAGAATAGCAAGGAGTCGTCGCGTCCATGAGAGAACACAATTTAATTTATGTTAATGCAAATATACTTGCACATGGTAGTGAACC
The DNA here is from genome assembly GCA_034641835.2 of Pinus albicaulis. Lineage (NCBI taxonomy): Eukaryota > Viridiplantae > Streptophyta > Pinopsida > Pinales > Pinaceae > Pinus > Pinus albicaulis. The sequence goes on along the minus strand of CM076579.1, from coordinate 813,735,320 downwards.
GACATCTCGGGTTATCACCAAGTTTGTTTGATTAGTATCACAATATAGCAAAGTTTAAAGCATATTTTCACAAGATATATGTGAAGGCTCGGAAGGATCCAATGGAGACGTGGAATCCTTTGCCATATTTGATCGCCTAAGATGACCTTATCGAGATAATATAGCACTGTTCAGTAGAGTGAATGACTCTAACCATAGAAGACAATGAAGTAGAGGAGGACACCTCGCAACATGAGGGTCCAAGTGGAAAGGACAAAGAAAAATATGTACGAGAAATAGAGTTGAAACAATAACATGATCCCCAGGACCCTTTCAACGACGTAGATCCAACAGAGGAATCATCATTCATCATCAAAAAGAGGATTCCTACAATGCCTACAATGAGCATAAGGAAGAAACAGAATGAAGACACATCTAAGGGCACAATACCACTTGTCCTCATTGATGGGGACATTGATGAAATTGGAGAAAAAATCCAGGAAGTAACAACATAAACATGGAATAGGGTCGATAATCACTATAGATTAGTCTTGAAATATGTTCAACAAGGCATTGCATAGTTAAAGTTATTGGAGAAAACATCCAGACAGCCGAAGCAAATGGACCAACCACTGCAACCAGAGCGACAGATAGAAACGACATTTGGATTAAGGAGTATGCAAATACCAACTAGTGCGTTAGAGTTTGAATCCATTAAAGAATATGAGCGAGAAAAAGGGTGGGACCATGTCAATATGAACATCATCATGATTCCAACTCAAATATTTCACGATTTCCACCAAGGTATAACAACTGAGCTGAAGGAGTGAGAACATTGCATTTCATTTTTAAACATTCAGGTGGAGAAGGAAAGAGCTTCGTTGAAGAAGGAGATCGATAAACTAATCAAGGAAAGGGATGGATCATGCTAGCAATAGCAACAACTAGAGGAAGTCATTGAAATATTGTGTAGTGAAGCTCCGGACGTAGAGGTCCACGAAGAAGAGTCACCAACAAAGAATTTCATGAAGCTCGACCTCGCAATAAATGATTCAAAGAATGAGTTCACAGATATGAAGTTTGAGTATGAAGTAAATATTACCAAGCTAAAAATAAGGTTGTATCTAGTCACACCACCAGAAGTACATGAGCAGGGGGAGATGGATCTAAAATATGTAGTGAAAGGCATCACCAACATAGTGGCGGACTGTGGCCAACTACTAGATGAAACTATCTAGATTTGGACCTCACTATAAGAGGATCCAAATATTTAATGTATTGAAGAGGATCTCCAGACGAAGAAGAAGTATTTGGAAGAAATCCAGGAAACTTCGAACGCATTACCAGTCTTGCAGATGCTCGCTAGAATGACCAAAGCAAAGACTCCTCAAAAGAATATTGAAGACCTTTGGAGAAAAGAGCAGATTTTGATAAAGAGGACTTAGCCGTGGTAGGATGAGGCCCTCCAACTATCATAGGAAATAGATGATAGGTTCAAGGAGCTACGACAAAGGGAGAAATAATTTCTGTAGAAGATTTTCAAACCAACAACAGAGGCACTTGTTGGCTCCCCTTGATTTGCAAGATTGGTAAGAAAAACTCTGCAGAGAACCACATCAAACCACTTTGGAGTCCAAGGATGTAGCCTTCCTGGACTCAGAGAGGGCTCTCTCTATGTTTGTGTTTGTAAATGATGTATCTTTATGCTTATGTTTTGTGATCTTAGGCTAGTTATGAAGTTCTAGGACTATTTGTTTTGTTTTGATTGGTTGATTAATTGATTGTGTGATTAAGTGATTGAGTGTTTCAATTGAACAGATAGACTATGGGCAGCATTAATCCATTGGGATATGGAGTCATAAAAGGATTTAATTGTTCATCAAATCTGCAAGGGTTTTCATAGGGAAAGTTAACTATATCAAGTGGATCTTTTACATTTAGATGAAATATGAAATGACAGTAAGTTGGGAAATCAGTAAAACTTAAAGGGCATTTAAGAATCCTTTAGCCATGCTTCAACAAGAAAATACTTTTGGGTAATTGTTTAAGAAAAACCAAAGGACAGGGAAAACCATAGACTTCTTTGGCTAGACTCTACTAAGTAAACCTTTAATACAACAATCCAACAATCCTAGAGAGCAGGACACCCTTGAATTCTCTAGCTATTGCTTTCAGACAAAGAAAACATTCAAGATAACAATGAGTGAAACTAAAGAGCAAGATACACCTGACTTCTTTAATCAAACTACTAAAATACCTTCAAAGCAACAATTTAAGACAAACCAAAGGACAGGGCACACCATAAAATTATTTGGCTAGATTCTACTACGTAAACTTCAAAGAAGGCCTTAAAAATAATATTTCAAGAAAAACCAAAGGATAGGGAAAACCATAGACTTCTATGGCTAGAATATACTGAGAAACTTTCAAGGCAACAAGCTAGGTGGAACTAAAGAGCAGGACGACCCTGAATTATCTAAACAGACCTTACAGAGGAAAACATTAAGATAAAGCAGACAAAATTAAGGTGACAAGACAACATATCTTAATCTAAATTTTCTGTTCTTTTATCAAAGAAATGATTGAAAATATGGAAAATAGAAGGGAAACATTTACAAAGAAGGGTAACATCACCATTAACATAGCTCAAGAATCCTATGAATCATGCTTGTATTACTGATGTCTAAAACAATTACAATACTCAAATACTCCAATACAATAATCTCTGCAACTCAGAGTCTGATCTAATCCAGCCTATCAGTCAATCCAGCAACCAACAACTTACCAACCAACACTAAAAATTAATAATACATGCAGTGTTTATTTGCAAAATGAGGAGGTTTCCCTAAGATAAGGTTTCAGATTTGTATTTATAATAGAGTTAATGTATTTTTGACCTTTGAGACCATGCAAGGCCCAAGGCAAAATATATGTGACTAACTCACTGTAATAATAACTTATAACTTAACTGTTGAGCTAACTTTTGGGATATATTTGACTTTTAAGGCTTTTCATTAACTCTTTCAATAGATTTTGAGCTGCTAAGAAATATCTCTGACTGTTACAATAAATTTTGTTGCTTTTATTGAAGTGAAATGAGCTGTAGATGGCAGATATGGTCTGAAGAAGTAATTTATGAGTGCTTTTAGTCATTCGGATCTATTTTCTCTGTTAATTTGTCTTTAAACATGTTTAGCCTTAAAAACTTGGATTTATCTTTTACTGACTGTCTTACTATTTTTACTTCGCTGACTTGTCTCCTAAACTCTTCTTTCTCCTTTTAATTCTTCTAATCTGATTTTATCTCTGATATCTGTCTTTTAATCATGTTTCTTCATCCTTAACCTTTGATTTCATCTTTAATCCTTTAACCTCTCACTGTCACAGTCTCTTTGACTATGTTCTTTATTTTCCCTTTATCTCTGCGTTATTGAGACATTTCTTACTACTTTGGTGTATTTAAACGACCATCAGTGGTCATGATCCATTGATGTTCATGTTTGGAACTGGTGCTCCTAGTCCTTTTGATGAACAAAATTTGCTGGATCGTCACCCAGGGAGTCTGTTTGGACATTTTTTGGACCTTAGAAATGCAAACCACACATCTTTTACCTCGATTACCTGCACAATAAAACAAATTGATTAATTTAAAATCCTGCGCTATGGCTTTCAGCGTTGTTTTTATGGCTTTTCAGGATTTTGGGGAGTTTGCAGAGGTGTTAATGGCGGATGAGGGCTTTATCGCAGAGTTACAGGGCTTTGAATCATTTGAAAGGAGAAGTGGTTTTAAGTTATGGTGGGAGGTAGTATGGTGGTTTATCGCGCGGGATGGAGGTGGTAAACGGTATTGGGCAGAGGGACGCAATGCCATAGAAAGGGTGATGCGTGGCAGGGAGGGATAGCGATAATACTTCCCATTTCATGGGGTTTGGAGGTTTTAACCCTGGCACACTTATGTTTGCAATAAAAATCGTGGGACGTTGGATCGTGAGGGATTGATCCAATGGTGGTTGGGGAAATGATGAAGTGGTGGGTTATAATAATGTGGGGCCTGGGAGGATACGTCGCGAAGTTCTTTTATAAAGTGGGGTCGGGGTTAAATAATAAGCGGAGACGCTTATTATTAAGGTTGGGGTAAGTGTGATAGGGCACAGGGAAAAGGATTTTAAAGTGGGTAATAGGTATAAAGGGGTGTCAGTTCTTTTTAATTAAAACAGGGTTTTACTAAAAGGAGTGTGGATCCCAAATGATAAATAGGATTTATTCAAAAACAATGAAAAAGGGGATTTTTCATTGTTTTTAAAGGGAAAAAGGAAGATGAGTGAAAGAGGGAGGGGTTTTTAAGCAATGTAAGTGGGGCTTTAGGTAAGAGAAAAAGTGAAAAGGGGGATTAAGATCTAACTTGGGTTTCTTTTTAGGGCATGAGAGTTCCAAGGAAGGAAAAATGAAAGATAGTGGATAGGTTAAATTAAGATAATGAAGGCAGTGAGATTTTTTAAAATAGTTGATAGTCAACGAATGCTATTTTCAGTAGATTGTAGAAAATCCATAGTCACCTAGTGATACTGTCAAATATAGGAGGATAACAGCACTACTAGAAGAAGTGCGCAGAGAAGAAAAGCAAGTAGCAAAAATACTTCACCCATATAATGTTGCCTACATGAGGATCGTAGCAAAGATTCGGGGCATAACAACTCAGTGACTCGAGATGAGTCACATGTGAGTGTTGGGAGCCTATTGGGTGTGGCCCAACTTGGTCCAATTTTGGTCAAAGACTCCAAATTTTGAGGAGAAAAGTGCATGATACCGTGAAGTTATATATATTGTGCGATGTTCTAGGGGCTTCAAGTTATGTCGAAGCCCCTCATTTTTTAATGGTTATAAGGGTTTTATTTGATCGTTTTCTCGAGCCCATGGTATGTGGAAAATGATTTTGTAGCTATATAATGTTATATAAATAAATGTACTACTTGTCGAAGATAGATCAAAGATGGATAGTTGAGAAGCACAATTCATTGAATATTCTGTCTATTCTATGTTTTGGGCCTTAAGGAAAGGCTCTACAGCTGAGTGCGCAGAGACCTTGGAAGAGTCTAAATCTTAGTGTGCATACCACCTGCAGCTATGCACACAAGGCGGGAAAGAAAATGTACTGAAAATAATCATCTTAATAAAGAAGAAGAAGTTTGGGCCATATTATGTATTTATGTATTGTTGTGTTTTCTTTCTATCTGTTGATGTGAAGTAATGTTGTAATTAAATGTTATGATAACATAATTTATATTTTTCTATGATATTTTTATGTTAGAATGAATGTGACGAAGTAAGAGCCACCTCGTGTAGTCCCTATAGGCTGGAGAAACCTGGTTCTCCAACCACCCATAGCCACCTTGGGTGAGACTGTGATATGCTTGCAGGTCATTGCCGAAAGGGTTGGTGTTTGAGGGTTTTGTTGGTTCAAAGTATGAGCCAAACCTGGGTCAAGCCCAATCGAGCCAACAATGATCCTAATAAGTCGCAAAATATCATGAAATATCATGAAATATGATGAAAGATCATGAAAGATGATGAAATATCACAAACTATGATGAAATATGTCGAAATATAACGAAAGATGACAAAATATGACTAAATATCACAAAAAAATTGTAAAATATCACGAAACATGACAAAAGATGACGAAAAATCATGAAATATTGTAAAACATCATGAAATATGACAACAAATCACAAAAGACAATGAAAGATCATAAAACATAACGAAAGATGACGAAATATGATGTAATATCATGAACGATTGCAAAAGATCACGAAACATGACAAAAGATGAGAAAAAGAATGCAAGATTGTAAAAGATAACGAAATATGACAAAAAATCATGACAGACCGCGAAATATCATGAAAGATGAAGAAAGATCGTGAAATACCCTAAAATATTGCAAAAGATGATGAAATACCGTGAAAAATGGCAAATGATCATAGAAGATCACAAAAGATCATGAAATATTACTAAAGATGATGAAAAATTATGAAATATGAAGAAATAATATGAAAGATCACAAAATACCTCGAAAGATCACAAAATATGAAAAAATATGACAAAATATCATAAAATATGACGAAATATCGTGAAAGATGATGAAACATAAAGGAATACCGCGAAAGATCACGAAACATCCTAAAAGATCATGAAATTGAAAAAAGATAGTGAAAGATGAGGAAAGATGATGAAATATCACAAAAGATGAAAAAAGAGCATGAAACATCTAAAAAGATCGTGAAAGATGAGGAAAGACCACAAAACATCCTAAAAGTTGTTGAAAGATTAACAAAGACTGCGAAACATCATGAAAGATGACAGTAGATCTTGAAAGATAATGAAACATCACAAAAGATGAAAAAAAATCATGAAAGATGATGAAATATTACAAAATATCACGAAATATCATGAATGATGATGAAATATCATGAAATATCACAAAATATTGCCAAACAACCTAAAATATGATGAAAAAACATGAAAGACCATGAAAAATCACAAATGATGAAGAAAGATCACAAAATACCATAAAATATTACAAAATATGATGAAATATCGCAATAAATGACAAAAGTCCAAAAAAGATTGCAAAATATGATGAAACATGAAAAAACCATGAAAAATGAAAAAAGATCAGGAAAGATGATGAAATATGACAATAGATTAGGAATGATGATTTCATGACTATCAAACGTCCTAAATGATTTCAAAATATGACAAAATACCACGAAACATTGTGAAAGACGATGAAACATCCTAAGATAGGACAAAATATCTTGAAATATGATGAAAGATGATGAACAATTACAAAATATGACGAAAGATTGTGAAAGGTCACGAAAGATCACGAAACTTCCTAAAAAAAGATGAATAAAATTTGTGAAAGATCACGAAAGATCACAAAAGATGATGAAAGATGATGGAAAATCACAAAACAATGCAAAAGAATACAAAAGATGAATAGAGACCATGATAGATCACGAAATATGAAAAAAGATGACAAAAGATCATGAAAGATGATAAAAAACCGTGAAATATCATAACAGTTTGTGAAACATCGTAAAATATTGAAAAATATTGCAAGAGATGATGATATATGAAGAAAAAATAGGAAAGACCATGAAAGATCATGAAAGATGAAGAAAGATTGCAAAATATTGCGAAAGAACATAAAATATCACGAAAACTGGTGAAGTATCGTGGAATTTTTTGAAAGATCAAAAAACTACTGCAAAACATGATGAAAAATGATGAAAGGTCATGAAGTATTGCAAAATATCACAAAATATGACGAAAAAATCACAAAAGTTCATGAAAGAGTGCAAAACATCACAAAATATGATGAAAGATCATGAAATAATACAAAAGATGATAAATGATCATGAAAGATGACGAAATATGATAAAATATCAGAAAATATTGTGAATGATCCTAAAAAATCATGAAAGATGATTAAATATCATGAAAGATGACAAAATATTGAAAGATCATAAAAGATGACGAAAGATCATGAAAGATAACAACAGGTCATGAAAGATCATGAAAGATGACACAAGATGAGAAAATATCATAAAAGAAGACAAAATATGACAAAAGATCATGGAATATCACGAATGATCCTAAAAATCATGAAATATGATGAAATATTGAGAAATATGACAAAAGATCACAAACGATGAAGAAATATAACAAAATATGATGAAAGATGATGAAAAACCGCGAAAGATTGCAAAATATCACGAAACATAACAAAAGATGACGAAAAATCATGAAAGATTTCAAAATATCATGAAATATGATGAAAAATCATGAAAGATCACAAAAGATCATGAAATATGAGTAAAGATGGTGAAAAATCATGAAAGATCGCAAAATATTGCAAAATATGGTAAAAGATCATGAAAGATCGTGCAAGATCATGGAAGATGACAAAATATGACAAAAGATCACGAAAGATGATGAAGGCTTGCAAAAGGTGATGAAAGATCAAGAAAGACCACGAAAGATTGCAAAGTAGCTTGAAGGATGGTGAAAATTTAAGAAAGATCGTGAAAGAGGATGAAATATCACAAAAGGTGATGAAATATCATGAAAGATGAAGAAATAATATGAAATGTTCTAAAATATCATGAAAGATGACAAAATATCATGAAAGGTGAAGAGAGATCATGAAATACCTCAAAAGATCACTAAAGATGACAAAATATGACAAAATATCACGAAAATTGTGAAAGATGATGAACGATCACAAACTATAATGAAATATCAAGAAAGAATGTGAAACGTCCTAAAAGGCCACCAAAGATGACAAGATATCATGAGAGATGACAAGAGATTACGAAATATCACAAAACACCATTAAACATCCTAAAATATCGTAAAAGATGACAAAATACCTCAAAACATGCTAAAAGTTGACGAAAGATCACAAAATATCACGAAATACCAAGAAACATCCTAAAAGATGACGAAAGATCTTGAAAGATGATGAAAGGTCACGAAATATGAGGAAAAATCATGTGAAGTGTTGAAATATCACGAAAGATCAAGAAATATGATGAAAGATTGTGAAACGTGACGAAAGATCGCGAAACATCCTAAAATATGACAAAACATGAAAAAAAATGACGAAAAAACATGAAATATAGCAAAATATGATGAAAGATGATAAAAAATCACAAATGATCACAAAAGATCATGAAATATGACTAAAGGTGACAAAAAATCACAAAAGATCGTGAAAGATCGCAAAATACTAGAAAGATCACGAAAAATAAAGGGAGATCATGAAAGATAACGAAAGATGCGAAAGATCATGAAATATGAAAAAATATTGGGAAAGATCATGAAATATCGAAAGACATCATAAAAGATTGCAAAAGATGAAGAATTATAGTGAAATATGAGGAAAGATAATGAAATATTGCAAAATATGAAAAATGAGTGTAAAACATCCTAAAAGATAGTGAAATATGATGAAACACCATGAAACATCCTAAAACATGATGAAAGATCACGAAATATGATGAAACATCCTAAGAGATGACAAAATATCTTGAAAGATGACAAAACTTGGCAAAAGATGATGAAAAATCACGAAAGATGATGAAAGATGATGAAGATAATGAAAGATCATGAAATATCACAAAGGATGATGAAAGATGATGAAAAATCATGGAAGATCGTGAAAGATCATGAAACATGAAGAATAATCATGAAAGATCACGAAAGATCATAAAATATCACAAAATACAATGTAATATCATGAAAAATGACAAAGGTAATGAAATATCGCAAAAGATGATGAAAGATAATGAAAAGCCATAAAAGATGAAGAAATATCATGAAAGATGACGAAAAATCACGAAATATGACGAAAGGCTACAAAAGATTTTGAAACATCCTAAAATATAATGAAAGCTCACGAAATATTGTGAAAAACCATGAAACATCCTAAAATATGTCAAAATATCTTGAAAGATGACGAAATATTGCGAAAGACGAAGAAAATCACAAAAGATGGTGAAATATAATATAATATCACAAAATATTGTGAAAGAGCCTAAAATATGACGAAAGATGAAGAAATATCATGACATATAGAAAATTATAATGAAATATGATGAAAAATCACAAAAGAATGAAAAATATCACAAAAGATGAAGAAATATCATGAGATATCACAAAATATTGTGAAAGATGATGAAAGATAATGGAAGATTACAAAATATCCTTAAATATGATGAGAGCTCGTGAAAGATGATGAAAAATCATGAAAGATGATGAAAGATCATGAAAGATGAGAAAATATCATGAAAGATGATGAAAGATCACTAAAGATTACGAAATATGATGAAAAATGGAAAAAGAAAAAAAAATTACAAAAGAAGAACAAAGATCATGAAAGATAACACAAGATTGCGAAAGATCACGAAAGATCGTGAAGGATGACAAAAGATGATGAAAGATGATGAAAGATCGTGAAAGATTATGAAAGATCATGAAAGTTCATGAAAGTTCGCGAAACATCATAAAAGATAACGAAATATGTTCGAAAACTGCAAAAGACGACAAAACATCATGAAAGATAAAGAAATATCAAAAAATATTTCGAAAGACCATAAACGATCGTGAAAGCTTATGAAAGATCAAGAAAGATGATGAAATATCATGGAAGATGACAAAAGATCACGAAAGAGCACGAAACATGAAAAAATATTGCAAATACGATGAAAGATCCTAGCAGCTGATGAAATATCAGACAAGATAATGAAACATCATGAAATATTGTGAAACATCCTAACATATGATAAAAGATCACAAAAAATCGTGAAACATCCTAAAATATCATGAAACATGATGAAAGATCATGGAAGATGTGAAAGATGACAAAAGATAAAAAAATATCATGAAAGATCATGAATGATCCTAAAAAAAACTCAAAAGATGATGATATATCGTGAGAGATGATGAAATATCAGAAAACATGACAAAAGATCACGAAAAATGAGGAATTATGATGAAAAATGAAGAAAAATCATGAAATTGCAAAATATCATAAAAGATGACAAAAGATGATGAAAAATAACGAAATATTGAAAAATTTCATGAAAGATGATAAAAATCACGAAAGATTGTGAAATATCATGAAGGATGAAGAAAGATAACGAAAGATGATGATAGTGAAATATTATGAAAAATCATAAAAGTTCGTGAAACTTCCTAAAAGATGACAAAAGATCATGAAACACTATGAAATATCAAAAAAGATCGCAAGAGATGATGATCGGTGAGAAAAAATCATGAAAGATCGTGAAATATCACGAAAGATCAATAAATATCACAAATATCATGAAAGACCATAAAATATCACGAAAGATTGTGAAATACCATGAAATATCGTGAAATATTGCGAAACATCCTGAAAGATGATGCAAAATCCCCAAAGATTGTGAAATATCACGAAACATCCTAAAAATCGCGAAAGATGGCAATGGACTGTGAAAAATGACAAAAGATGATAAATGATGACAAGAGATTGTGAAAGATCGCAAATGATCCTAAAAAATTATAAAATATGATGAAAGATGATGCAAGATCATGAAAGATGAAAGATGACGAAAGATCATAAAAAATGACGAAAGATGAAGATACATCACGAAATATCGGAAAATATCACCAAAGATGATAACATATGAAGAAAAATAATGAAATATTGCAAAATATCACAAAATATGACAAAAAATCACAAAATATCATGAAAGAACACAAAAGATCATGAAAGGTGATGAAAGATCGTGAAAGATGATGAAAGGGTTAGAAAATATAACTAGTTTCAGTCTTCATAATTGTTATTGTATTCATTTCAAAATGTATATCTTATGTAACAAACAAAATAAGAAGGAAAAGTTATTATTTTAAAGTATGGGTTTCATGATTCTTATTGATGATATTATAGGTAAAAGAATGTTCTTCATGCTTCTATGGTTTGTTAGGTCATAGGATTCATTGTCATGAGTCAAGAGAGTCAACATCATGATTATAATACCCTTCTGGGCAAGATTTACCTTGTAAAATAATTTATTTCAAGTCTAGAAAGTTCTGGAAACCTCCAAAGTACAATTCGTCCTTGATAACTTCAAGTCACCCTAAAGGAGGAAATTCCACCCCTTGGAAAGGCTATAAATAGAGGCAGTTTCGACCTCATTTGGGACATTCACCCTCATGAGTTTTATCTCTAAAGAAGAAGTTTGATATGAAGTTGGGAGAAAGAATAAAGGAAGAGTGAATGTCTACAAGGAAAGGAGAATCCATGAATAAGAAGAAAAGGTTGTTTTTGGGCTCTATCTCTCTCACACATGTGAAAGCTAGGGTTTCTGCAGCTTCAAGGAAGGATGAAAATGCATGTCAAAATTATAGGAAGATCAAGTTGTAATAATGAGTTATTAGAAGAGTGAGTATCATTATTTGACCACGTTGACCCCTAGATACATTATCTTGCTCAAATAAGGATTTCTTGAAGAATTGTCTTGTGCTACAATTAGGGTTTCTGCAGTGGCTGCAAGTTTAAAGTTGCAGGGTCAAAGCTGTAGCTAGAAGCAGGTTGAAGCATGATCAAGCCTTGTTGATCTAATCCAGTTATAAGGACCTCTTGAAGGGTTAACTTGTTACTTACAAGAGGACTCGGTCTAGGGTATGGGTCTTTGTTGTCTCATTTGAAGAAAATTTTATAAGAAGAGAGTATATTTTATGGGTTTTCCCGTTATAGAGGTTTTTCCCTGGCTTGGAGTCTAATTTTTGTGTCCATTGTCTTTATTGTTTTTCACTTGATAATTTTTTTGGTGAATAAGATATAATAAACAAACATAAGAATATAAATATAATTCACAATAAATTAATAATATTAAGGATAAATTGAATTAATAGCTACCCTACTTCATTCTCCAACATTATATCAAAGCTAATGTGAACAAGAGAATGCAACTAGAAGTACATGAAGAAGGGTTTTTTTGTTAAGGGGAATCATTTGCAGAAGGAAAAAAGGAAAGAATTAAAAGACATATTTAACTATAACGAGGGATACTACATTGAAGAATACCTCATCGTCAAGCTCTCATTTGAATTTGTCTTGTATACTTCATCATCTTGATAAATGAAGGAAGCAACAAGGAGTATCGTGATCACCATTTCCTCTTTGAATTTGTTTAAAGGAACTTATTGTTGAAGGAATCCTAGAAGCCATCTAGGGAATATTTAAAGTCTCCTTTGATGTCTTGAAAACTTCAATATAATTGGAGATATCATCTTAAAAAAGAACTCTTGGTTGAAAAATAAGTAGTATACCATTTTATATGTATCAATCTACAAATAACATGGCTTCATTTTTCAAGGAGAGACACAATCTCATTGTATCAGAAAATTTACTAGCATTGAATTATCACTCATAAAAAATGAAGTCATGGAGCATGTTCTTGGTGAAGTTATTGAATCAAGCAAAGATAATACTCAAGAAATAACAAAGTATAAGAAAGGAGAAGTAAGAACAAAAATAATCAATGTGGAATCATTAAAATATCATCTTGTTCCTTTTGTTGTTGATTTGAAGATAGCTAAGGCTATGTATAATAAGCTGATAAAATTTTACTCTATAAGTAGATCAGGTCAAAAGGTTTCCTAAAGAAATAAACTATATATAATATGGAAATCTAAGGATGAAGACATGGCAACATATCTGATGAAGATCTCTCAAATAAGGAATTGCAAGGGATTGGGGAGACTGTTTCTGATTCTGGAATAACCTTTTGTGTATTAATGCTTTTCCACCCAATTTGAGTAGTTTTGAAACTAACATCTACTCACAGAAAGATACTACCTCCTTTGATGAATTGTGAGTTCAATGTATCTTGGAATAATATGAATAAAGGAAAAGGATGATACTAAATAAAATTAAAGATCTCAAGCCTTCATTGCAACAACCAAGAAGATGAAGAAAGAGAAGTTTGGAAAGTCCAAGAAGAATACAAACATTTCCAAGATTCAATTCTTTGGATGAAATGAGTATGGACACTACAAAAGCTATTATACAAACATCAAAGTGAACTAAAATAACAAGGAAATAAGTGAAGCTCACATAACCTAGGAAAGTGGAGAACCTAAGAAGAATAAAAAACGAAAAGATCCCAAGGATATTTGCTATTGAATGAGGTCTCTCCTCTATCAGGTTCTTTATGATTTTTTGTATTTATTTTATTTGAATAGAAAGTAGAGTAGATATATTATTTTATACTCTAGAAAACTCTTTATTTTGTAAAAGGCGTGACATTATAGATAGAAGCAAATAATAGTAGAAAAATTAGAATCTACTTGTTTTTGCTTTGGGATATATCATCTACTTTAAAGAAAATTAGAAGATTGGAACCATATTTCATATTTTTTTTCATCCGAGAATTTTTTTAAATCATGTTAGAGGTAGTCATTTTGCAAAGAAGCATCTTTAAGATCCTATAAGAATCATCATTATGGAATATTCTTGATAGCAACATTATGAGTGGTATATATTCCATATAATATGGAATTAATACTCTTGAAGGATGAAGGAATTAAATAGGTCAAGTTGGAGGCTCATTTAAGGTAAAATAGCTACATTATTAAATGAAAGCATAGATATGCATATTCTAGGTTGTTCTTCTAGATCATGGTTCACATATACAAATCATGGAGGAAGAGTTAGTTATGAATTTGCTTGGTAAGAATTTCATATTGCTACATGATGCTTGAAAGAAGAAATGTGACATACTTTTGATAAATGGAAATAAAGACTCTCTAAAGATTTCACATAACTATTTTGATTAACCTCAAGTATAATCTCCTAAAGAAATAAATGGAGTTAACAATGACAACTCCAAGGAAGTTATTATAGCTTGGTAATAAAGCTCAATCCATGGGCACTTTGATAAGTGTGTGAAGAAAGATTCATATGAAAATGGATCATGCAAAATGATGTTGATCTTGAAGGACTCAAGTAAGTTGATACTTTGATGAGAAGGGGCATCATGATAAGGTAAGTTTAACATTAACATTTTTATATTGGTTATCTGGCTAACATATTGTTTTTCTACCTAGGAGGATATTGCAGTAATGCATGATGAAAATTGAGGCAAGTTCAATTGTGGATGTTTAACTCAATTCAACAAACATATGAATTGTGTATATGATCTTGACAATCCTTGGAAGGTTATGTAGTCAAGGTGTTCACATCACCACCTTGGGATTGAGAGGTAGCAATGAAAGAAGATAACCTAATGTTCATCAACCAAGATCACTTTCATGAAGAATTTATGACTATCTTAAATTTTGACAAGGCTCAACATAATGGCTTCATTAATTATGATTGGAGGAAAGCAATGCGAAAATTTGATGGTCCAAACCCTGTGACTTAGAAGAATATGGATCCTTGATACCTAGGAAGTAAGAAAGCGCGATATAATGAAATGCAAAGGAAAGATAGAGCCATGCAGCTATCTCCATGAAAAATAGATAATTGATGCATGTGTGAATACAAGTTATAAAGCTTGTGGTGATGACTTTCCAAATTGGAAGAAAGTATGGAACCTTCTCTATATTTGAGAGGGAGTAAAGGAGTCTCCTTGAATAGGAGCAAGGATCCATTTCCTAATCAAGAAGGAATGGGGATATACTCTATGGTTGAGAGGGAGTGATGTTTGACATCACATTTTGTATTTTATTCTTCATGTGTAATGCAATTGAACAAGACTAAAAACTTTAAATATGAGTGAAGACCATGGAGGGAGAATGGTGAATGGATGATTGGATAATCATCTATGATTTCCTTAAGGATAGAAAAATAAAAGATAGGAAATGGACCGAAACTATTTGAGGATTGGAGAGGAATGCAAGACAAGAGTGGTCGAAGAGGACCAATATTATTTGACGATTGGGAATCCAAGATAAGAATAGTCCTAAAAGGACATACCTAGTGAGCATATGGATGGGGTATGTGCCTTGTAGAGGTAGTGTGGTATCTCACATAAAACCTCCCAGCATTATGCTCTTCCAGATGAAATAGCTTGTTAAAATTAAGGCCTTACAATGTTGATAATGTTGGTCCTAATGATGATGCTTAAAATTTTATTATCAATCTGACTCTTCTTATGACAACTCTTCAATTTGAGAATGATGTTGTACTAGGTGTACAATTATGAATACCTCCATATTTAAGAGGGAGTGTTGGAAAATGTAACGAGCTTTGATCTTCATAATTGTTTTGTACTCATTTAAATATGTATATCTTATGTAGCAAAAAAAGGAATAAAGAAAAAATATTATTTTAAGCATGGGTTTTGTGCTTCTTATTAATGTCATTCTAGGAAAAAGCATGTTCTTCATGCTTCTAGAGTTTGTTAGGTCATAGGCTTTATTATCATGAGTCGGGAGAGTCAACATCATGATTAGTGAAATATGTACCTTGTAAAAGAATTTATTTTGAGTCTAGAAAGTCTTGGAAACCTCCAAAGTAAAATTCGACATTGCCAACTTCAAGTCATCATAGAGGAGAGAATTATATCCCTTGGAACAAATATAAATAGAAGCAGTTTCAACCTCATTTGGGACATTCACTCACACAAGTTTGATCTCTAAAGAATATGTTCAATCTAAAGTTGGGATCAAGAAGAAAGGAATAATGAAGGTCTAGAAGGAAAAGAGAATCCAAGAAGAAGAAGAAAATCTTGTTTTTAGCATCTGTTAGCACTTAAAATGTTATTGGTATAATCGCCATTGGATCGTTGTTTTCAAATTTTTATTGTGTCCTAGTCCATGTCCAAAGTTTGAGTCATTTCCAATAAAATTTAGAGAGTCCCAACATCAAGGTATTTTTAAGTGAATAGGTATCATAGTGTTTTAAGGTCCTAAAATAAGTTAAAATGTCTATTTTGACTTATGTTAGTGTTGAAGGTTAGTCATTTCTTTGGTAATAAAGTTGTAGTCATCTGGTCTGGAATAATAGTTACATTTGTTGCAAATTCATTGTCAAGACAGTAATGCAGTAAAAGGCATCTATTTCTTAGAAATGGAAGACATATATTCCACACAGTGAAAAGCGCATCTATTTCACTGAGATTTTGGTTATCTCAAGAAAGAGGCTAAATATAAAAAGGTAACTAGTTTTCTAAGCAGAAAAATCAAGGCTTCATGGATAGTATTGCAACCAAAGTTATTTAAAAGCAAAGCGTGACATGAAGAAAAAAAAATTACCAAAAAAGAGGGAGATCTGGAGAAGAGCAACATAGAATGTTTAAAGGAAGCTCGCTAGAAATTAGACTAAGGAATGAAGCGACAGAGAAGAACTGCGTGCGGGATGAGCGGATGACCATGATCCAATCACAAATCCAAAAGGAAAGAAACTGACGGCTAAGATTAAAGCGCAAATGGATCGACCTCGCAAATCGTAGTTTTTGAAGTTTACCTTTAAGGCAACCACATCATATGTTAATTGATTTGCGATGAGATGCAACTAAGGGACAAGCAAAGAAGATTATGCTTTAGATTCTGAGTTTTCATTATGGTTGAGGGCTGAAAAAGCACAGACACTGAAAACTATGCAAGAGGCTGTAATTGGAGTGCAGTATAATCTCATGGCTTCTAATAAAATAAAAATGGAAGAATAAAAAGAATAAAAAGACAAAAATAATATGAAAGAAGAAAAGCCTTCTTCTTCCAAGTCTCTTTCAACAGAAGAAAATATCAATCAAATGTCCAATTTGATCAAGGAACTTGCCTCTAAGATGTCAAAATTAGAGGTAGAAAATAAACCAGCTGCTAGAGCCAATCAAAACGAAGCTAATAGAAATCAGGCTCCCTTCATGAGGCCTTTTCAACCTCAAAAAATCTTACAACGCCCAAGGAGGAATGTTGATGATCAAAATGTTCAGCCTCCTTTGAATAGTTTTGCTGAAGAATAATAGCAAGGAAATGAGGAAGAAAATGAAGAAATAAACCATGTGGGAGAAACAACACTGTTACCGATGAAATAGGTGATCTAGGTGGATATTGGTGGCCTCCCTCCTATTCCATTTGGACCCACAGCATCAATTCTTTCAGTTTTTCAGCTTCAGCAAAGCTTACTATTTTTAGTAGGTTTTTGGGTCCTACACATGCGGAGCCATTTTGGGGACTTAATGATCCAGGTGGATATTGGTGGCCACCTACCGAGTCCATTTGAACCCCCACCATTAGTTCTTTCAGTTTGTAAGTTTCAGCACAACTTACTATTTTTAGCAGTTTTTCGGGTCCTGAACTTCCGAAGCCATTTTAAGGCCCTAAACGACACTTTTTGGGAAAACGGAGAGCAACATGGGTCATAGACCAACGTTTCTTGGCGCTTCATCTCCTAGGGTTAGGTTTTGGGGCATTTCGTATTTTACATTATTTCTCAAAAATAAATAGGCCTTCGAGCCTCATTGTAACACAGTTCAGGGGGTTGGTAGCCGACACATCTCTTCTCAAGGATAAGCGCAACCAGTGCCCTAGCTCGCTTGTTCTAATCATATATGTATTGTAACACAGTTCAGGGGCTGGTAGCCAACACATCTCTTCTCAGAGATAAGCGTTGCTAGAACCCTAGCTGTTCATTTCTGTTATGTCTCATTGTAACACAGTTCAGAGGCCTGTAGTCGCCACATCTCTTCTCAGATATACGCATACCAGCGCCCTAGCTATTCATTTCAGTCATTTGTTTTATTAATAAAATGAAGTGTTATTTCCGATGCATCTCTGTGCTTATGGTTATATCTGTATTATGTTGCATTCCTGCATAAAATCCGGATCAATAGGTAACTGCACTGGTACCTAATTTTTGAGGTAGCAAGAAAAACACCCGATTTTGAAAAAGTGGTGATGCATAATCACAAAAAAAAAAAAAAAAATTTGGAGCATGTTTTTAGCACTTTAATATATATATATATATATATATATATATATATATATATATATATATATATATATTTTTTTTTTTTTTTTTTTTTTGATGTTTTTTATGTCGATTTTGAATAGTGGTGGTGTATCATCACCAACGTTTTTTTATAGGATTGATTTTGACACTATATATTTTCTAATGTCTTCTTTTTCTGTGAGATGCTTATTTTTAAGTGCATTTATGTACTTGT
This sequence comes from Pinus albicaulis, assembly GCA_034641835.2. Taxonomy (NCBI): domain Eukaryota; kingdom Viridiplantae; phylum Streptophyta; class Pinopsida; order Pinales; family Pinaceae; genus Pinus; species Pinus albicaulis. The sequence goes on along the minus strand of CM076579.1, from coordinate 813,716,619 downwards.
GTTTTAAAAACAAAAAATTATTTTTTAAAAAAATTAAAACTTGTAATGATATCTTCACTTTTTCACATAGATAAAAGATGGAAAAAGGGTCAATATTCTAAATTTTATATTTTCTACATGTTTATGTATTGCTAAATAATTTTTCAATGCACATTAAATAATTGTCGCTAAAAAACCAATATTTTGAACCATATGACAAAAAAATACAAATTTTCAATATAAATAGAATGCAAAAAATACACTTTTAGAGACTTTTTGTTGAAAAAACATGTTAAATAAACTAATTTTTTGAGAGAATTTTAACAAAAAAAACTTAAGAAAATAACATTTTTATTGAATTTTATGTCAAAACATGATAGCAATCCCATGTTTTTTGCAAAAAATAAGGTTTTTTCTCATAAAATATCAAATTTTGAACATTACAAGTAAAATTGATTAATAGATCTCAAAAATGAGCTTTGTTTGCAAGCATAACTTAAACATCATCGACAATATCAACTAATACATCTTCAACATCATCTAGAACAACATTGATGGCTTCTTCCACAACATTTTCTTCTTCATTTTGGTCATTGTTGTCTTATAATGGATCTTTCATGTCTGCAAATCTTCCAAAGTGTCATTTTCCAATCATTCCATATAATGGTGGTTGAGGTTACTTTGCTTTTCTTGCCACACTTGATTCATTAAAATCTCCTTTTCCCAAGCCAACTTCTTGCTTCGCATATGGAAGAAATTCAAGAGCGTTAATTCTTTGTTGAATAAATTTGCATTGAACTGGGTCTTTCTCAATGGCAATGCAATTTCTTCCTTTTAGTAGGCAACATGCTAGTGTTGTACCTAATCATCAAGCACAGAAGAAATAAGTAAGAAAATTAGTATGAAGACATAAAAAGTAAAAAATAAAATATTTAAATTTAAATTTGTATAATAAAACTTACCTAAACCTGAGAATAAATCCAAAACCCATTCTCCTTCATTTGAACATAGATCTATAATATAGTTAATCAATACTTGTGGTTTTTTATAAATGTTAACTATATTTCATTTTGCATCTTTATCCTCATATGTTAGTTTTCTTACAACTTCATCATGAACCAATACTTGACTATGAATCTTCCCATCTACTTGATTCATAAGAATATGTTTATATCTATCATCTTTTGTCCAAAATTTATCATGGATGAACTCACAATCATTTATAATAGGCTGATATTCGGAAGAAACAATATTTGACTTATGCTTGTAACATAACATAGTAAAAGTTCAATTAAATTTTACATGCATAAAAAAATTTAGGAGTAATCAAACATACAATTTCCAAGTCTTACCATGTAAGTTGCATCCTTGAGTTTGCTTTACCCTTGAAGCTTGTTAATAACATTGGAAACTGTGTGTCTGAATGAAATGTCACAAATCACCAAAGTGGTGATGTTGTCACTTCTTGAAAACTTGTAACCACTTTGCTAAAAGCTTGATAAGTATATGGTTCTCTATCATATTCAATGTCTGGGAAATTGAAACCATGAGGAATATTTGCAATAACTAGGCCATATTCCCTTTTAGGAATCACTGATGCAATGACTTCACAGTCACCTTGTATTATTTGATATTGGATACTGTCGAGCCCATTCCAAATGTAATGATTAAGAGTAGGATCAAGTTCAACATTCATAAGACGCTTCTTTCTCATGTTTTCCAACTTAGTTTTTTCAATAAAGCTTTTGAAAGTATCTGGTACTCCATTTGCATCCTTCTTCGACATCTAATGACATTATATATATATATATATATATATAAGTAATAAATTAAAAATAGTTTAAATATGAATAAAATGAATGTATAAATCAACATACCTTATTGAATGCAATATAAAAATCTTTTAGTGTTGATGTAAAACTTGCTTCTGGGTAGTTGTGTACAACATCATCCCAACTGTCTTCATTCAACATTTTAACCATGTGTTCTTGTATTTTCATAAAAAAAAATTGACTGAATAAATCAAGTTAAAACCGTTAATATAGTGACATGTATAACAAATTCTACCAACATCATTATTTTTTATTTAAAAGAAAATTATAATGAAAGAAAAATAAGAAATAATTCAAGAAAATTACTTTTGAAATTCTGCACACATTTCTTCCATTGATAATTCACCCAACTTCACATGGGCTAGTACTGATTTGACTAGTTTATCATCCTTCACACCTTGCATTGTTCTCAAAGGTGTGATATTTATATCCTCTGGAAGCTGCTTCATTTTAGGACCCATCTTACTGTTAGTACATATTATGGGTTTACTCTTTTTAACCTTCTGATTTTTTATGGAAATATTCTCCCACCGATCAAAAATCTCATCAATCAAATCCCATATCTCCCCAGTTCTAAATGCCAACTGAAAAATGTTATCCATGCCTCTGAATAAATTTGTATTCAATTTTCCATATTTTGTTTTTTTTCATCAATTTGATAACTTGTTTCCATTAAACATTCATTCCAAAATGTTACACTAACTCGTGTCTTATCCCCATCACATTTTTCTATGAACTCATTATGAATAAATCTGACCCTTTGGATGAAATTCATTTTCATTATGTTCTCATTATCTGCATTATGATCCCATGCCAATAACTTTTATTCTATTTATGTTAAGCCATCGTAAATAATGCATTTCACTGTTTGAAAAAGATAGTTATTGGGATATTTCACAATCAATTGTCTCTTAGCCTCTACCGAATGGTTCCCTCCAATTACATAATATTTATAATCAAAAATTTTTGTCTTTTCAAATGCTTGTTTGTTGGGAACCTGACATAGATCGACAAGAACCACATAATCAACCACATGTGCATATGGATTGAACCTGAACAATGTTTCCAGATTATGTACATGTAGGTGATGGGCCTTTCTAATTTGATATTGAGATTGTCCTTCATTTGGACTACAAAATTGGTTAACATTAAGCTCAAATGTTTGACAACCAAGAATTAATTTATTCTTCCTCAACTCATATCGAATAGCATTTTGTTTTGTTTTAATAATTCCATCCTCTAACTCGGCACCTGGTGTTATGATTTCTCTGCTTCCGTGAGAGCTTTCAGTTTGTTCTTCACTGCTGCTCATGACCTTTACAGGTTCACCAATATTTTATTTCCTAGTCTTATTGGATAACATATCAGTTATTTTATAAACAAGCTCTCCATCATGAGGTAAAAGAGAGACATCTTTGGCGATTTTTATTTTTGGTGTCTGATTTGTTTTCTTCCTTTGCACAACAGTTCTAATCTCCTCCTCACTAATTCTATCACAATTTTATGTTTCATGTTTGACATCTTCAAAAGAAACATGTTTAAGTTTACTAGATTGACTCACCTTAGTGACTCTTGGTTGATCCCCTCTTTGTACTATTGTAGTGTCACAAGCTATTGATCTTTGCTTCAATCTCCTTTCCTCTGTTTTGTTTGTGTGGAAAGTGTTGATCACATTCATAAAATTTGGCTCCAACATATAAATACCTTCAAACATGTTTGAAAGACTCGGAACAAAATCCTAGGAAACAAATAAAATATGTCAATGATCAATAATTTATAAAAAATTGAATCATCCTTATAATAATGCATAACGGAAATAAAAATAAGCATACTTACAATGTTATTTACAATGTTGCTTGAGATTTCTTCAGAAAATTTTGAAGATATTTCATCTGTGTCATACTTGACGATTGATAGACGATATCTAACCTTCTCACGATTATTAGCCTTCCTTGCAAGAACATAAATAATGTTTGTATTCGGGACCATACATATGTCTCGTACTCTTCCCATCACATCATATGGCTCATTTAAGTGAGTCAAACCACAAAGCAGATAGATGTGTATATCAGCCTTCGTTTCACTATCTTCAAGATACCATGAGAAATCAGTTTTATCTATTTCCTTAGTGTTCTTCCAATCAGAAATAAGCTTTAATGAACCTGGTGCCCCACTTGCTTGACTTTTATTAGTGTGTGCAACAATGTCCTTATTGCGCCCAACAGTGTCCATACTGCGTCCAGCTGCAACTTTAGGTTTGGGATTTGTATCCATAGTGCATGGAGCTGCAACTTTAGATTTGGGAGTTATTGCCCTAGGTGCAGAAACATTCACAAAAATATTTTTTGATGCAATTTTCCTGATAAAAAGAAATATATATATATATATTAGTTAATGAGAAAATAATGCTGATAAAATAAATTTAAAAAACAAAATTTATTTCTAAAACTAAATAAATTTAAATTAAAGTAGTAAAATTAGCTATAGAAAAATTTCATTTAAAAACAAAATATTATAAATCATATGTATCTATATCTATATAATATGTTTTGAATACATTTTATAAAAAAATTTAAAATGTGTTTTAAATTGTATAAAACAATTTTAAAAAATAAACTATTATTTTCAAACTTCAGTTTTTGTTTAATATTAAAAAAAAACAAAAAAATTACTAACTACTTATAACAAATGTTAAAATTAAATTTTATTTTTTTTAAGGTAATGATTTTATTAAAAAAAAAAATAATGTTAATTTTTTGTTTTAATTTTAATTATGTTTTTTTATTAAATTTACGCTTTTTTTTTTCTTTCTAAGTGAGACTAATTTCTATTATGTATAAAGGCTATAGTACAAAACTGCGCCAACGTCAGCTGTGGAAGCCTGAACGTTGGGCTTGATAGTCAAGCAAAACATGCAAAGTTTGGACTGCCCGAGACGGGAAACCAGTCCTTTAAACCATAACTTCTGAACCGCCCAAAAATGGGAAACCGGTTTTAAGTTTGTAGTAATAAAAAAAACACTATGTCTGAGGAAAATACATTGCCTGTGTGACAAAGCGATATAACTGAAAAACAGAAGATTTCCACTAGAGCAGAACAGAGGAACCTGAAAAACAAAGCAGTTGCTATTCATGAGTGGGAGAGGGCGATTCTTCAATGATTCTGCAGGTGAACATCTCACCTCTGTCCGCCGGATCTTCACTGAGAGCGCGTCCACCATCATCACGTTCAATCTCCATGCTGGTCTCGTGCCGAGGGGCCGAGGAGGCAGGGTCATCAGGAGGCGGAGTAGGCCTATTCGACGAATTGGGCGGGCCAAAATTCGGAACTTCCTCCCTAAGAGTGACCATAATAGCCGCAGTGAGAATGGCGTTGCAGGAGGTACAGTCGAACCTTAACTCAGCACGCTGAGAGGTTTGACGGATGGATGGCCGAAGAGAACGCGGAGCAGCTGCAGTTGCAAACCCAGTATTCATCTCAGACGCCGGAGCAGGAACAGGAGGCGGGCGCTGTTGATTGAGCCGCCCACGACCAGAAGCCCGTCGACTTCTCATGCGTTCGCGGAGGCGAGGCATGATGGATGAACTTGCGTCAAATTGAGCAGGAAGCGTCAAACAGAGAGAGTTCTGGGTGGCGCTGGGTGGAGAATGAGAACCAGAATCAAAGCGATAAGGAGCTCTGGGCGAGACAGCAGAGGAGGGGGCGAGAATGCCGGACAGAGCAGAAGAAGCAGAATTAAAAACGGACTGGTTACACCAAGGACTGTGGGAAAAATGCAAATTGGGGGCCAGCTCGATGCAGGCTCCTAACGAGCTCCGTTTCCCAGTGTTCGTCTTGAGGCTGGCCTCAGTATTTGCAGAAGAACAAATCGTGTACAGAGGAATAGGCGAGTCTGGATTGTCCATCCCACCATGCAGACCTGCACAAATGCAATGCGCGCTCAGAATGACCGCCATATTCACCATAACCAAGAGCCGAATGGGCCGATCGAGGAGAGGAGCTCTCACACAATGTGGAGAGTAAATGCAGCGTTTAATGGTGGTACCAGGAGCCATATGGGCTGCACCGGCCATATGCCTTGGGAAGTGGCCTATGTGCCACGTTCCCTTATATCTATTAAACACCCGCAGCCGGGGTTAAATTTACGCTTAATAAATAATATTTTAAAATATTAAATATATTGAATGAAAATAAAACATATATGTTAAAATTAAAATTTTAATTAAAAACTTATAATCTTTTAATATATTTTAAAATTTTAAAATTTTATTTTACATTACATAGCCATTAAATAAAAATAAACAAAATAAAATAAAATAAAATTTATTTTACTTTACATAGCAATTAAATAACAATTAAATAAAAATTTGTAAACTTAAAATTATAAAAAATTATAAATTTATATAATCTTTTAATATATTTTAAAATTACAAAAATTTATTTTACATTACATAGTAATTAAATAAAAATAAACAAAATAAAATAAAAACAATTAAACAAAATTAAAATTAAATAAAAAAATAAATATATTTTTATAACATTGTTTTAATACTTAAATTTTATATATATATATATTTTAAAAACATATGTAATATATTCAATTTAAAAAAAGAATTTTAAAAAAGAAAAAAAACGCTTTAAATATTATATTAACAAAATAAAACAAAATTTAAAATTTGTAAAACATTGTTTTAATAATTAAATTAAAAAAAATTAAAAATTAAACAAAATTTTAAAAAATTAAAATTTATTAAACATGGTTACAATATTTAAATTAAAAAAAAAACAATGTGTTAGCCACCCGCGGGGCACCGGAGGCTGCTCGGGCGTCACCACGGGGGCTACCCAACCGGCCTCAAGCCTCCGCCCAGTCGGGGGCCTGAGGCCGGCTGGGCAGCCACCCGTGGCGCCACCTGGCCGGCCTTCGGCGCCCCGCAGGCGGCCAACACATAATACATAATCAGTCTCTGCCCAGCCGGGGGCCTAAAGCCGGTTGGGCAGCCGCCCGGCTGACCTCTGGCACCCTGCGAGCAGACAACACATAATACATACAATGCGCTTTTTTTTTTTTTTTTTTTTTTTTTTTTTTTTAAATTAAAAAATTAAAAAAAAAATTTATATTAATTAAAAAAACATTATATTTATTTAATAAAACAAAAAAAATATTTATATACATATATAATTTAAAAAAAAAAAATTGTTTTAATATACAATACAATAAATATTAAAAAAAAACAAAAATATATGTTTAATATATAACAATTCAATCAATATATATATATAAAAAAACACGATTGTTTAATATAACAACACAATAAATGTATTTAAAAAAAAAACAATTGTTTATATAACTATACTATATAATTGTTTATTTTTTTAAAAACATTATTTAATTAAAAAAAAAAAACAATAATTTACATAACAATACAAAATATATATATATATAACAATACAATTAAAAAAAATAAAAAATATAATATATAAAAAACAAAACAAAACAAAATTAAGATTTAAAATTAAAAACGATAAAAATAAGATTTAAAATTTAAAAAAATAAAAATAGAATATAAAATCAAAACATTCTTTAAAAAAAAATAAAAACAATTTAAATAATGAAATCACTAATATATTTATGATAAAAAAAACAAATAAAAATATAATAATATAACTATTTATTTTTATGTGCATGGTCGTTTTATGGATTTTTTTGTCTAGATGAACCTATAAGCCCTAAAAAAGAAAAATCTAAAATTAAAACTCTAAAAAATTAATTTTTTGCATTTTCTTCACTAAAAAAATATAAAAAAAATTATGGTTTTCGAACCTAAAAACCTTAAAAAAAGTAGCTTTTGAACACACAAACTATAGAAATGGACAGAATAGAAGGAAAACTAACCTTTGAAATGCAAAAAACTGTTATCACCAATGCCAACACAATGCCTCCACAAAATTACCAATAGCAACACAACACCTCCAATGCCAATGCAATGCCTCCACGAAGTTACCAATGCCAACGCAACACCTCCAGAAAATTTCTCTAAAAAATACCAAAAAACTTGATGTGATGTGATGAATAGAAACAATCATTCTTATTATATAGCGAATATTGTCTGATTGGTTTACTGTTAACGAATGTGGGATTAAAATTTCAAATTTCAAATTTAAAATATTTACATTTATTTTATTATAGTTCATATTATAGTTAAAATACTTAATATTTGCATGCAGTTATCATAGTTAATATTTTATTTAATATTTACATATATTGAATGTTGAATAATTAAAATATAATCTCAGATAAAAATTTAAAATATAAAATACTTACATGTAATTAATTATAGTTAATATTATAAAATAGTTAATATTTGCATTTAGTTATCATAGTTAATATTTACATGTACTCAATGTTTAAAATCATAGGATTAAATTTTAAAATTTAAAATATTTACATATAGTTAATTATAGTTAATATTATAGTTAAAATAGTTAATATTTGCATGTTGTTATTTTTGTTAATATTTACATGTAGTCATTTTTAAATCATTCAAATAAGAAAATTATTTTAGTTTCGAAGGCATGCATGAAAGGTATATTTTGTGGATATTTTGAATAGAAAATATGGTAAAATATTTGAATACCAACAATTTATTAAGAAATTTTGAGATATATTTTAGATGAATATAATGTAGGTTTAAAATTTAAAATTTAAAATATTTACATGTACTCATTATTGTTAAAATAGTTAATATTTGCATGTAGGTATTATAGTAATATTATAGTTAATACTTACATCTAGTCAATGTTAAATCGTTGAAATAAAAACATTATTTTAGTTTGGAAGGCATGCATGATAGAAATATTTTGTGGATATTTTGAATATAAATATCGGTAAAATATTTCAACACAAAAAGTTTATTAAAAAAAAAAAAATACATTTTTGACTAATATTTTGTACGAAATATTTGAAATGAAAATTCTGGAGGGAAAGTTTTTCGCGAATTTTTTTGGGGGGAAAATTTGGAGGGAAATTTTTTCGCGAATTTTTTTGGGGGGAAAATTTGGAGGGAAAGTTTTTTGCAAATTTTTTTGGGGGGGAAATTTGGAGGGAAATTTTCAGTCTTAAAGCTATATATTGTAAGTGGGAGAGGCATTTGTATCATTCAACCTATTCTTGTTGAGAGCCATGGTTTCTTCTGATAGCGAATTTTTTCTTTTTACAACATCAACATCTTCGTCACGCAATAACTCTATTCAGAGTGATGAATATAACAGGAGTTCGTTCACCATGAATAAAGAGTCAAAAAATCGACTTGGTTGTAATCCTAAAGATGATGAGAACAAAATTGATGAGACGCAACAAAATGAAATTTTTGTAAATCGAGAGCCAGTTATACCACTTACTCTTAATCCTAAGGATTATGAAAGAAACAGTGATGAAGGGCATGATGAAGAATTTCTAGAGTCAAAAGTTTCACTTCGTCCTAATCCCAAGGATTATGAGGACACCATTGATGAAGAGGGAGATGAAGAATATCCACTTCAGCTTAATCCTAAGGATTATGCGAGAAGAACAGATGAAGAGGGGAATGAAGAATTTGCAGAGTCAAAATATCCACTATGTCCTAATCCTGAGGATTATGCCAGCACCACTAATGAAGAGGGGGATGTAAAATTTCCAGATTCAAAATATCAAATTCATCCTAATCGTAAGGATTATGCGAGCACCACTGAGGAAGAGGGGAATGATAAGTTTTCAGAGTCAAAACATCCACTTCGTTCTAATCCTAAGGATTATGCCAGCACCATTGATGAAGAGGGAAACGAAAAATTTACAGCGTCAAAATATCCATTTCTTCCTAATCCTAAGGATTATGCGAGCACCACTAATGAAGAGGGGGATGAAAAAATTCCAGATTCAAAATATCCACTTCGTCTTAATCCTAAGGATTATGCGAGCACCACAGATGAAGAGGGGAATGAAGAATTTGCAGAGTCAAAATATGCACTTCATCCTAATCCTAAAGATTATGCCAACACCACTGATGAAGAGGGGAATGAAGAATTTGCAGCGTCAAAATATCTACTTTGTCCTAATCCTAAGGATTATGCCAGCATCATTGATGAAGACGGGGATGAATTTCCAAAGCTAAAATTTTCACTTCATCCTAATCATAACGATTATAAGTTCACCACTAATGAAGGGGGGGATGAAGAATTTCCAATAAAAATATATTCAAGGCATTCACTTATTCCTAATCCTAAGGATTATGAGAACATCAATGAGGAAGAGGAGGGGCGGGATGAAGAAATTCTAGTGAATACAGATTCAAATCTTCCACTTATGCCTAATCCCAAGGATTATGAGAGCACCACTGAGGAAGGGGAGGATTAAGAGTTTCTTGCAAATGATAATTTTAGAGGCACAGATCTGAATATTTCATTTTCTCTAAGTGATCATTTCAAAGACACTCATGGTGATGAAGAATTGAATCCTCCCAGAGAAGAATTTGAAAGCATGGGTCAAGATGGTGAAGAATTTCTTCAGAGTCGGGGTTACAAAAGCACCGATGATTCTTGTGAAATGTTTTCTTCAAGCGATGATGGTAAAGAAAATTTTCCAGGCAATGATGTTGATGAATTTCTTAACTATGTTGAGGAGGATGATAGTGGGGATCATATTCCTCCTAATGGTGATGAAACTGCTTTTACAAATGATGATGGAATGATGAAGCCGTTGCAAGAAAATATTGTAACTAGGAGTAGGAGTATACCTTTTCATATCAATCCAAAACATTCCAATTATACAAGGGTGAGGAAAAAATATCTCACAAAAAAAAGTTATGTCATTCATTTGATTTCAAGTGAATGTCGTCGAAGGGATTGCTCGAAACATATGGATTTCAACTTTGTTTTAGAGAAAAGGAAAACATATGTGTCAATGAATAAAAGCATGCAAAATTCATATTCAGTGGGTTGCATGCAATCTACACTAGCAGGTTATGATTATCATATTGGGAATGTATTGCTCTGCAGAAAGACATTCAAAATATTGCATTCAATTGGTAATTGTCGTTTGTCAAGAATCCAGGAAAGATTGGAAAAGGATCCCACATATTATTCAGAAGTACGTTATAAATGGGAGGTGGGGCCATTTGCAAATACTACTAAGACATGGATGAAAGACTTATTTTCAAATCATGGAGAGTGTATGAGAAATAAAGACATAATACATATTCCAGATAATTTCTCGAGATGAGAAATATTCATGCTATACAAAGATTATGCAGAAGTTGTTGAAGGAATTGGTAATTTTATTACATATTCTTATTTTACAAGGTTATGGAAAACTGAATTCAAAAATGTTCGTATTCCTAAGAAGACAAGGATGGGGGCCCGTCGGGGTTTGGTCTAGTGGCAAGCGAGCGTTCTGTTAAGGCGTTCGTGTCGTGGTGCAGGTCACGAGTTCAAATCCCGTCTTACCCGAGGGGCTGTTGTGGCGGGCTCAGCAGTTCCTCCTAGGAGTATAGGGGTAGCCAGCGGGATTCGACCCCGTGTAACGCGAGTATGATACCGCTGCAGTTGCCGATTCTCCTAGTCACAAAAAAAAAAAAAAAATACAAGGATGGGGGTTTGCAGCACATGTGCTTCTCTTAAAGAAAAAAGAGATAAATGTCAAGGGGCAGAAAGAGGTATGCGTTCAAAACATTTTTTTTTAATATTGGATACTTATCAACTATGAAAATATATTTATTCATATGTTTCTTTTATTTTATGTACAGATTATGTTGTCAAAGAACTTCAAGACCATCACAATCAGTAAACAAGTGAAAGGAAAAAGTTGTATAAACATCGAAAGAAGTGTTATGATCATCCAAATAAATATCTGGGATTGATAATTGATGGTATGGACCAAAAGAAAACACTTCTTTCGCATTTTGTCTGCACAGCAAAAAAATTACAGGAGGAAAATTTCATTCAGTTTCACTTGGTTGGTTGCATGGTATTTAATGAGAAGATGTTTCCAAGAGTTTTCTTCACAACTCCAAATATTCACAATGATGCAAATATGACCATAACTATAATCCATGATGTGGTTACTCATTGGTCTGGTATTCTTCCTGAAGTTTTGTATTTATAATTAGACAACACAAGTCGTGAAAACAAAAATCAAGTTCTTTTTGGGTATCTAAACATGCTCGTTGAATTGGGGATTTTTAAAAAGATAAAGATTGGTTTCCTTCTTGTTGAGCATACTCATGATCATATTGATCAAATGTTCAGTCGTTTTTCAGTAACATTGAGGAGGAAAGGTGTTGGGAGCCTGCCATCACTAATTGAATGTATTAAGAAATCATACATTCCAGAGCCTGTTTTTCATGTGTTGGAAGAAACTATTGACATGTGAAGGTTTATTTTTGGATCGCATGGTGAGGAGAAATGCATTGAAAAACTTAATGACATTAGCTTCCAGCATCAATTTCGTATCAAAAAAATTGATGGGATAGCACTTATATGGGGCAAGAAGTATTCAAATGTTGAAGAATGGGAGCCATCATTAGGTTTAGCATTTTTGAAGTTCATTCTAGAGCGTCCAATATTTTCATCAAAGATATTGTTATTACAGTCAGTTGCTGAAATCCATAATTCGTGAAGGCATAAGAGAGACTTAAATTATTCTGAATTTCTAGAGGAAATTAAAAGATGTATTAGAGATACATGTGAGTACTTCGATGTTGCTGATTCAGTTTGGTGGGAGTCTTTTTTCAAGTATCAAAGTGATATGATTTCAAGATCAATAAATGTGGATACGCTTTTGAAGACTCTTTTTTTTTGCCACAAAATATGCCAAATGAACAACAGGAAACACACATTGTTGAACAACAACAACCTCAAGCTATTATTTATTCCCCACAGGTAGAGGAAAGAGAAATCTATATTGGTTCTAGAAGATCACGTGCACAACGTGAAGCCATGGAATACCTTTACAGGGGTTCTGTGCAGAATCTTAAGGAGGGTTTCATGATAGAAGTGTTAGCAGATGAAGATCCACTTGGCTATCTATTCTAGATTGCCAAGGTTATAAAGGTCATTAATGAAAATGAAGATATTACAGCTGTTGATGTACATTGGTATGCCACAAGTACCCACCCTTTCAATGGTGTGTACAAGCCAGAGATGGTAGTTGAAAAAAGAATTGGCAGAAAGAGAAAAAGAAAGGGCACAAATATAAATCATCGCTGCACAGATGTCTTAAAATTAGAGGATGTTGACATACTTGTGTATGACTTCAATTTGACAAAGAGAGGAACTCTTCGATTGCAGACCATAAATATTTTGAAGAAATTGCTACCAGAACAATTACTGTTGAGATGGGACTCTGTAGAATGTAGTCGTAGATCTATAAGACTTTTGAACTCTGAAATGGTGGGCATGCATGTTGACTCAGATGGAGCACTAGTTGATGGAAGAGAATAATATGGATCATCTTCATCTGCATCAATTCATTCATCTGAAGATGTAGGTTCTGATGGTGTGCCAGAACCTATGGTTGATTTTGAATAACTATCTAAGACACTTTTATGTAATTGATGTTTGCATGGTAACTTGAAATAAAAATTTTGACTTCAATCTCATTTTTCATGAAGTTATGAGGCATTTCTATTTTTGTTGGATTATATGTTTTAATTATGAAGAATTCATATCTTTAGAATATCGACAACGCAACAATGAATTACAAAAATAATTTATGTTATATTCAATGTACCAATGTTGATATTTTGATTATAAGTAAAATAGAAAATAGAAACTAATGTTGATTTTTTAGATTATGCAGTGATATTAGCATGATATTATGTATTGTTACCATTTGGTATAAGATACTTTTAAAATTTTTAATAATTATATGTGTCATTCAAAGGGGACACTTTGTTTTGATGCTTGATTTTTAGGGTTTGGTTGAAATTAGATTTAAATTTGTCTTATGCTAAGATTTGAAAAAAGATAAGTTTTTATCCTTTCAAATTAAAATTACTCTTGTTTCTGTTCAATGATAATTTTTTCATTTACTTGTTCATTTTTTAAAATTGTTTAAGTCTTATAATTTCTCCATAATCTCATTGTTTAAGTATGTTGAAAACTTTAGATTTACAACTTGTCATTAAGGTTTTTATGCGCTACCAAATTTTATCTTTAATGTTATGGTTGACAATAATTACAATTTTAGGGTTGTTTAGAGTCAAGATATTTTATGTTTAACAACATGGATGAAAATTGTTCGAAATGATAAGCCCTTCAGACATGTTTTTGTTTATATTTAACATTATCTATCAAAAAATTTAGAAATTTACGATTTTAAAAAATTTCCTAATATGTTGTCTTTAATTCCATTGTTACAAGTGTCAAAAGTATGACACAATTATTTTTTTTGTTATTCCAGCATCAACTGGTTTTGTTTTGAGGGTGTTTTTTCAATCCTTTTTTCAAGAAACAATTTTGGTTTTAGCATAATTTTATAAAATGTTGAAATTTGACCTTCAAAAAAACCAAGTGCTTTTTGGAATACACACTTTTTGTTTTGGGGGTGTTTTTTCATGTTTTTTGAGTCTTTTTGGGCTACAGTTCCCGTTTTGAGGTAATAGTTAATGTTTCATCGGTAACTATGTTAATCTTCACAGTCAACATGTTTGACATTGCAGGAATATGAAGATAGATCAAGATTTTTATTATTTTTATTTTATTTTTTATGATGATATGAATGCTCAAATTTATGCACAAAATGATAAAAAACAGCAAGAAGTTCAAAATAGAAACTACCCTTTGAGATCAAAAGGTCATGTTCAACAGCCTAACAAAAAACAGATTCAGATAAACAAGATACTAAACAGAAGGCCAAGGTAAATGAGGTTCCTCCACCTCAAAATTATGCTCCAATGGTCAAAATTACTGCAAAAAATAAGGAATTAGTTCCAATTTATTTCAGTTTCAAATATGAATTGAATAAAATCAAAATTCCAGTTCCACTCCTGGAATTATTGAAATATCCAACATATAAAGAGTCTTTTAAGATTCTGTTGCAGCCTCCTCTCGCTCTTGATTTAGTCAACCTTGAGGACGAACATCCCACTATTTATCTAGGTTGTCATGTCCAGGACCAAAATGATGATAAGTCACCGCCTTTCTACCTGTCACTTAACATACATGACAAATTGCTGCATAATTGTCTGTTAGATTCTGGAACTTCCCACAATATTATGCCAAATAAAGTGATGGATGAATTGGGATTAGATATCACCAAGAAAGACCATGACCTTTACACCTTTGACTCCAAAAAATTCAAGTTTCTAGGGGCGATTAAGGATTTGGTTGTTTCCCTTAACCAGCTGCCTATGAAGAGCTTAGTGATGAACATTGTGGTTGCATACATTCCTTCTAGATTTGGGATTGTACTTTCTAGATCTTGGTCTAAGAAATTGGGAGGTACCCTTCAGATGGACATGTCATATGCTACCATCCCAGTATTTGGGGAGGAATTTAGAAGGTTTTATATTGAAACTCAAATGGCCTACATCATTAGTGATCAGCACAATCCATCAAACCATCCCATATATGCTGAAGAAAAGGAATTGGGGTCATAAATTTTGCACCTTGTTGTTGATGATAATTATTTCCAGCCTAAATTAAGTGAAAAACAACACTTTCAAGGTGAAAATGAGCAGAATTCGGAAGGAGGACATATATCGAAATTGTACTTTGATGGAGCCTTTTCAAGAGAAGGATCGGGAGTCGGTGTAGTCCTCATTTCTCCTACTCAGTAGAAGGTGACCATATCATACAAACTGCAATTTACTACCTCTAAAAACACTGCTAAGTATGAAGCACTTGTGTTGGGTATGAAGCATGGAAAATTTTAGGGGCGAATTATAGCCCAAAGGCGAATTTTAAGGGGTTTTAAATTTTGGTAGTGCAATTTTTTTATATAAAACCCATTTTCTATAGTTTTATATAGTTAGCCCTATAATTATTTTAAAAATAATTAATTATTAAGTGTTAGCCTAACAAGATAAATGCGGTTAAAACTTAAACCATGAAATTCGCCTCCTGATTTTCTGGTTCGGAGCTGATTTCAATGGCATTCGCCTGGATTCAAGGGAGGGACTGGAGTGATTCACCCCCCATTTTCACTGGTTGGAGCTTGGAAGTTGGAGGTGCAACAAAAATTTATGGCATTCACCCGAATTTACTGGGTCAAGGGAGGGATTCGCCCCCATTTCAACTGGTTGGGGGTTGGAAGGGGCTTGGAAGTTCACTGTTGGAGGTGCACGGTGCGGGATTATATGCAGGATGCCAAGATCTTGTTTTGCACGCATTGACGAGGGCATTAGGGCAACAAAAATCGAGTTTTTGTTCCGGGGAGGTGCATGGTGCCAGATTTTATACAGGATGCCAAGATCTGGTTCTGCATGCATTGACGAATGCATTAGGGCAACAAGAATCTTCAATCGAGTTCTAGTTCCAGAGAGGTAGCAAGAATCGAGTTTTAGTTAGGGATTTAGAGTACTAATATGGTCCATTTTCCCAGTGCCATGGAGCTAAACCATGGAGGGCAACAAGAATCGAGTTCTAGTTAGGGATTTAGAGTACCAAGATGGTCCATTTCCTCGGTGCCATGGAGCTAAACCCGCGAGGTGGAGTTTTGAAACACAACTGTAATTATATATTTTTTTGATAAATTTGCTGAGATCGGACTTCGAATGCTTCAAAGTTCAAGTGTGCTGGTGATTGCTTCGGCCTTCGGCGAGTCTAACAACAGTTCTCTTTGATTATTATTTTTAAATAAATTTGCCAATATGAATGCTTTAGTGAGTCTAACAGTTTTTTTCAGTGGTGATTCAGTGAATGTGGGTGCTCTGTGGTTGAATTATGGGTGATTTGCAATAGGCAAGACAAAATCTAGAAGTTTACATTTGTTCTAGGCTTCTTTTAAGATCGCAATCACTAGAAATCCAAACTGTTCACACTTTGCTAGGTAGGAATGCACGTGCAAATCCTGCACAAATATTCTGGAAGCTACAATCTGTAATCAAGATATGGCTGAAGAATTCCAATTTGAATATTAAGGGCATGGAAATATTTTAAGACATATAGTTTGTGCAATTTTTATTTTGAAGTGTTTTGGCTTCCTTTTCAAGTATGTTCTTCAAGTTTTAAAATTGGTGTTGATGCAGTTCCAAGATATGGTCTTGAAATTCTTAGGTTGGTGTTGATGCAGTTCCAATTTATATAGCACACAAACAGTCTCTGCACACCCTGAGTGTGTGCATTTCTCTAGGGAGTTTTGAATACCATCCAAAATGTGTACACCCCATGCTATGAAAATGGCTATGCCCACATTTGATGCAAGAATGGCATGTGGGTTTCCATCTATGGCACATAAACAATCTTCTTTACTTTCTTTGAATTCATCATTGGAGGATCAAGTCAACTGGCAGGCTAAGATGGGCCTACTAAATTTCATAAATTCCACAATCCAAAAGATGGTTATAGGTGAAAATTCAATTGCTGACAAGCCCATAAACAGATGTAGTAGATTAGGGGTGTATAGGCCAAGGATTGTAGCACAGCAGGTTCGCACACATGCAGCATCAGGAGCCAATATAGGTTTCCAAGATGATGGTATTGGATTAAGTGCACTTACAGATTCCTCAAGGCCATCAAAATTGATGGATTTTCTCACATCAGAGAGAGCCAAAGTTGTTGTCATGATGACTCTGGGGTTGTCACTTTGTAATGCCAATAGAATTGTAATGACTGTTTCCATTGTGCCTCTCACAGCGACTCATAGATGGAGCAGCTCTTTTGCAGGAATTGTTTAGGTGTGTCTCTGTATTATTTTTTCCACCCTGAGATTGTTATACATGGAATCTTTCTTTAGTGAATATTATGTCAACTATTTTACAAATTTATGGTCTTATTATTCTTTACCATTAAAAGCATTGCACCAAATATAGCAGATTTTGTTTGACTCTAAGTGCAGGATTGGAGGTGTAACTATTCCACCAAAATTTCTCTGGACTTGCACCTGGCATCATCCCTTTGAAGTGCATTGTATTTGGCTGAGGCAAACCGCAAAGTTGAATATATTCATGGTGCTAGTTTTATATTCTATTGACCTCACCAGTGAACCAGGGTCCAGTTGGCCTCACTTTTAGTATGCATCTTTACTGATAGAATTGATCCTTAGATATGATCTACACATGTAGGTTGCAAGTGATAAAACTTTCAAATTTTCTAAAATGAATCCTTTGTTGAGATAGACAAGAAATTTTACAAGAGACTTGTAACTGAACCTACAAAGTTCAATCCAGATGACATGTATGAAGGTTGTCCCATTTTTTCAATTCATTGACTTCCTGTTGTGCTTGGATTCGGCAAGATCACTCAATTTCATTCTCTCATGCTTTTGAATGAATTTTCACTTCCCCTTTCCAGGGAAGGGCTGGTACTAATGAATTTATCTAGTCTATCATCTGCTCATGTATTGAGCTAAGAAAAAAACACAAACTTTTTTTTCGTATGCTTTCAAATCTGATCATGTTAGATTGAGTTTCAGATCAGGACTTTGAGTTTTTGTTGAAAATATCCCTGGTAAAGACTAGAAACCCTTTGAATTGGGCAACCGTATTAATCAAAGATATATCTTGAAGCATCTGGCAAATATCATTAAGAATTAGCAGGTTGAGGTATATCGATAACTTTACTAGAGGGTATGTATCCTCTTTAATTTTTACAGTTATGGTATTAGCACTAGCTGGGCCATTTGTTGCCCAAAGGTTAGCAAACTTGTATTTCAGCATACCAATCTCCAATATTTCTTATGCAACGAGCATGGTATTTCTATGCTTCTAGACATCTTCTCTTGAATCCATGTCCTGTTGAGTCATTACTTCATAGGTTCTGGAGAAAGCATAGGCCTTTGTTGTGCATGCGTTAGTTAGAAACGGAAGCAAGAAACATAAACAAGATGGGTACCAATATCGCTTTGGTTCATTTTCATACACATTTAACATATTATATTGTCATTAAACTATCTTTGTTAGGTACTTGAAGACTTGATTCATACTTTTCTATGTAGAAGGATCACAAAGGATCACAATAATGAACAGAAAATTAGAAATACTTAGTAAAGTTAATCAACAACTCATTACCAAGACATTTATTTCTTAAATGTTGGTCCAACTTTTATAGGGGCCGCAACCTGGATGGTAACCAATTGACTATCCAAATAGGTCACGTCAATTACAAGTATTTGCTAATGCATTGCAAAATGTGTTGAATGACAATCAAGGGAGGTCACTATACTGTGATAATTGCACTCTTGTATAAAGTGCATAACGAATACTAGCAAGGTGGCAGGTACTCTCTGAAGTGGGTCACATCATAATTTGAGTGCTCTAATGTGATACAAGGAGTGGAGGGAGTCTACAACTAGCATGAGAGTTTGAGACTTCTCCATCCTTTCATTCACAAGTGGAGGATAGCCTAATCTAATTTGAGGCTTGTTTTTATAATTTGATAAGTTCTAATATTAGAGAAATAATTTGACAGACGAGCATATATAAAGAGAGTGGAAACCCCTGTTTATTCAAAAGAGGGCTGAAACCCTAGTTTGAGGTGCAAGCTATCTTTCAGGTCTAATTAGACTCTTATCTAGTACTAGTAATACTAATAATTTTATTCTAGAAATTATATAAGTTGAGAAGGTCAATTGTCAGTACACATATTTTTTATATGGAATATACAATATTGTACCTTGAAGAAAACAAGAAAGAAAAAAAAAATTGTGGCCTGAGAACAAGGAGATATGATTATAATTTTATCATATTGCACTACGGAACTATGAGCTTATAAGAAAAATAAATCATTTATAAATGACTTTATTTATATAACAAAAATCTATGTACACCCCATGCTATGCAAATTTCTATGCCCACAGCTAATGCAAGAATGGAATGTGGGTTGCCATTTGTGGCACATAAACAATATTCTTTACTTGCTCTGAATTCAGCATTGGAGGATCAAGTCAACTAGCAAGCTAAGAAGGGCTTGCTAAAGTTCAGAAATTCCACAAGACAAAATATGGTTGTAGGTGTAAATTCAATTGCTGACAAGCCCATAAATAGATGTAGTAGATCAGGGGTGTTTAGGCCAAGGATTGTAGCATAGCAGGTTCGCACACATGCAGCATCAGGAGCCGATAAAGGTTTCCAAGATGACGGTATTGGATTAAGTGCACTTACAAATGCCTCAAGGCCATCAAAATTGATGGTGTTTCTCACATCAGATAGAGCTAAAGTTGTTGTCATGATGGCTCTGGGGTTTTCACTTTGTAATTCCAATAGAATTGTAATGTCTGTTGCCATTGTGCCTCTCACAGTGACTCATGGATGGAGTAGCTCTTTTGAAGGAATTGTTCAGGTGTGTCTCTGTATTCTTTTTTCCACCCTGAGATTGTTATGCATGGAATTTTTCTTTAGTGAATCTTCTGTCAACTATTTTACAAATTTATGATATTCTTATTCTTTACCATTAAAATCATTGCACCACATATAACAGATTTTTTTTTACTCTAAGTGCAGGATCGGAGGTGTAACTATTCCACCAAAATTTCCCTGGACTTGCACCTGGCATCATCCCTTTGAAGTGCATCCTATTTGGCTGAGGCAAACCATGGAGTTGAATAGATCCATGGTGCTATTTTTATATTCTATTGACCTCACCAGTGAACCAGGGTCCAGTTGGCTTGGCTTTTAGTATGCAACTTTACTAATAGAATTGAGTCTTATAAAATTTAAAAATTTTATCCCTTGCAACCTACAGGTGCAACTGAACCTACGAATTTCAATCCAGATGACATGTACGAAGGTTTTCCCATTTTTTCAATTCATTGAATTCCTGTTGTGCTTGGATTCAGCATGATCACTCAATTTCATTCTCTCATGCTTCTGCATGAATTTGCATTTCCCCTTTCCAGGGAAGGGCTAGTACTAATGAATTTATCTAGTCTTTCATCTGCTCATGTATTGAGATAAGAACAAAACACAAACTGTTTTTTCGTATGCTTTCAAATCTGATCATGTTAGATTTGGTTTCATATCAGGTCTTTGAGTTGCTGTTGAAAATATCCCTGGTAAAGACTAGAAACCCTTTGAATTGGGCAACCGGATTAATCAAAGATATATCTTGAAGCATCTGGCAAATATCATTAAGAATTAGCAGGTTGAGGTATATCGATAACCTTACTAGAGCATATGTATCCTCTTTAATTTTTACAGTTACAGTATTAGCACTAGCTGGGCCATTTGTTGCCTAGAGGTTAGCAGACTTGTATTTCAGCATACCCATCTCCAGTCTTTCTTATGCAACGCGCATGTTATTTATGTGCTTCTAGAAATCTTCTCTTGAATCCATGTCCTGTTGAGTCATTACTACATAGGTTCTGGAGAAAGCATAGGCCTCTTTTGTGCATGCATTAGTTAGAAACAGAAGCAAGAAACATAAACAAGATGGGTAACAATATCGCTTTGGTTCATTTTTGTACACATTTAACATATTATATTGTCATTAAACTATCTTTGTTAGGTACTTGAAGACTTGATTCATACTTTTCTATGTAGAAGGATCACAAAGGATCACAATAATGAACATAAAATTAGAAATACTCAGTAAAGTTAATCAACAACTTATTACCGAGACATTTATTGCTTAAATGTTGGTCCAACTTTTACAGGGGCCGCTACCTGTATGGTAACCAATTGACTATCCAAATAGGTCACGGAAATTACAAGTATTTCCTAATGCATTGCAAAGAGTGTTGAATGACAATCAAGGGAGGCCATCATACCGTGATAATTGTACTCTTGTATAAAGCACATAACGAATACTAGCAAGGTGGCAGATACTCTCTGAAGTGGGTCACGTCCGAATTTGAGTGCTCTAATGTGATCCAAGGAGTGGAGGGTGTCTACAACTAGCATGAGAGTTTGAGCCTTCTCCATCCTTTCATTCACAAGTGGAGGATAGCCTAATATAATTTGAGGCTTGTTTCTATAATTTGATAAGTTCCAATATTAGAGAAATAATTTGACAAATGAGCATATATAAAGAGAGTGGAAACCCCTGTTTATTCAAAAGAGGGATGAAACCTTAGTTTGAGGTGCAATCTATCTTCCAGGTCTAATTAAACTCTTATCTAGTACCAATAATACTAATAATTTTATTCTAGACATTATATAAGTTGAGAAGGTCAATTGATAGTACACATATTTTTTATATGGAATATACAACATTGTACCCTGAAGAAAACAAGAAAGAAAAAAAAAATTGTGGCCTGAGAACAATATGATCATGAAATAGCTCAAGGAGATATGATCATAATTTTATCATATTGCACTACGGAACTATGAGCTTATAAGAAAAATAGCTCATTTATAAATGACTTTATTTATATAACAAAAATCTGTGTACATCCCATGCTATGCAAATGGCTATGCCCACAGTTGATGCATGAATGGAATGTGGGTTGCCATTTGTGGCACAAACAATCTTCTTTACTTGCTCTGAATTCAGCATTGGAGGATCAAGTCAACTGGCAAGCTAAGAAGGGCCTGCTAAAGTTCATAAATTCCACAAGACAAAATATGGTTATAGGTGCAAATTTAATTTCCGACAAGCCCATAAATAGATGTAGTAGATCAAGGGTGTTTAGGCCAAGGATTGTAGCACAGTAGGTTCACACACATGCGGCATCAGGAGCCGATAAATGTTTCCAAGGTGATGGTATTGAATTAAGTGCACTTACAAATTCCTCAAGGCCATCAAAATTGATGGATTTTCTAACATCAGATAGAGCCAAAGTTGTTGTCATGATGGCTCTGGGGTTGTCAATTTGTAATGCCAACAGAATTTTAATGTTTGTTTCCATTGTGCCTCTCACAGTGACTCATGGATGGAGCAACTCTTTTGCAAAAAAAATTTAGGTGTGTCTCTGTATTCTTTTTTCCACCCTGAGATTGTTATGCATGTAATTTATCTTTAGTGAATCTTCTGTCAACTATTTTACAAATTTATGGTCTTATTATTCTTTACCATTAAAAGCGTTGCACCACATATAGCAGATTTTATTTGAATCTAAGTGCAGGATCGAAGGTGTAACTATTCCACCAAAATTTCCCTGCACTTGCACATGGCATCATCCCTTTGAAGTGCATCCTATTTGGCTTAGGCAGACCACATAGTTGAATAGATCCATGGTGCTAGTTTAATATTCTATTGACCTCACCAGTGAACCAGGGTCCAGTTGGCCTGGATTTTAGTATGCAACTTTACTGATAGAATTGAGCCTTAGATATGATATACACCTGTAGGATGCAAGGGATTAAACTTTCAAATTTTCTAAAATGAATCCTTTTTTGAGATAGACAAGAAATTTTACAAGAGACTTGCAACTGAACCTACAAAGTTCAATCCAAATGACATGTAAGAAGGTTGTCCCATTTTTTCAATTCATTGACTTCCTGTTGTGCCTGGATTCAGCAAGATCACTCAAATTCATTCTCTCATGCTTTTGCATGAATTTGAATTTCCCTTTTCGAGGGAAGGGCTGGTACTAATGAATTTATCCAGTCTTTCATCTCATGTATTGAGCTAAGAACAAAACACAAACTGTTTTTTCATATGCTTTCAAATCTGATCATGTTATATTCAGTTTCAGATCAGGTTTTTGAGTTGCTGTTAAAAATATCCTTGGTAAATACTAGAAACCCTTTGAATTGGGCAACCAGATTAATCAAATATATATCTTGAAGAATCCTACCAATATCATTAATAATTAGCAGGTCGAGGTATATCAATAACCTTACTATAGGGTATGTATCCTCTTTAATTTTACAGTTATGGTATTAGCACTAGCTGGGTTTGTTGCCCAAAGGTTAGCACACTTTTATTTTAGCATACCCATCTCCAATTTTTTTTATGCAACGAGCATGGTATTTCTGTGCTTCTAGACATCTTCTCTTGAATCCGTGTCCTGTTGAGTCATTACTTCATAAGTTTTGGAGAAAGCATATGCCTCTACTATGCATGCGTTAGTTAGAAACGGAAGCAAGAAACATAAAAAAGATGGTACCAATATTGCTTTGGTTCATTGTTGTACACATTGAAGACTTGATTCATACTTTTCTATGTAGAAGGATCACAATAAGGAACAGAAAATTAGAAATACTCAGTAAATTTAATCAACAAGTCATTACCAAGACATTTATTACTTAAATGTTGGTCCAACTTTTACAGGGGCCGCTACCTGGATGGTAACCAATTGACTACCCAAATAGGTCACAATAATTACAAGTATCTACTAATGCATTGCAAAGCATGTTGAATGAAAATAAAGGGAGGTCACTATACCATGATAATTGTACTCTTATATAAATCACATAACGAATACTAGCAAGGCGGTAGGTACTCTCTGAAGTGGGTCACGTCAGAATTTGAGTGCTCTAATGTGATCCAAGGAGTGGAGGGTGTCTACAACTAGCATGAGAGTTTAACCCTTCTCCATCCTTTCATTCACAAGTGGAGGATAGCCTAATCTAATTTGAGGCTTGTTTCTATAATTTTATAAGTTCCAATATTAGAGAAATAATTTGACAGATGAGCATATATAAAGAGAGCGGAAACCCCTGTTTATTCAAAAGAGGGTTGAAACCCTAGTTTGAGGTGCAAGCTATTTTTCAGGTTTAATTAGACTCTTATCTAGTACCAGTAATACTAATAATTTTATTCTAGACATTATATAAGTTGAGAAGGTCAATTGACAGTACACATATTTTTTATATGGAATATACAACATTGTACCCTGAAGAAAACAAGAAAGAAAAAACAAATTGTGGCCTGAGAACAATATGATCATGAAATAGCTCAAGGAGATATGATCAAAATTTTATCATATTGAACTACGGAACTATGAGCTTATAAGAAAAATTGGTCATTTATAATTGACTTTATTTATATAACAAAAATCTGTGTGTTTAAACTTTAGACACACCACAAATTTGGAATCTAAACCAACTCTACCATGACAATGCATGGCTTGATATATATCTCTACAGCTAAGTATGATGACACTGATGATGGCTAGATATATATCTCTGTTACCTTAGATGCTGCATGATTATGATTAATGTTTTTGGTACATGAACCTATGGGTCAATAATAGGAAGGGGGCAGGTTGCAGATAGCTTGATGATTATCACAAGTGGATGAGATATGTCATTTTGATGATGTCTACCTATCAAATGATGACCCTCTCATTTATCGATGTAAAGTTAAGATGGAAGACCTAGACTTGATGTACTATTTTTTGTGCTTAAAGATATGATGATAAGGAGAAGTGTGTATATATCTATATATATATATATATATTGTGGGATCCTTGGTGATTCTAGACAAACACCTACCATATGCCTCGTTATAAAGATTTGAATTGATCTATGAATGAGCCTCATATATTAGATAGCTACTTGTTGGGATATCTTTGTGATTCTATTACCTATGGTCGGAGATACAATGCCAATTCCATGGATATTCTGATGATGGTGTGATGGGTGGAAAGAGCACAAGAAATCATAATTCCTCTATATTATTACAATTGCCTATTTAGGGAAAAAAAAACACAAGAAATACATAGTGGCTATTTATTATTTTCGAGATATTATAGAATTTCTCTGAGAAATAAATTTAAATAAGTATACATTTTTGTCAACACGGGACATCATAGAAAGGTGGAAAGTGTTTTTTATTCGAAGCACATTGATGAAGCCATTATATCTAAGCACATTGATGAAGTTGTTCTAAAATATTATCAACGTTGCCTTTGTAAGTTAAATAATTATGTTTATAATTCTTAATAATCATCTCACTATCACTATTATGTTTAGCAACACACATGAGTATTGTTTCTCAAGGCAGTGACATAGAGGAGCATTGTTTCTTAATGCAGTGATACAAGGAGAATTATTTCTCAAGCCAATGACACGGGAGGATTTCTTGCTCTAAGAAAGGTATTTTTATGCTTCCAAACCATATTGTTAAAGAATAATTTTTTGGGGGCCCTTTAGTCTCCTTTAGGACCTTAAACATTGATGTATTTTAAGTGCGAGTTGGATTGTGTGCTTATTATGTTGGTTTGGATTTTTATGCCTTGAATGTTGTGATGGAATAACCACTTCAAGATATTGAGTCTATCATCATAGAACTTGAAATTCCATGGATATTCCACTATTATGTTAACCCTTCTTCATAGGAGTGTCAAGTCTGCATGTTGAATATTCTACTTATGTAAAAGTGTTGATAGTGAATGTCGAATTATATAAAAACTTAGCTTATCTCATGGGTGTCGAGATAGTCATCACATGAATTTGAGTTTTGTCCTTCATACACATTCTAATACTTCCATTATAAGATAGTTTGAGAGAAGGTAAAGATCTTGTCCCAATAGTTACATTCACTATAGTCACAAAGACACCACACCCATTACATCATGAAGATATTATAGGTGTGCCAAGATTTTTATTGAGAGACCAAACGGGTTTGTCACCTCTAAATGACAGAATATATGCTTAGACAGTCATTATACACTAAGAGATCAAATGAATGTTTAATATATTGCCACATTCATCTTAGAGAACATATGTTTGTTGAGAATGTCATGTAATACGAATTCTATAATATTGTTGAGGTTGTTTTTCAATATGTCAAGACATATATGTTTAGGTCCATTCATACTTTTCAGACATATATATCAGATCTGTCTCCAAACAACCACTTAGATAATCACCATAGGAGCCTGAATTTTGTTTACTTGAATGCTGAAAACTGAGGCATATGAATCCACAAATTTAATCTGTTATTTGAATGTCAGAGGCATGAACTCATATTTACAAAATATAGGATGATACTAGTTGTTTTTTAGCATAGGATCTGTATCTAGAAGCAATGAAGTAGAAAAGTATGTAGGCACTTACATGATATTACAACATATTGCTTAAAATGATACTTAAAGGCTCCATTGGATTATATCAAATGCAATTTGTTGGTGTAAGGATTTTATTTACATAAGTCACAATGATAAAACAATGACCAGATCTACCCATTCAACATAAATGATAAAGACACTCAACTACAAGTTTCAAAGAAGTGAAGAATTCAGAAATTTTGCCACATTTGAATGGATCTAAATTTTATGGAAAGCGTATGATAAAAGTTGCTCTTTGCGTCCAAGCCATCAAATTCATTTACCATAACATGTATGATTTTCAAATTTGACGGAACACTCAATATTGTTAGGTATTAAATTTTAATGTTTGTTTATGTTCTATGATTAGATGGTGGGGTATATTTCTGAACAAAAATCCATTTTTGGTGAGAATTTGTTGAAATGTCTTCTCAGAATATTTCTGTGCAGAAAAATTCACTGGCTGATATGGAATTTTTAAGACATTTTGGTTGAAGAGCATACTATATGCTGATGATGTTACCCAAAACAAACTCTATGTTGCTTTATTGAATACTTTAAGATTTGTTTTTCTTTCGTGAAATTTTGGGATCCTTAGTCTGGATTTATCAAATTCTATTAGACATAAGGAAATATGTGCCTCCCTTGGTTAAATCTCATTTTTGAGCATCAGTGTCGTGGGGCTTTCACATTTTTTGGCAATGAGTAGCTACATAATTATTCTTTGTCCTTCTAGAGAGTCTTAATCCCAATTTTTTTAATTTTTATTTTGAAAAATATATTTAGATCTTTGATGTGAAATGGTACTTCCCTTATGCATGCAGAAGGGTCCCTGCCACTCCCTTGGTCTATCAGGATGAAAACTGCATTGGGTGCAAAAAAATGTCTGGCATTTCTTTGTGGAGGGGTTGAAAGACCAGTGATTTATCGAGATTTTAAAACATGCAATATTTTGCAGGATTCGGTTTGTACCTACAACTTCAAAATTATGAGTTGGCTCAGTGTTACACTTTGGATTCTCTTGAGTCTTTATGGAGAGATATGTACTTGGTGCAGGAATACAATGCCAAGTTGTCTGATTCTGGACTAGAAAAATATGGACCTGAGGGAGATCACCCATGTTTCAACTTGAGTTATGGGAACATATGGTTATGTTGCTCTAGAATATGTAATGATTGGTGAGAATTTTAACCAGTTTAAAACCTGTGGTAATAATATCTTGGTGAGGTAATTTTAATATTGATACAGATCAACAAGATTTCTAGCCTCTTTAAGGGTCTTGTCTAGCAATGGGGCAAGTAGAAAAACTGACAAGTTTGTTCTGGGAGAATTTTTGAGGTCTCGTCCTATTGGTCTAATATTGAATGTAGACCAACCAATGTTCAAGACTCAGGACAGTTTATATGATTTTGAATTTTCCTTAATTTATGAAAAAAGTATCTAAACATGCATACGTCTCCTAAAAGAAACATGTGTTTGGTGATACATATTTAATTTGATCTCAATGTACTCTTCATTGGATTCTCCCTTATTCTTGAATTACAAATTATCACAGGCATTGCCTTTTCTACATGCCTATTACTGATGTGAATTTTAATAAAAGTTAGCATAGACATTTCAGATATTTACAAAGATAAACAAGACTAACTGAGTCAATGATTAAGGTGGAAGTCACGACAGTTTGCAAACTGCATTTTTGTTCAGTGTCTGGATTGATGCATCCAACAATAATCCTATTAAAACCTTTAGATGGAGAGGTTATTATAATACACAATTTGGCTTTCTTCAGTTCATACTATCTAGGTTTTTGGCTTTACTAGTTCACACTCTATTGTTTCAGACATCTTCCACGCTTCAAAATCACTCATCTCCTACCATCTGAAGCTAAAGTGAATAAAACCCTGATGGAGAACTTTGGATAAATTGGAATATCCGATCTTGTGCATATAGGATGCTCTTTGCAGAGACCTGGATCAGTGGGAAGGAGGGTGTCAAATGTGATTGTAAAAAGGGCCTAGACAAAGATACTATTGCAAGGGTCTCATGGGTGGAGGTAAGAGGTCTCCTCGAGATCTTATGAATCTTCATATTGAGGTGGCGCTGCTCTCTTCCTATAACTTATTGCTTCTTTGTGTGAGCTCGACAAAGTAGGGAGGTGATCATCCTGTTGTGTGGGTTGATGGGAGTTATTCTAAGGCTCCTCCATTTGAGTCTGTTGTGGGTGGAAAAGCTGACAAGTCGAATTTTTCCCTGACTAGATGAATTTACAGCATCAAAGCTTCTTTATTCAACATACCAGAAAATCTATCGTTTCAAGTGATACTATTGTTGAAGTCATATAAGAAAGCCTCTGTTGCCTGCATATTAGATAAAACCTTTGTACAGTGTAAGAATTTGTAGTGATATATTTTTCTAATATTTGAAGTGTTTTATTCCACTTCTAACATCTAAATCTACAATGCATATAACCTATAAAATTATAATATAACTTCATACATTGCGGTGCTCTCTCTAAAAAAGGTTCTGAGAAATCCCTAAGCTCAGAAAGATTTCCTTCACTGAAAACTATCAAGTCTCTACATCTGAAAGAATTTGAACAGGAATAGTTTTCCTTCCCATAAAACATATCAGTCCCCATTTTTTTACCACATTCTTCATCTCATGGATCTATTTGCAGAGCAGTAGGGAGTTCTAATAATTCTATAGAATCTAGATTTGCATGAAAATATTTTTTCTAGAGTTTTCCGTTCATGGATTTTTTGTTATGGGTCTGTTTAAATTTGAATATTCTATTCTCTTCAAGATCACTAATAAAACTCATCACCACTACTACACATGGGATCATCACTAGGAGCTACATAAACATCATTTGGCTCAGAGTCCGAGGACTCCTCAAACTCATCTCCAACCTCAATATCAGTGTTAGTAGTAGCATGAGCAACAACACTACACTTAGTAGAACTAGAAGAACACGTTTTCCAAACTGCACGAGAACTACTTCCCTCATGAGTCACCATGTGCCATGCTTGGTCTCGGTGGTTCACTTCCTTCAACTCCTGGTTCAACTACCATATCTTCATTGGAACCAACACCCCGAACTCCACTAGACAATGATTCAGCATTTTGTACTAGTGATTCGCCATTTGTACTAGTGATTCACCATGATTTTACAAGATAATATAATATCATGAGAGATTCTCCAAAAAAATTATATATACATATTATATTATTAATAAAATCGCCTTCCATTTTTCCTATGTATCATGGGGATTCGCCCATTTATTATACATATAAATTTGGGGGGGTTCTTAAAATTTTCCCTGGTATGAAGGCAGTGAAAGATTTGGAAGCAGAACAACTAATTGCCTTTGGTGATTTAGAGTTAGTGATTAAGAAGGTGAGAAACAATTACCAAGTGAAAAATTCCAAATTGAATAATTATAGGAATGAAGTCTAGGATTCGATTGAGCATTATTTTTCATCATTTAATATAAATTTTGTCACTAGAGAAGAAAATCAAATTTTTGATTCACTAGCAATTGCTGCTAGTAATTTCAAAGTTCCTCTAGATGTCAAAGTAGCCTATGATGTTCAAATAAAAAACAGACCTTCAATTCCTCATAACATCAAGCACTGGCAAGTATTTGAGGATGACAGGGAGATTCAAAATATTTTATATTGTGTAGAAGCGTTTGTATACATACAAATTGATGATGAGTAGGAGATTGTTGAAAACCAAAATAACAACCCTTTTAAGAAAACTATGGCTGGGAAAAACATTATAGATCTGAAAACTAACTTATTCCTAAAAGTTTAGTTCCTTTAGAAAGATTGTTTGATAATAATGATGTTATTCTCAAGCCTGAAAGTAAATTTGATGGAGAGATTACAATAGAATGTAACATTGGTACAGAAAACTACCCAAGATTAGTCAAAGTGTCCAAATTCCTTCCTCTGGAAACCATAACAAAATATATCAAACTGCTAAAGGAATTTGTTGATATTTTTTCATGGTCTTATAGAGAGTTGAAAACTTATGATATGAGCATAATGGAGCACAATATTCCTTTTAAAATAGATGCAAATCCTATAGCACAAAAAATCGGACACATCAATCCCATGTTGCTCAATTCAAAATATTTTATATTGTGTAGAAGCGTTTGTATACATAAAAATTGATGATGAGTAGGAGATTGTTGAAAACCAAAATAACAACCCTTTTAAGAAAACTATGGCTGGGAAAAACATTATAGATCTGAAAACTAACTTATTCCTAAAAGTTTAGTTCCTTTAGAAAGATTGTTTGATAATAATGATGTTATTCTCAAGCCTGAAAGTAAATTTGATGGAGAGATTACAATAGAATGTAACATTGGTACAGAAAACTACCCAAGATTAGTCAAAGTGTCCAAATTCCTTCCTCTGGAAACCATAACAAAATATATCAAACTGCTAAAGGAATTTGTTGATATTTTTTCATGGTCTTATAGAGAGTTGAAAACTTATGATATGAGCATAATGGAGCACAATATTCCTTTTAAAATAGATGCAAATCCTATAGCACAAAAAATCAGACACATCAATCCCATGTTGCTCCTAATCATTGAGAAAGAAATAAAAAAATTATGGGAAACAAAGATAATTTTGCCTTTGATATTTTCTAACTGGGTAGCTAATATAGTCCCGGTCCGGAAAAATAATGGAGAGATAAGGATTTGTATTGATTTTCGCAACCTAAACCAGTGCTCCTTGAAAGATAACTATTCACTTCCCAAGATGGATTATATCTTGCAGAAGGTTGTAGCATCGAAAAGGCTGTCAATGATTGATGGCTTTTAAGGCTATAATTAGATTTCAGTTGGTAGGAAAAACAGAAAAAAAGACAACATTTACCAAACCCTGGGGCACATTCATGTACAACAAAATGCCATTTGGTCTGATGAATGCAGGAGCAACCTTTCAACGAGTAATGGATATTTCCTTTGCAGGAGAAAAGGACATATTTGTGGTCATATATTTGGATTACATCACAGTATATTCAAAATCTGATGAAGATCACTTGAAACATTTGAAACAAGTTTTTGACAAATGCATAAAGTTTGGTTTGTCCTTAAACCCAAAAAAGTCATCTTTTGTTGTCCAAGAAGGTAAGTTGTTGGAACATATTGTAACAGAAAGTGGCATCTATATTGATCCAAGAAGAGTAGAAGTTATTTAGAAGATTGGTTTGCCAAGAAATAAAAAGGAATTGTATTCATTTTTTGGGAAAATCAATTTTCTTAGGCGTTTTGTTCTTAACTTTGCAGAGATGATCAAAAATATAAATGTCTTGCTAAAAAAGATGCAAAATTTAAGTGGAGAGATGAAGCAAAGAATTACTTTTCAACAATTAAATATGCCTTGACTGAAGCTCCAGTTTTGATTAGTCCTGAATTTGAAAATGATTTTATGATTTTTTCATATGCTTCAAAAGAAACAATTTCAGTTGTCTTATTACAGAAGAACAAGGAGGGTTTAGAGAAGCCAATTTCATTTTGCAGTCGTGCTTTAAGAGATGCTGAATTAAAGTACATGTTGACTTAAAAACAAGCATATGCACTAGTTAAGGCTTTGAATTATTTTCGATTTTATGTGTTGCATTAAAAAATAATTGATTTTGTGCCCAATATCACTATTAAAGATGTGTTGTTGCAGCTAGATACAGGACAATGGATGACCAAGATCTGGAATTTGATGTTGAAATCAAACCAACTAAATTGATAAAGGGTCGGGGCTTGGCTCGCTTGATGGCTGAATATAATTTCAAAGCTTTAAATCTGAATGTAGAGAAAACTGAAGGAGAAGATGTATAAGGTATTTCTAATTATCCTAAAATTTAATATAGATTGGTACAATGATATAGTTTACTTCTTGTTAAATTTCAACTATCCACCTGAAATGGAGAAATCTAGAAGAAGATATTTTAAATTGAGAGCTGTGAAGTATTGAATTTTGGAAGACCAACTTTACTATAAGGATCCTGTTGGATTCTTGTTAAGATTTGTAGATGAAGAATAATCCCGGGAGATTATGACAGAGATACATGCAAGAGTGTGTGGAGGGCATTTGTGTTGGAGAGAAACTTGCAAAGAAAATCTTAAGAGCTGGCTATTATTGGCCAACTCTTTTCTCTGATGCCTTTGACAAAGTCAAGAGCTATGTTGAATCTTAGAAATTTGTTGGTAAGCTGAAATTCCTACCATTACCTCTCATCCCTATTTCAACAGATGTTCCTTTCCAACAGTGGGGGCTAGACTTCATCGGTGAAATTCATCCACCTTCATCAGGACATCGCAGATGGATTCTCACAGCTACAAACTATTTCACCAAATGGATTGAACTTGTACAAACCAGGAATGCTAATGATACTGTAATTGTCAAATTTATGTTGGAAAATATTATGTCAATATTTGCTATCCACAAAAATTAGTAACTGATAATGCAATGGCCTTTAATTCTGCTAATATGTACAACTTTTGTTAGCAATATGGGATTGAATTGACTCATTCCATGCCTTATTACCCTCAAGTAATGGATTGGATGAGTCATACAATAAAAGTTTGGTGAGGATTATTAAGAAAATGTTGCCTAAAAATAAGAGGAATTAGGACACTCAGCTGATACATGCCATGTGGGTAGATAGAGTAAGTGGTAAAAAATCAATTGGAATGTCTCCATTTCAGCTTGTATATGGTACAAATGTTGTAATGCCTTTGCAATTAGGTCTTCCTATGATGAAGTTCCTACAAGAAGAAGTTGATCATGAAAACCCCGTCCAAAGGAGAATGTTACAGTTGATAGAGGCACACCAAATCAGAGAATCATTGCTGGAAAAAGTTCAAAAGTATGAGGCTAAAGTAAAATATGTTTTTGATAAAAGATAAAATCAACAGTTGTTTCAGGAGAATGATTTGGTGTTGCGTTGGGATGCTAGGAGATAATACCATGGAAAGCATGGTAAGTTTTACAATATGTGGTTTGGGCCATTTAGAATTGCTTAAGTTTTGGAGAATAATACTTTTCTGCTCAAACATTTGGATGATGATCAGCTAACTGAAGGCCCAGTCAATGGTCATTTTCTTAAAAAGTTATTTATTTAGTAAGTTAGTTGAGTCACTCCATTGTAAATATATAGTGTGATGTGTCAATAAGCTCCATGCCAAATGGTACTTATGTCTGTATATATGGTCAGTCTTGAGTCCAGTATGTCAATGGTCAATCCTAGTCTTTATTTTCAAAAAGTCTTATGAGTTTCAAGAGTTTTTGAGGCACTGAGTCTAAAATTATTGAAGCCTCACAGGGAGGACTTCATCCCCAATAAGAGCCACTATTAGCATTAAAAAATTTAATGGTTTAATCTCCATTGTATCACTATTTTCAAATTTTTATTTTCCTAGTCAATGTCCAAAGTTTGAGTCATTTCCAATAAAAGTTAAAAGAGTTCCAACATCAAGGTATTTTTAAGTGAATATGTGTCATAGTGTTTTAGAGTCCCAAAATAAGCTAAAATATCTATTTTGACATTTGTTAGTGTTGAAGGTTAGTCGTTTCTTTGGTAATAAAGTTGCAATTCTCTGGTTTGGAATAATAGTCACCTTTGTTGCAAATTCATTGTCAAAACAGTAATGCAGTAAAAGGAAACTATTTCTCAGAAATGGAAGTCATATATTCCACGCAGTGAAAAGCATAGCTATTTCACTAATATTTTGGTTATCTCAATAAAGAGGCTGCAGGTAATCAATTTTTAAAGAAAACAAATTAAGGCTTCATGGAAGGTATTGCAACCAGAGTTCTTTAAAAGAAAAGCGAGGCATGAAGAAAACAGATTGACCAACAAAGAGGGAGATCCGAAGAAGAGTAGTAGAGAATGTTTAAAGGAAGCTTGCCAGGAATTAGACAAAGGAATTAAGCGATGAAGAAAATCCGCGTGCGGGATGAGCAGACGACCATGATCAAATCGCAGATCCAGAAGGGAAGAATCCAACGGCTAAGATTAAAGCACAAATGGAGCGAAATCGAAAATCGTAGTTTTTAAAGATAACCTTTAAGGAAATCATGTTGTATGTTAATTTATTTTCGATGCGTTGCGACTAAGGGGAAATAAAGGAAACCATCAGATCTGGGGCACAAATCAACGGTGGAGATTAAAGCGTAGATGGATCGATTTCGCAAATCGTTGTTTTTAAAATTTACCTTTAAGGAAATTACGTGGTATGTTAACTGATGTGTGATGCAATGACAAGAAGGGCACATGTCAGCGTAGCACTCAAGCGTATAACGCACTTCGCATAGTTTATGGTCTAGCCGCTATCAATGTAGAGTTAAACTTGCAGGCGGCGGATTTGGGATAAAATGAAAAGTTGTGATGTGCGATTACTTCTCATTGGTCAACTAGTTGTGGGGCCCAAGAACCATAGTTTCATGTATAATGCATGTTAAAAGGTAGTTTCGTGTTGCATTAAGATTTATACAAGGAAGAAAGCATGGTACAAAGAAAGCACATGTAATGATAAGGTGGAAGCATGAAGCTTAGTGGGATGACTTGGTGCTAGATTTTGAATCATTTAAAAAATGTGCCATTGCTCCTTGTCGTAATTGCAGGCATGAAATTAGAGAAGAGAGCTTAGTAATCACTCAACCTGAGGCCTCTATATATGATACAGGTAAACAAAACCCAATCCTCTAGCAATCAGTCTCAAGTTTCGTGGATGAAATTGCAACTAGAGTTCAACAGTTGTATTCCTGAGCAGTTAGCTGTCAGAAAATGGGGAGAGGAGGAAAGGTAAATAGGTTAGATCCTGTTAACACAAGATTTGTGGATGTAAGGGTAAAATCACAATTCAAATCTATAGGTTGGTATAAATTCCTCGAGAAGTTTTCTGGGGAGAATGTGGCACTAGCTCAAGCTTTCGCTCAGTCTTTCGATGGTGAAAAGGTCAGGTTAGGCAATAAAACATTCAACATTTTTTAGGCTATCATAGACCGTGCAAAGACTTTTGCAACCGGTGAACGTTGGTTTAAAAGCAAAATTCTACCAGAAGAAGTAAGTTTTTACCTTAAGCCTGAATACGTTGATATGAAATGGAATTCAACTGCTAACATTTCTTTTTTTAAAGTCGAGTGGCAGCATATTATTACCTCAGTCCATAAATAAATCACATGCGAAGGGAGGTTTTCTTCTATTCATCATTATCGGTTGAGATTCCTAACCCACATTTCAGGAGAGAAACCTCTAAACCTACCTTATTTTCTGTATAAATATCTGCTTAAAATGTCCCTCAAGCTACAGAAAATTTCAAACTACCCCTTGCATAATTTTCATCACAGAGGGCTGATTAAAATTTTAGTTGTCTATCGTCTCAGAAAGAATAAAATTACTTGGGATACGTTTTTAAGAAAGGAAGGGTTTGGCAGTATTAATTCTAGAAGAAAGTTAGGGAGGCTAAAGAAGAAAGACATCCATGAGCAAACTAGTTCTACCCCTATTTCACATAGTTCGCCATATTCTCCTAAGAAGCCTATGCCAAAGAATAAATAACAAATTGCCTCCTCTTCACAAAGCTAGCCTAAGAAGAAACTTTTCATGGCAGAAGAACCAACGGAATTCAACCCTAGTCTTCTTGCACCTAAGCCTGCTTTCTCACCAATGGAAGTCAACCCTGGTATGAAAATTTCAAGCTAGATTCATAAGTCATCTCATCAAGTGCATCCAAACAGTGGCACATCTCTCACTGAGTCCACCCTCTCACAATTTTTCTTTCTCTCAAGAAAGGCAAACAAAAATGACAGAGCTTACAATAAAAGAAGAGCCTACCTTGGCTATATTAGTATCCTCCATTTTTTCTTCGATCAAGAAGAGGAAGAAAAAATGAGATACATTCCTATTCCTCATTTGAAGACAGTAGTGATCCTGATTACATAGAGTCAGAAGATGAAGAGGCAGAATCTAGTAAATTTATACATGGAGGAAAGAGGTCCAAAGTCATCCATAATCCCTATGTCAAAAGACCTCATACTAGACCAAGAAAAAAACTTAGGCTAAACAACAAGTTGATTTCCAATCCTAAACTAATGGATGAAATTATCAACATAGAGAAAGCCCAAAAGAAAAAATTGAAAGGAAGAAGAAAGCTCAGTCAAAGAGCCAAGCACAGAAAATAATTCTAATAAAAGGGTAACTAAAGTAGAATCCATAAGAATCTTTGCTTCTATTCTGGATCTTTGATGAATGAAGAACAGGGCTGACTTGGAGAAAACGTTTTGGGTAAATGATCCACGTTTTCCGGATAATGCTACCTTTTTTGCGAAGGTAGAAATTATTTTGAAATATCAGCATGTGATGGAAATGGGCTAATTTTTGTTTTGCATCATGATGGTGACATTAAACAGATGAATTGGAGAGGTTATTCAGTTGAAATGGATGCTGCCAGGTGTCTTATATCTAGAATTCTCCGAAATATCATTTTTTGTTTTTGCACATTTAATAGGAGACAACCACATGTCATTCCCACTGTTTTTACACTTTTTGATGAAGATTGGTTGCACTGAAAAATAAGAGTGGTATTTGAATATGTTGCCACATCACACAACCATTTTGGAGTGACAACCTTTATGATTTTTATCTTGTTTTAATGTAGCACTTTGTAATTCAGATTAAGGGATAAGCCTCACCTCTTGCACGAGGTTGTAATGAATTTTGAAACCAATTCACCTTTTTCTGTGGAAGATGACAATATCATATTTTGTATATATATGCCAAACTGATATGAAGTCAAGGTTGGTTGGTGGTTATATAATTTTGAATTATATGATCTGTAATTTTTTTTTGTGAATGAAATGGAATGATACTACTGAGGACTTATTACCAATTTGCTATGTGTATTGTCTACTTTACTTATGTTTCTGTATCTCCTTTCTTCCAGTTCCAGTTTGCAAATAATTATATTGTTATGTGTTTTTGGTAGTCTCTTAAGCATGTTATGAGTTTTATCAATTCTTGTTAGTCTCACAGAGTGAGAAATCCTAATAAAATATATGTTATAACAGTGGAAGAGCATCACTCATGATAGTTATTCTTCATGATATTTCAGTGAGAATCTTGTCAGACTAGAAATAATTTTTTGTCAATGGAATATTGTTAAACTACTTCATTTGTGAATTTTTACTAAATGTAGTAGATTTTTACTAAATGTAGTAGATTTCTGTTTTATAGACCTATTAATTCTTCTCTCATCTCACAATTTCCTCTCCTCATAGACTACAAACTTGCACCTTGCTACCACATCAGATTCCAATACCTTCTTTAGTAGAACTGTGGATTTGGCCGAAATATCTCTTCAGTGGATCAAAGTTTATACCATCTTCCAATCCCATAAAAAAAAAAATTTAAAATTTCCTTAGAGTTTAAGATGTGTCTAGTCAGACGCTTGCTACAGTTCAAGTGTTGATTCCAACGCCAACATCTTTTGGTGCGTCTATCGGGAGACGAATTCCTTGTAACGAAGTATTCTCCGAGGTCTATTTTTATGAATTGTTGATAATTAGTTCTTGATGGT
Source organism: Pinus albicaulis (assembly GCA_034641835.2). NCBI lineage: Eukaryota > Viridiplantae > Streptophyta > Pinopsida > Pinales > Pinaceae > Pinus > Pinus albicaulis. Next base: position 813,678,145 of record CM076579.1, on the reverse strand, counting down.
GAAAAATAATTGGTGACCTAAAGAAGACTACAAATTTTTTCACCTGGCGACTCCACAAAGAGGAAGAGGGTTTTCAAGCCCTCCTTCTACAAGGAGGAATCAAAGATCTCCAAATGTGACTCCACTGGCTGACCCAGAGAAAATCATCAAACATGCTAAAGGAAAAATTAGATCAGTTGAAGCCACATCTCAATCAGTGAAAAAGGTACACAAAAATTAAATCCCAAAGAAAAAGGTACCTATATCTACTTTAGAATCTAAAGAGGTTTTAGTTTCAAAAGGTTATGCTGAAAAATCTCAAGTTAAAGCTACTCCTCTAGAAAATAAAGTGGATATTGTTAACCTAGGCGCAACTGAAAGTTTTTCTTACTCATCACCTAGTAAATCTGTAATAAGTACTGGTCTAGTCAAAGAGGAATAAATTGAATTTCTTAGTGTTGAAAATAAATCAGAAGAATTTGTGCTAACTGAAGGGGAACTAGAACAAGTATTGGCTATTGCACCTTTCCTTGATAGGGATATTTTGACTAAAGAAGAATTCAAGACTATTTTAAATTTCCTTTAGACTCATCCTGAATATCAGTCTCTTATTACCCCTTAGCAAGAATGTTTTCCTTTTTTTCCAAATCCATCTATTGGGTCATCTTCCTCTAATCCTTCTGAAGAGTCTGTACCTGAAGGTATTATTTTTAACTTACATGATTTCCTTGCTCAACCAAAATAAGGATGAATTAACTCCATCCCCTTAAGATACAACTTTATATTTTTATTCTTTAACTAAAGGAGAAGTCAAGATATCCTCTGTTCATCTTTTTGAAAACCCACTCTTCTTTGTTCCAAAGCCTAAAAAATCAGCTCAAGACCCCCAATTTTCTGCTATCCTAAATCAGAATCATAATTCACCAATTGTAATTCCTATTTTTCAAACAACTACATCAGTTTCACATCAGCAAAATATGGCCCAGCCTACCCTTACAAGGATTCAATAAATAGTGGCTGCGAGATATGCACCACTTGTCCTCCCTCAACCCTTGCATGCACTTCCCCACAGAGATTACTTGAAATATCTTCCAAAATACACTGGGGAGGGAGAAGGAGTTTCTGCCGAGGAACATTTAGTGGCTTTCTATAGTTATGTTGACAATCAAAATATTGAACATGAAGGACAAGAATTTTTGTTTAGAGCTTAGATGGTGAAGCTCAAAAATGGTTTAGAAGTTTGGGTCCAGATTCAATAACAGGAATTGATGAATTCAAAGAGATATTTGTGAAACATTGGGGTGATAGGAAAGACTATTTTTATTATCTTACTAAAATTGGAACTCTGAAGAAGAAGGCAAGTGAGTCTTTAGTTGATTTTACTAAGAGGTTTAATAAGGTTTATCAGAAAATTCCTGAAAATATTAAACCCACTGAAACCATAACTATGATAAATTTTTCAAATGATTTAGATTTTGATTTTTCCTTATGGTTGAGGGATGAAAAAGCATAGACACTAACAACTATGCAAGAGGCAGAAATTGGAGTGAAGTATAATCTCATGGCTTCTAATAAATTAAAAATGGAGGAAGAAAATGCAAAAAAAGACAAAAAAAAAAGATGAAAGAAGAAAAGCCTTCTTCTTCCAAGTCTCTTTCAGCAGAAGAAAAGATCGATCAAATGTCCAATTTGATCAAGGAACTTGCCTTAAGATGTCAAAATTAGAGGTAGATAATAAACCAACTGCTAGAGCCACTCAAAATGAAGCTAATAGAAATTAGGCTCCCTTCAAGAGGCCTTTTCAGCCTCAACAAATCCTACAATGCCCAAGGAGGAATGTTGATGATCAAAATGTGCAGCCTCCTTTGAATAATTTTGTTGAAGAAGAACAAGGAAATGAGGAAGAAAATGAAGAAATAAACCATGTGGGATAAACTTCACAGACAACATGTTTGACATTGTAGGAATATGAAGATAGATCAAGAATTTGTTTGTTTTTGATGATATGAATGCTCAAATTTATGCATAGAATGATAAAAAACAACAAGAATTTCAAAACAGAAATTACCCTTTGAGATTAAAAGGTCATGTTCGGCAGCCTAAAAAAAAATAGATTCAGATAAACAAGCTGCTAAACAGAAGGCCAAGGTAAATGAGGTTCCTCTACCTCAAAATTCTACTCTAATGGTCAAAATTAATGCAAAAATAAGGAATTAGTTCCAATTTATTTCAGTTTCAAATCCAAATTGAATAAAATCAAAATTCCAGATCCATTCCTAGAATTATTGAAAATTCCAGCATATAAAGAGTCTTTTAAGAGTCGGTTGTAGCCTCCTCTCGCTCCTAATTCAATCAACCTTAAGGATGAGCATCCCACTATTTATCTAGGCTATCATGTCCAAGACCAAAATGATGATAACTCTTTGCCTTTCTACCTGTCACTCTACATACATGACAAATTGCTGCATAATTGTCTATTAGATTCTAGAGCTTCCCAAAATCTTATGCCAAAGAAAGTGATGGATGAATTGGGATTAGAGATCACCAAGAAATACCATGACCTTTAGACCTTTGACTCCAAAAAATTCAAGTGTCTAGGAGTGATTAAGGATTTGGTTGTTTCCCTTACCCAACTGCCTATGAAGAGCTTAGTGATGGACATTGTGGTTGTTGACATTCCTCCTAGATTTTGGATGTTACTTTCCAAGTCTTGGTCTAAGAAATTGGGAGGTACCCTTCAGATGGACATGTCATATGCTACCATCCCAGTATTTGGAGGGGAATTCAAAAGGCTTTATAGGGAAACTCAAATGGCCTACATCATTAGTGATCATCACAATCCATCAAACCATCCCATCAATTCTGCACCTTACTACTGATGATAATGATTTCCAGCCTGAATTAAATGAAAAAAAACTTCCAAGGTGCAAATGAGAAGCATTCAAAAGAAGGACAGATTTGGAAATTGTACTTTGATGGAGCCTCTTCAAGAGAAGGATCGGGTGCTGGCGTAGTCCTCATTTCTTCTACTCAATAGAAGGTGACCATATCATACAAACTGAAATTTGTTACCACTAAAAACACTGTTGAGTATGAAGAACTTGTGTTGGGTATGAAGGCAATGAAAGATTTGGGAACAGAAAAACTAATTGCAACACCTTGGGACACATTCTGTAATATTCCAAAAATTTAGCCTCCAAGCTAAATGGAATATTATAGTTGTTTTATCACTAGGTCGGTAAATAAATGGGTGGGGAGGCCCATAAATCTCTTGAGCAGCAATAAAAACACTTCAAGTGTGAAAGGAGACCTTTGTAGTAGCTAAATAAAGCTCCTCCAAGTGTGAACAGGGTTTGGGTCATGTTGATTCAGTCAACTTTGACCAAGTCAACAATGCTGATAAGGAGGAGTGGAGATTAATTAGAGAATAATGCAGTTTTGGAGGGAGATGGATCTCATGGAGGAAATGACCTAATTGAGTGGGGCCAAGCACAATCAAGCTCACATTCTATTTAAGAAAGAGGATGGTAGCCATTTGAGATTATGTTTTAGATTATTTCGAGATTGGTTTGCTTAGACTATTGCTTCCTCTTACTATTTAGCAGGGTAGCTGTGATGTTTAGCACCGGGTGTTCCCGAGCAGGAATCCCACCTCTTTCCTTGAGGAGCCCCTTGTAATATTATTGTATTCATTTCCACATTCAGGTTTTCAAGCCAAGCTACAGCTTCTTCATCAGCGCATTTTCTTCAGGTTATTGTGCTATGTTGCAGGGTGCAGCAGTGGAGGGGTTAGAACCCCACTTTCTGAGCTATTTTCTTATAGGAGGAAGGTTTCCTTCTCTTGGGAGATATGTTTGGAGAGTTCTTGGGCACATTTCAGATCCTTGGCATCAGGCCATACGTTTCTCATCATTCACAGCGATGTTCCAGCTAGGGAATGCGTTATTTTTTAAGGCAGCTTCAACAAAAGTTCTGGTGGTTCCTTTGCAGTGTTTCCTTGTGATTGAGGGGTCCATCCTTTCATGGGAGGAGACCTTTGAGGGGGTATACTTTAGATCTACCATAATTCAGCCTTCTACACTCTTTTTCTTTAGTTTGTAGTGTATCTTCAGCCATTGGGCTTTAGATCCCATCTTGTATAGAGTGTATTTCTGAAAACCCCTTTCTGGGTTCCTTATAGGAGTTGATATTGAGCATAGATCTGTATTGAGCATATATTTTGAGGCTTGTAATAGCCCTACATATTTTGTACATCATTTTCCTGTAGCAGTGTGTTTTTAACTACGTTGTAGCAGTCTCCGGCACTCTTGTATTGTGATAGCAGTTCATTTGTAGAGTGATTTCTTATGGGAGGCTTGTTCCTTCATGGTATATGATCAATGCCTCATTGTTATGTATGGATTTTTTGATATAATACATGGATTAATATCTCCATTTTGGTCTCCCATGTTTATGGGTTGAGTTACACTGCTACTTTCAGTTTTATGTTCATCTATTGTTGGATCTCCAATCTTGGGATATTATAAGATATTCCCAATATTGCTAATTTTCCCTATTTTGGGATATTATAGTGGTATCAGAGCATAATCTTGGCTCAACCTGTGGATCTCAGCCATTATGCTATAAGGATAAGAAGAGAAGTATAGAAAGCACAAAGAGAAGGCTCCATTATTTGGAGAAATGAAGGAAGAGAGGATCTCCCAGCTTCTTTTCCAAACTATGAAAATTATCAAAGGAAATCTCAAGGAGATGAAAAGGGAGAAGTGTAGAAAAATTCCAAGAGGGTTTGAAGGTGAAGAAAGCCCTAGTTATTCATATGATGGGTGTGAGCATTCAGCCACACATGCAGATTCACAACGCAGTTATTTTCCCACATTCACTGCAAGAAGGATGGAGGAAGAAGATGCACCAAGGGAGGAGACCTTGAGTGACTATCTTCAGGAGTATGAGTCTCAATCATGGAGATTCAAAGAGCACTTCGACTTCCAAGGGTTTTTCTAACTCAAGGAAGACAAAAGATCCAACAAGAGAAGTAAGGGAGGTATAATTTTTCTATCTAACTTTGATGGATTAGCAAAGTGCACAACCCAAGCTTGGGTGGAGGAGCTAGATTCCTATTTCCAAATACACCAAGTTTCAGAAAAGGAGGCCATTAGAGTAGCAACGCTGCACCTCAAAGGTATGGCCCATGATTGGTAGTTTTATAGTTCTGCTTCATTTTATCATGTAAATGTAAACACTTATGCAGGGTTCACTAAGAAATTAGTGAGGATATTTGATATTAAACATTGTAAAACATCTCTTGCTGAACCCAAAAACTCAAAACCTTTGCATGAGTTGGAGAGATTTATTTTTCCAACTCCACTCCATAATTTTGTTGAAGGGGATACAAACATGCATGGTACCTTGACAAGGGAAAGATCCCCACTTCTTGAAAAGTCCTCTTCTATAGATGAAGACATAGAGGTTCCTCCTTCAAGAGAAGACCAAGATCAAGGGTCTCTTATTGATGATGAGGCATTCTCACATATTGGTGAAGAGGATGAGCAGAGAAGAGATGACAACGCTATACCATTGGGAGAAGATCCATCACCACATAGATATGGGAAGGAAGCCATTGCTTCCATTGGAGGATCCCTTGTGTCTTTGCAAGGAGTTCCAAATGATCCAACATATGGGAACTAAACCACAATTCTAGAGAAGCATGCATCAGTTATTTTTGGTTGTGAATCTTGGCATATGGAAGGAGAAGAAAGGAAGGATCAACATCAAGGGATGATGAACATTCACCCTTATCTATTCCAAGAGTTTTCTGCATAAAATAAGGAGATTGTATTGCGTAGTGAAGAGAGGGACAAATCAGTCCACTCATATGTGCAGTCCACTTCAGATTTCGATGTCTCACTACACGTGGGCATTCCACTTCGGAGGCCACCAAATCTAGACTTGGTGGGAGAGATCTTTCCATTTGGTTTACCACTCTTAGATTTAGGAGGGGTAAAGACCTTGGAGGATGAATTTGGCATAAGGGATGTCAAAGAAGTAGACAACAGCATGTGGGGAGCTTCACATTTCAGATCTTCAGCGCTGTCTCTTAGGAGGGTCGATTCATATTGAAGGTCTCAACTTTTGGTAGAGTACTCCAAGGATCTTAGTGCTTACATGATACTTGATGACCCAGATGGAGATGATAGATACATGGTGGTTGGTGAGGTCATCTATTCTTATGTTAGAATCTTCTTGACTAGAGTTTCTGAGCTCAAGAGGAAGTTACTTCATGCAGCACATGTGGACTTTATTTCCATGCACCTTGATGAATTTCATTCATTGATGGAGGAGTTCACTTGGGAGGGCATCCAAAAGAATACACATCAGCATATGGAGAGATGCATAGCCCAGATGGTAATGGAAAGGTTGGCACAACCACTTCCCTAATCATTGAGAGTGATGGAGAATTTCCAGTTGGGCCATTTCAGCTCAAGGACCAAAGTACATGGTGGTGGAGGTACAATTTTGCATTATAATTTGTACGTATTTACTTTTTATGGGAAGCATGTTGTATTGAGGAGGGTCATTCCTTCTTATGCATTATATTATGATGTACTTGAGGCCAAATGTAGCATTGAGATTGGCCATTTTATTGGTGGTTTGTGGGGGAAGCCACATGATTTCTAGTGTGCACCATTGACACCACATTGTACTTTCATCCTTCTATCTTATAGAATGATTGTGGCAACAAACACTTGGCTGGGAAAGCACTTTTTCTTACTAGTTTTGATGCAGGCAAGGGATGCACTATGCTGTTTCCATGTGAGGAACTATGATCCACTCTCCTGTTGTCATATGGCAGTTTGTTTTCACTCGTTTTTGCTTCCATATTTTGCTGATACTCTTATGTTCATGGGGAGATTTGTTTGGAGAGTGCTAGATGAGTTGGAGATTCCCCTTGGGAGTATGATTCTCCCTACTTTTCATGTTGTATGTTTCAGGAGAAACAATGGGCAAAGCATGATTTCCACACCACACTTCTTGTCTTCACATGGGAGGAGCCATTTAAAGAAATTGCATTCTTAGAGGAGGCATTTCATGGCTGATTTGCTTTGTGGGGTAACTTGGGCCAATATTGGAGGCCATGACATTTCAGCCCAAGATCAGTAACAACCCCAGACTTACCATAAGTGGAGAGAGAAACCACTTTAATGTAAAAATATAATCTCTCCATGCAGCCCCAACACATTGCATACACCGGGGGTTGAGGATTATTTTGATGAGCTACCTAGAATGGCTCATTTCATTTGGATGATAGCATGGGTTTGGGATTTTTTCATTGGTCATGAGATCCCCTATTCTTGTCATAAATCCTATATTGAGGAGGCCATTGGACAGCAAGAAGGTTTCCACTTACCCCTTTCACCTATTCATGATGTAAGCCATTTGGTTTTACATGCTTGGGAGGGAGTATTGGAGGAAAAATTTATTGCAGATTGTTTTGAGCAGTGGTGGGAACTATTTATGAGGAGGCCACAAGAGGGGAGGAATTTTTCTCTCCCTATATATTTGCTTGAGGACAAGCAACATTTTGGAGGGGAGGACTGTAATATTCCAAAAATTTAGCCTCCAAGCTAAATGGAATATTATAGTTGTTTTATCATTAGGTCGATAAATAAATGGGTGGGGAGGCCCATAAGTCTCTTGAGCAGCAATAAAAACACTTCAAGTGTGAAAGGAGACCTTTGTAGCAGCTAAATAAAGCACCTTCAAGTGTGAAAAAGGTTTGGGTCATGTTGATTCAGTCAACTTTGACCAAGTCAACAATGTTGATAAGGAGGAGTGGAGATTAATTAGAGAATAACATAGTTTTGGAGGGAGATGGATCTCATGGAGGAAATGACCTAATTGAGTGGGGCCAAGGGAAATAAAGCTCACATTCTATTTAAGAAAGAGGATTTCAGCCATTTGAGATTATGTTTTATATTATTTTGAGATTGGTATTCTTAGACTATTGCTTCCTCTTACTATTTAGCAAGGTAGTTGTGTTATTTAGCACCGAGTGTTCCCGAGCGAGAATTCCACCTTTTTCCTTGAGGAGCCTCTTGGAAGAGTATTGTATTCATTTCCACATTTAGGTTTTTAGTCCAAGCTACAACTTCTTCATCAACACAGTTTCTTCAGGTTATTGTCCTGTGTTGCAGGGTGCAGCAGTTGAGGGGTTAGAGCCCCACTTTCTTAGTTATTTTCTCATAGGAGGAAGGTTTCCTTCTCTTGGGAGATATGTTTGGAGAATTCTTGGGCACATTTCAAATCCTTGGCATCAAGCCATACATTTCCCATCATTCCCAGTGTTGTTCTAGCTAGGGAATGCGTTATTTTTTAAGGCAGCTTCAACAGAAGTTCTGGTGATTCCTTTGCAATGTTTCCTTGTGATTGAGGGGTTCATCCTTTCATGGGAGGAGACCTTTGAGGGGATATAATTCATATCTACCATACTTCATCCTTATAAAGTCTCGTTCTTCAATTTTTAGTGTATCTTCAGCCATTGGGCTTTAGTTCCCATCTTGTATAGAGTGTATTTATGAAAACCCCTTTCTGGGTTTCTTGTAGGAGTTGATATTGAGCATAGATCTGTATTGAGCATATTTTTTTAGGCTTGTAACAACCCTACATAGTTTTTACATCATTTTTCTATAACAGTGTGTTTTTAACTACGCTGTAGCAGTCTCTGACATTCTTGTATTGTGACAACAATTCATTTGTAGAGTGATTTCTTATGGGAGGCTTGTTCCTTCATGGTATATGATCAATACCTCATTGTTATGTATGGATTTGCTGATATAATACGTGGATTAATATCTCCATTTTGGTCTCCAATGTTTATAAGTTGATTTACACTGCTACTTTCAGTTTTATGTTCATGTATTGCTGGATCTCCAATCTTGGGATATTATAAGATATTCCCAATATTGCTAATTTTCCCTATTTTGGGATATTACACATTCATGTACAAAAAAATTCCATTTGGTCTGATGAATGCAGGCGAAACCTTTTAGCAAGAAATGGATATTTCCTTTGCCGGAGAAAAGGACAAATTTGTGGTCATCAATTTGGATTACATCACAGTGTATTCAAAATCTGATGAAGAACACTTGAAACATTTGAAACAAGTTTTTGACAAATGCAGAAAGTTTGGTTTGTCCTTAAACCCAAAAAAATCATCTTTTATTTTCCAAGAAGGTAATTTTTTGGGACATATTGTAATAGAAAGTGGCATTTGTATTGATCCAAGAAGAGTATAAGTTATTTAGAAGATTAGTTTGCCAAGAAATAAAAATGAATTACAGTCATTTTTAGGGAAAATCAATTTTCTGAGGTGTTTTGTTCCTAACTTTGCAAAGCTCATCAAACATATAAATGTCTTTCTAAAAAAAGACGCAGAATTTAAGTGGAGAGATGAAGCAAAGAATTGTTTTTTAGAAATTAAATATTCCTTGACTGAAGCTCCAATTTTGATTAGTCTTGAATTTGAAAAGGATTTTCTGATCTTTTTCATATGCTTCATAAGAAACAATTGCAGTTGTCTTATTACAGAAGAATGAGGGTTTAGAGAATCCAATTTAATTTTTCAGTCTTGATTTAAGGGATTTTGAATTAAAGTACAACTTGAATTAAAAACAAGCATATGCACTAGTTAAGGCTTTGAAGTATTTTCGAGTTTATGTGCTGCATTAAAAAATAATTGCTTTTGTGCCTAATATCACTATTAAAGATGTGTTGCTGCAGCTAGATACAAATGGAAGGAGGGGATGATGGATGACCAATATTATGGAATTTAATGTTGAAATCAAACCAACTAAATTGATAAAGGGTCAGGGCTTGGCTCGCTTAATGGATGAATCTAATTGCAAATCTTTAAATATGAATGTAGAGGTTGTTGAAGGAGAAGATGGAGAAGGTATTGCTAATTATCCTAAAATATTTAATTCATATTGGTACAACGATATAGTTTACTTCTTGTTAAATTTCAACTGTCCACCTGAAATGGATAAATCTAAAAGAAGATATTTTAAATTGAGAGTTGTGAAGTATTTCATTTTGGAAGACCAACTTTACTGGAAGGATCCTATTGGAGTCTTGTTAATATGTGTAGATGAAGCAGGATCCCATGATATTATGACATAGATACATGATGAAGTGTGTGGAGGGAATTTGTATTGGAGATCAGTTGGAAAAAAATCTTAAGAGATGGCTATTATTGGCCAACACTTTTCTCTAATGTCTTTTCCAAAGTCAGGCGCTGTGTTGAATGATGGAAATTTGCTGGTAAACAGAAATTTCTACCATTACCTATCATCCCTATTTCAGCAGATGTCCCTTTCCAAAAATGGGGGCTAGACTTCATCAGTGAAATTCATCCACATTCATCAGGACAACATAGATGGATTCTCATATCTACACACTATTTCACTAAATGGATTGAAATTTTACTAACCAGGAATTCTAGTGATATAGTAATTATCAAATTTCTGTTGGAAAATATTATGTCAATATTTGGATGTCCACAGAAATTAGTAACTGATAATGCAATGGCCTTTAAGTTCGCTAATATGTACAACTTTTGTTAGCAATATGGGATTGAATTGACTCATTCCATGCCTTATTACCCTCAAGGTAATGGATTGGCTGAATCATCCAATAAAAGTTTGGTGAGGATTATTAAGAAAATTTTGTCTGAAAATAAGAGGAATTGGGACACTCAACTAATACATGCTCTGTTCGCAGATAGAGTAAGTGGTAAAAATCAATTGGAATGTCTCCATTTCAGCTTGTATATGGTACAGATGTTGTAATTCCTTTGAAATTAGGTCTTCCTGTGATTAAGTTCCTACAAGATGAAGTTGATCATGAAAACCCAGTCCAAAGGAGAATGCTAAAGTTAATAGAGGCAGATGAAATCAGAGAATCATTGCTGGAAAGTTCAGAAGTATCAGGCTAAAGTCAAATATGTTTCTGATAAAAGAGAAAATCAATAGTTGTTTTAGGAGAATGATTTGGTGCTGCGTTGGGATGTGAGGAGAGAAGACCATGGAAAGCATGGGAAGTTCAAAAATCTGTGGTTTGAGCCATTTAGAATTGTTGAAGTTTTGGAGAATAATAATTTTCTTCTCAAACATCTGGATGATGATCAACTGATTGGAGGCCCAATCAATGGTCATTTTCTTAAAAATTTCTTTATTTAGTAAGTCAGTTGAGTCACTCCATTGTAAATATCCAGTGTGATGTGTCAATAAACTACATGCCCAATGGTACTTATGTCTGTATATATGGTCAGTCTTGAGTCCAGTATGTCAATGGTCAATCCTAGTATTTATTTTCAAAAAGTATTCTGAGTTTCAAGAGTTTTTGAGGCACTCAGCCTACATTCCTTGAAGCGTTATAGGGAGGAATTCATCCCCAATAGTAGCCACAGTTAGCACTGAAAATGTTAATGGTGTAATCGCCATTGTATCACTATTTTCAAATTTTTATTGTGTCCTAGTCCATGTCCAAATTTTGAGTCATTTCCAATATAAGTTAAAAGAGTCCCAACATCAAGGTATTTTTAAGTGAATAGGCGTCATAGTGTTTTAGAGTCCTAAAATAAGTTAAAATCTCTATTTTGAATTATGTTAGTGTTAAGGGTTAGTCGTTGCTTTGGTAATAAATTTGTAGTCATCTGGTCTGGAATAATAGCTACCTATGGTGTGAATTCATTGTCAAAATAGTAATGCAGTAAAAGGCAACTATTTCTCAGAAATGTTAGTCATATATTCCATAGAGTGAAAAGCACGACTATTTCACTGATATTTTGTTTATCTCAATAAAAAGGCTACAAGTAATTAGTTTTCCAAGCAAACAAATTAAGGCTTCGTGGACAGTATTGCAACCAAAGTTCTTTAAAAGCAAAGCGCAGCATGAAGAAAATATATTGACCAACAGAGAGGGAGATCTAGAGAATAGCAACAGAGAATGTTTAAAGGAAGATCGCTGGGAATTAGACTAAGGAATGAAGTGACGGAGAAGAACCACGTGCGGGATGGGTGGACAGCCATGATCCAATCGCAAATTTGAAAGTTAAGAAATAGATGGCTGAGATTAAAGCGAAAATGGAGTGACATCGCAAACCACAGTTTTTAAATCTTACCTTTAAGGTAATATCTTCATATGTTAATTGATTTGCGATGCGATGCGACTAAGGGGAAATCAAGGAAGACCGTCAGATCTGGGGTGCAGATCAACGGTGGAGATTAAAGTGCAGATGGAGCGATTTCACAAATCATTGTTTTTAAAGTTTACCTTTAAGGAAATTGCGTGGTATGTTAACTGATTTGTAATGAGATGAGGCGAAGGGCACGTGTCAGCGTAGCGCACATGCGCATATTGCACTTCGCATAGTTTATGGTTTAGACACTATTAGTGTAGAGTTAAACTTGCAGGTGGTTGATTTGCATAAAATGGAAAGTTGCGTTGTGAGATTATTTCCCATTGGTCAACTGGTTGTGGGGCCCAAGAACCACAGTTTCGTGTATAATGCATGTTAAAAGGTAGTTCCATGCTACATTAATATTTATACAAGGAATAAATTATGGTACAAAGAAAGCACATGTAATGATAAGGTGGAAGTGTGAAGCTTAGTGGGATGACTTGGCGCTGGCTTTTGAATCATTTCAAAAATTTTCCATTTCTCCTTGTCGTAATTGCAGGCATGAAATTAGAGAAGAGAGCTCAGTGATGACTCAACTTGAAGCCTCTATGTATGATACAGGTAAACAAAAACCAATCCACCAGCAAGCAGTCTCAGGTTTCATGGATGACATTGCAACTAGAGTTCAGTAGTTGTATTCATGAGAAATTTAGCTGTTAGAAAATGGGGAAAGGAGGAAATGTAAATAGGTCACAACCTTCTAAAAAAATATTTGTAGATGCAAGAGAAAAATCATAATTCAAATCTCCAGGTTGGTATAAATTCCTCCAGAATTTTTCTGTGGAGAATGTGGCACTGGCTCAAGCTTTCGCTGATTATTTTGATGGTGAAAATGTCCGGTTAGGCAGCAAAACATTCATCATTTCCGAGGCTACCATAGCCCGTGCAACCCATACTTCTACAACCAGTGAACGTTGTTTTAAAATCAAAGCACTTAATAAAGAATTAATTTCTTACCTTAAGCCCGAATATGCTAATATGAATTGGAATTCAACTGCTTACATTTCTTGTTTTAAAGCCAAGTGGCAGCATGTTATTACCTCAGTCTAGAAATGCATCACATGTGAAGGGAGGTTGTCTTTTGTTCATCGTTATTAGTTGAGATTCCTGATGCACATTTCGGGAGAGAAACCTCTGAACCTACCCAATTTTCTATATAAATCTTTTCTTAAAATTCCCCTCAAGCTACAAAAAATTCCAAACTACCCCTTGTATAATTTGTATCACAGAGGGTTGATTAAATTTTAGTTTTCTATCATCTCAGAAAGAAGAAAACTACTTGGGGTAGGTTTTTAAGAAAGGAAGGGTTTGGTAGTATTAATTCAAGAAGAAAGGTAGGGAGGCCAAAGAAGGAAGACATCCATGAGGAAACCAGTGCCGCCCCTATTTCACATAGTTCACCATATTCTCCTAAGAAGCCTATGCCAAAGAATAAAGAACAAATTTCCTCCTCTTCACGAAGCCAGCGTACGAAGAATATTTTCATGGCAGAAGAACCAACGAAAGTCAACCCTGATCTTCTTGCACCTAAGCCTGCTTTCTCACCAGTGGAAGTCAACCCTGGTATGAAAATTTCAAGCCATATTCCTGAGTCATCTCATCAAGTGCAGCCAAATAGTGGCACATCTCTCACTGAGTCCACCCTCTCACAAGTTTTTCTTTCTCTGAAGAAAGGCAAACAGAAAAATAGAAGAAGAGCATACCTTGGCTAAAGTAGTATCCTCCATTTTTTCTTCGATCAAGAAGAGGAAGAAAAATGAGATACATTCCTATTCCTCATTTGAAGAAAATAGTGATCCTGATTACAAAGAGTTAGAAGATAGAGGCAAAATCTAGTAAATTTATACATGGAGAAAAGAGGTCCAAATTTATCCTTAATCCCTATGTCAAAAGACCTCATACTAGACCAAGAAACAAACTCAAGCTAACCAGCAAGTTGATTTCCAATCCTAAACTGAGGGATGAAATTATCAACATTGAAGAAATACCAGAAGACAAAATTGAGAGGAAGAAGAAAGCTCAATCAAAGAGCCAAGCACAGAAAAATAGGTATTATAAAAGCTTAACTAAAGCAGAAGCAATAAGAATATTTTCTTCTATTATGGAACTTTAATGAATGAAGAACAGAGTTGACCTGGAGAAAATTTTTGGGGTAAATGTTCCATGTTTTCTGGATATTGCTACCTTTTTTGCGAAGGTAACAATTATTTTGAAATATCAGCTTGTGATGGAAATGGGAAAATTTTTGTTTTGAATCATGATGGTGGCATTAACAGATGAAGTGGAGAGGTTATTCAGTTGAAATGGATGCTTCCAAGTGTCTTATATCTAGCCCTCTCCGAAATATCATGAATCTGTTTTTCACATTTAATAGGAGACAGTCGCATGTCATTCCCATTGTTTTTACACTTTTTGGTGAAGATTGGTTGCACTAAAATAGAAGAGTGGGCTTCGAATAGGCTGCCACCTCACACAACCATTTCAGAGTGACAAGCTTTATGATGTTTATCTTGTTTTTAATGTAGCACTTTGTAATTAAGGTTAAGGGATAAGACTCATGTCTTACATGAGGTTGTAATGACTTTTGAAACAGATTCACCTTTTTATGTGGAAGATGACAGTATCATATTTTTTATATATATGACAAACTAATACGAAGTCAGGTTTGGTTGGTGGTTATAGAATTTTGACTTATACAATCTGTAATATTTTTTGTACATGAAATGGAATGATACTACTGAGGACTTATTACCAATTTGATGTGTGTATTGTCTACTTTACTTGTGTTTCCATATCTCCTTTCTTCCAGTTCTAGTTTGCAAATCATCATACTTTTATGTGTTTTTGTTAGTCTCTTAAGCATGTTATGTGTTTTATCAATTCTTGTTAGTCTCACACAGTGAGAATACCTGATAAAATATGTTATAACATTTGAAAAGCATCACTCATGATAGTTATTCTTCATGATATTTTAGTGAGAATATTGTCAGACTAGAAATAGCTTTCTCTCAATGGAATATTGTCAAACTACTTCTTTTGTGAATTTCTACTAAAATAAGTAGATTTTTTTTTTAAAAACCTAATGATTCTTCTCTCATCTCACAATTTCCTCTCCTCATAGACTACAAACTTGCACCTTTCTACCACATCAGATTCCAATACCCTCTTTAGTAGAACTATGGATTGACCGAAATCTCTCTTCAGTGAATCAATTTTTATACCATATTCGAATCCCATAAAAAAAAAACATTAAGATATCCTTAGAGTTTAAGATGTGTCTGATTAGGCACTTGCTGTAGTCCAAGTGTTGATTCCAGCGCCAACATCTTTTGGTGCGTCTGTCAGGAGACGAAGGCCTTGTAATGAAGTATTCTCCTGAGTCTATTCTTATGAATTGTTGATAATCCGTTCTTGATGGTGAAAAAGAATTGGTGACCTGAAGAAGATTCCAAATTTGTTCACCCAACAACTCCACAAAGAGGAAGAGCGGTTTCATCCTTCTACAAGGAGGAATCAGAGATCTCCAACTGTGACTCGATTTTTTGACCCACAAAAATCATTAAAGATGCTAAAGGAAAACAAAGATCAGTTGAAGCCACATCTCAGTCATTGAAGAAGGTACACAAAAGGTACGTTCCAAAGAAAAATGTACCTCTATCTACTTTAGAATCTAAAAAGGTTTTAGTTTTAAAATATTTTGCTGAAAAATCTCAAGTTAAAGCTACTCCTCTAGAAAATAAAATGGATATTGTTAACCTAGGCTCAACTGAAATTTTTTCTTACTCATCACCTAGTAAATATGAAACAAGTATTGTTCTAGTCAAAGAGGAATAAAATGAATTTCTAAGTGTTGAAAAGAAACCAAAATAATTTGTGCTGACTGAAGGGGAATTAGAACAAGTACTCGCTATTGCACCTTTCCTGGATAGGGATATTTTGACTAAATAAGACTTCAAGACTACTTTAAATTTCCTTCAGACTCATCCTGAATATCAGTATTATTACCCCTCAACAAGAGTATTTTTATTTTCCTCCAAATATAGGTATTGGGTCATCTTCCTCTCATCCTTTTGAAGAGTCTGTACCTGAAGGTCATACTTTTAACTTATCTGATTTCCTTTCTCAGCAAAATAAGGTTGAATTAACTCCATCCCCTCAAGGGAAAATTTTAGATTCTGATTCTTCTATTGAAGGAGAATTCAAGACGTCCTCTGTTCATATTTTTGAAAACCCACTCTTCTCAGTTCGAAAGACTGAAAAATCAACTCAAGACCCCCAATTTTCTACTATCCTAAATCAGAATCAGAATTCACCAATTGTAATTCCTATTTCTCAAACAGCTACATCAGTTGTACATCAGAAAAATATGGCCCAACCTGCCCTTACAAGGATGCATCATAGAGTGGCGGCGAGATATGCGCCACTTGTCCTCCCTCAACCTTTGCATGCACTTCCCCAAGGAGATTACTTGAAATGTCTTCCAAAATACACTGGGGAGGGAGAAGGAGTTTCTACTGAGGAACATTTAGTGGCTTTCTAAAGTTATGCTGACAATCAAAATATTAAAAATTAAGATGTCTGGACAAGACTCTTTGTTTAGAGCTTGGATGTTGAAGCTCAAAAATGGTTTATAAGTTTGGCTCCAAATTCAATAGCGGGAATTGATGAATTAGAAGAGATATTTGTGAAACATTGGGATGATAGGAAAGCCTATGTTTATTATTTTACTAAATTTGGAACTCTTAAGAAGAATGCATATGAGTCTTTAGTTGATTTTACTAAAAGTTTTAATAAGATTTATCAGAAAATTCTTGAAGAGATTAAACCCACTGAAACCACAGCTATGATAAATTTTGAAAATGCTTTAGATTTTGAGTTTTCCTTATGGTTGAGGGCTGAAAAAGCACAGACACTGACAACTATGCAAGAGGCTGGAATTGGAGTGCAGTATAATCTCATGGCTTCTATTAAATTAAAAATGGAGGAATAAAAGGCACAAAAAGACAAAAAGAAGAAAAACCTTCTTCTTCCAAGTCTCTTTCAGTAGAAGAAAAGATCGATCAAATGTCCAATTTGATCAAGGAACTTGCCTCTAAGATTGTTGGGACTCAGAAATGTCGTATTTTCATCCACCTTTCCCTTCACTATTCCTTACATTTCATCATCCCATTAACCTTTCATCATATCATTTTCATGAATACTTTTGGGTTTCACCTTCTTATTTTCCACTTTATTCATTTTTGTATTATAAGTGAATTTATGATTAAATATTAGAAAATATACATGTTTTAATTATATCTCAAGAATATGTGAGCTTTGTAATTTGTAAGAGATATGTGAAGGATTAATTCCAAGAGACTTCTCGAATACCTCCTCCGCCATTTTAAGGAGACAATTATTCAAGCCTATTACTAAGGAGAAGATCATGGAGGATTTGGTTGGCATATCTTATCCAAGATATGTGAGAGATGTGTGGAGGATTTGAAGGGATCAGATCTTATAATAATGGGAAAGTAGTTGAGAGTGGTTGAGAGAATAGTGGATCTATCATTATGAGAAGGTTATCTTCTTCATGTATATAAGAGAGTGCTCTCTCTTCATTTCATAAGTTTTTGAGTTTTGAGAGATAGTCTTGTAATTAGGAGAAGGGGATTCTTAGCTTTGATTCATATTCTTTTATTGTTACGCTTTCATGATTTGTCATTTGATTCTTGTAATGTAATTTGAGATAAATTTATTGTTGTGAGCTCACATATGTTGTTTTTCATTCAAATCTTCACATGTTGTATTGCTTTTCCCTTATGCAATTTCTTGCTTTCCTAGTTAGTGTTTCAATGCTTTTCTAGATTAATTTCCTTCTTTCCTTGTTAGTGTTTCAATGCCTTCCTAGATTAATTTTATTTCAGTAATTTAGATTAGATTAGTTCCACTTCGGTCCTGCATATATAGTGCATGTGCCTCATAATCCTATGAACCTCGGATTAACAAATTAAATAGTTGGGCAAGTACTACAACAGAATTAAAGGACAATCTTTTCACCCAACATTTTGGCGTCGTTGCCAGGGAGGCACAATGGATTGAAGTTTAGTTTGATTTTTCATGCAAGTGTGTTTAGACATATTCCTAACTCTGAGGTGTCAGGGCGGCAAGACATGGGGAAGAGCCTACGCATCATTCGAGACACTGTAACGGGCTCGGCCTCATATGGGTCAGGGCATGTAGGGTGTGTTTACACTTATGCAAAGTGTGAATTTCAAATCTTGCAAGTGTGATTTTCAAATTCTGCAAGTGTGAATTTAAAATTCTACAAGTGTGTTTGATTTCCGCAACTATGAATAATTTTTGTTTTTCATCTATTTTAGCATGAGTGATTTCATTTGCGCAAGTAGTTTATTTTCATTTAAGCTTTTTAGATTTAAGTTTTGGGTGCAGTAAGAATCCCTTTTTCAACATGGTTTTACAATGAGTTTCAGCTTGGAACTACTCACTCAGATCCTAGCAGAAGTCAAGAACTCCTCTTCTTTGGAAAAGGAGATCTTGACAAGAATTAAAGGTTCAACTACTCCCAAAGAAATAAATGAAGATTCAACATCTGAAGAATCCTACATATTTTATGGTGAAAAATCATTCGAACAGGAGATCAGGGAAGAAGAAGAGGAGTTACAACATGATCTAAGTGAGAGAAATTGTGCCTATCGAAGCCTTATCGAACAATCGTTCTAGGTAAGTACTCGATTAGATTCATCTTTTTATTTTTATTTAGTTGATTTTTAGATACAACAACTAGACTCATTCACTCTCAAATATTTTCATTTTTCATTTGAAAAATTGCTATTGAATATATTGTTGCTACTGCTACGTGAGTGGCTTCATTGGAAGTGTTGTGGACAATTTTGTCACCCCCTAGAGACAGCCTAGAGTTTCCATAGACCAGTGCCTAGGACATCTTAATATAGCAAGGAGCTTTTCATATAGCTTGGGTTGTCAATCCAAAAACTCACTTACTATCTCTTGTTTGAACAAGGAAATTAGCTTTGAATGGGACCAATCTCTCTCAGAAGCTGATACAAGGATAAGAATAGTGTAAGAACATCATACAAAACTCCAATACAAAGACATCAGACAGTTAAGAGACAGCTTACTGTAAAGAGGGCCAGTTCAAATAATATACCACAGAAATCCAATATCGGGGAAAGTGGATGCCGGTGAGAGGAATAACAAGAAGATACCGATTGAAAAAACATTAGAATGATACCCAGATATACAACAAAACCATGCATGGGCTTGCCAATTCAAGAATCCATACACAATCCTGGCATTTTAAAAGCACCCTCCTAAAACCACTGATATAGCAGAAAATATGGAAGAGATGAACATGGAACAGTATATCATGACTAGGCCTATTTAAAGCGCTTGACTTATTCCAAAAAAGGCATCAACAAGGATGAATCCTTACTGCAAACTAGTGAGCCACTCACATTCTAGAACATGATACAAGAAGATAAATAGCATGAAATGAGGTATTGTATTAACACATAAGAGAAAATTACATACTGTGAGATGCCAAAGACCAGAATCCTCATTACAGTTATAAATCCTCCTCACTGAGACCCTACGGGCTCTGAACCTTCATACAGAAATATTACAAAATGCATACAAAAGCCTTTTCACTGCACAGTCCGCTGATAGAAATCTGGAACCCCTCTAATGTCTTATTTCTGGGCTTTTATAGAAAAGAGAGAGAATTCTTGAGAAGGAGGTAGGTGGAGCACACTTAATGACTTAATTTGAATAAAATGGCGGAAAACATTCGCGCCCACACTGTGAATGACTAACCATAAATGACTGTACTTTTCAATTTACAATTAACCTTCAGAAATCAATGCTGAAGATGAAAATCCCCTCATAAACAGGGCACAAATAATAAAATATACGAATGCTATGTACTTGGCTGGAGGGGGAAAATCTGCTGCGATAAAGCCTTGAGGTTGCTTGTGTTCGTGCATGTTACTCTCGGCCCCTTGAGCCTGGAGCTGGAATTTATATTTTTCGGTGCCAGACACTGAACTCCTTGGTCTTCTGTTGATATTCTTTGTAACCTCATTTATGTTTTCAGCTACCAGCACCCGCCCCCTTTTGAATTGCCCTGGGAATTCAATAAATGTTCATTTAGCTTCCATAAATGATGGTCTTATCAGTGTATCTCTCCAGATCTTTGCTCCATTATTCTGCATCTGCTGAATGGTCCTTTGAAATGCATTCGGTCTCCATTAATGGGAACGGAAATTAATGGAGGCTCCCCATTGCTGCAACCTGCAAAAATCCACAAACATTTTAAGGAAAACAGGCACTGGGATAATGGCATGATGAGTTACATGTGTGTGATGGTGAAGACACGTGGAAATGGTGAACAATGAGGAACAGCGGAAAACACAAGAGAATGACGGAGACGTGAAAGGCAGTGGTAGGATTATCGGAAGAGATGACGTGGATATTATGGAGTGGGACCCGGGGGTCTAATCGCAATCGACATCAGAAGAGGGAGAGGGAAGGGATGGCACACAAATAATTTCCGATGCGATTGGGGTGAATCCCCTTTTAAAGCTGAAATCCCAATGAATTTCTGATTTATCAAGGAAAAGGGTCTTTTATACGGACAGGCAGAAGTATCATATTGTGGGGCCCAGCGGGTCAATCGCGATCGGAGATCAGGGCATGGAGGTGATTGCAATCGCAACTGGGAGGAAGTGCGACGCGATCGATCAGGGAGGATGGAGCGATCAGGGCGATGGGGGTAATCGGTGAGGTGTGATGACCCGATCAATCGCATCGCAAATATTTGCGATGGATTAATCGGAACAGTTGTGACTCAACTCGCGATTGGAACGGACATTACGATTGCGATTAATGAACGAGGTTTTATATACATAAAACTTTATAATAAAGTTTCATAATGATGCATGGCGGGGAAGTGGTTTGAGCTTGCGGCAAAAGGGGCCAGGCCTTAATGTAGTGTTTGAATATGGCATTTCGGCCCATTTGAATGATTTAGATGAAGATCTAGTTGGGTAAAACATTTGGCTCCACCTGGGGACGACGTGTTCATGCTTGAATGCATCGAGAACCTGCAGACCACTGATCTTCCGCTTTTCAGTACTTTACTTCAAAATTTATCAGCGCACTCATCAAACCGAAACTAAAGTGAAAAATATATATACAATATATTACAATCCAACTTGCTCTGCTTGGATCAACTTCGAAAGTAGGGCTTGAGAAATTGTCCATTTACAGGGGCATCCAACACATCGCCCTGTAAATTTTCCAGCACAAAAGTATTATTCCCTCCCTGCTTTACAATTTTGAAAGGACCGAACCACAGCGGATCAAATTTAGCATGCTTGCCCTTTTCTGCTCTTCGAACATCCCACCTGAGAACCAGGTCTCCAATTTGAAATTTTCTATCTTTTGCATGGTGATAAAAAATATTCTTCATTTTTTCCTGATATTCTACCAGTCTCTGATTTACCTGGTCTCCTGTTCCCTCTAATTCCACCAATTGAATTATTATTCTGATCATAGCATCTGGTTCTTCCTGACTTTCCTGCATGAAACGTGCTACTAGTAATGCCAATTGCACAGGAAACAAAACTGCTCATCCATATACCAATTCATAGGGAGATTTCCCTGTTGCTCTCTTGCTGGTTATCCTATTTTCCGATAGATCAAACTTTAATTGGGAATCCCAATTCTTCTGATTTTCACTGATTGTTTTCTTCAAGGCCCTCACCAGGGTTTTATTAGAAGACTCTGCTAAGCCATTTCCCTGTGGATAGTAAGCAGTAGAGTGAGCCAATATGATGTTATACCGTTGGCAGAAATTTAAAAACCTGGCAGATTTGAAATCCTGTGCATTGTCAGCTACAATTCTAGCAGGACAGCCAAACCTAGATATGATATTTTCCTCCATAAACCTCATTATTACAGCATCTGTAGCATTTCTGGTAGGTATGGCTTCCACCCATTTCGTGAAATAATCTGTGGCTATTAGTATCCATTTATATTGGCCACTTGATGGGGGATGTATCTCTCCTATGAAGTCTAATCCCCATTTCTGAAATGGTTCATTCACATGAATAGGAATCAAGGGCAAAGTTGCTAATTTCTGCCTTTCTGCAAATCTTTGGCACTTGTCACATGCTCTAACCCAAGCAAAAGCATCTGAGTATAGTTTTGGCCAGTAAAAACCAACCCTCAAAATATTTTGAGTTGTAGCCCTCCAGCTGTAATGCCCTCCACAGATTCCCTCATGAAATTCTATCATTATATTCTCCACTTCATTTTCTGTGAGGCATAACAGTAATATACCTGAAGGGTCTCTCCAATATAGTTGTCCATTAGCAATTATATACTTCTGGGATTTCATTCTTACAACTCTGTATTTTATCCTATCACAACTTGGAGGACAGCTAAGTGTTAAAAGATATTCAACTATTTCTTTGTACCAAGGGCTATTGAGATATTTCATGTGTATCTTTTGAGTGGCCATCTCTAGTCCTTGTTGCTCTTCTTCTTTTTCAGATTCTTCATTTGCTATCATGGATAAATTAATGCCCAAGGCTTGATGATTTGATTCAGATAACATCTTAGCAAGTCCCTGTCCTTTAATCAGCTTAGTAGGCCTTATGTCCAAATCATACTCCTGTATTTTTGCAATCCATCTTCCTCTTTTACCTTCACTATCCCCTTGAACTAGGATGTCTTTGACAGCTGCTGTGGGAACATATGCAGTAATGTGGGATTGCAAAACATAAGTTCTAAAAGCTTTGAGGGACTTTACTAGGGCATATTCCTGCTTCTCCAATATGTTATATTTCAATTCAGCATCACGCAGTACTTGACTGAAGAAAGCTATAGGCTGCTCATATCCTTCTTCATTCTTTTGCAATAACACTCCAGCAATTGTATGAGGTGAAGCAAATAAAAATATCAAAAATGGCTCTGCGTAATCTGGCCCGGCTAGCACAGGAGCTTCAGCAAATGCCTGTTTTATCCTGGTGAATGCATCTCTAGGCTCCTGGGACCATCTTACTTCATTATCCTTTTTCAACATATCAGTTATAGGCCAAGTGGCACCCACACCTACACTTCTTTCTTATTTCTGGGTAAGGAAATATTGTTTATTACTTCAACTCTCTTAGGGTCTATTTTCACACCATCTTTAGTTACAATGTGCCCTAAGAGTTTTCCCTCATCTAATACAAATAAAGATTTTTGAGGATTAAGGGATAAGCCATACCTCTTGCACTTTTCAAAATTTCTTCTTAAGTGCTCAATATGCTCATCATCATTCTTTGAAAACACTTTGATATCATCAAGATATACCACCAAAAACTTTTCTTGTTCTCCAACAAAGGCTATGTCCATTGCTCTCTGAAAAGTAGCTCCTGCATTAATTAATCCGAATGGCATCCTGGCATACATAAATGTTCCCCATGGTGTAGTAAATGCAGTTTTCTTCTGGTCTTCTGAGAACACGGCCACCTGATTATAACCAGAAAATCCATCCATCATTGACATTCTGGATGCTCCTACCACTTTCTACAGGATGTAGTCCATCTTAGGCAGTCGATAATTATCCTTTAGAGATGCTCTATTTAAATTCCTGAAATCCACGCACAACCTTATTTCTCCGTTTTTCTTTCGAATAGGAACAAGATTTGCTATCCATTCTGAGTATCTCAATGGCACAATTATTTTGGCCTTCAGTAGCTTCTTGATTTCTTTTTCAATAGAGGGAAGCAGCAGTGGATTTATCTGTCTGAGCTTCTGCTTATAAGGCTTTTCATCTTCCCTCAAAGGAATTTTATGCTGCATTATACTAACATCAAAAGTTCTTAGGTCTTGATAGGACCAAGCAAATACATCTTTATAATATTGAAACAACTTCAAATATTTTTCTTTACATTCTTCTGGGACTCTTTTAGATAACTTCACAATTCTGGGATCAGCACAAGTACCCAGATTTAAATCTCCCACTTGATCTTCTTCTGTCCCTTTTTTTGGCTGCAATGGAATATCATCTTTATTAAATAATCTTTCTAGAGGCACCAGACCTCTAGGTATAATATTACCTTTCAGCTGCAGCACTCTATTACCTACTATTTTCTTTTCCCATCTGTTTTCTGCAATATTTTCAACTTCTTCCTCCTCATTATCATCAATCTCCATATTGGATAATTCTCCCACTGTCTCCATGAATCTCTTCATCTGTTCATCATCTTCAAATACCTGCCAATGCTTTATATTATCTGGAATGGATGGTCTGTAACGTACCTCCACTTCGTATCTTAAAAGTGGATTCTGAGGAGGACGGAATGTGCTGGCAGCTACAGCGAGAGAATCTGCTATTCTGTTTTTCTCCCGGGGCATGAACTGTATGTTAAATGCTGAGAAGAAATTTTCTATCATGTCCCATACTTCGTTTCTATAAGCTCTCAGCCGTGGATGCTTAGTTTGGCATTGATTTTTAATCTGCCTTACCACCATCTCAGAGTCTCCCATGACTTTCAAACATTGGATGCCCATGTTTCTAGCTGTCTATAGTCCTAATAATAGTGCTTCATATTCAGCTACATTTTTTGTAGCCTCATACTCCAATTTAAAGGACAGTGGCACCCATTTTCCTGCAGGAGAGATTAATAGCACCCTAGCTCCATTGCCTTCCCTTGAATTTTCCCCATCAAAATGCAAAGTCCAAATTTCTGATTCCTGATCTTCTTTAGGCTGCTCAGCTTGGATTTGACCAAAAAGGGGCTCATGAGAATAATTTTGATTTTCTTCTAACATTAAACATGAGAAGTCTCCCTCTTTGTTATAAACTGGAGAATTATCTGAGCAGTCAGCCTTAGTTACCATTTTAACAAATCTAGTCTCCCTGTATAACCTCCTCTCCTGGCCTCCAAAGACTGGGAGAGTAGCATATGTTAAATCCAATTTGATTGACCCACCAATTTTTGTACCCCAGGACCTTGACAGCAACATGCCAAAGCGGGCTGGGATATCGGCAACCACAATGTCCATGACCACACTCTTTGCTGGAATTTGGGCCAGATTGACCACTAGATCTTTTATCATTCCCAAACATTTAACTCTTTTAGAATCAAATGAATATAGGTCTTTGTATAACCTTGTAATTTGCAGTCCTAGTTGTTCCATGACAGACAAAGGCATGAGATTATGGGAAGCCCCAGAATCTAACATACAATTATGTAATAGTAGGTCATGAATAACCAGAGACACGTAGAAAGGAGGAGTAGAGGGGTCTATCTCCTCGACATGTGGGCCAAAGACTACCATGGGTCTTTCTTCTTGAAGGTTTAAACTATCAGGTGCAATTGGTATTTCAGGAGGAAGTATAAAGGAAGTAACTTGAGACTGATATACAGGTTGTTTTAATAGTTTAGTCAGGGGGACTGGAATCTTAATTTTCTCAAGTTCTTTTTGTAAATTAAAAGCAGAAGGGGGATTTTCTATTACGGCTTCTTTAAATTCTTTATTTTTAGCTGAAGATTTAATTTCTTTTGACACAGACTCAACATTAAGAGGACTGACTATTTTTGAAGAAGAGGGAATCTGATCATTAGACTGCGGGGGAACATTTAGAGGGTTCTTACCTTTTTCTATGCTTTTCTTTGTTGCTGATTGCTTCTGAGCAGGTGCTTCTTTCTGAGGTGGCTCCTCTTCTTGATCTTGAGTTCAGGTCATCTTTCTTGAAGATATGAGATCGTATTTTACATTGAATTGTGCTTCCATGAAGTCAGCGAATTGCTTACAATAATGGTCAATCTATGCTTCTTCTTCTTCTTCTTTTTGCAAGGGGCGTTCTATATCATCATTATTTGAAAAATCCAGATTTGAATCCTCTAATCCATAAGCTGCATCTCCAGTGGAGTCATCTGCTGGTCCTTCTAGGTACAATGGATGTGGTACCTGGTCTTGTGGTTCCTTTGCTTCTCTAGGCAATATCTGCAATGGGGGTCTTCTGTACTGGGGATTGTATCCTCTGTTTGGAGCATTATAGAAATTCTTGGGAGCTGCATTTTTAGCTTCCAGTTCAAGCTTGACCATCTTCTTTATCATTTTTCTTATTTCATCCATCTTGTCTGAATCCTTTTCCTGATTAGAGGAGGAAACTTCTTCTTTGCCTCTCCTCCTAGTATCTTGTTCAGATTTTCCCTTTAATTTTCCAGTAGAGGAAAAGTTTGCTTCCAACTCCAGAGCATCTGACTGTGCATCATCCAAAGTGGCAGGTTTTCTTTCCCTCAATGCGAAGCCGAAATCAAAATCAAAGGCTGCCATAAAAACTACCTTAGCAGTTGTTTCATGGGGCTTCATTTCAGGAGGCAGGCTCAAATATAACTTGTTAAATCTTTTAATAAACTCTGCCACTCCTTCATTATGCTTCTTCTTCAAAGTATTAAACTCAGTAAGACACTGACCATGATCTTTCTTTTCCCCCCATTTTCTGAGAAAAGTATTCTCCATAATATCCCAGGTGGTTATTGAACGGTTCCCCAATGTCTTGAACCATTTTCTGGCTTCACCCTCCAGAGATTGTACAAATAATCTTAAGAACACGTCCAAATGTTCAACATTTAAGTTTTCTGCAAAAGAGCAGAAAGTCTCAAGGTGTTTCTGAGCATCAATTTCATTTTCACCATTAAATCTTGGCAGAATATTCAAATAATCCTGTGGCATATCATTTAGCACTTGGGGTAAGGCCAGTGGGGCATATTTGTTCAATAGAAATGCAGGAACATTAGCCATTGGAGGAGGTGGGGGTTGTGCGACAGTCTGAGATACAAATGAAGGGAGAGGAGTAGGAGGAAGTGGAGTATGAATGACAATGGGAATATATTGCACAGAAGCCTGAGGTGTAGATGGCAATAGTTCACGGTTAACAGGAGCTACTTCTGTAACTTCTTTAATTTCCTCAGCCTCGAAAGTAGGATGAGAATCTTCCTCAATCCAGGTACTCCCTCTACGTGGAGTTTTTGAGTAAAACTCGGGATTTTCTGTTCTGATCTCTTGAGAAAAAGAGGGTGGGTAATCTTCAACGGAATATTCAGGGTTTTCAGCACGAACTGACTTCCTCTCCTTCCAAACTCTTTTATGAATGATCTTCTTCGGGTCAGACACGTAAGGTGTCTTTGATTGAGATGTATCTGACCTCAAATGCGGCTTGCGAGGAGCCAGGACTACCAATAAATTTATCAAATGAAAGAAGTGGAGTCGCCAAGGTGAGAGATACGCAACTCTTCAACTCTCTGTGCTCACCTAATTAGCGAGTGAAAACGATTTGTCGAGGCCCAGGGAAACTGATATTCTTGAATTTGGTCCTCGGCAACGCTGCCAGAAAGATGTTGTGGACAATTTTGTCACCCCCTAAAGACAGCCTAGAGTTGCCATAGACCAGTGCATAAGACATCTTAATATAGCAAGGAGATTTTCATATAGCTTGGGTTGTCAATCAAAAAACTCACTTACTATCTCTTGTTTGAACAAGGAAACTTGATTAGAATGGGACCAATCTCTCTCAGAAGCTGATACAAGGATAAGAATAGTGTAGGAACATCATACAAAATTTCAATACAAAGGCATCAGACAGTTAAGATACAACTTACTGTAAAGAGGGCCAGTTCAAATAATATGCCACAGAAATCAAATATCAGAAAGTGGATGTAGTGAGAGAAATAACAAGAGAATACCAGTTGACATTAGAATGATACCCAGATATACAACAAAACCATGCATGGGCTTGCCAATTCAAGAATCCATACACAATCCTGGCATTTTAAAAGCACCCTCCTAAAACCACTGATATAGCAGAAAATATGGAAGAGATTAACATGGAACAATATATCATGACTAGGCCTATTTAAAGCGCTTGACTAATTCCAGAAAAGGCATCAACAAGGATGAATCCTTACTGCAAACTAGTGAGCCACTCGCATTCTAGAACATGATACAAGAAGATAAATAGCATGAAATGAAGTATTGTATTAACACATAAGAGAAAATTACTTACTGTGAGATACCAAAGACCAGAATCCTCATTACAGTTATAACTCCTCCTCACTGAGACCCTACGGGCTCTAAAACTTCATACATAAATATTACAAAATGTATACAAAAGCCTTTTCACTGCACAGTCCGCTGATAGAAATCTGGAACCCCTCTAATGTCTTATTTCTGGGCTTTTATAGAAAAGAAAGAGAATTCTCGAGAAGGAGGTAGGTGGAGCACACTTAATGACTCAATTTGAATAAAATGGCGGAAAACATTCGTGCCCACACTGTGAATGACTAACCATAAATGACTGTACTTTTCAATTTACAATTAACCTTCAGAAATCAATGCTGAAGATGAAAATCCCCTCATAAATAGGGCACAAATAATAAAATATACGAATGCTATGTACTTGGCTGGAGGGGGAAAATCTGCTGCGATAAAGCCTTGAGGTTGCTTGTGTTCGTGCATGGTACTCTCGGCCCCTTGAGCCTGGAGCCGGAATTTATATTTTTCGGTGCCGGACACTGAACTCCTTGGTCTTCTGTTGATATTCTTTGTAACCTCATTTATGTTTTCAGCTACCAGCACCCGCCCCCTCTTGAATTGCCCTAGGAATTCAATAAATGTTCATTTAGCTTCCATAAATGATGGTCTTATCAGTGTATCTCCCCAGATCTTTGCTCCATTATTCTGCATCTGTTGAATGGTCCTTTGAAATGCATTCGGTCTCCATTAATGGGAACGGAAATTAATGGAGGCTCCCCGTTGCTGCAACCTACAAAAATCCACAAACATTTTAAGGAAAACAGGCACTGGGATAATGGCATGATGAGTTACATGTGTGTGATGGTGAAGACACGCGGAAATGGTGAACAATGAGGAACAATGGAAAACACAAGAGAATGACGGAGACGTGAAAGGCAGCGGTAGGATTATCGGAAGAGATGACGTGGATATTATGGAGTGGGACCCGGGGGTCTAATCGTAATCGACATCAGAAGAGGGAGAGGGAAGGGATGACACACAGATAATTTCCGATGCGATTGGGGTGAATCCCCTTTTAAAGCTTAAATCCCAATGAATTTCCGATTTATCAAGGAAAAGGGCCTTTTATACGGACAGGCGGAAGTATCATATTGTGGGGACCAGCGGGTCAATCGCGATCGGAGATCGGGGCATGGAGGTGATTGCAATCGCAACTGGGAGGAAGTGCGACGCGATCGATCGGGGAGGATGGAGCGATCAGGGCGATGGGGGTAATCGGTGAGGTTTGATGACCCGATCAATCGCATCACAAATATTTGCAATGGATTAATTGGAACAGTTGTGACTCAACTCGTGATTGGAACGGAAATTGCGATTGCGATTAATGAACGGAAATTGCGATTGCGATTAATGAACGGAAGTTTCATAACGATGCATGGCGGGGAAGTGGTTTGAGCTTGCGGAAAAAGGGGCCAGGCCTTAATGTAGTGTTTTAATATAGCATTTCGGCCCATTTGAATGATTTAGATGAAGATCTGGTTGGGTACAACAGGAAGTTTAATTACACGTAACTAATTTTTAAATTCTAATTAGTATAGTGTAGCTAGGTTTTCATTTTCATTTTTTTCTTTCATTTTCAGTTTTTCTTTTACCTAGAATAAGTATGCTCTCCTCCAAGCTTAGTGCGATCGTGAGGATCAGAAAATAGGGATGATTTAGACTAATTTCAGGAATAAATAAGTTCATGTTTTGCAATATGCCTAATCGATTTTATTGTTAATTTGCAAATCATTTTTTTGCTGAAACTGTGTCTCGCTTGCAATTGATTGTGTTTTCTGGCCATACTAAAAATTGCAGCAAGAAATTAGATGAGAAAACCTGCAAAAACAATTAAATCTGAAATTTCCCAGGTTCATCGTTTCGCTTGGGGCCAATAAAAGAACTATGAGTGTTGTTGGACTATGCGCGAACTTGTAAGTTTCTGCCTCTGTCTATTCATTTATGGCTGAGCCATAACGATGCCATCTCTCCGCCTAGAGTTTCATAAATCTACAATTGAAACAACAAACAAAAATGATGAGCAACAAACAAATGAAAGTGCAATAAAGTAAAAGATAATTCTTATTTCTTTGTTTGCATATTTCGAAAACTGGGATTTTCTCCCGTGATTAATTCTCACGTTTAATTTGGGTTTCATAACAAAAACTAGGATACCATGTGGATGTTGATTGAGAAATATGGGCCAAAATCCATGGGTTATTACACTATATTTTGTATCTCAAGATAATAGGAACCAAATCCCATAAGTATGACTGTCATATAACTATTTTTATGGATTGGCCTTCCTAAATTTTCTGTCTGTTGGCATACTTTATTGAGATTAAATGATTATGATGTTGCTTATTTGATGGATCCCTTCCTTACTGGCTATGAGTTTTTCTCCATCGTTTCTCTTGGAGGAAGCATTCTTATCATGGCATATAAACAAATCCAGTCGAAAGAGGTAATGAAACCACTGTTGCATGGTATTATTAGAGTTATTTTAACAACTCATGCTATCTTTCCTAGGTGGGGAATTTTGGTGATACGCTATGATCATACATCATAGGATCTTAGACACACGAATCCCCATTAGTGTATTCGTATTCCATATTTTATACTGGTAGGTCAAGAGAAGAATTTATATACGCTGGACAGCTAGATTTCTTCTTATGAGAATCCCCTGAGGGAATGAAAACTATGAGTACTGGTCTTTTCATTAGCCTCGTTAGCTTTGTTCTTCCTGTTATTTCCACACATGCTCCAGGCTGCACCAGCAATACTCTAATTGACTAAGTATTCTGAGCCCTTTTTCTGCCCCGACCCTGCATCGTCATATCTTAGTCAGAATAATGACCACGTTTGGGCAAAAATTCAAGGAGTTTACTCTCCACTCTCGCACTACCCTCATGAGATATAACGCTTCGACCGATTGAGAGCATTTATCGTTTTATTATACACTAATCCAAGCAGTGGACACTCTCGGGTGTGGGGGATTTAGGTACTCATGTGCCTATTCTTGGGATGATACCCATCATGTTACCCAGCCGACTTACTTAGCGGATCTGGTGTTCGCATTTGGTTGCCTCTTGAAAGTGCTAGTTTTATAATCACTAATCGTAAAAGGGGATTTCATTGTTCTGTACTTGCTAGATATTATTGATATATGGGTGAGATCCTGAGTTGAGGCTGCTGTCTTCAGGTCACGGGCCTTTAGAATTTACCAATTACCTTTTCTCGTAGTGAATTAGAGTCGTTCATTCCAAAACAAGTAATTCGGGGTTGTCTATCAGGTCATAATATGTAGATTTTATAAGATGTTACAGCCATTATGAAAAAAACATGCTTATGCTTATGCCTCTAGTATGCTTATGCCTCTCGTAGGTATACTATTGTAGTATTCTTTCATACTGGATTTGATTATAAACACTGTTGAGAGCAACCAGTAAACGAGTGGGGAGGGGCAAGGATCACGACATGTGTTTCTCTATTTCAGGGCGTGTAGACTTCTTCAGGAATATTTGGGGTGTGCTTGCGTTGCTAGTTTATTTATCGATACAGGAGAGTTCCTTCTGTTTCTTTCCAATACAGCATGTACAACCCACACCCTTCAATAGAAAATCCACCTCATCTTAAAACCATACCTAAACCTAGTTTCCCTCTTGAGATCTGTCATCATCATCATAGCCTGATATGATCTGAACAAAGATGTGATAACAACAATCCCGTGCAGCAATCAAACATAAAATCTTCAAAAAGGACATTCTCCAAAGATGTAAACAATGTCATCAGTTTCTGCTATATGAAAATATAGTAGACTTAATGAAAATTACCGATGAGAATCAAAACACAACCCATATTACCTTTCTTTTCCGGTGCACTCATAAATTGGGTTGGATTATCTTTAAAGAAAAAATTAGTCCAGAGCCCTGAATGTACTATGCAAGATAGGGAGAGGAAATTGTTGATACCTTCTGCAAGCCAAGAGTCAAGCCATGGGTTGCATTTTATTTTGATATATCTTGTCTTATAACATTTTGCTTTTCGGATTTTACGCCTAGAGGTGACATGCTGACACCAGGCACTCGGAGGAGATGTTTGACTCACAAAGGGTTTTGCACCAGAACGAAACTAGAAACTGGCCCACGACCTTTATGTCGATTCTTATGCTTATGCTGGATTTTATGCCAGAAGCTGATTGTTTTCTCATGCTCACTATCTCCATTTACACACTGCTTCATTTCACTAATGTTCATGATGCCAGGATCGTCTACTTGATGATTATTACTAGATACTTAGGAACGCTACAATTGAATGTTTTGAATATTCCACTATATATGACTATGTACAGGTCCAATATTGCAGAGAAGTAAGTGAGATTATTGCAGCAAATCGATGCGAATCATACTCTTCCCAACTTCCAATTGCTTGAATGAATTTAACAGAGCATCTAAGAAACCTATTTAACTTTCAGAACGTTAGTGACATGAATCAGCAAGAAACTGAAGATTTGCTAGCGCCGAGACAATATTGCTATACTTTGCAAAGCATGCCAAGGAATGAAGATCTGACTTTGATTTTGTCTGTTTTGTTTTTATTTTTGCCTTTTCTTTTGGTGTGTATTATCAACATAAATAAAAAAACCATAATAATTATAAAACCATGAAAATTGCAAATGGACCTTTCAATAAATTCCTGAAAACAATACGAATGCATGTTTTCACGCTTAACACTAATTTGTTTTCTTGAAGTCACTTTGACAACCATTGATGATGAAATCAGTGCGGGCGATAGGTTAACACACACTTTCTTTCTTTTTCTCGCATTTGTACTTATTCTCGCATCTTATGTTTTACAATGCTCTCACAAAGTTTTCATACAGGATTTCTACTATGTTTTTTTCAGGTTTCGGAAATGATCGCATTCTGCTGCTCAAGTGATTTTCAAAGATCACAGAACTTTTTGAGAAACATGCTTTCATAAATAGCTTGAAGGAGATTTAACTCATCATAAACATCATGACGTTTGCCGTTATCCAGAAACTTTTTGCGCCTCTTGATGTTTTCTATTACACAGCGACCATGTTGATACATCAACATTTCCACTTTTTCCATTATCCATGTTGTGACACTGTAACATTTCTCCTTCAAAGCCGATTGACCATCATGGTGTTGAAGCCCATTTTCCATTGCCTTATCCTTCACGAATTCATGCACACCTATTTTTCTGAATCGCATACATTCCTTTATCCTTTTCAGTTTTTTTTTTTTTTGCCTTCTAGTTTTCCTTCTAAATAAAACTTATTCCCTTTCCATGATTACATTGCCTTGTTTTCCTCTCCATGTTGATCCACACTGCTTGCCCATGAGTTCTTTCCATTTATATTCCTACCAAATCTCTTTGTACAAACTCGCGTTGACTGATGTGGGATTCCTTAAGGCCCACCTTTCAACAAGTCTTACCCCATCGACCTCAGTACCTTATCTGGGATATATACTAGAGTTCCTTTTGGGTACCTTGAGACTTGCATGCCTTAATTACAAGTTCTCTCGCTGAAAATCATGGGAATACATCAATGTCCCTTGATCGTCAAGTCTTTCCAATGGCTTGACGTCAACCCCTCTATTCGCATTTCGCAAGATGTACTCAGGTACCTTGGCACTCATTGACATCAATGGTGAGTTTGCCTTGCATTGGTTAATGGCATTCATCAATGGCCAATAATCCAATGATTTCTCTTCATGCTCGACACCAACACATTCCTTCACATGATTAGACTTGTACCATCAAGTTTTGTAGCAGGTGAAGACTATACACTTTTTCACGACTCCCTCAATAGTTACAGTAGCATGAATTCTGATCTATGAGAGTACCACAGTTCCACTTTCAACCTTTATCTTTTCCATGATTCATCATCAGTAGTTTAGATTCCTTCATTTCCCATGATCCAGTTACAACAACATCAGCATTCACAGTTACATTTTCATGATCCTGCTGCAGTAAAACCTTCCATGTTCTAACAGCCACAGTCACATATTCTCTGGTCTAGCAGTTATAGCAGTTGCAGCTACAACACCAGTCACGTTTTCATGATCCAGCAGCAGCAGCAGCTACATTCCTATTGCATAGTTCATCATTCTTGGGTAAGTGGAGGTATGTTGTTTTCTAATCTTTAATCATGCAATTCCTTATATGTTGACTTGAATATTTTGGAAAATTCCCTCACCGTGCTCCATTTCCTTTCATGACCCATGCCAAGTTGCATGAGGACATGCAACCAATTCATTTTGGGGGTGGGGGAACTATATTCACTACATATTCACTAACCATGATTCCATTTTTCCACCACTATCACTCCATTTTTTTTATCTCATTTACCATTCACCAACATTTCTTTTCCAACGATACTTTGTTGCACTTTGCTTCATACGCATTGATATACATATTGGCATGTTTCATGAATATTACAAAATGGCTTTCTTATGCACAGTGATGTTTTCTTATGCACATTGATAGCTTATGATTTCCAGTGAGTGTTTACATTATTATTGCAGCAAGAGAACAAAAAACAAAATGAATGTTGTTAACACAAGAACCAACATTCTTTGTATTCATGGTTGTCACACAAGAACCAACCATAAGAAAATGTAAGTTGTTACTCATGTCTTTCACATATCCTCGAAACATTCATTATTCAAAATACATCATCATGTAAAGCCAAAGTTCAGATTCCAAACGTTCTTAAAGAGATCCATGCATGGTT
Source organism: Pinus albicaulis (assembly GCA_034641835.2). Lineage (NCBI taxonomy): Eukaryota > Viridiplantae > Streptophyta > Pinopsida > Pinales > Pinaceae > Pinus > Pinus albicaulis. The sequence goes on along the minus strand of CM076579.1, from coordinate 813,643,070 downwards.
GCATGAGGACATGCAACAAGTTCAGTTGGGGGGGATGTTGGGACTCAGAAATGTTGTATTTTCATCCACCTTTCCCTTCACTATTCCTTACATTTCATCATCCCATTAACCTTTCATCATATCATTTTCATGAATACATTTGGGTTTCACCTTCTTATTTTCCACTTTATTCATTTTTGTATTATAAGTGAATCTATGATTAAATATTAGAAAATATACATTTTTTTATATATATCTCAAGAATATGTGAGCTTTGTAATGTGTAGGAGATATGTGAAGGATTAATTCCAAGAGACTTCTTTAATATCACCTCCACCATTTTAAGGAGATAATTATTCAAGCCTATTCCTAAGGAGAAGATCATGGAGGATTTGGTTGGCATATCTTATCCAAGATATGTGAGAGATGTGTGGAGGATTTGAAGGGATCATATCTTGGAATAAGGGGAAAGTAGTTGAGAGTGGTTGAGAGAATAGTGGATCTGTCATTATGAGATGGTTATCTTCTTCATGTATATAAGAGAGTGCTCTCTCTTCATTTCATAATTTTTTGAGTTTTGAGAGATAGTCTTGTAATTAGGAGAAGGGGATTCTTAGCTTTGATTCATATTCTTTTATTGTTACGCTTTCATGATTTTTCATTTGATTCTTGTAATTTGATTTGAGATAGATTTATTGTTTTGAGCTCACATATGTTGTTTGTCATTCAACTCTTCACATGTTTTATTGCTTTTCCCTTATGCAATTTCATACTTTCCTAGTTAGTGTTTCAATGCTTTTCTAGATTAATTTCCTACTTTCCTAGTTAGGGTTTCAATGCCTTCCTAGATTAATTTTATTTCAGTAATTTATATTAGATTAGTTCCACTTCGGTCTTGCATATATAGTGCATGTGCCTCATAAGCCTACGAACCTCGGATTGAAAAATTAAATAGTTGGGCAAGTACTACAACAAAATTAAACAACAATATTTTCACCCAACAAAGATGTCAAAATCAGAGGTAGAAAATAAACCAGCTGCTAGAGCCAATCAAAATGAAGCTAATAGAAATCAGGATCCCTTCAGGAGGCCTTTTCAGCCTCAAAAAATCCTACAATGCCCAAGGAGGAATGTTGATGATCGAAATGTTCAGCCTCCTTTGAATAATTTTGCTAAAGAACAACAACAAGGAAATGAGGAAGAAAATGAAGAAATAAACCATGTGGGAGAAACTTCAGAGTCAACATGTTTGACATTGCAGGAATATGAATATAGATCAAGAATTTGTTTGTTTTCTGATGATATGAATACTCAAATTTATGCATAGAATGATAAAAAACAACAAGAAGTTCAAAACAAAAATTACCCTTTGAGATCAAAAGGTCATGTTCAGCAAACTCAACAAAAAATAGATTCAGATAAACAAGTTGCTAAATATAAGGCCAAAGTAAATGAGGTTCCTCCACTTCAAAATTCTTCTCCACTGGTCAAAATTGTTGCAGAAAATAAGGAATTAGTTCCAATTTATTTCAGTTTCAAATCTGAATTGAATAAAATCAAAATTCTAGTTCCACTCCTAGAATTATTAAAAAATCCAGCATATAAATATTTTTTTAAGAGTCTTTTGCAGCCTCCTCTCGCTCTTGATTTAGTCAACCTTGAGGATGAGCATCCCACTATTTATCTAGGTTGTCATGTCCAAGACCAAAATGATGATATCTCACCGCATTTCTACCTATCACTTAACATACATGACAAATTGTTACATAATTTTCTGTTAGATTCTAGAGCTTCCAAAAATCTTATGCCAAAGAAAGTGATGGATGAATTGGGATTAGAGATCACCAAGAAATACCATGACCATTACACCTTTGAATCCAAAAAATTCAAGTGTCTAGGAGTGATTAAGGATTTGGTTGTTTCCCTTTCCCAACTGCTTATGAAGAGCTTAATGATGGACATTGTGGTTTCTGACATTCCTTCTAGCTTTGGGATGTTACTTTCCAGATCTTGGTATAACAAATTGGGAGGTACCCTTCATATGGACATGTCATATGCTACCATCCCATTATTTGGAGGGGAATTCAGAAGGTTGTATAGGCAAACTCAAATGGCCTGCATCATTAGTGATCAGCATAATCCATCAAACCATCCCATATATGTTGAAGAATAAGAATTTGGGTCATCAATTCTGCACCTTCTTGTTGATGATAATGATTTCTAGCTTGAAATAAGTGAAAAACAACACTTTAAAGGTGAAAATGAGCAGCATTCAGAAGGAGGATAGATCTGGAAATTGTACTTTAACGAAGCCTCTTCAAGAGAAGGATAGGGAGCCAGCATAGTCCTCATTTCTCCTACTCAGCAGAAGGTGACCATATCATAAAAATTACAATTTTCTACCACTAACAACACTACTGAGTATGAAGCACTTGTGCTGGGTATAAAGGCACCGAAAGGTTTGGGAGCATAACAACTAATTTCCTTTGGTGATTCAGATTTGGTGATTAAGCAGGTGAGAAAAAATTACCAAGTGAAAAATTCCAAATTGAAGAATTATAGGAATGAAGTTTGAGATTTGATTGAGCATTATTTTTCAGCATTTAATATAAATTTTGTCACTTGAGAAGAAAACCAAATTTTTGATTCACCAGCAATTGATGCTACTAATTTCAAAGTTCCTCTATATGTCAAAGAAACCTATGATGTTCAAATAAAAAACATACCTTCAATTCCCGATAATATCAAGCACTGGAAATTATTTGAGGATGACAGGGAAATTCAGAAATTTTTAGAGTGTGTAGAAGATTTTGTAGACATATAAAATGATGATGAGCAGAAGATTGTTGAAAACCAAAATAGCAGCCCTTTTAAGAAAACTATGACTGGGAAAAACATTATAGATCTGAAAACTAACTTTATTCCTAAGGGTTTAGTTCCTTTAGAAAGACTGTTTGATAATAATGATGTTTTTCTCAAACCTAAAAGAAAATTTTATGGAGAGAGTACAATAAAATGTAACATTGGTACAGAAGACCTGCCAAGATTAGTCAAAGTGTCCAAATTTCTTCCTTTGGAAACCATAACAAAATATATCAAACTGCTGAAGGAATTTGCTGATATTTTTGCATGGTCTTATAGTGAGTTGAAAAATTATGGTAGGATCATAATGGAGAAAAAGATTAATTTGAAAACAGATGCAAATCCTGTAGCACAAAAAATTAGACACATCAATCCCATGCTACTCCTAATCATTGAGAAAGAAATAAAAATATTATGGGAAGAAAAGATAATTCTGCCTTTAATATTTTCTAACTGGGTGGCTAATATAGTCCTTTTTCGGAAAAAGAATGGAGAGATAAGGATTTGTGTTGATTTTTGCAACCTGAACCGGTGCTCCTTGAAAGATAACTATGCACTTCCAAAGATGGATTATATCTTGCAGAAGGTTGTAGGATCCAAAAGATTGTCAATGATTGATGGCTTTTCAGACTATAATCATATTTCAGTTGACAGGCAAGACAAAGAAAATACAACATTTACCACACCCTGGGGCACATTCATGTAAAACAAAATGCCATTTGGTCTGATGAATGCAGGCGCAAACTTTAAGCAAGCAATGGATATTGCCTTTGCGAGAGAAAAGGACAGATTTGTGGTCATCTATTTGGATTGACATCACAGTATATTAAAAATCTGATTAAGATCACTTTAAACATTTGAAATAAGTTTTTGACAAACGCAGAAAGTTTGGTTTGTTCTTAAACCCCAAAAATTCATCTTTTGTTATCCAAGAAGTTAATTTGTTGGGACATATTGTAATATAAAGTGGCATATGTATTGATCCAGGATGGGTAGAAGCTATTAAGAAGATTGGTTTGCTAGGAAATAAAAAGGAATCACAGTCATTTTTAGGGAAAATCAAATTTCTGAGGCATTTTGTTCCTAACTTTGCAGAGCTGATAAAAAATATAAATGTCTTGCTGAAAAAAGATGCATAAATTAAGTGGAGAGATGAAGCAAAGAATTATTTTTCAACAATTAAATCTGACTTTACTGAAGCTCCAGTTTTGATTAGTCCTAACTTTGAAAAGTATTTTCTGATTTTTTCATATGCTTCAGAAGAAACAATTGTAGTTGTCTTATTACAAAAGAACAAGGAGGGTTTAAAGAAGCCAATTTCATTTTTCAATCATGCTTTAAGGGATGCTGAATTAAAGTACAACTTGACTGAAAAGCAAGAATATGCACTAGATAAGGCTTTGAAGTCTTTTCGATTTTATGTGTTGCATTCAAATATAATTTCTTTTGTGCCCGATATCACTATTAAAGATGTGTTGTTGCAACTAGATACAAATGGAAGGAGGGGACAATAGCCGACCAAGATTTTGGAATTCGATGCTAAAATCAAAACAACTAAATTGATAAAGGGTCAGGGCTTGGCTCGCTTGATGGCTGAATCTAATTGCAAAGCTTTGAATCTGAATTTAGAGGCAGCTAAAGGAGGGGATGGAGAAGGTATTTCTAATTATACTGAAATATTTAATTCAGATTGTTACAAGGATATAGTTTACTTCTTGTTAAATTTCAATTGTCCACCTGAAATGGAGAAGTCTAAAAGAAGAGATTTTAAATTGAGAGCTGTGAAGTATTTCATTTTGGAAGACCAAATTTACTGGAAGGATCTTGTTGGAGTCTTTTTAAGATGTGTAGATGAAGTAGAATCCAAGGAGATTACGACAGAGATACATGCAGGAGTGTGTGGAGGGCATTTGTATTATAGATCAACTACAAAAAAAATCTTAAGAGCTTGCTATTATTGGCCAAGTCTTTTCTCTGATGTCTTTGCCAAAGTCAAGAGTTGTGTCGAATATCAGAAATTTTCTGGTAAACAGAAATTGCTACCATTACCTCTCATCCCTATTTCTACAGATGTTCCTTTCCGGCAGTGGGCGCTAGACTTCATCGGTGAAATTCATCCACCTTCATCAGGACAACATAGATGGATTCTCACAGCTTTAAAATATTTCACTAAATGGATTGAAGCTGTACCAACTAGGAATGCTACTGATATGGTAATTATCAAATTTATGTTGGAAAATATTATGTCAAGATTTGGTTGTCCACATAAATTAGTAAATAATAATGCAATGACCTTTAAGTCTGCTAATATGTACAACTTTTTTCAGCAATATGGGATTGAATTGACTCATTCCACTCCTTATTACCCTCAAGGTAATGGATTGGCTGATTCATCCAATAAAATTTTGGTGAGGATTATTAATAAAATGTTGCCTGAAAATAAGAGGAATTGGGACACTCAGCTGATACATGCTCTGTGGGCAGATAGAGTAAGTGGCAAAAAATCAATTGGAATGTCTCCATTTTAGCTTGTATATGGTACAGATGTTGTAATTCCTTTGCAATTAGCTCTTCCTGTGATGCAGTTCCTACAAGATGAAGTTTACCATGAAAACCCAGTCCAAAGGAGAATGCTACAGTTGATAGAGGCACACCAAATCAAAGAATCATTGCTGGAAAAAGTTCAAAAGTATCAAGCTAAAGTCAAATATGTTTTTGATAAAAGAGAAAATCAACAGTTGTTTCAGGAGAATTATTTGGTGTTGCATTGGAATTTTAGGAGAGAAGACCATGGAAAGCATGGTAAGTTCGACAATCTGTGGTTTGGGCCATTTAGAATTGCTGAAGTTTTGGAGAATAATACTTTTATGCTCAAACATCTGGATGATGATCAACTGATTGGAGGCCCAGTCAATGGTCATTTTCTTAAAAATTTCTTTATTTAGTATGTCAGCTGAATCACTCCGTTGTAAATATCCATTGTGATGTGTCAATAAACTCCATGCCCAATGGTACTTATGTCTATATATATGGTCAATCTTGAGTCTAGTATGTCAATGGTCAATCCTAGTCTTTATTTTCAAAAAGTCTTCTGAGTTTCAAGAGTTTTTGAGGCACTAAGTCTACAGTCCTTGAAGCCTCATAGGGAGGACTTCATCCCCAATAGGAGCCACTGTTAGCACTGGAAATTTTAATGGTGTAATCGCCATTATATCATTGTTTTCAAATTTTTATTGTGTCCTAGTCCATGTCCAAAGTTTGAGTCATTTCCAATAAAATTTAAAAGAGTCCCAACATCAAGGTATTTTTAAGTGAATAGGTGTCATAGTGTTTTAGAGTCCTAAAATAAGTTAAAATATCTATTTTGACTTATGTTAGTGTTGAAGATTAGTCGTTACTTTGGTAATAAAGTTGCAGTCATCTGGTCTGGAATAATAGCTACCTTTGTTGCAAATTCATTGTCAAAATAGTAATGCAGTAAAAGGAAACTATTTCGAAGTCATATATTCCACACAGTGAAAAACACAGCTATTTCACTGAGATTTTGGTTATCTCAATAAATATTCTATATGTAAACAGGTAATAAATTTTCAAAGCAGACAAATTAAGGCTTTGTGGACGGTATTGCAACCAAAGTTCTTTAAAAGCAAAGCACGACATGAAGAAAACAGATTGACCAATAGAGAGAGAGATCCAGAGAAGAGAAGCAGATAATGTTTAAAGGAAGCTTGCCAGGAATTAGACTAAGGAATGAAGCAAGGGAGAAGAACCACATGTGAGATGAGTGGATGGCCATGATCCAATCGCAGATCTGAAAGGGATGAAACCGACGACTGAGATTAAAACGTAAATGGAGTGACATTGCAAATCACAATTTTTAAATTTTACCTTTAAGGAAATCACGTCGTATGTTAATTGAATTGCGATGCGATGCAACTAAGGGGAAAGCAATGAATACTATCAGATCTGGGGCACAGATCAACGGTGTAGATTAAAGCGCAGATGGAGCGATTTCGTAAATCATAGTTTTTAAAGTTTACCTTTAAGGAAATCGCGTGGTATGTTAATTGATTTGCGATGTGATGAGGAAAAGGTCACGTGTCATCGTAGCACACCAGCGCATAATGAACTTCACATACTTTATGGTTTAGCCGCTATTAGTGTAGAGTTAAACTTGCAGGCGATCGATTTGCGATAAAACAGAAAGTTGCGATGTGTGATTACTTCCCATTGGTCAACTAGTTGTGGGGCCCAAGAGCCATAGTTTCGTGTGTAATGCATGTTAAAAGGTAGTTTCGTGTTGCATTAAGACTTATAAAAGGAATAAAGCATGGTAGGAAGAAAGAACATGTAATGATAAGGTGGAAGAGTGAAGCTTAGTGGGATGACTTGGCGCTAGATTTTGAATCATTTCAAAAACGTGTCATTTCTCCTTGTCCTAATTGCAGGCACAAAATTTGAGAAGATAACTCAATGATAACTCAACTTGAGACCTCTATGTATGATATAGGTAAACAAAAATCAATCCTCCAGCAAGCAGTCTCAGGCTTCATGGATGGAATTGCAACTAGAGTTCAACAGTTGTATTCATGAGAAATTTAGTTGTCAGAAAAATGGGTAAAGGAGGAAAGGTAAATAGGTGAGAGCCCACTAACAAAATATTTTTGGATGCAAGGGAAAATCACAATTCAAATCTGTAGGTTGGTATAAATTCCACCAGAATTTTTCTAGGGAGAATGTGGCACTGGCTCAATCTTTCATTGATTCTTTCGATGGCGAAAAGGTCAGGTTAGGTAGCAAAACATTCAGCATTTCCGAGGCTATCATATCTTGTGCAACTCATACTTCAGCAAATGGTGAACGTTGGTCTAAAAGAAAAGTGCTAGCTGAAGAATTAAGTTCTTACCTTAAGCCTAAATATGCTAATATGAAATGGAATTCAACTTTTCACATTTCTTGTTTTAAAGCCAAGTGGCAGCATGTTATTACCCCAGTCCATAAATACATCATATGCGAAGGGAGGTTTTCTTCTGTTCATCGTTATCAGTTGAGATTCCTGACCCACATTTCAAGAGAGAAACCTTTGAACCTACCCTATTTTCTGTATAAATCTCTTCTTAAAATGTCCCTCAAGCTACAGAAAATTCCAAACTACCCCTTGCATAATTTGTATCACAGAGGGCTGATTAAAATTTTAGTTGTCTATTATCTCATAAAGAAGAAAATTACTTGGGATAGGTTTTTAAGAAAGGAAGGGTTTGGCAGTATTAATTCCAAAATAAAGGTAGGGAAGCCAAAGAAGAAAGACATCCATGAGAAAACCAGTGCTGCCCCTATTTCACATAGTTCACCATCTTCTCCTAATAAGCCTATGCCAAATAATAAAGAAAAAATTGCCTCCTCTTCACGAATCCAGCCTAAGAAGAAACTTTTCATGACAGAAGAACTAGTGGAAGTCAACCCTGGTCTTCTTGTACCTAAGCCTGCTTTCTCACCAGTGGAAGTCAACCCTGGTCTTCTTGTACCTAAGCCTGCTTTCTCACCAGTGGAAGTCAACCCTGGTATGAAAATTTCAAGCCATATTCCTGAGTCATCTCATCAAGTGCAGCCAAACAGTGGCACATCTCTCACTGAGTCCACCTTCTCACAAGTTTTTCTTTCTCTCAAGAAAGGAAAACAGAAAATAACATAGCCTACCATAGAAGAAGAACCTACCTTGGATAAATTAGTATCCTCCATTTTTTCTTCGAAAAAGAAGAGGAATAAAAATGAGATACATTCATATTCCTCATTTGAAGACAATAGTGATCCTGATGACACATTCAGAAGATGAAGAAGCAAAATATAGTAAATTTATACGTGGAGGAAAGAGGTCCAAATTCATCCCTAATCCCTATGTCAAAAGACCTCATACTAGACAAAAAAACAAACTCAAGCTAAACAACAAGTTGATTTCCAATCCTAAATTGAGGGATGAAATTATCAACATTGAAGAAAGCCCAGAAGACAAAATTGAAAGGAAGAAGAAAGCTCAGTCAAAGAGCCAAGCATAGAAAAAGAGGTCTGATAAAAGGGTAACTAAAGTAGAAGCCATAAGAATCTTTGCTTCTATTCTAGACCTTTGATGAATGAAGAACAAGGCTGACTTGGAGAATTTTTTTGGGTAAATGTTCCATGTTTTCCGGATATTGCTACCTTTTTTGCGAAGGTAGCAATTATTTTGAAATATCAGCATGTGATGGAAATGGGCTACTTTTTGTTTTGAATCATAATGGTGACATTAAACAGATGAAGTGGAGAGGTTATTCAGTTGAAATGGATTCTTCCAGGTGTCTTATATCCAACCTCCTCTGAAATATCATGTTTATGTTTTCACATTTAATAGGAGACAACCACATGTCATTCCCACTATTTTTACACTTTTTGTTGAAGATCGGTTTCACTAAAACAGAAGGGTGGTCTTCGAATTGGCTGCCACCTCACACAAATATTTCTGAGTGGCAGCCTTTATGATGCCTTCATGATGTTTATCTTGTTTTTAATGTAGCACTTGGTAATTAAGATTAAGGGATAAGCCTCACCTCTTGCACGAGGTTGTAACGAATTTTGAAATAGATTCACCTTTTTCTGTGGAAGATGATAGTATCATATTTTGTAAATATATGCAAAATTAACATGAAGTCAAGGTTGGTTGGTGGTTATAGAATTTTGACTTATATGATCTGTAATGTTTTTTGTGAATTAAATGGAATGATACTATTGAGGACTTATTACCAATTTGTTGTGTGTATTGTCTACTTTACTTGTGTTTCCATATCTCCTTTCTTCCAGTTCCAGTTTGCAAATCATCATAATCTTATGTGTTTTTGTTAGTCTCTTAAGCATGTTATGTGTTTTATCAGTTCTTGTTAGTCTCACACAGTGAGCATCGCTCATGATAGTTATTTGTCATGATATTTCAGTGAGAATCTAGTTATACTAGAAATAGCTTTCTCTCAATGGAATATGGTTAAACTGCTTCTTTTGTGAATTTCTACTAAATTCAGTAGATTTTTGTTTTACAAACCTACTGATTATTCTCTCATCTCACAATTTCCTCTCCTCATAGACTACAAACTTACACCTTGCTACCACATCAGATTCCAATACCCTCTTTAGTAGAACTGTGGATTTGGTTGAAATCTCTCTTCAGTGAATTAGAGCTTATACCATCTTCCAATCCCATATAACAAAACATTAAAATTTCTTTCGAGTTCAATATGTGTCTGGTCAGGCGGTTGTTGTATTCCAAGTGTTGATTCCAGCACCAATAGGCTCTATCTCTCTCACACGTGCGAAAACTAGGGTTTCTGTAGCTTCAAGGAAGGATGAAATTATAGGTTTGAATAGAAAAAAGATTAAGTTACAAGAATGAGATACTAGAAGATGAGTATCTTAACTTAACCTTGTTGATCTTGGGAGACATTATCTTTCTCAAACAATAAACTCTTGAGGAACTCCCTTGTGCCAAAATTAGGGTTTTTGCAGCAAGTACAAGATCAAAGGTGCAAGGTCAAAATTGGGGGTCAAAGTTGTAGTTGGAAGATGGTTGAAGCAATATCAAGCCTTGTTGACATGATCCACTTAGAAGGACCTCTTGAAGGGATGATTTGGTACTTGGAGGAAGGCTCGGTCTAGGGTTTGGTTCTTTGCACTACAACAACTCCCTATGATTAGCTCCCTTTTTTGCTTCGAAGGACTGTTTTAGTGTATTTTTCTACAATTTTTTGAAAAATTCAACGCTATTTATCGAGATGACACTATTTTTGGAATTTATTTCTCTAACAAAAACATTTAGGTGCTAATTCAATAAATAATAGCGCCATAAATAACAACGGAAATAATGTCGGAAATATTGTAGGAAATAGCGTCTGAAACTAGTGCCGGACTTGCAACATTGTAAATAACGTCGAATATGGCGCTATCAATTTTACCAGAGAATAGTGCCAGTGATAGCTCTAACTTTATCTCCTTTTTTTTTCACCTACATTACCTCCTCGGTTAGCTCCATTTTTAGCCCTGGAATTAGCACAAAATGCACCTAAATATTTAATTAATTAAGGTGTTGGGGGTTAAGTGGATAAGGGATTTGAGGATTATGGGATTTATGGATTTAGGGTATAGGGATCAAGGGTTAATGGATTAGGCATTAGGGTTTAAGGGATTAAGGGTCAATAGCTAATGGATTTGGTGCTTACGAGTTAGGTAGTTTAATGTTCAATGACTAAGTTGTTTCAGGTTTGGATGGTCTGTTGAAGCTTATTGTTACACGATTCTATTTTAGTTCCTTTACTGATTTGGATTAATTAAGGTTTTAAGAGTTATTGATGTTACAAAAATACTTTCTTAAGCATGTGTTTCATTTCCTAATAAGACCGGATCTAGGAAATATAATTATTCATCTAATTAATACATACCTCACCCTGCCATAATACCGCATGATTAGACCATTCTAATACCATTACATTTTACAATTAAATTGATGTAACTGTCGCCATTAGTAACAATACTCCATCACTATTATTATTTTTTTACTTATTATTCATGTTGTTACATCTGGAGATCATTTCAATTGTTCAGAAGCTCCTTTTGATTTAAAAGTTCCAAATTGGTAATAAGGATGATTAGTCGGTTGTAATTCCAACACCTTGACATTCTATAATATTCCCAAATGGGGAAGCAACAATATATGAACACAATAATGGAAATAGCAGTGAATAAATCAACATGCCATGATATGATACAAATGTACAACCATCTTATTAAACATATCATCAAATAATAGGTACAAGATCTTGAGGATCTAGTCACTCAAGCAATACAAATCAAGCCTCCTCTAAGAAAATATGTCAATGCATGTAAAACAACTGCCATACAAGTGCCATGAGCCATGACAACGTAGTTTTAGGGCATAAATACTATATAAATGATATATCAATAAGTATCTATTTTTATATAGCTCAAACAATGTCGGAAACAGAGATCTAAGCTCCCAAGCTCATTTCCAAGACAACCCAGAAAGGGTTTCCTAAAATATACAAAAATGCAGAAAATGCAAATATGGCCCTAGGGTTGAATAATCTCTGCAACTAGATAGATGATAGGAGGTTTCTGATCTGATCTGGAAATGTATGAAATCTCCTCCTATAGATTCTCTAAAGGAGAGGCTAATCCCCGCACTGAAAACCTATCTCCCCCAACTGGGGCTCCAAACCCTTCACTGCAACTACACACTGAAATAACACAGTTTCTTCAAAAAACAACATTGTAACTGATAACAGTACCTTAGCCTAATGTTGGATGATGAAATAATAATCACAGGTTCTCTTTTCTGGTCTCCCAATGGCAAGAAACCTTCCTCCAACTTAAATCAAGTAAGGAAATGACCCAAATCAACTCTCCACTGTTGCACCCTACAACACAACAAAATACTTTGCAGAAACTGCATTGTACAACAAATATGTAGCTTGGCCTGATGTCAGATAGTGGAACATGTAGTGCAATACTCTTCCAAGAGTCATCTCAAGGAAATAAGTGGGGTTCCTGCTCGGGAACACCCTGTGCTAAACAACACTTCAATCTTAGCTAAACAGCTGAAGAGAGCAACAAGTCTAAATAGACCCTATACAAAATAATAATCCAAAACATAACCCCATATGGATGCCATCCTCTTCCTTATATAAGTTATGAGCTTCCTCACCCTTGGCCCCACTCAATTAGGTCACCACCTCCATGCAATCAATCTCCCTCCAAAATTGTGTTGTCCCGCCATGAATGCCACTCCTCCATAACAACGTTGTTTGATTTGGTCGAAGTTGACCCAGTCTTCATGCTCCAGCCCTTTTTCACACCTAAGGGTCTTCAATCCAGCTTTTAGATGACCTCCATTCACACTAGGAGTGTTTTTTATTCCTACTAAGGAGATTTATGGTCTCCCTACCCTCTTATTCCTCTATCTAAGGGAAAAATCAAAATTTAATATTCCAATTAGCTGCGTGCTAATTTAGGAATATTACAGTCCTCCCCTCCCAAATTTTTCTTGTCCTCAAGCAACTGCAAGGATAGAACTAAAGAGCCTCTCCTCTTCCTCCTGTAGCATGCTCATATGATAATTTCCTCCAATAAACAAGATGTTCTCTCATTAATATGTCCTCAAGTTGTTCCTCCCAAGTGTATAAGTATGCCTTTGGTGAAATGTCCAAATGGCTCTCATCATGAACAAGTGGAATATCCATGGAAGAAACTATATGTGGTCTAGAGGCCTTCTTGAGGCATGGAATATGAAATATATTGGGAACCATCATTCCCATGTAAAGCTCCCATCCCCAAGCTATCATCCATACAAAATGAGTCACCCTCCAAAATGGTAACTCATAGAAATACTCATCCACCTTAGGCTCCTGCAAAGAAGGTGGGCTACATTGCTGAACTTGATAAACCAAATGGCCTACCCCGCACTGTCTCTCTCTCCACTTATGGAAAGTGTAGAGATGCTGCTGATATTGGGCTACAATAATGTTGTCCTCAAGATACAAAAGGACAACTGGATCTCTAAAGACCCCTCTTCTAGTTTCATGAGCCCAAACCATTCCATACAAAGTGAATGGTACATCATCACCATGTGGTATCCAAATCAGAAAATTGTTGAGGGCTACGTGCAAGTTTTGATGGTACCAATGGTTTCTCTAGTGGATACAATGCAGTTTTACTTACTGCTGATTTAGAACATCATGTGGCAAGTTGTCTCCCAACAAGTTACTAGTTGTGCATGTTTTCTCATCTACTATGAGGTAGTAAATGGCATTATATATCAGCTGAGCATCACAAGAATAACACCACATTTAAGTCATAAAAAGAAAGGCTATCTTCATAACAAATGTTGGCCTTAGAATGACCATGAAACCCAAATATAATCTTGCCCTCTTGTGGAGCAACGCACTGTACATAGATGGTGAGAGAATGAAAATACTTTATGAAATGATCAATAAGTACAGAAATACATTTCTTACCATGCATTGTGAGTAGGCTGAAAATTAGGTCCATGGATGAGCCCTCCTATGAGAATCTCCTCATAAAGGTCTACAAAATGAAGGGATGCATACTCCCCTTGGAATACTCCATAAATAGATACATACTCCCAAGTGACAGCGTTGTTGGCCTTGGTGATAAGGTTGTTGTCACTCCGTGACTCCATTCTTTGACATGCCATATGCCAAAGTCATCTGCCATCATGCTGCTATGTGTGGGAGACTCCTTCCTATGTGGAAGTACCTCCTGATCCTTCAATTATGAAGGGTAGCCTCTTTGCACTTAGATTGTGCCATCCCTTTCTCTTGAAACATCTTGCAAAGTATGGGAGAAATCCAGCCCATACTCTCCCAATAGTAGCCAAAGCAACAAGAGCTCTTGTTGCCTCCTCACACCTCCATCATAAAACTCATGAGGTGAAAACATGATGATTGATATGAAGAATGCCATATCAACACAATGCACCCAAACTACTTGCTGCCATATGATGTAAGTGCCATGCCATATCTCAACCACCAACATACTCTTTGAAATAGAATGTGGTACACGATGACCAAACTCTTTCAAGAGTAGCCAACATAGCCTTGCCTCCTACTGCCATGTGTCATAGATCTGCAAGTGGCTTTCCAGCCTCTTGCTCATCAACATCACCCATCCAACCAATGGTGAGTGTTTATCATCCTGTTCAAAATTGGTATTCCTCCAATGGAGAATACCACCCTCCCAAATAAGACTTATATCTTTGAATTTCATGGTGTTGTACCTTAAGAGACAATCCCTTAGCTGTGATAAGGAATCAATGCTTAAGACATTTATAAATATTATGTCCCAAAAATATTTGTCTTTGCTCAATCACCCTCAAGCATTTATCATTAAACCATCAAATATAAAATATAATGAATGTCTCACAATGCTATCATTTTCTGATGTTGAATGAAATGACCAGAAGAAAATGAAAGAAAGAAGCCCAAACTGATATGATGTTACACAGAATATATCATCTCAAACTCCAGAAGAACTATATGAAGGAAATAGTTAAAAAAAAGGAGTGCAAATTAAGGATTTTAACTCACTCTTACATAAGTAAAAAGAGACCTGCAGCTCATTACTTCGTCTTATTCAAAGATTGAACACACAAAATGTAAACTTGAATACATATCAACATAAACAGATGCCAGAAATTTTTTTTCATTCATTAATCATTTGAAATCTCCGAGTACAAAAATTGCAGTCTTGAAGGTCCAAAACTGGGAACCTTTCTCCCTCTTAACTATTACATTAAATACAATAAAAAGCAGTTGGGAACTTTTATAACCAATCCTAACTACCCCAACTTCTTAGGACTACGTAGGCTCTCTAAAACATACCATCAAAACATCTTATTACAATTATATCGTCTTGGGAAGAGTAAAATTACATAAATATTAACACCCTAATCTATATGTTGAATGTGAATTGATGAAGATGCTGCTATATTTCCTGGATCAGCTGATTTTTCTTTCTTTGAAGTCAAAGGTTCTTTTGGAAAATATATTTTCCAAGCTCTGCACTTCTTCCATATCTCTACTTTTGTCCTGGGTGAATGTACCAGGTTGTGATACTCCAACCTGAAAGCAGTAATTCGATTGTAAGATGGAATTTCTACAAATAGAGTTTTTATCAACCACAGCAGCCGAAAAATGTCTCTGAAGAAAGTTGATCACCATTGCTACCTTAAGCACCTGAGTCTTTTCATGTGTATTGTCAACTTTACTTTTTGTTAATACTAGTAAATTTTCATAAGAATCCCATGACAACAGAATTCCTCCATGTCCCCAACATGAAGGTAGACCTGCTCTTGTTATTTTGTCAAATAACTTATCAAATTGACATACTGCTTCTTTAATTTCCATCAACTTCTTTTCTGTAACCTTTCTGTAATCATTCTTGACAATCATATTATTGATCTCCACTGCATATAGGATTCTATATTTAATATCATTTCTTGTAACTCTTGATCTGTTTTAGAATTAATGAAGTCAATGAATATTTTTTCCCAAATAGCCCTATTGATTGTCTTATGTCTCTCTGTCATGACTTTTTCTTCAAATTCCTTGATGAGACTTTTCTCTTCTGCAACCACCATCAAAAAGTTCCAAATTGATTTCATTTCTGAAATGATATCATTCCAAATGATATATTTTTCCTGTATTAAAGATATGTTCCCTTTCAGTTTTTCTTTGAGACTTTTAATCTTAGCATTAGCATTCTGACTGTCTATTTTGTATTTACTGGCTTCATTTTCTACAACTTGAATAATCTTTGATGCAGTCTCTAAATATGCTTGAGCCTTTTTCCGATCTCTTTTTGCCATCTGCAATTCAGTAGTCAACTGAGAAATCTGTGCTAGTGGGTCTTCATTACTTGTTGGAAAAACAAAAGTACAAGAATGATTGTCAATATGATTTTGTAGTGATAGTGCAATTTTCTTTAACTTAGAGATTTCTTCCTCCTTTTGCATGAGCTGATGTAGAAGCTTTTATTTCTCATTCTCTACCTCTGCAACCTCTACAACCATTGAATGCTCTCCTGTAGGCAATTTTAAATTTTTCTTAAATATAGATATATCTGCTCCATCACTTTGCAGAAGTTTCTACACAACAGTCCTATCATTAGGATCCACTCCAATATTTACTATGATTTTCTTAAGCTCATTCTGAATTTTTAAAGCCCTAGAGTTGGATTTCTCTAACTTTAACTGCTTAATTACTTTTCCAAGCATATTATTTTCCTTCATTGCCATTGCATTAGTCTTTTTCATGTCATTTACAATCAATTGACCCGTTTGCATATGTAGGTTCACCTTATCCAACAATGGGATTTTCTTCACATCTACAGTCACATTTACAGTATTGAAATTGTTAGAACAACCAATTAACATATCTAAAGGATGTGATAGGGAAATTCTGAATTGATCTTTCTCAAGATCCATGGCAGTTAAAAGTCTTGTTTGATCTGGAGAAATTTGATATTCAGCTTAGGCCTCCATACTGGCCTTCATCTTCTGGTTCCTCTCTGCAATTTGGGCAAACATCTGTTTGAGCAAAGGCACTTGTTCATGAGTGCTCTCATGTCTCCTGGGTGAAGCAAGAATATTTTGCTCCTCTCCCAACTGTAAAGAAAAACCAGGTTGAGTATATGCAGGTTCTTCATTCAGTTTTACTCTCTTCTCAGCTCCTTGTTCCTCATCTTCTAAATCAACCAATGTTTCTTTGCCTCTTTTACTTGATTTTTCTGATATGACAGGAGTCTGAATATTTGAACCCGATGAACTCATAACACCTTTACTTGCCATCTTCTCTAAATTTGGCTTGCTTTCATGAATGAAATTTGAATACCCATTATCAATTCATCTATTATAAATAACACTGTGAGGGTCATAAGCCCACTTTTCCCCTAACAAAAAATGCATCTCATCTAGCATTCTAGTAACTTCTTCAAATGCCTGTCTCATATTAACTATGAAAGGACCTACATTCATGGGCAGTTTGAACATATGCCCCATTTTCATGGGCACAAAGTGAATTTGATCAACAT
This sequence comes from Pinus albicaulis, assembly GCA_034641835.2. Lineage (NCBI taxonomy): Eukaryota > Viridiplantae > Streptophyta > Pinopsida > Pinales > Pinaceae > Pinus > Pinus albicaulis. The sequence goes on along the minus strand of CM076579.1, from coordinate 813,625,586 downwards.
TTAGACTTTACCGAACAAACTCCAAAGCAAATAATATCATAGGTACAAACATTGGAAGCCTATAAGGCTCAACATTTCCTCCATAAAGTATAATTTTGGAATAATCCTAAAAAACAAACCAATCTCCAAATTTATAGTTTGCCCCTAAATTCAAGAATTCTTGAGCTTTGGGTAAGAAATAGGGGGGAGGAATTCCATTCAAAAATTTATATGCAATTGACATGAAATAACTGGCAAAATCAAACAGACTAGTTTCATTTTGTTCTCTTCTCACTATATCTATCCAGAACACTACTGATTACCTCTTCTTATTCATATCCATGATATTTAGACCCAGATGCATGAATTCCTCTACATTTTGATATAAGAACAAGTAAATAATTAATGAAGGAAACCTGAAAGAACCTATTAATGATAAGCTCATGAGTTGTGAATTGATAGCTTCTTGCCAATAGGATGGAATATCCAGCACCATTCCTGGCTTCATAATCATGGAAAACATCCCCAAGATTGATTTATCCACTGTGTTGTCATCATCTTTGCCCAGAATTTTTGCAATGCTGCTTAGTACTTGCTTAACCTCTCTATCAAAAATTTATATAGGAAAATCTTTACTGTCGGGCTGAAGTTGATGCATGTTAGGTTTTAGAAAATGAATAAACTGATTAAAATCTTGACCTGCAAGGTTGTCATAATATTCTACCAAAGAATCATCAGATATTTGAACATATGACTCTGACTCAGGGTAACAAAGGGCTTGGCGAATTAGCTAGGCAGACACTTGTAAAACATTCTCCCCCTGACAATTCATCACAAAAAATTTCCCAGGATACATAACATATACCAACCAATATATGAATTCAGGAAAAATATGGGTTTTAGGGATACATGCAGACAACACACCAGACTTCGCCATAGCAGTATAAATTGGGGAAGCTTTATCATTCAAGAGAACTTGCTGGTAAAATAGAAGGTGAACCAAGGAACAATTCGTGTCTTGGATATCCCTCTCGGTATCCATAAGAGGGATATGACTAGAAAAACCCCATAGGGATGAGTGTTTAGCCATGATTCATAATTATGACAATGGACGACTTGCAAGGTCGCAAATTCTTGATAGGGTGACAGAAAACTGAAAAGGACGCAACATAAACAAATTTCAAACATCAAATTAATCGCAAATGGCTTCAAAAATAATGAGAATTGCATTTAAATAGGTGACGCGGCTTTGAACTTAAATGCTAACAAGACGCGCCAACGGACTGTTAAGCACTCCTGATGTGGAAGACAACTGTAACCAACTCAGCACCTTACGTCACTGCGGGGGCTCTCGAAGTACGGAGAATTATTTTGGTTTGTGCCCCCGCAATCAATCTCCATCGCTAATCTGTGTTACTCTCGCAGTCAACATAGTCAACTGTAGAGGCACCCTCCATATTAATTCTTGTGCTAGTAGTGCCCGCGGGTTGAGTCTTTTGTTCGGAGCTCAAGAAATTATCGCATCTCGCTCGATAAAATAATCAACATTTAAAATTTAAGTTGGGACCCACTTTCATAAAGTCAAAAGTATTTAAACTTTTAACTCTAATACAACAAAATGAAATATTTTTATGCTAAAGTATAAGAACTTTAATACTTTAACATATTTTAGCAATTTTCTATTTTTTTATATTTTCAAAATTGAAAATAAAATGATATTGCAAATGATCCACAACACATGGGATGTTGAAATGTAATCTCCTGGAGATCTCCAAATAAATACCACTCATCAATGACCGAGTTGACCCCATAAGGCTCCAAATAAGATGTAGGCAAGAACTTCTCATTAAGATGTGAAGTGCTCATCAAGAAGTACCCATTATAATAATCGAAGATGCCATCCCTCCTAAGATGCCCTCCATCAACCATCTGCATATCCTTTGCTATACATGTACAAAGGTCATTGGAATGATCCAATAATGGTTGGGCCCCCAACCCATCACTGCTGCTCAATGACAGAGTTGTTGATCTCCATAATGGTGTATCTGCTATCTCAAGATTATGCTCAATGTTGAACACATAGTTCTGCATTGCAGTGTTTAGGACAACACTCACCCTATGCTCCAAAAATTTACACTCCAACCCCAAGATTTGTGTGCAGCTCAACAACGAATAACTAGGATGATTGTATATCTATTCCTTGAACAAGTCAAGGGTTCTCAGTGCAGTGATAGTCTGTTGTTCCAAATCAGCAATGTGCTTTGACCCTAGGTCATGCATTTGCCTTGATATCATGTTTCCATAACCCTCCATATGATGTGCTGAAATAATAGGAAATGGAAATATGTGCATACCTTAGTAAAGCTTGGGAACATCTTGTACTGCTACAAGGGTTCCTTTCTTCGGTGTGATGACTTCCCCAACTACTGATGATGATGGTTGCTCTTCTATGGCTTCATCAGCGCTGGTACAAGTCTCCTCCTCCTCATGCATCTCCAGAATAGTGCATGGGACTATAAATGTCAAGAGATCAAGACCACTTTGGAAAGGTGCAAGTGGTATTTCTCCTAAAGCAAGTGCTCCTGTAGCAAGTGGTGGTGAAGGCCTCTTCTCCTATGATTTATTATTTTCAAACTTCTTGATCAACCTTTGAGTAAAATCTGCATATGCAGTCACTCTTGCATGAATCAAATGGCTGAACCACCAAATGTTTGCTTCACCCTCAAGGCACAGCACTGCAATCTCAACAACTTCTCTCTCTACTACTCGGTGTAGCAGGAAAAATGCATCCAACTTCATTCCATAAACTCTTAATGTGCATGTGGATGACCCATTAAATGTAGGCAATATAAATCTATTGCTGCAAGGTCTTCTTTCTTCTTTGAGTTGAATGAACTGTGGGAGAGTTAGATTCTCCTTGAAAGCTCTAGGTTGAGACTTATATTTTGCAAGATACTCACTTAGAATCTCATGATCTAAGTGTCCTCCATCTCCATGCCTCTTGTCTTCAAAAGAAAATAGCATATCATCTTTCTTTGGAGCTATATGCAATACTGGTTCTTCTTTTTGCTGATAGGAAGTACATGGATCTTCCTCATCTTGAAACCCTAGAGTGGTTTCATTGTCTTTCTCCACTTCTCTTTTTTTGAACTCCTTCGTGAGGCCTCTCTTAGATCTGAAAAGAGATGAGATTGAACTCATTCTCTCCATAATTATGATCTCTTTCTCCTTCTTCTTGTTCTCCTAATAGCATAATGGCTGATATCCACAAGTTGAGCCAAGATTATGCTCTGATACCACGGTAATATTCCCAAATGGGGAAGCAGCAATATATGAACACAATAATGGAAATAGCAGTGAATAAATCAACACACCATGATATGAGACAAATGTACAACCATATTATTAAACATATCATCAAATAATAGGCATAAGATCTTGAGTATCTAGTCACTCAAGCAATACAAAGCAAGCCTCCTCTAAGAAAATATATCAATGCATGTAAAAATATTGCCATACAAGTGCCATGAGCCATGAAAACGCAGTTTTAGGTCATAACTACTACAGAAATGATATATCAATAAGCATCTACTATTATATAGCTCAAACAATGATAGGAAAAAAGGATCTAAGCTCCCAAGCTCATTTCCAAGACAACCCAGAAAGGGTTTCCTGAAATATACAAAAATTCAGAAAATGCAAACATGGCCCTAGGGCTGAATAATATCTGCAACTGGATAGATGATAGGAGGTTGCTGATCTAATCTGGAAATGTATGAAATATCCTCCTATATATTCTCTAAAGGAGAGGTTGATCCCCTCAATAAAAACCTATATCCCCCAACTAGGACTCTAAACCCTTCACTGCAACTGCACATTGAAATAATGCAGTTTCTTCAAAAAATTGCGCTGTAATTGATAGCAGTACCTTAGCCTGATGTTGGATGATTAAATAATTCTCAGGGGTTCTCTTTGATGGTATCCCAATGGAAGGAAACTTTCCTCCAACTATAATCAAGCAAGGAAATGATCCAAATCAACTTTCCACTACTGCACCCTGCAACACAACACAATACTCTACAGAAACTGCGTTGTAAAACAAAGATGTAGCTTGGGCTAATGCCAGATAGTGGACCATGTAGTGAAATACTCTTCCAAGAGGTCTCTCAAGGAAAGAGGTGGGATTACCGCTCGGGGACACCTGGTGCTAAACAACACTACAATCTTAGCTAAACAGTTGAAGAGAGAAACAAGTCTAAACAGACCATATACAAAATAATAATCCAAAACACAACCCCATATGGATGCCATCCTCTTCCTTATATAAGTTATGAGCTTCCTCACCCTTGGCCCCACTCAATTAGGTCGCCACCTCCATGCAATCAATCTCCCTCCAAAACTACGTTGTCCCACCATGAATGCCACTCCTCCACAACAACGTTGTTTGATTTGGTCAAAGTTGACCCAATCTTCATGCTCCAGCCACTTTTCACACCTAAGGGTCTTCAATCCAGCTTTTAGATGACCTCTATTCACACTAGGAGTTTCTTTTATTCCTACTAAGGAGATTTATGGGTCTCTCTACCCTTTTATTCATCTATCTAAGGGAAAAAGCAAAATTTAATATTCCAATAAGCTATGTGCTAATTTAGGAATATTACACATTCTCCCCTGAGCAAGCATCTGTGTGCACTGAAGTAGCTCTGTAACAGGTTCCTAGCATTGTTGAGTAGTGTTCTTATGAGAATATATGGGTGGAGCAGTGGTCAAACATGAACTTAACTATGTTAATGTGTTGTTACAACATCTAGAAGCATTGGAATTTTTTCAAAGAGTTGGATGGCTGAGATATTTAAAAAAATTACAAGGTTTCAGTGAATTGGTCACTTCAGAATTTCCCATGCCTTAGTTGAACAACACTTTGTGGTCGGAGGCTTCAGAATTTCTGTTATAGAAGAATTTATTGCAAAAGTGGCAGTGATGCCTAGGACATGAGAACAATGGTTCACAAGGAAAGTGGCCAATCTTGAAGCTAAGGTCATATTGTTACACGAGGGAAAATAATTAGTGCCCAAGCACAAGTGTTTTGATAGAACACATATTCATCACCATTGGGAATATGTATTCCTTTTCATCCAAAATTTCATTACCTGTGAGGGTCGTTTTGATATTATTCTCAATTATCACTTTAAATAACTGGAACACCTGCGGATCTGGCATTTGATTAATTTACCATACTAATTTATGAAGTCATTAAAACACATGACAGAGGCTGTGAAAGGTGAAAAACATCTAGAAACTTACTTCACTAACCATGCACTCATTAAATTCATCATCATGCATTCATTATAGAGACAAGGGAGCTTGGGGTATGATTTTATAGTGAGAACTTGTGCTGGTGTGAATGAGGAGCATGAAGAGAGTGTTGAAGCGGAACCCAGTGCTGAAGAAAACCCTAAAATTGAAACAAAACCAAGTACTAAAGCAACACCCATTGCTGAAGCAACACTTTTTACTGAAACTGCTACTTCTTCCAAGAGAAATACAATCACATGATCTAAGCGGGGTAGAGATGATACACCTCCTATGACTGGTTGACGGAACCCTAAGAGGTGGAGTCCCATTAAAAGAAACCCTAGTTCATCCTTAAGAGGAAAGGAGACATGAATAGAAGAACTTGTGGTGGTTTCTAGTGTCTGACAATCCTGTCAGTCACCAGTGACCAACTCATGCTCTTTCATATGGTTGATAGGGTCATAGGGATATTTTTTATAGTTTCAGTAGGTCTTGAAATAAAAATTTGATCATTGGTTAGGATAGCTAGGTCATTACTAATCCTTTCAGTCCCATGATCAATAAACATCATCATGGTCAACTCAATACTTTTTGCAAAATTTTCTTGGTAATCTTGGTCATCATTCAACTCATTCTTCCATGTAATGTCATCATTAGGTCATAGGGTCAAAATCATGAAAATAGGTCATTTCAACATCAATCATCATTTAAAGGAGTAGTAATAGGGGAAAGTGATCAATAAATATTTGTAAAGTTCATTTTGATCTTTAGAAATATGTAAATATATATATATATATAATTTCTAAGCTGCAATACACAAGCAATCAAATCAAATTGTGAAAAGACAAGGTGGGGCCACATCACCACCAAGATGAAAAATCAATTTCCAGCCTATAAGAAGACCAAAAAAACTCATTTTTTTCTCATTTCTCTCTCACAAGACATCATTCCATCAAACATGAGCTTTCCACCCCTTGGAGATCAATTTATTTCCCTGGAAAGGAGGATTCTCTTGCTGCATTGCACATATCACTAATCGCCCTACGCTTTTCTCACCATTGCTACACTTTTCCTCAGGAAGGAAAATTTATCATTTTCAGTGGTTTCATCATCAGTTGAAGGTTATATTACATCAGTACACATAATTGGATCATTATTTACCTCTCTATCAGTTTGTTTCATGCTTAGAAAGCTTAGAATTCCCTCTGCTAGGGTTTGCTGCATTTTCTTGGTCTCATAGACTATATGGTCAATTTACTGAGAAAAACACTCACATTCAAGCTCACTCATCCTCCCCTACCTTTCATATACCTTTCTAGACATTTTCCCTCACCCCTATCCCTCATTTTCATCATTTTCCTCCAAACCCTAGCCTACACTACACTTTCCTAGGCTAGCACTGTGTTTTTCCCTTTGCACCCTTTCCCCTCACTCATTTCCTAAAATTCCACTTCCCCCCACTCTATAACATCTATCCCTACCTCCCTAAATTTTCCCAATAATTTAAACTCCCTTGAACCCCTTCATTCTCCTCCATTTCTAAAACTTCCCAAAATCCCATATTTTCCCCTACACTAAACCCTAATTTCTCCTCGTAGCGAGCCAGGGTTTACTATGGATCCAGAGACTACGGAGCAAAGGAGGCATAAGGGAGGTCAAATAATTAGGTATGAACCTACTACAACACAGGATGTTATGACTACACCATTTCTTAAGAAATCATTCCAAGATGCAGGTTGAATTTCCTTTTGTCAAAGGGTTGAAGAACTTGGTTTCAATGACAAGATCACAAGCACATTTTCCACTGGTCTAAGGAGAGATAAGCTAACCATTGTAGATGTTGTTTTCACTCTTTCAGAAGAGGCTATTTCCATAGCTACAGGGATCCAAAACAATGGATAGCTTTGTTTCAAGAAGAGAGACCTAGACATTGAAAACTATAAGATGTTTTTGAAACCTCCATACAAAGATGCTGCAAAGCACATATTTCCATTCAGACACTTGCTTGAAAAGTATGCCTCTCTCATGAAAATGATCGTGAAATATTTCACATGTGAGGGTAGGTTATCTAGGTTATACAAGTATCAAGTGAGATTACTCATGCATTTCATCGGTGTAAGAGCCCTCAACCTACCTCACTATCTCTACAGAAGCATGGTCAAAATGTCAAAGAAGGTACATGGAAAAGGAGAGGATCATCATGCTAGCTTGTTCCATCATGGCTTGGTGAAAATCCTTGTTTTCCATTAGCTTTCACAGGTAAACCTGTCTTGAAATGGTTTCATGCATTCAACTTCAGTCTTGCCTACTCCAACTTAGTCAAGCAGTCACTCTACACCGTTGACTTCACCAAGACAGCAAGAGGTGGTTTCCACAAGAAAACCTATAGCAAGGACACCTAAAGCTGAGGTGAAAAATACCTACACTAGAGGGAAGAGGTTGATTTTTTCTCCTGCCAGTGTGGAAATGGCTCATCCTACTACAACAATTGAAGATACACCATCACATGAGGCACCATAGCATGAAGAAACATATGTATAATTTGACACTCATATGATAGATTTAGAAGTGCATGAGGAGGTCAAATAATATGAGAAGATCATCCAGGAGAAAGAGGCTAAGATTAAAGAGCGAAAGGACAAGTTTTCTAAGGCAGAATTCATGATCACTTTCCTTCACCAAGAGAACAAACAACTCCAAATCAAAGTATTTTTGCTTAACAAGCCTAAAACAGATTTGGAGAAGGATGATGCCAAAGTAAGGCAGCTGTTGATGTTGATGATTTAGAGGATCAAGAAGAGCAGGTTAAAGAAAGGAGACCAAGAACAAGAGGTCTAAAGAGGTCACTAGAGAAACAAAAAGAACCATCTCCACCATTAGGTCAAGAGGACTTTGATGACCTAATTACAGCCAAAATTGAGGAGAATAAGGAATTTTGGCTTGACAAGGTCATTTTCCACTTAGAGAATCTTCTTAAGAGGGCAGATAGGAACAACACACTTTAGAGGCACATGGCCATGAATTATTGCACAAGGAATAAGATCTCTCAAATCAGAATCAAGCAATTGAAGAAGAAATTGAAGCAAACCCTAATGAGGAAAAAGGAGAAGGACAAACTTGATTTGTTGGATGAGGCCTCCCTCATTTCTTGACACATCTTCTCCTAGCTTCATGGGGAAATTTTGAACAAATTTTTAAATTTTTAAATTTTTGGAGTTTTTGGCTTAACACTGAAAAACCAGTTCAACTAAAAGCACAACGCCTTGGTGCTGCGCTTTTCCCTAAAAGGTCCAAATGAATAAAAATATAAATCAAATGATAGATAATCACCTGCACATTACATCTATCCACTTTTGGTGCCATTCCAGCAAACATATTGGGATAAACGTTTAAAAAACATGCCAAAAAGTCACTTTCTGCCACCTTTTTGACCCAGGCACTGCACTTTTGGAGTGACTTTGGGACATTGCATTTTTCTAAGCCTTAGAGAGACCATTTTACTTTATTCGGGAGTTTAATGAATACTAGACATCCTAAGCTTTCCATGGTACCTTCAGATATGGATTTGGAGCTTAGGAAGACAGTAAAAAGTTCCTTGCATGATGGCACTGCGCTTTACCTTGGTGGTGTTGCGTTGCTCCCTGTTAGCGCTGTGCTTTTCCCTGTTGGTCCGTTTTTCAAGTTTCTTGAATCAAATTTCTATGTTCATGATGTAATTCACCTTGTTTTGAGTTGATCTGAGGTAGATGAATTTAAATAGGTTGTTTAATGACCTTCTAATGTAATTTTGAAGAGCATTTATGATGGGTAGGTTAGTCAAAGGCTAAAAGGAGAGTTTGTTTTAATGTCCCTAGTCTTACTGATCTTATCTTGAGGGATTCGACCCCTAATAGAGGGGAAGATGGTTTTTGGCTATCTGTATCTAGCTTTATTTCATAATCAAGGTTGGACATCAATGAGTATAAGGCTTGGAGTATTGTGTACAATTGAAATTTACAGAAATACAAGTTCACTTGCAGCTAATATATAGGGACTCATGTGGTATGGTTTTTTGGCATAGATTTTATACTATAATTCACTTTTATGAATGGTTGATTCATATTCTTTCCATATCCATGCTTTTCAATGATCTTCCTATAATATGTTAAACATAATTCTTTATGCACATGCTCTATTTTGGTAAGAGTTTCATGTTTATGTTAGTCATCTTCTGATAAATGAACACATTCTTGTCATGCTAATTTTGATCCTTTGTTTTTCCACCCTACACTAAAATTGAAAATCCTTTAAGTGCCATTGAACATATATTCCATGCCCCTTTGTATTCCTTCTACTGTAATCTTTTGGATCTGACCTAATTTCCTTGGCCTCTCCTCCTGATCCAAAAAAAAACCATAAATTTTCAAAACCCTAGAGCTCGGACCTAGCCTAATATCTTTACCCTTCTTCAGTCATATTTGGTTGCAAGAATCATAGAGAGAACCCTCTGTGATTTGGTAGGGAAAACTACCAAATCCCAAGTGGTTTGAGGTTACCTTTGTTGATTTCCATTCTCAGCCTTGGGACATTTTGTAGGATAACGGTGACGTCTAGTGACTCATCAGAGGAAAACTGAGGTGGGTTCCCAATTGTAGAGTAAGTGATGGAGGCATAAATGGTTGGAACAATAGTTGTGCCTGCAACTAGAGTTGAGGAAGTGAAGAAACCTAAAGGGACAAGGTCGGGAGTATCGATTGGTAATAAAAAGGAAAATGAAAAATCCAATTGGTGGAAGAACCCCCAGGAAAAGGGTGTGAGTAGATATTATACCAAAAAAGACTCAAAAACACATTTCTATATTTGAGGGGGAATGTGCTAATACAACTAGACATTATGCGTTTGAGGAGCAACATGAAAAAGAAAAGCAGGATAATTATGCAGAGGAAGGCCCCTCTACATCTAAAATTCCAATTGTTACATCAAATATTGAACAAGAACTAGAGAAACAACAAGAGACCGAAGGACCGGTAACAAAAGAGCAGACATAATAACAAGAGGTTATTACTTCACTAGGTAAGAAAAAAATTGACCCTCTCATTCAAATTGACAATGTGAGAAAGGAAAATGAGGATTTAAAGAAAAAAATTTCCTTGGATAAAGAATAACTTCATTTTAATAATCAAACTAGATTGGATATGTTAGAAGAGGTTGTAGAAATGGCATCATCTACTGTTTAAGAAACACTTACTAAGGGCTGCCAATAAATCCTTGAGGAGGCTAAAATTATGGAGGTTGTTACTGTTTCAATTGGAGTACAAGTGGGGGAACAAGATAAATAATTTCAACCTGCTATTCCACAAAAACCTATTGATGACATTGCTATTACATAAGAACTAACAATTGAAGTAGAGCAGGAAAAAGGAAAACAATATGCTAATCCACAAGAACATGTTTATGATGTTGGTGTTACACAAGAACCAATGGTTAAAACCGAGGAAACTGAAAATAAAATAATGTTGTACCAAAATAACCTATCGATGACGTTGTTGTTACAAAAGAACCAAAAATTGAGATAGAGAAGCAACAGGAGAAAATGGATTAGAAGGAAGATGTTGAAACAACATCTAAAATAACTCACATTAAATTTAAAGATTTGATGAGGGTACTAGAGCAATGGGAGAAATTAGCACTCTTTCCCAAAGATGAATTCATATTCCTAAATCAGCCCAAGGAAATCGTCAATAAGCTTAAGAAGGAGTGGGCTAAAAAATTAAGAATTGCAAAATTTGTGAAAATTCAAAAGGAGAGGAACGAATCAATGGAACAAGTGAAGGAAATTTAATGAGAGGTTACATTGTTACAACACGAAAAGGAGATCATTTATAAGATCATTAATTCCTTATTGTGTGGTAGGCTTCCTTGTCCATCTTATCCTTTATATTTGTAAGAAAAAAATTATATCTTCGAATTAATATCCTTTAAGGAAAAGCGGCCATATAAGACAAGGGAGATACACGACTGACAATTTCTTAGAACAACATTTGTTGTAAAAATTGTACCTGTAGGATATCGCTTTCTTTGGGGAAAAATAATTCAATATGACACACTATATGGGATATGTACGACTCAGGGCTTTAGTTTCTTTTATATAAAATCAATTAGGATAGAAAGATTCCCATGATACTATAACAACTAATGAAGAACGAGTACTAAAACTATTTATTAGAGAAGAACTTGATTCAGTTGAAGTTGTTGCACACAAATACAATAAAATATGGAAGTTTTTAGCCACTAAGACACTGTTTATGGACCATTGAAAATAATTTTTATGGAGATGCGAGATAAATATACAAGGAATGAGAATTGGTGCCTTAGAAGGAAGCGAGTTTTATGGGATATTTTCTAACAAAAATTGAAGAGGGGAGACCTCTATTGCTATCAAAATATTGAAAAATCACTTTCTAGAGTTCATCAGTATGTTGATTGTATTAGGAGGAGTGGTGCAAGTTGGATAGGACTTAGATTCAAGTTCCCTCTTTTTTCGTTACTCACCTATTAGTATCACCATCCATATAGTATTACTGATAAGTTATGGGAGGCAAAATTGGTTTATTTTTTAGGATACAAGGTCAGAGGTAAAGACATGGAAGGAAAATAAAACCTCACACAACTTCATTCTCAACATGTCAGGCATCATTGACATGAGTCTGCATGAGGACAAGCATAATCTTAAGCTAGGGGTATATGTTAGGTCACAGAATTTTCACTAAAATAATGCATTTTATTTAGAAAATTGTGTTGTAATTGATAGCAGTACCTTAGCCTGATGCTGGATGATGAAATAATGCTCAGGGGTTATCTTTTCTGGTATCCCAATGGAAGGAAACTTTCCTCCAACTATAATCAAGCAAGGAAATGACCCAAATCAACTTTCCACTACTGCACCCTGCAACACAACACAATACTCTACAGAAATTGCGTTGTAAAACAAAGATGTAGCTTGGGATGATGTCTGATAGTGGACCATGTAGTGAAATACTCTTCTAAGAGGCCTCTCAAGGAAAGAGGTGGGATTCCCGCTCGGGCACACCTGGTGCTAAACAACACTACAATCTTAGCTAAACAGGTGAAGATAGAAACAAGTCTAAATAGACAATATACAAAATAATAATCCAAAACATAACCCCATATGGATGCCATCCTCTTCCTTATATAAGTTATGAGATTCCTCACCCTTGGCCCCACTCAATTAGGTCACCACATCCATTCAATCAATCTCCCTCCAAAACTGCGTTGTCCCACCATGAATGCCACTCCTCCATAACAACGTTGTTTGATTTGGTCAAAGTTGACCCAATATTCATGCTCCAGCCCCTTTTCACACGTAAGGGTCTTCAATCCAGATTTTAGATGACCTCTATTCACACTAGGAGTGTCTTTTATTCCTACTAAGAGATTTATGGGTCTCCCTACCCTCTTATTCCTCTATCTAAGGGAAAAATCAAAATTTAATATTCCAATTATCTCTATGCTAATTTAGGAATATTACACATTCTCCCCTGAGCAAGCATCTGTGTGCACTAAAGCAGCTCTGTAACGGGTTCCTAGCATTGTTGAGTAGAGTTCTTATGAGAATATATGGGTGGTGTAGTGGTCAAACACAAACTTAGCTATGTTAATGTGTTGTTACAAAATCTAGAAGTATTGGAATTTTTTCAAAGAGTTGGATGGCTGAGATATTTTAAAAAATTACAAGGTTTCAGTGAATTGGTCACTTTAGAATTTCCCCATGCCTTAGTTGAACAAAACTTTGTGGTCAGAGGCTTCAGAATTTCTGTTACAGAAGAATTTATTGCAAAAGTGGCAGTGATGCCTAGGACATGAGAACAATGGTTCACAAGGAAAGTGGCCAATCTTGAAGCTAAGGTCATATTATTACAGGAGGGAAAATAATTGGTGCCCAAGAACAAGTGTTTTGATAGAACACATATTCATCACCATTGGGAAGATGTAGTCCTTTTCATCCAAAAATTCATTACTTGTGAGGGTTGTTTTGGTATTATTCTCAATTATCACTCTCAATAACTAGAACACCCGAGGATCTGGAATTTGATTAATTTACCATAATAATTTATGAAGTCATTAAAACACATGACATAGGCTGTGAAAGGTGAAAAACATCTAGAAACTTACTTCACTGACCATGCACTCATTAAATTCATCATCATGCATTCATTACAGAGACAAAGGAGCTTGGGGTCTGCTTTGATAGTGAGACCTTGTGCTGGTCTGAATGAGGAGCATGAAGAGAGTGTTGAAGTGGAACCCACTGTTGAAGCAACCCCTAACATTGAAACAAAACCAAGTACTGGAGCAACACCCAATGCTAAAGCAACACTTGCTACTGAAATTGCTACTTATTCCAAGAGAAATACAATGACATGCTCTAAGCGGGGTAGAGATGATACCTCCTATCACTGGTTGACGAAACCCTAAGAGGTTGAGTTCCATTAAAAAAAACCCTAGTTCATCCTTAAGAGGAAAGGAGACATGAATAGAAGAACCTGTGGTGGTTTCTAGTGTCTGTTAGTCCTATCAATCACCAGTGACCAACTCATGCTCTTTCATATGGTTGATAGGGTCATAGGGATATTTTTTATAGTTTCAGTAGGTCTTCAAATAAAAATTTGATCATTGGTTAGGATAGCTAGGTCATTACTAATCCTTTCAGTCCCATGATCAATAAACATCGTCAAGGTCAAGTCAATACTTTTTGCAAAAGTGTCTTGGTCATCTTGGTAATCATTCAACTCATTCTTCCATGTAATTTCATCATTAGGTCATAGGGTCAAAATCATGAAAATAGGTCATTTCAACATCTATCATCATTTGAAGGAGTAGTAATAGGGGAAAGTGATCAATAAATATTTGTAAAGTGCATTTTGATCTTTAGAAATATGTATATATATATATATATATATATATATATATATATATATATATATATATATAAGCTGCAATACACAAGCAATCAAATCAAATTGTGAAAATACAAGGTGGGGCCACATCACCACCAAGAAGAAAAATCAATTTCCAGCTTATAAGAAGACCAAAAAAGCTCATTTTTTTATCATTTCTCTCTCACAAGACATCATTCCGTCAAAAATGAGCTTACCACCGCTTGGAGATCAATTTAATTCCCTGGAAAGGAGGATTCTATTGTTGCACTACACATATCACTGGTCGCACTGCGGTTTTCTCACCATTGCTAGTCTTTTTCTCAAGAAGGAAATTTTATCATTTTCAGTGGTTTCATCATCAGTTGAAGGTTCTATTACATCATTACACGTAATTGGATCATTATATTCCTCTCTATTAGTTCGTTTCATGCTTATAAAGCTGAGAATTCCCTCTGATAGTGTTTGCTGCATTTTCTTGGTCTCAAATACTATTTGGTCAATTTACTGAGAAAAACACTCACATTAAAGATCACTCATCCTCCCCCACCTTTCATATACCTTCCTAAACATTTTCCCTCACCCCTATCCCTCATTTTCATCATTTTCCTCCAAACCCTAGCCTACACTACACTTTCCTAGGCTAGGGCTGTGTTTTCCCCTTTTGCACCCTTTCCCCTCACTCATTTCCTAAAATTCCACTTCCCCCCACTCTATAACATCTATCCCTACCTCCCTAAATTTTCCCAAGAATTTAGACTCCCTTGAACCCCTTCATTCTCCTCCATTTCTAAAACTTCCCAAAATCCCATATTTTCCCCTACACTAACCCCTAATTTCTCCTCGTAGCGAGCTAGGGTTTACTATGGATTTAGAGACTACAAAGCAAAGGAGGCATAAGGGAGGTCAAATAATCAGGTATGAACCTACTACAACACAGGATGTTATGACTACGCCATTTCTTAAGAAATCATTCCAAGATGCAGGTTGAATTGCCTTTTTTCAAAGGGTTGAAGAACTTGGTTTCAATGACAAGATCACAAGCACTTTTTCCACTGGTCTAAGGAGAGATATGCTGACCATTGCAGGGGTTTTTTTCACTCTTTCGGAAGAGGCTATTTCCATAGCTACAAGGATCTAAAACAATGGATAACTTTGGTTCAAGTAGAGAGACCTAGACATTGAAAACTACAAGATGTTTTTTAAACCTCCATACAAAGATGCTCCAAAGCACATATTTCCATTCAGACACTTGCTTGAAAAGTATGCCCCTCTCATGAAAATTATCATGAAATATTTCATATGTGAGGCTAGGTTATCTAGGTTATACAAGTATCAAGTGAGATTACTCATGCATTTCATCGGTGTAAAATCCCTCAACCTACCTCACTATCTCTCCAGAAGCATGGTCAAAATGTCAGAGAAGGTACATAGAAAAGGAGAGGATCATCATTCTAGCTTGTTCCATCATGGCTTGGTGAACATCCTTGTTTTCCATCAACTTTCGTAGGTAAACTTGTCTTGGGATGGTTTCATGCATTCAACTTCAGTCTTGCCTACTCCAACTTAGTCAAGAAGTCACTTTACACCATTGACTTCACCAAGACAACAAAAGGTGGTTTCCACAAGAAAACCTATAGCAAGGACACCTAGAGCTGAGGTGAAAAATACCTACACTAGAGGGAATAGGTTGATTTTTTCTCCTGCCAGTGTGGAAAGGGCTCATCCTACTACAACAATTGAAGATACACCATCACATGAGGCACCATAGCATGAAGAAACACATGTATAATTTGACACTCATATGAAAAATTTATAAGTGCATGAGGAGGTCAAATAATATGAGAAGATCATCCAGGAGAAAGAGGATGAGATTAAAGAGTGAAAGGACAAGTTTTCTAAGGCATACTTCATGATCACTTTCCTTCACCAAGAGAACAAACAACTCAAAATCAAAGTATTGTTGCTTAACAAGCCTAAAACAAATTTGGAGAAGGATGATGCCAAAAGTAAGGTAGTTGTTGATGTTGATGATTTAGAGGATCAAGAAGAACAGGTTAAAGAAAGGATACCAAGAACAAGAGGTCTCAAGAGGGCACTAGAGAAACAAAAAGAACCATCTCCACCATTACTTCAAGAGGACTTTGATGACCTAATTGCAGCCAAAATTGAGGAGAATAAGGAATTTTGGCTTGACAAGGTCAATTGCCACTTAGATAAGCTTCTTAAGAGGGCAGATAGGAACAACACACTTTAGAGGCACATGTCCATTCATTATTGCACAAGGAATAAGATCTCTCAAATCAGAATCAAGCAATTGAAGAAGAAATTGAAGCAAACCCTAATGAGGAAAAAGGATAAGGACAAACTTGATTTGTTGGATGAGGCCTCCCTCATTTCTTGACACATCTTCTCCTAGCTTCATGGGGAAATTTTGAACAAATTTTTAAATTTTTAAATTTTTGGTGTTTTTGGCTTAACACTGAAAAACCAGTTCAGCTAAAATCACAACGCCTTGGCGCTGCGCTTTTCCCTCAGAGGTCCAAATGAGGAAAAATATACATCAAATGATAGATAATCACCTGCACATTACATCTATCCACTTTTGGTGCCATGCCAGCAAACATATTGGGATAAACGTTTAAAAAACATGCCAAAAAGTCACTTTCTACCACCATTTTGGCCCAGGCGCTGCACTTTTGGAGTGACTTTGGGACATTGAATTTTTCTAAGCCTTAGAGGGACCATTTTTCTTTCTTTGGGAGTCTAATGACAACTAGACATCCTAAGCTTTCCGATGGTACCTTCAGATATGGATTTGGATCTTAGGAAGACAGTAAAAATTTCCTTGCATGATGGCACTGCGCTTTACCTTGGTGGTGTTGCGCTGCTCCCTGTTGGTCCATTTTTCAAGTTTCTTCAATCAGATTTCTATTTTCATGATGTAATTCACCTTGTTTTGAGTTGACCTGAGGTAGAGGAATTTAAATAGGTTGTTTAATGACCTTCTAATGTAATTTTGAAGAGCATTTATGATGGGTAGGTTAGTCAAAGGCTAAAAGGAGAGTTTGTTTTAACGTCCCTAGTCTTAGGTTTTGTTGGAGAAATTTGTGTAAATTGGTCCTATATTGAGGGATTCGACTCCTAATAGAGGGGAAGATGGTTTTTGGATACCTGTATCTATTTTTCTTTCATAATCAAGGTTGGACATCAATGAGTAGAAGGCTTGGAGTCTTGTGTACAATTGTAATTTATAGAAATACAAGTTCACTTACAGCTAATATATAGGGACTCATGTGGTATGGTTTTTTGGCATAGTTTTTCTACTGTAATTCACTTTTATGAATGGTTGATTCATATTCTTTCCATATCCATTATTTTCAGTGATCTTCCTATAATATGTTAAACATAATTATTTATGCGCATGCTCTATTTTGGTAGGAGTTTCATGTTTATGTTAGTCATCTTCTGATAAATGAACACATGCTTGTCATGCTAATTTTGATCCTTTGCTTTTACACCCTACACTAAAATTGACAATCCTTTAAGTTCCATTGAACATATCTTCCATGCCCCTTTGTATTCCTTCTACTGTAATCTTTCGGATCTTACCTAATTTCCTTGGCCTCTCCTCCTGATCCAAAAAAAACCCTAAATTTTCAAAACCATAGAGCTCGGACCTAGCCTAATATCTTTACCCTTCTTCAGTCATATTTGGTTGCAAGAATCATAGAGAGATCCCTCTCTGATTTGGTAGGGACAGCTACCAAATCCCAGGTGGTTTGAGGTTAGCTTTGTCGATTTCCATTCTCAGCCTTGGGACATTTTGTAGGATAACAGTGACGTCTAGTGACTCATCAGAGGAAAACTAAGGTGGGTGCCCAATTGTAAAGTGATGGAGGCAGAAACTGCTGGAACA
The DNA here is from genome assembly GCA_034641835.2 of Pinus albicaulis. NCBI lineage: Eukaryota > Viridiplantae > Streptophyta > Pinopsida > Pinales > Pinaceae > Pinus > Pinus albicaulis. The sequence continues at coordinate 813,607,457 of CM076579.1, read as the reverse complement.
ATAGTTGTGCCTGCAACTAGAGTTGAGGAAGTGAAGAAACCTAAAGGGACAAGGTCGAGAGTATCGATAGGTAATCAAAAGGAAAATGAAAAATCCAATTGGTGGAAGAACCCCTAGGAAAAGGGTGTGAGTAGATATTATACCAAAAAAGACTCAAAAACACATTTCTACAGCTGAGGGGGAATGCACTGATACAACTATTCATTATGCGTTTGAGGAGCAACATGAAAAATAAAAGTAGGATAATTATGTAGAGGACCCCTCTACATATAAAATTCCAATTGTTACATCAAAGCTTGAACAAGAACTAGAGAAACAACAAGAGACCGAAGGACCGGTAACAAAAGAGCAGACATAATAACAAGAGGTTGTTACTTCACAAGGTAAGAAAAAAATTGACCTTCTCATTCAAATTGAAAATGTGAGAAAGGAAAATGAGGATTTAAAGAAACAAATTTCCTTGGTTAAAGAATAAATTCATTTTAAGAATCAAACTAGATTGGATATGTTGGCAGTGGTTATAGAAATGGCATCATCTACTGTTTAAGAAACACTTAGTAAGGGCTGCCAATAAATCCTTGAGGAGGCTAAAATTATGGAGGTTGTTACTATTTCAATTGGAGTACAAGTCGGGGAACAAGATAAATAATTTCAACCTACTATTCCACAAGAACTTGCTGATGACATTTCTATTACATAAGAACCAACAATTGAAGCAGAGCAGGAAAAAGGAAAACAATATGCTAATCCACAAGAACATGTTTATGATGTTGGTGTTACACAAGAACCAACAGTTGAAACAGAACAAATTGAAAATAAAATTATTGTTGTACCAGAAGAGCCTATCGATGATGTTGTTGTTACACAAGAACCAAAAATTGAGATAGAGAAGCAATAGGAGAAAATGGATTAGAAGGAAGATGTTGAAACAACATCTAAAGTAACTCACATTAAATTTGAAGATTTGATGAGGGTACTAGAGCAATGGGAGAAATTAGCGCTCCTTCCCAAAGATGAATTGATATTCCTAATTCAGCCCAAGGAAATGGCCAATAAGCTTAAGAAGGTGTGGGCTGAAAAATTAAGAATTGAAAAATTTGTGAAAATTCAAAAGGAGAGGAATGAATCAATGGAACAAGTGAAGGAAATGTAATGAGAGGTTACATTGTTACAACATGAAAAGGAGATCATTTATAAGATCATTAATTCCTTATTGTGTGGTAGGCTTCCTTCTCCTTCTTATCCTTTATATTTGTAAGAAAAACATTATATCTTCGAATTAATATCCTTTAAGGAAAAGCGACCATATAAGACAAGGGAGATACACGGCTGCCAATTTCTTAGAACAACATTTGTTGTAAAAATTGCACCTGCAGGATATCACTTTCTTTGGGGACAAATAATTCAATATGTCACACTATATGGGATATGTACAACTCAGGGCTTTAGTTTCTTATATATAAAATCAATTAGGATAGAAATATTCCCATGATACTGTAACAACTTGTTGATCATGTTAGCATTCTATTAGAAATTTAGATAGGCAACCTCACCTAAACCCCTCAAGCTCCCTCGTTTTGTCCCAGAAGATCCCTTTTTCCTCTATCGTTGTCATTCGTTAATCTCGAAACTGCATAAAAAGGCCCAAAAAACCCATATTCGAACATATATAAGGCCTAGCCCCTTTACCGCAAGCCCCAACCACTTCCTCACATATGCCCTTAGCCTGAAACTGAGCGCTGACCCTTAAGGCGCTAATCGCACAATTGCAATCGCAACATTCATGTGTAGCCTCCTGATCGATCATCGCAAACATTTGTGATGCGATCAATCGCGTCGCATTTCCCCTCTAACCATCGCATCGCAAGTTCCTTCCCCATCGCAATCGCATATCCACCTCCTCCCGCTCCGGTTCCGATTGTGATTCCATATGGGTCCCGCCTCACACATCCATTTTATTACATTTCATGCATTTCCTCGCATTTACGCTTATAACCAAAGTTCCTTGTTTTGCATTTAAGTTTTAATGTTTCACATGCATTCCGCCCGTAGTCGTATATTATTCCACTGTTCGATCTCTGCCATTGATCTACGCCTATAGACCATGATCAAACGGCCCACGATGCATTTCTCCACCAAACCCTATTATACACCGTACCATTGCATTTTTCACCGTTTTTACGCATAAAACATTGTTCCACCACCGTCGCGCCATTGTTCTCCTGTCCTCCATGATCACCCCCGTACACATGGTTTTATTAACGAGTTTGCGGATTTTTGCAGGGTTGCAGCGACGAAAAATTGCTATTATTCTCAGCCTCTATTACAGAAGCAGAGATCGCAAAAAGGACCATGTTTCAGAGGAAAACTTTATGGAGCAAGGCTTGGGAAGCTTTTACAACACGGTTTTCATTAAAGCAGCAGGGGTAAAATCTATCTAACCCTCCAGGGAAATTCGAAGCATAAATTTCGCAATCGGAGATATTAATGTTGCGGCAGAGGGTACCAGGCACAAGAAAAAATACCTCAAGACTTTCTTTTCCGCGCCATTTTTCTTTCAGGAAAGGACAGAATGTTTATATGATTTTACTCCTTTACCGTGTTCCTGAAGAGATCTTCATCCGGTGCATTTATTTCAGAACGTCGGCCTCAGAATACATGCAACACTTCAGAACCATTCAACAGTATGGGTGTGCATGTCTACGCCATTTTGTTTTAATGAAACAATTAAATGTTCATCACCCACTTTCTTCATTAGTCTTCTTTGTTTCCTATAAAAACCCCAACGAAGAGATTATGAAGGGTTCCAGATTTTATCAGAAAATTATGCAGTGAAAGGCTTTTTGTATACAGTTTGTAAAACTCTTGTATGAAGGCTCGGAGCCCATAGGGTCTCAGTGAGGGGGATTTCTATCCGTTTAAGAGGATTCTAGTCTTTTATATTTCACAGTATGTAACCTTCCTTTATGTGTTATTTTAATACAACATTTCTTTTCATCTATCTTTCTTGTATCATGTTTATGGAATGCGAGTGGCTCACTGATTTTTGGTAAGGATTTATCTTAGTTGATACCCATACTCGGATCAATCAAGCGCCTTAAATATGGCTCAAGCATGATCTACTGTTCCATTATTCATCTCAACAGTATTTCTGCTATATTAGTTTCTTTGGGAGGGTGTTTTTAAAACGTCATTGTTGTGTATGGATTCTTAGATTGGTAAGCCCATGCATGGCTATGTTGTGTATCTGGATATCAGCCCAATGATAACTAGTATCTTCTTGATATTTCCTTCACAAGCCCACCCCTTCTGATAATTGATTTCTGTGACATATTACTTGAATTGGCCCTCTTTACAGTAAATTGTCTCTTAACTGTCTGATGCCTTTATATTGGAATCTTGCATCTTGCCTCTGCAGTATTCTTTTCCCTGTGACACTTTCTGAGGGTCTTAGTCCCATTCTAGTTTATTTCCCTGTTTACAGGAGATAGCATGTGAGCTGAAGTTGACAACTTCATACATTATATTATACGCTCCTTGCTATGCTAAGATGTCCTAGGCACTGGTCTATCACAACTCTAGGTTGTCTCTAGGAGCAACAACATCTTTCTGGCGTCGTTGCCGGGGATCAAAGTTGAGAAAATTAAAATCCCTGGGCCTCGAAAAAATCTAATTCACTCTTCAAGTAGGTGAGTATGGAGAGTTGAGAGTTGTAGATCCCTCACCTTGGCGACTCCACGTTTGTTTATTTGATATATCTATTTGTAGTCCTGGCTCCTCGTAAGCCACACCTAAGGTCAGATAAGTCTCAGCCAAAGACACCTTTTGCGTCTGACCCAGAGAAGATCATACATAGAAGAAGTTGGAAAGAAAGGCAATCAGTCTGCACTGAAATCCCTGAATTTTCTGTAGAAGACTATCCATCCTCTTCCTCTCAAGAAGTCCAAGTAGAAAATCCCGACTCCACTGAGGAAAATCCCGAATACTACTCTGATAGTCCACCCCGGGGAGGTGTCCAATTTAAAGATAATTTTCATCCTACTCCTACGGTTGAAGAGGTAAAAGAAGTCACCAAAGTATCTGTTGTTAACAGACCATTGTTCCCCTCAACACCTCAAGCTGCAGTCGAGTATATCCCTATTGTTATCCATACTCCACTTCCACCTCCTCCTCTTCCTCCATTTACACATCAGACTGTTGCACTACCTCCACCTCCTCCCATGGCCAATGTTCCAGCCTTCTTGTTGAAAAAATATGCTCCCCTGGCATTACCTCAAGTGCTAAATGATATGCCACAGGATTATCTAAAGATCTTGCCCAGATTCAATGGATAAAATGAGATTGATGCTCAAAAACATTTGGAGGTCTTCTGTTCTTTTGCTGAGAATTTTAATGTGGAACATTTAGATGTGGTCTTAAGGCTTTTTGTCCAATCTCTTGAAGGTGAAGCTCGAAAATGGTTCAAGACTTTGGCAGGTCGTTCTATTACCACTTGGGATAATATGGAGGATACTTTTCTCAGAAAATGGGGGGAGAAGAAAGATCATGGACAATGTCTTATTGAGTTTAGTACACTCAAGAAAAGACATAATGAAGGGGTGTCAGAATTTATCAAGAGATTTAATAAGTTGTATCTAAGCCTTCCTGTTGATATGAAACCTCATCAGACTGCTACTAAAGTTGTTTTCATAGCAACCTTTGACTCAGAATTTGGTTTCTCTCTCAAAGAAAGAAATCCTGCTACTCTGGATGATGCTCAGATAGATGCTCTAGAAATCGAGGCAAATTTTGCCTCCACTGGTAAATCATAGGGAAAATCCGAACATGATACTAGAAGAAGGGGCAAAGAGGAGGTGTCTACTTCTAATCAAGACAAAGACTCCAGTACTAGCATAATCGAAGAAATGAACAAAAATATTAGCAACCTTACTAATAAGTTGGGTAAGCTCGAATTGGAGGCCAAGAATTCAACCTCCAGGAATTTCCAGAATGCTCCAAACAGAGGCTACAATCCTCAATATAGAAAACCACCCTTGCAAATTTTTCCAAGGGAAGCAAAGGAGCAACAGGATCAAGTACCACACCCATTGTATCTGGAAGGTCCAGTAGATGATTCTACTGAAGACACTGCCTATGGACTGGAGGATGCAAATCTTGCCTTTTCAAATAGTGATGGAGAAGAATGCCCTTTGCAAGGGAATGATGGAGCTGAGTGCTCATTGCAAGAAGAAGAAAAGACTAGAGACACAAAAGAAGCAGAATTTGATCATTATTGTAAACAATTTGATGATTTCATGCAAGCACATTTCAATAGAAGATATGATCTCAGATCCTCTAGGAAGAGGACTCGTACTCAAGAGTAAGAAGAAGAGTTACCCCAGAAGGAAGCACCTGCTCAGAAAGAGTCTACAATGTAGAAAGTCACAGACAAAGGTAAGGGCCCTCTAAATAAACCTTTGCAGTCTAATGATCAAATTCCTTCCGCTCCAAAAGTAGTCATCCCTCCAAATACCAAGTCTGTGTTAAAAGAAGTCAAACCCCCAGCTGAAAATAAAGAGCCAAAAGAGGTTGTAATAGAGAAGTCCCCCCCTGTTTTCAGTTTGCAAAAGGAACTTGAAAAAGTCAAAATCCCAGTGCCCTTGACTGAACTGTTGAAGCAACCAGCATACCAAGCTCAAGTCACCTCAATTATGCTACCTCCAGAAGCACCAATCATCCCAGATAGTCTAAACCTTCAAGAAGAAAGACCCATGGTTGTCTTTGGTACACATGTTGAGGAATTAGATGCTTCTACTCCTCCCTTTTATGTGTCTCTAGTGATTCATGACCTGCTATTACATAATTTTTTGTTAGATTCTAGAGCTTCACATAATCTAATACCTTTGTCAGTCATGGAACAACTAGGATTACAAATCACCCGTCCATACAAGGACCTTTATTCATTTGACTCCAAAAGAGTTAAATGCTTGGGGATGATCAAGGATTTGGTGGTTAATTTGGCCCAAATCCCAGCTAAAAGTGTGGTAATGGACATCGTGGTGGCTGGCATCCCAGCTCATTTTGGCATGTTGCTGTCAAGGTCCTGGGGAACAAAAATCGGTGGATCACTCAAGATGGATTTAACATATGCCACTATCCCAGTTTTTGGTGGCCAAGAGAGGAGGTTGTATAGGGAGACTAGATTTGTCAAGATGGTGACTAAGGCTGACAATTCTGTAAATTCACCAATCTACAGTAAAGAAGGAGATTTTTCATGCTTGATGCTGGAAGAGGATCAAGATTATGCTCATGAACCATCTTTCTGTCATATTCGGACTGAGCAGCCCTCAGAGAGCCATGGAGCAAGAATCTGGACACTTCATTTTGATGGAGCAAATTCAAGAGAAGGTAATGGAGCTGGGATATTATTGATTTCCCCTACCGGAAAGTGGGTCCCACTGTCTTTCAAACTAGAATATGAAGCTACTAATAATGTGGTTGAATATGAAGCACTTTTGCTGGGATTGCAAACAGCCAAGAACATGAACATACAAAGCTTAAAAGTTCTGGGAGATTCAGAACTGGTGGTCAGACAAGTCAGGAATCAGTGTCAGATCAAACATCCTAGGCTAAGGGCTTATAGGAATGAAGTTTGGGACATGGTAGAAAATTTCTTCTTGGCATTCAATATCCAATTCATGCCCCGAGAACAGAATAGGATGGCTGATTCGACCACCTCATAACCCTCTTTTAAGATATGAAGTTGAGGTACGTTATCGATCATCTATTCTTGATAACATCAAGCACTGGCATGTATTTGAGGATGAAGAACAGATGAAGAGATTCCTGGAAACAGTGGGATAATTCTCCAATATGGAGATTGATGCTGATGAAGGAGAGGTAGAGCCTGAAGATACTTCGGAAAGAAATTGGGAAGATAAAGTGGCAGGTAATAAGGTGTTGCAGTTAAAGGGAAACATTATACCTAGAGGGCTGGTACCTCTAGAAATATTATTTGAAAAGAATGATGTCCCACTGTAGCCAAGAAAAGTGGTAGAAGAAAATCAGGTAGAGGACCTGAATCTTGGTACTGAGGCTGACCCCAAAATTGTAAAACTGTCCAGGAAGATCCTTGGAGAATATAAAAATCTATATCAGAAATTATTTCAGTCTTACAAAGATGTGTTTGCATGGTCCTATCAGGACTTGAAAACCTTTGATATCAGTATTATGCAGCACAAAATTCCACTGAAGGGAGATGCAAAGCCTCATAAGCAGAAGCTCAGACAAATAAATCCCCTGCTGTTTCCTTCCATTGAGAAGGAAATTAAGAAACTGTTGAAGGCCAAAATAATTGTACCATTGAGGTACTCTGAATGGGTGGCAAACCTAGTCCCTATCCGGAAGAAGAATGGAGAAATAAGGCTGTGTGTGGATTTCAGAAACTTAAACAGAGCATCCTTAAAGGAAAATTATCCACTGCCTAAGATGGATCACATATTGCAGAGGGTGGTTGGAGCTTACAGAATGTCAATGATGGATGCATTCTCTGGTTATAAACAAGTGGCTGTACTTCTAGAAGACCAAAATAAGACTGCTTTCACCACACCATGGGGTACATTTATGTATGCCAGGATGCCTTTTGGACTGATTAATGCAGGGGCCACTTTTCAAAGGGCGATGGACATTGCTTTTGTTGGGGAGCAAGACAAATTTTTGGTAGTCTATTTCGATGATATCACTGTATTTTCCAAGAATGATACTGAGCACATTGAGCATCTGCGTAAAAATTTTGAGAAATGCAGAAGGTATGGTCTTTCCCTTAATCCTCAAAAGTCTTTATTTGCTTGAGAAGAAGGTAAAATTTTGGGACACATTGTGACTAAAGATGGGGTGAAGATAGACCCTAGGAGGGTAGAGGTTATAAATGCCATTTCTTTTCCTAGGAATAAGAAGGAGGTACAAGTATTCCTAGGGCGCATCAATTTCCTGAGAAGGTTTATCCCTAACTATGCTGAAATAGTTAGGCATATAACTGACATGTTGAAAAATAATAGTGAGGTAAAGTGGTTACAAGAATCACGAGAGGCCTTTGTCAGGATTAAAAATTCATTTTCCGAAGCCCCTGTGCTAGCTGAACCAGATTATGATAAACCTTTCATGATTTTTTCTTTTGCATCACCTCATACAATAGCAGGAGTTTTATTGCAGAAAAATGAAGAAGGGTATGAGAAGCGTATTGCCTTTTTCAGTCAGGTGCTCCGTGATGCAGAATTAAAGTACAACATATTGGAAAAGCAAGCATACGCCCTAGTAAAATCCCTCAAAGCATTATGCGTGTATATCTTACAGTCCCACATCACTGCATTTGTGCCTGCAGCTGCTGTAAAAGATATCCTTTTTCAGGGGGATATTGAAGGAAAAAGGGGAAAGTGGATTGCAAAAATACAGGAATATGAACTAGATATCCAACCTACCAAGCTGATCAAAGGACAGGGGTTGGCCAATATGTTATCTGAATCAAATTATCAGGATTTGGGTATAAATTTATCCATAATAGCAGCTGAGGAATCTAAAGAGAAAGAAGTGAGACAGGGGATTGGGGTAGCTACTCCACAAACACATATAAAGTACCTCATTAGTCAGTGGTACAAAGAGATAATAGAGTATCTCCTCATACTCAGTTGCCCTCTAAGCTGTGATAAAGCTAAATACAGATCGCTAAGATTGAAATCACAGAAATACTTAGTCGCCAATGGCCAGCTATACTGGCGAGATCCCTCATGCATCCTGCTCCTATGTCTCACAGAGGATGAGGTAGAGAATATAATAGTTGAATTTCACGAAGGGATATGTGGAGGTCATTACAGCTAGAGGGCCACTGCTCATAAAATTCTGAAAGTTGGTTTCTATTGGCCAAAGCTTTTTGGAGATGTTTTTTCCAGAGTAAGAGCATGTGATAAATGTCAGAAATTTGCTGAGAGACAGAAATTAGCACCATTTCCCCTGATTCCAATGCATGTGGATGAACCATTTCATCAATGGGGTATTCATTTTATTGGAGAAATAAACCCTCCATCGAGTGGTTAGCATAGGTGGATTTTAACTGCCACCGATTATTTCACAAAGTGGGTGGAAGCCATACCTACGAGGAACACAACAAATACTGTGATAATAAAGTTCATGGAGGAGAACATCATATCCAGATTTGGTTGCCCTGACAGAATAGTAACTGATAATGCCCAGGCTTTCAAGTCTGCGAAGTTTGTAAGTTTCTGTCAGCAATATAACATCACACTGAGTCACTCTATAGCCTATTATCCACAGGGAAATGGCTTGGCAGAGTCTTCCAATAAAACCCTGGTAAGAGCACTGAAGAAGGCTATAAATGAAAATCAGAAGAATTGGGATTCCCAGTTGAAATTCGCTCTGTGGGAAAATAGAATTACCAGCAAGAGAGCAACTAGGAAATCCCCATATGAATTAGTATATGAGAGGGCAGCAATATTCCCTATACAGTTAGCCTTGCCAGTAGCCCTATTCATGCAAGAAAGTCAAGAAGATCCTAATGATATGACCGAGAGGATAAACCAGTTGGTGGAATTGGAAGAAACTCGCAGTCAGGTAAGTCAAAGGCTAACTGAATATCAGGAGAGGATGAAATACATCTTTGATCAGAATGCAAAGGATAGGAAGTTGCAGATTGGTGATTTGGTGCTCAGATGGGATGTTTGAAGAGCCGAAAAGGGGAAACATGGAAAATTCGACCCTCTCTGGTTCGGCCCCTTTAAAATTGTGGAACAGGGGGGTAATAATAATTTCATGTTGGAGAATTTACAAGGTGACTTGCTTGACGCCCCTATAAACGGTCAATTCCTTAAGCCCTACTTCCAATTCTGATTCAGGCTGAGAGCGCCTGATGTATCATATTGTATATTAGTTTCTGCTTTTACTTTTATTTGATAATGTGGGTGTTGTGATGAATTATTAAGTGAAAATAAGGAGTGCTAAAGAGAAGAGTCGGCATAAAAGATGATCAGGAAGGTCTGCGAAGTTCTCGACATGCTCAAGGATGAACGTGCCGTCCCCAAGTGGAGCCAATGTTGATCATGTTAGCATTCTATTAGAAATTTAGATAGGCAACCTCGCCTAAACCCCTCAATCTCCCTCGTTTTGTCCCAGAAGATCCCTTTTTCCTCTATCGTTGCCATTCATTAATCTCGAAACTGCATAAAAAGGCCCAAAAAACCCGTATTCGAACATATATAAGGCCTAGCCCCTTTACCGCAAGCCCCAACCACTTCCTCACATATGCCCTTAGCCTGAAACCGAGCACTGACCCTTAAGGCGCTAATCGCACCATCGCAATCGTAGCATTCATGTGTAGCCTCCCGATCGATCATTGCAAACATTTGTGATGCGATCGATCACGTTGCAATTCCCCTCCGACCATCGCATCGCAAGTTCCTTCCCCATCGCAATAGCATATCCACCTCCTCCCGCTCCGGTTTCCGATTGCGATTCCATATGGGTCCCGCCTCACACGTCCATTTCATTACATTTCATGCATTTCCTCGCATTTTCAATTATAACCAAAGTTCCTTGTTTTGCATTTAAGTTTTAATGTTTCACATGCATTCCGCCCATAGTTGTATATTATTCCACTGTTCGATCTTCGCCGTTGATCTACGCCTATAGACCATGATCAAACGGCCCACGATGCATTTCTCCACCAAACCCTATTATACACTGTACCATTGCATTTTTCACCGTTTTTATGCATAAAACATTGTTCCACCACCGCCGCGCCATTGTTCTCCCGTCCTCCATGATCACCCCCATACGCATGGTTTTCTTAATGAGTTTGCGGATTTTTGCAGGGTTGCAGCGACGGAAAATTGCTATTATTCTCAGCCTCTATTACAGAAGCAGATATCGCAGAAAAGACCATGTTTCAGAGGCAAAATTTATGGAGCAAGGCTTGGGAAGCTTTTACGACATGGTTTTCATTAAATCAGCAGGGGTAAAATCTATCTAACCCTCCAGGGAAATTCGAAGCACAGATTTCGCAATCGAAGATATTAATGTTGCGACAGAGGGTACCAAGCACAAGAAAAAATACCTCAAGGCTTTCTTTTATGCACCATTTTCTTTCAGGAAAGGACGAAATTTTTATATGATTTTACTCCTTTACCGTGTTCCTGAAGAGATCTTCATCCAGTGCATTTATTTCAGAATGTCGGCCTCAGAATACATGCAGCACTTCAGAACCATTCAGTAGTATGAGCGTGCACGTCTCCGCCATTTTGTTTTAATGAAACAATTAAATGTTCATCACCCACTTTCTTCATTAGTCTTCTTTGTTTCCTATAAAAACTCCAACGAACAGATTATGAAGGGTTCCAGATTTTATCAAAAAATTATGCAGTGAAAGGCTTTTTGTATACAGTTTGTAAAACTCTTGTATGAAGGCTCAAAGCCCATAGGGTCTCTGTGAGGAGGAGTTCTATCCATTTAAGAGGATTCTAGTCTTTGATATTTCATAGTATGTAACCTTCCTTTATGTGTTATTTTAATACAACATTTCATTTCATCCATCTTTCTTGTATCATGTTTCTGGAATGCGAGTGGCTCAGTGATTTTTGGTAAGGATTTATCCTAGTTGATACCCATACTCGGATCAATCAAGCACTTTAAATATGGCTCAGGCATGATATACTGTTCCATTATTCATCTAAACCGTATTTCTGCTATATTAGTTTCTTTGGGAGGGTGTTTTTAAAACGCCATTGTTGTGTATGGATTCTTAGATTGGTAAGCCCATGCATGGCTATGTTGTGTATCTGGATATCGGCCCAATGATAACTAGTATCTTCTTGATATTTCCTTCACAAGCCCACCCCTTTTGATAATTGATTTCTGTGACATATTACTTGAATTGGCCCTCTTTACAGTAAATTGTCTCTTAACTGTCTGATGCCTTTATATTGGAATCTTGCATCTTGCCTCTGCAGTATTCTTTTCCCTGTGACACTTTCTGAGGGTCTCGGTACCATTTAAATCATATTTACATGTTTACAAGAGATAGCATGTGAGTTGAATTTGACAAATTCATATATTATATTATACGCTCCTTGTTATGCTAAGATGTCCTAGGCACTGGTCTATCACAACTCTAGGCTGTCTCTAGGAGCGACAACACAACTAATGAAGAACGAGTCCTAAAACTATTTATTAGAGAAGAACTTGATTCAATTGAAGTTATTGCACACAAATACAATAAAATATGGAAGTTTTTAGCCACTAAGACACTATTTATGGACCATCAAAAATATTTTTTATGGAGATGCGAGATAAATATACAAGGAATGAGAACTGGTGCCTTAGAAGGAAGCAAGTTTTATGGGATATTTTCTAACAAAAATTGAAGAAGGGAGACCTCTATTGTTATCAAAATATTGAAAAATCACTTTGTAGAGATCATCAGTATGTTGATTGTATTAGGAGGAGTGGTGCAGGCTAGATAGGACTTAGATTCAAGTTCCCTCTTTTTTCATTACTCACCTATTAGTATCACCATCCATATAGTATTACTGATAAGTTTTGGGAGGCAAAATTGGTTTATTTTTTAGGATACAAGGTCAGAGGTAAAGACATGGAAGGAAAATAAAACCTCAGACAACTTCACTCTCAGCATGTCAGGCATCATTGAAATGAGTCTACATGAGGACAAGCATAATCTTAAGCTGGGGGTATATGTTAGGTCATGGAATTTTCACTGAAATAATGCAGTTTCTTCAGAAAATTGCGTTGTAATTGATAGCAGTACCTTAGCCTGATGCTGGATGATGAAATAATGCTCAGGGGTTCTCTTTGTTGGTATCCTAATGGAAGGAAACTTTCCTCCAACTATAATCAAGCAAGGAAATGACCCAAATCAACTTTCCACTACTGCACCCTGCAACACAACACAATACTCTACAGAAACTGCGTTCTAAAACAAAGATGTAGCTTGGGATGATGCCAGATAGTGGACCATGTAATGCAATACTCTTACAAGAGGCATCTCAAGGAAAGAGGTGGGATTCCCGCTCGGGGACACCCGGTGCTAAACAACACTACAATCTTAGCTAAACAGTTGAAGAGAGCAACAAGTGTAAACAGACCATATACAAAATAATAATCCGAAACATAACCCCATATGGATGCAATCCTCTTCCTTATATAAGTTATGAACTTCCTCAACCTTGGCCCCACTCAATTAGGTCACCACCTTCATGCAATCAATCTCCCTCCAAAATTGTGTTGTCCCACCATGAATGCCACTCCTCCATAACAACGATGTTTGATTTGGTCAAAGTTGACCCAGTCTTCATGCTCCAGCCCCTCTTCACACATAAGGGTCTTCAATCCAGCTTTTAGATGACCTCTATTCACACTAGGAGTGTCTTTTATTCCTACTAAGGAGATTTATGGGTCTCCCTACCCTCTTATTCCTCTATCTAAGGGAAAAATCAAAATTAATATTCCAAATAGCTGTGTGCTAATTTAGGAATATTACACATTCTCCCTTGAGCAAGCATCTGTGTGCACTAAAGCAGCTCTGTAACGGGTTCCTAGCATTTTTCAGTAGTGTTCTTGTGAGAATATATGGGTGGAGCAGTGGTCAAACGAGCAGTGGTCAAACACGAACTTAACTATGTTAATGTGTTGTTACAACATCTAGAAGCATTGGAATTTTTTCAAAGAGTTGGATGGCTGAGATATTTTAAAAAATTACAAGGTTTCAGTGAATTGGTCACTTTAGAATTTCCCCATGCCTTAGTTGAACAACACTTTGTGGTCAGAGGCTTCAGAATTTCTGTTACAGAAGAATTTACTGCAAAAGTGGCAGTGATGCCTAGGACATGAGAATAATGGTTCACAAGGAAAGTGGCCAATCTTGAAGCTAAGGTAATATTATTACAGGAGGGAAAATAATTGGTGCCCAAGCACAAGTGTTTTGATAGAACACATATTCATCACCATTGGGAAGATGTAGTCCTTTTCATCCAAAAATTAATTACCTGTGAGGGTCGTTTTGGGATTATTCTCAATTATCACTTTCAATAACTAGAACACCCGAGGATCTGGCATTTGATTAATTTACCATACTAATTTATGAATTCATTAAAACACATGACAGAGGTTGTGAAAGGTGAAAAACATCTAGAAACTTACTTCACTGACCATGCACTCATTAAATTCATCATCATGCATTCATTACAGAGACAAGGGAGCTCAGGGTATGCTTTGATAGTGAGACCTTGTGCTAGTGTGAATGAGGAGCATGAAGAGAGTGTTGAAGCGGAACCCAATGCTGAAGCAACCCCTAACATTGAAACAAAACCAAGTACTGGAGCAACACCCAATGTTGAAGTAACACTTGTTACTGAAACTGCTACTTATTCCAAGAGAAATACAATCACATGCTCTAAGTGGGGTAGAGATGATACACCTCCTATGACTGGTTGACATAACCCTAAGAGGTGGAGTTCCATTAAAAAAAACCCTATTTCATCCTTAAGAGGAAAGGAGACATGAATAGAAGAACCTGTGGTGGTTTCTAGTGTCTGTCAGTCTTGTTAGTCACCAGTGACCAACTCATGCTCTTTCATATGGTTGATAGGGTCATAGGGATATTTTTTATAGTTTCAGTAGGTCTTCAAATAAAAATTTGATCATTGGTTAGGATAGCTAGGTCATTACTAATCCTTTTAGTCCCATGATCAATAAACATCGTCATGGTCAAATCAATACTTTTTGAAAAAGTGTCTTGGTCATCTTGGTCATCATTCAACTCATTCTTCCATGTAATGTCATCATTAGGTCATAGGGTCAAAATCATGAAAATAGGTCATTTCAACATCAATCATCATTTGAAGGAGTAGTAATAGGGGAAAGTGATCAATAAATATTTGTAAAGTGCATTTTGATCTTTAGAAATATGTAAATATATATAAAAAATTTCTAAGTTGCAATACACAAGAAATCAAATCAAATTGTGAAAAGACAAGGTGGGGCTGTAAAAATTTGAATAACTGTTAAATTATTCACCGAGATTATCCTGATCACACACTATTTGAGCTTCATGCATAATACATAACCTCTTCTACTATTGATCATCAATTTGCGTAAATATAAACAATCGCATGTGCACATTAAAACCATAAACAATCACACATATAAACACAGTATTTATGGGAAATCTTAAAGCTGAAAACCCCCAACTATCCGTATATTATAATGATAGAGATCATGTAACAATCATTGTACAAACTCCTCACAAGCTCTCAGTACAATCTCCAATTGTTACACACTACACAAGCTCAGATCATACAAAACACATGCTCCAATCTGCTCCACCTGTTAGCCTGCCTCTACTGCGCAATGCAATATGGATAATACTTAGATCCAGGTTCGAATCCCACTAGTATGTACTGCGCAATCCTCATTGGCATATCCATCAATGTGTGTGCAAATATCATGCACCAGTATATTCACAACTGATAGTCACACTTTCTCTTTCACCTACCTCTCCACTGGTCTCCACTGAAACTGTCCATGCACTTTAGTTAACTGATGTATTATTTAGTTGATTTATGAGTTTATAATTAGTGAATTAATTAATAATTAATTCACACCACTCTCACTAATTGTATCAATTAGTTAAACTAAATACAAATAGCTCAACTATGTTTAGATTAGTTAAACTGAATACAACTCCGCTAACTTCCTCAATCAACTCCACCAAACTCTCTCACATTAGTTCTAACTGAAGTATCCATGCAATAGCTCCACTTAACCCTCAGGAATAGCGTAATTCCTTTTGTCAGCTCCTATGCCACATCTGTGCACTTAACTGAAGTGCTCCAAGAGAATAAGATAATGTTTAGAGTCCAAATATTGTTAAGAGCTAATAATATTTGACATATCTATTTTTAGACTGGTAATCTAAAAATAGATTCCGCCCAGTATGTCTAAAAATATAAGTCCATCTAATTTTTCCAACTTGACCAACCATCCACAAATAACATCCTGCAACTCATAGAACATGATCCATATGTCTAAAAATAGACATAGTCTAAAAATAGACTTTACGCCAAAAATAGCCTGCGGGCCCACTTAGTGAAGGCGACTCCTTTCCACTAAGCTCATCATCTTGTTGCAATCTCAACAGGGGCCACATCACCACCAAGAAGAAAAATCAATTTCCAGCCTATAAGAAGACCAAAAAAACTCATTTTTTTCTCATTTCTCTCTCACAAGACATCATTCCATCAAACATGAGCTTCCCACCGCTTGGAGATCAATTTACTTCCCTAGAAAGGAGGATTCTCTTGCTGCACTGCACATATCACTGGTCGCACTCCGCTTTTCTCACCATTGCTACACTTTTCCACAGGAAGGAAATTTCTCATTTTCAGTGGTTTCATCATCAGTTGAAGGTTATATTTCATCAGTACACATAAGTGGATCATTATATACCTCTCTATCAGTTCGTTTCATGCTTAGAAATCTTAGAATTCCCTCTGCTATGCTTTGCTGCATTTTCTTGGTCTCATAGACTATTTTGTCAATTTACTGAGAAAAACACTCACATTCAAGCTCACTCATCCTCCCCCACCTTTCATATACCTTCCTAAATAGTTTCCCTCGCCCCTGTCCCTCATTTTGATCATTTTCCCCCAAACCCTAGCCTACACTACACTTTCCTAGGCTAGGGTTGTGTTTTTCCCTTTTGCACCCTTTCCCCTCACTCATTTCCTAAAATTCCACTTCCCCCCACTCTATAACATCTATCCCTACCTCCCTAAATTTTCCCAAGAATTTAGACTCCCTTGAACCCCTTCATTCTCCTCCATTTCTAAAACTTCCCAAAATCCCATATTTTCCCCTACACTAAACCCTAATTTCTCCTCGTAGCGAGCTAGGGTTTACTATGGATTCAGAGACTACAGAGCAAAGGAGGCATAAGGGAGGTCAAATAATCAGGTATGAACCTACTACAACACAGGATGTTATGACTACGCCATTTCTTAAGAAATCATTCCAAGATGCAGGTTGAATTGCCTTTTGTCAAAGGGTTGAAGAACTTGGTTTCAATGACAAGATCACAAGCACTTTTTCCACTGGTCTAAGGAGAGATAAGCTGACCATTGCAGGGGTTGTTTTCACTCTTTCGGCAGAGGCTATTTCCATAGCTACAAGGATCCAAAGCACATACAAAGATGCTCCAAAGCACATATTTCCATTCAGACACTTGCTTGAAAAGTATGCCCCTCTCATGAAAATGATCATGAAATATTTCACATGTGAGGGTAGGTTATCTAGGTTATACAAGTATCAAGTGAGATTACTCATGCATTTTATCGGTGTAAAAGCCCTCAACCTACCTCACTATCTCTACAGAAGCATGGTCAAAATGTCAGAGAAGGTACATAGAAAAGGAGAGGATCATCATGCTAGCTTGTTCCATCATGGCTTGGTGAACATCCTTGTTTTCCATCAGCTTTCGCAGGTAAACTTGTCTTGGGATGGTTTCATGCATTCAACTTTAGTCTTGCCTACTCCAACTTAGCCAAGCAATCACTCTACACCATTGACTTCACCAAGATAGCAAGAGGTGGTTTCCACAAGAAAACCTATAGCAAGGAAACCTAGAGCTAAGGTGACAAATACCTACACTAGAGGGAAGAGGGTTATTTTTGTTCCAGCCAGTGTGGAAAGGGCTCATCCTACTACAACAATTGAAGATACACCATCACATGAGGCACCATAGCATGAAGAAACACATGTATGATTTGACACTCATATGACAGATTTAGAAGTGCATGAGGAGGTCAAATAATATGAGAAGATCATCCAGGAGAAAGAGGCTGAGATTAAAGAGCAAAAGGACAAGTTGTCTAAGGCGGACTTCATGATCAATTTCCTCCACCAAGAGAACAAACAACTCCAAATCAAAGTATTGTTGCTTAACAAGCCTAAAACAGATTTGGAGAAGGATGATGCCAAAAGTAAGGCAACTGTTGATGTTGATGATTTAGTGGATCAAGAAGAGCAAGTTAAAGAAAGGAGACCAAGAACAAGAGGTCTCAAGAGGGCACTAGAGAAACAAAAAGAACCATCTCCAGCATTAGGTCAAGAGGACTTTGATGACCTAATTGCAGCCAAAATTGAGGAGAATAAGGAATTTTGGCTTGACAAGGTCAATTGCCACTTAGAGAAGCTTCTTAAGAGGGCAGATAGGAACAACACACTTTAGAGGCACATGGCCATGCATTATTGCACAAGGAATAAGATCTCTCAAATCAGAATCAAGCAATTGAAGAAGAAATTGAAGAAAACCTTAATGTAGAAAAAGGAGAAGGAAAAACTTGATTTGTTGGATGAGGCCTCCCTCATTTCTTGACACATCTTCTCCTAGCTTCATGGGGAAATTTTGAACAAATTTTTAAATTTTTTAAATTTTTGGTGTTTTTGGCTTAACACTGAAAAACCAGTTCAGCTAAAAGCACAACGCCTTGGCGCTGCACTTTTCCCTCAGAGGTCCAAATGAAGAAAAATATACATCAAATGATAGATAATCACCTGCACATTACATCTATCCACTTTTGGTGCCATGCCAACAAACATATTGGGATAAACATTTAAAAAACATGCCAAAAAGTCACTTTCTACCACCTTTTTGACCCAGGCGTTGCACTTTTGGAGTGACCTTGGGACATTGCATTTTTCTAAGCCTTAGAGAGACCATTTTTCTTTCTTCGGGAGTCTAATGACAACTAGACATCCTAAGCTCTCCGATGGTACCTTCAGATATGGATTTGGAGCTCAAGAAGTCAGTAAAAATTTCCTTGCATGATGGCACTGCACTTTACCTTGGTGGTGTTGCGCTGCTCCCTACTGGTGCTGCACTTTTCCCTGTTGGTCCGTTTTTCAAGTTTCTTCAATCAGATTTCTATTTTCATGATGTAGTTAACCTTGTTTTGAGTTGATCTGAGGTAGATGAATTTAAATAGGTTGTTTAATGACCTTCTAATGTAATTTCAAAGAGCATTTATGATGGGTAGGTTAGTCAAAGGCTAAAAGGAGAGTTTGTTTTAACGTCCCTAGTCTTAGGTTTTGTTGGAGAAATTTGTGTAAACTGGTCCTATCTTGAGGGATTCGACCCCTAATAGAGGGGAAGATAGTTTTTGGCTATTTGTATCTATTTTTCTTTCATAATCAAGGTTGGACATCAATGAGTAGAAGGCTTGGAGTCTTGTGTACAATTGACATTTATAGAAATACAAGTTCACTTGCAGCTAATATATAGGGACTCATGTGGTATGGTTTTTTGGCATAGTTTTTCTGTTGTAATTCACTTTTATGAATGGTTGATTCATATTCTTTCCATATCCATGCTTTTTAGTGATCTTCCTATAAGAGGTTAAACATAATTATTTATGCACATGCTCTATTTTGGTAGGAGTTTCATGTTTATGTTAGTCATCTTTTGATAAATGAACACATGCTTGTCATGCTAATTTTGATCCTTTGCTTTTCCACCCTACACTAAAATTGAAAATCCTTTAAGTGCCATTGAACATATCTGCCATGCCCCTTTGTATTCCTTCTAATGTAATCTTTCGGATCTGACCTAATTTCCTTGGCCTCCCCTCCTGGTCCAAAAAAACCCTAAATTTTCTAAACCCTAGAGCTTAGACCTAGCCTATTATCTTTACCCTTCTTCAGTCATATTTGGTTGCAAGAATCATAGAGAGAGCCCTCTTTGATTTGGTAGGTATAGCTACCAAATCCCAAGTGGTTTGAGGTTACCTTTGTCGATTTCCATTTTCAGCCTTGGGACATTGTGTAGGATAACAGTGACGTCTAGTGATTCATCAGAGGAAAACTGAGGTAGGTGCCCAATTGTAGAGTAAGTGATGGAGGAAGAAACTACTGGAACAATAGTTGTGCCTGCAACTAGAGTTGAGGAAGTCAAGAAACCTAAAGGGACAAGGTCGGGAGTATTGATAGGTAATCAAAAGGAAAATGAAAAATCCAATTGGTGGAAGAACCCCCAGGAAAAGGGTGTGAGTAGATATTGTACCAAAAAAGACTCAAAAACACATTTCTATAGCTGAGGGGGAATGTGCTGATACAACTAGACATTATGCATTTGAGGAGGAACATGAAAAATAAAAGCAGGATAACTATGCAGAGGAAGGCCCCTGTACATCTAAAATTCCAATTGTTACATCAAAGCTTGAACAAGAACTAGAGAAACAACAAGAGACCGAAGGACTGGTAACAAAAGAGTAGACATAATAACAAGAGGTTGTTACTTCACTAGGTAAGCAAAAAATTGACCCTCTCGTTCAAATTGAAAAAGTGAGAAAGGAAAATGAGGATTTAAAGAAACAAATTTCCGTGGTTAAAGAATAACTTCATTTTAAGAATCAAACTAGATTGGATATGTTGGAAGAGGTTGTAGAAATGGCATCATCTACTGTTTAAGAAACACTTAGTAAGGGCTGCCAATAAATCCTTGAGGAGGCTAAAATTATGGAGGTTGTTACTGTTTCAATTGGAGTACAAGTGGGGGAACAAGATAAATAATTTCAACCTGCTATTCCACAAGAACCTGCTGATGACATTGCTATTACATAAGAACCAACAATTGAAGCAAAGCAGGAAAAAGGAAAACAATATGCTAATCCACAAGAACATGTTTATGATGTTGGTGTTACACAAGAACCAATGGTTAAAACCGAGGAAATTGAAAATAAAATAATGTTGTATCAAAATAACTTATCGATGATGTTGTTGTTACACAAGAACCAAAAATTGAGATAGAGAAGCAATAGGAGAAAATGGATTAGAAGGAAGATGTTGAAACAACATCTAAAGTAACTCACATTAAATTTGAAGATTTGATGAGGGTACTAGAGTAGTGGGAGAAATTAGCGCTCTTTCCCAAAGATGAATTGATATTCCTAAATCAGCCCAAGGAAATGGTCAATAAGCTTAAGAAGGAGTGGGCTGAAAAATTAAGAATAGCAAAATTTGTGAAAATTCAAAAGGAGAGGAACAAATCAATGGAACAAGTGAAGGAAATGTAATGAGAGGTTACATTGTTACAACACGAAAAGGAGATCATTTATAAGATAATTAATTCCTTATTGTGTGGTAGGCTTCCTTCTCCTTCTTATCCTTTATATTTGTAAGAAAAACATTATATCTTCGAATTAATATCCTTTAAGGAAAAGCGACCATATAGGACAAGGCAGATACACGACTGCCAATTTCTTAGAACAAAATTTGTTGTAAAAATTGTACCTACAGGATATCGCTTTCTTTGGGGACAAATAATTCAATATGACACACTATATGGGATATGTACGACTCAGGGCTTTAGTTTATTTTATATAAAATCAATTAGGATAGAAATATTCCCATGATACTGTAACAACTAATGAAGAACGAGTACTAAAACTATTTATTAGAGAAGAACTTGATTCAGTCGAAGTAGTTGCACACAAATACAATAAAATATGGAAGTTTTTAGCCACTAAGACACTGTTGATGGACCATCGAAAATAATTTTTATGGAGATGCGAGATAAATATACAAGGAATGAGAACTGGTGCCTTAGAAGGAAGCATGTTTTATGGGATATTTTCTAACAAAAATTGAAGAAGGGAGACCTCTATTGTTATCAAAATATTGAAAAATCATTTTCTAGAGTTCATAAGTATGTTGATTGTATTAGGAGGAGTGGTGTAGGCTGGATAGGACTTAGATTCAAGTTCCCTCTTTTTTCGTTACTCACCTATCAGTATCACCATCCATATAGTATTACTGATAAGTTTTGGGAGGAAAAATTGGTTTATTTTTTAGGATACAAGGTCAGAGGTAAAGACATGGAAGGAAAATAAAACCTCACACAACTTCACTCTCAGCATGTCAGGCATCATTGACATGAGTCTGCATGAGGACAAGCATAATCTTAAGCTGGGGGTATATGTTAGGTCACGAAAATTTCATCTTTTTCCTACTTATTTTCCTATTTATTTTATCCTATTTTACCAATACGACCATATCTTATCGCTATAACAAACCTTATTCACCTAAGTATTCCCTTTTTCACTTGTCACTTTCTTAGTCCAATTCTACTTATAATGTGACATTAGAACTACTTTCTTAGGCTACTTTTTATCATAAAACTAATGTATGGGTAGTTTCAAGTTTGGATGGTCCGTCGAATCTTGCGGTTATATGATGACATTTTAATTCCTTTACCGATTTGGATCAATTAAGGTTATGAGAGTTATTGTTGTTACACAAACCATTTCTTAGGCACATGTTTCCTTTCCTAATCAGATTGGATCTAGGAGTGCATCAAAGTCAAAAGAAACAACTCACCACTTGGAGATATGTGGAGCATCCAAATCATTTGGTTGCGATATTTTGTAACTCTATTTGTAATTGAAGGTAATTGTTATAGTTTTACCCCTTCCATGGAAATAGTTGTGTAATTGTTAAGATATCATTTTATTTTAAGATCACATGAGAATTAAAAGATTCCCATCATGATCTTCTCATTGTAATTAAGATATCTAAAAGAGAAGATTGGTTTCCCACGAGGGCTAGAGTGAATAATTGGAGTATAGGATTGGAAAGGGGAAACACCAGAGCTCTGTAATCCTAATAATTTTATTAATGCAAATACCACCTTTGTGGTTCAATAATTTCTTCTGAGTAGTTTGTGTGCTTTTTAGTACACTGTCCCTTTCTAACGAGGAAGGGCACTCCTTCTTCACAAGGA
The DNA here is from genome assembly GCA_034641835.2 of Pinus albicaulis. NCBI lineage: Eukaryota > Viridiplantae > Streptophyta > Pinopsida > Pinales > Pinaceae > Pinus > Pinus albicaulis. The sequence continues at coordinate 813,584,623 of CM076579.1, read as the reverse complement.
TCACTGGTTAGTTAGAGTGGAATACATAATTGCATAAATATTTCTCAGTTATTTGATTGATGTTACTGTTGCTGTTACAGTTAATTCTGTGTGTAATTTAATTGATTTCAATAATCTTTGGATGGTGTGACAACTTAAGTCCTCGACCAGTCCCTCAGTTTAGTGAGGCAGTGAATTATTTGATTTGTTGTTATAGTTTGGATTGCACTTCCTTTTATGTGTGTAGATTGAATGAGTGATGGTTTTCAAGAATGTTGTGAGAGTGGTTGAATGATAAAGTATCTTATTCTACAATATTTATTCACATTGAATCTGTGTGGAGTGCATAACAACTTTGTTGATTGTTGAGTGTGTGTGTGCAACAAATTTGGGTTGAGATTATTTTATACTATTCATCATGTTCCTTAGCATATACTTTGCACGAAAACCTTGTAAAAATTAAATCCTACCTAGATCGATAATTAAATGTAAGAGAGGGTCGAAAAACATTAAAATGCAGACAATATGAAAATAATAAAGTTAACAAAGTTGCTTATTCAAATCATTGTGAGATGTAGGAATTAATATTTTATTAACTTTTATGTCTTCACGAACATATGTTGATACAAAATGAACGGAAGAAGCATTCAAGTAACCTAATTTTTGCTGCGAACAATTCATACCATATCTTGAACACTTAAATGATATTACCATAGGTAATTTGTATTAAGACAAATAATACTTAAGAATTTCAAATTTTATGCTATAATAGTCATCATTTTTTAAACACATTACAAATAATTTTGAAAATTTAGAAGTTTTGGTCATTAACATCATTGTCTGCAACAATGTCATCCAGTGTATCATTGTTAATGTCCATATGATCTTTCAAGTAGTTAATATTATCATAATCCTCGTCTTGACTTGCATCATCTTCATCGTCATTGAAATTTGATTATAGACCATCCATATTGTCCAAATGTATTTGAATCATCATTTTCTATACCATCCATATTGTTGTCTTTCACAACATCATGTAACTCTGTATTAATATTTTCTTCGTGTTTGAATATAACCATCTTCAACATCATCATGGATGTTAGTTTCTTTAATGTTCTATAATCCCACTCTCATTTTGTTGGCCATCATTTTTTTCTCAGTATCAACTAATGCATCATCAAATAAATTCCTTAATCTTGGATCATAGTATATGAAAAATATCCATTTCAGGTCTAGACTATCTTCATAGAAAAATAACTGCACATGAACGAGTACATAGATATATTAGATGTATGTTATAATTTTTTTATTGATTAATAAACACGCATATATTCACAATAAACAATGTATTAATATATTATTGATCACTACCACTTATAATTCATTGAGCTAAAGAAATATCGGCTCACAGTGAATTGGTAGAACATAAGGCTCCTTATCCTATGGTAGGAACTTTGAGGAATCTATAGAAAACAATCCACTGTGGGTATCATGTCTTCGTGTCCTCTCAAATGATTCATATAATCTACACTTAAAAATACAACATTTAAAAGAGCACTAATCCAACTCAATAATATCTTGTATTTTCGCAACATTTTGTAGATTCCCTTCAATAATATTCTTATCTTTTGAGCTTGATCGACTGGATTGCTTGAAGTCAACCATGATGCCACAATCGAAGGACTATCTCTTTACATCTACATTTTCTACACGATAATGTCATCCATATGCCCACGTTGTTGGATATTTTCTTTGCCTGTGAAAGATCATTTATTTTGATTAAAAAAAATATAATGAAGAATATTAAAATAGTTAATAGTGTTAAAATTGTAAGGAAATAACATTCCGTAAAATTCTAACTGAACTTTTCTTTTACATCCTCTAGACATGTTGATTTCATATTTGTTATGTTTGAATATATACCTGAATCTTCTATTTGATTTTGAATTTGTTCAGTAACCCATTCTAGTTTGCAATCTTTGGCCCATTCTCGTTGAAGATAAATAGGAAATGGGGTATTCCTTGGGTTCGATAACTTAAATTATGTCCTTGCTTCTAACATTTCTTCTCTCTTCTTATCCTACAAATCAATTCATTTGTTGATAAATCCCATGTGATACAAAATGAACTTGCCAAGTATAGCACTTTCGTCTGCACCTGTTACATGTCAACATGCTTATTTCAAACTCCAAAGGCCATGTTGTTAATTTGACAAATAAGTTACAGAGTAAATTAATGATCACAATAAAAACAACCACAATAATCATGAGTTTACTTACTAATTTATATTTGGACACCATCAAATTGTGGTTTTTCTCCATCAGTAATATCTAATGCTTTTTCTTCATCCCAAAAGCGTGGTCCATCTTCAAAATACTTACCAAGGAATTCACATAGGAATACAAATTATTCATTCAATACATACCCTTCAACCATGCAACCCTTTGGATATTCCTTTTTTCAGACATATCTTTTTAGAGTTTTCATATACATCTCAAAGAAAAATATCCACCTCATCGATATAACGACACCTGACAATTCAATGTCATCGACTAAGTGTATAAGTAAATAGACTTTAGGTCCATGGAACTTGTAGGGATCTCCTTATCAAATACACATACAATGTTTTCAATTTCCTTCTTCCCTTTTGGCACTTCACATTTGTGGATCTCTTTAGATGTCACCCACCTAATATAAAAATACTAAATTAGTATTAATCTTTAAGGAAAATTTAAAATGCAATACAATATATCTATGTCTCCCACACATGAACATTCCATACCACATACCTTGCAAACATTGACAATCGACTTATGACATTCCTCAAGTCAGCGGTAAGACACGGATCCCCTTAATTGCCAATGGCATGATATGCTATAAACCACATTTATCAAAGATAGTGATTTGTTATTTTTATCACATAATACAATATCAAAATATATTTAGTTTCTGTGTTTAATCTTCTCAATTTGTTTAGAAATTCCTCCATAGATTAGTTCAATGAGTCCAATGATGTGATCATTGTTTTTCTGAGTTTAGAAATTCCTCCATAGATTAGTTCAATGAGTCCAATGATGTGATCATTGTTTTTCTGAGTTTGTATAGTGATGTAGGTGTAGTTTTTAGTGGTAGACCAGTGTTTTTGATAGCACATAATATTCAGAAAATGACATGTTCAACTCACATAAATTATAACAATATGAAGGCTACCCTAATAAATGTGATAAAGGAGAATGCATCATAATGGGCCCAATAAAAAAATCTGATATAACGACATTTCCTCACCATGGTTGACAACTTCTCGTACACCTCTGCTACAAGTGATTTAAGGAAATCGATTTCTATTTCTTTTCCTTAAACCTAAACTGCAGGTAAATCAGGATAATTATGCTAAACAACCTCAACTCCATTTAATTCTCGGGTATATGTGCAGAGCTATAGCATACAACTCTATTTTAAATTTTACAGCGAGCATATGCTCATCACGTAATCGAAATTTCTGATGCAAGGAAATATGGAACAATTGGGCTCGCCCTTCCCAACATCCCTTTGAATACTGGTCTCTTCGAAACTCGCTATATATTCCAATAAACAATGTAGAGGAATAGCACTCAGTCTTCAAGCATTCACTAGTTCAATGCATAAGATGTGAACCACGATCTCTACCAGCGACGCTACCACGACCTCCATGAGCCCATAACGACTCCAACGAACCCATAAATTAGTGCCTTAGATATCCACACAAAAGGAATAATGATACCCACTATCACGTCCAAAAAAAGGGTGATCAAGACTTGTTTGTAGCTGGAAATAATCTTCAGAGATGTAAGCTCCTCTTCTTTAACAACACAATCCGTCTAAAAGGAAATTATGGCTCCACGCTCCGCCTATTGCAGAGTACGCATCCCTCAATCATGTCATCCCGGTGCATATGCAGGCCATGCCCACTTCCAAGTTGCATAATCATGCGCTCTTCATGCTACGACCTGCGTGGAGGGTGCGTCGATTTAATTGGCTCAGCTAGCAGACACCATACTGATCATGAGAAAGTGTGACTACATACGGCCAACAAATGAGTTTGGATTCCAGTTTACAAGACTGACGTTCATACCATTCGTTTAGCCCCAAAGGAATTCGCTCTTTCCACTAACCGCTAGGAAAATGATCAAGGACCGAAGATGAGGACAGCTCGCCCCACAAAATGAAAAACTTTATTTTTCAGATTGGGCAGAGGGGGACTGGAATCCGTTCTATAGTTTTTGTTTCATCAGGAAATTATAATATATTTCAATCGAAACAAACAATGAAGCGAACTCGTCAAAACCAGAAACCCGATAATAGACTGGATCCCAATTTTTCTCGTTGATCATGTTCAACACGACACTGGAAATTGTTGCTCGTGGCTCAATCGACGGTAGAAGCACTCACTTCACATATTCAGACCTGAGATGGGTTTGACCACAATCACGACATAGGAAAAAAAATTCCTATCGAATATTTTTAATGGCCCCACTTAACAAACTTTGATAAAATTGCAGGCCCCGTTGATAATTTATTGCACGACTTTTAGAATAAAATAAACCAAATAGTTGGGCTCTCATAAAAATAATGCGAAGACCCCCTTTGAACTATGTTTTCACAAAACGATTAGTTTGCCTCATAAAAGGAATTTCTGGGGCCCCACTTAAAATTCGATGCGAGATTTGTCACTTCATAATTTTTAGCCCACAAGATTTTCTCATCCTTACAGTTTTTCGATCTTTCGTTTGGTCGGTCACCCACAGACCGCTGTCTGGAAACTGAACTTTGAACAAATTCGATTTTCTCCGTTGAATAACAAATTTGTTTAGCATTCAACACTGTTACAAAATCCCACTCTTCACATTGCTAATGCGACCTTCATAACGATGATTTTGTGTTTCAAAATTTTTTTGGACAAAATCGTTGCAACTGAAAACTAAAATCCACAGGCCAAGCCAACACTAAGGCTCTGATATCACTGTAATATTCCAAACAGGTATTTCGACCAAATTTGTGGAAAATAACTTAACCAGAAATTTCACCATAAAATTACTTCTTTAATTAAAAAAATATTCCCATGTAAATTTAATTAAAAAAAAATTGCCATGTAAAATAAGACACATAAGCATATGTAATTTCAATAACATATCAACCAGAAATAATCTCAAATTTTATTATGATAATATAGCTGAAATATCTGAGATGGGTGATCTGATCTCCAAAACTAATTTTCTCTGATGTTGAAGTCAACCCTCCAAAAACTGAACTAAAATCAATCACCGCACCTGTGAATTTTGGCTGAATCCACCAAGGGCTGAATCCACCAAGGAGATGAGGTGGGTTTCTGTCCACACTCACCAAAATCACCCAAGGGATTCTGTCTTGGGGCCACTGTTGGAGTAGAGAACCAAGTTCTCAACCTCTCATACAAGAAGAAATATGAAATCCAATATATCCTCCAACGACGTTCTCCTCTTATTTTATAGATCTCACGGACCTCTCGAGAGCCTCCTATTTTATTATTATTTTAATCTCGGAGCACTTTTCCCTCTTCTATCTCAATTAAAATATTCTTTTTAATGCAGGAAAAGGGTAAATTGACCACCATGTCTCTTTAGGTCACTGAAACTCATATCTAGCCATCCCATCATGTATATCTTCTCGTTTCAGTTCCAACAAGCTATTACACTAAGGTGTTCTGCGAAAAATTCCTCAATTTTCTGAAAGTTGTAATTAATTACGCTACCTTAAGCTTAATTAATTAAGTTAGGCCCATTAATAACTCAATTTTCTAAACGTTGTCGGAATGCAATGGAACGAAACACAAACTTTGCGGAAGGTGGAATATATCAAGCGAATTCCATCGAACCTCATAAGAACTCCTCAAAACCCCACCAAAATCCCCTGGGTCCGCTGATGACACCAACCTGTGCATGTGACCAGACTACTCCCAACTCTGAGAGTCCATCCTAACCATGTCATAAGGAATGCCAGAAAAAGGAATATTACAAAATACTTTATCTTCATTTTGAGAAAGTAGATCCATGTCTTTCTAGACTGGTCATCTATAAAAGTCACATAGTAGAGATGACCTCCAAGAGATGTATCAGACATGGGCCCACACAATTCAGAGTGAATGAGGTCCAAGATTTCCTTGTCCCTAAATTCACTATTCGAGAATGGTTTTCTTGTATGTTTTCCTAATGAGCATCCCTTGCACACACCTTCATGATCTTTCTTTATAATTGGGATGCCAATGACCAGTTGATTAAGAGAGGGAATGTGCCTGTAGTGTAAATGTCCATATCTTCTATGCCATAGTTCAATAGGGCTAATTTCCATATGAACCAAGCCTTGACAAGATGGTGTAATAACCCTATACAAACTTCCTTCACGAACTCCAATGACTCTAGCTTTGTTATTGCTAGAATCTTTTCCCCAAACCAATACTTTCCCATCAACAAAATCAATTCTTTCACTCTTATTTTCTAAACAAGAAATAGAAAGTAGATTATTTTTCAAACCTGAAATATATAGTATGTTGTTGAGGTGCAACGTCGATCCACTTTACAATTCCAGCAATGTTGATCCTAGTCCTTTCACAAAATAACTTTTGTTGTCACCAAGTTCCACTGCATGAGAGGATGGCTCTCTTGATAGTGTATGTAGTTGTTTTCTTTCTCCAGTTATGTGTCTTGATGCTCCACTATCAATAATCCATGCATTATCATCATGGAGAGATCCTGTAAGGGCAGCAAAAATTCCTTTACCTTTGTCTTTAGTGAATAGATAATGAAAGAGATTCTTGATCCATCTTCTAGTAGAGTTGATACCCATCCTTATGTAGTCCATCAATGAGGGAGATTTCATGCCAACAATATGATCTTCAATCCTTCCTGACCTTAGCTTTGATACCATGTTGAAGAATCAATGCAACTATGTATCAGGGTTTGATTTTTTGATCTTGATATTTACTTGTGAATATGTTGGCTTTTTTATCTTCTTTATTATCTTGTAGTTTCATCAAGCAATTACCATATTATGTGTGTTTGAAGATCAAAACAAGAGACACAAGATATAGGCACTATACTAGGGAAAAACCCCCTTCGAAGGGAAAACCCAGTCAAGATAATTCTTCCTTTCAATAGTATTCTTTGAGACTCTTCACCATAGACATGAGCCAAACTTTCCCTCCACACCAAGTCACCTTCCAAATCTTCGACCTAACAATAACAACATCTAGTTACCCAACAATTTTGCAGATTTGTAGCGGCATCAACTTCCAAACTTCAAAGACTTAAATCTCCCAATAAAGATCACGAAACAGAGAGATTCCTTCACCAAAATTTCGATTTTCTCTTTTTCCTTGAGATAGACCCAACTCACACTTCTTTTGCCTTCTTCAACTTCGTACTTTTTCCCTTGCTGCTGAGAGTTGCAATGAAGTGGTAGAAAAATGAATTTGACTTCCTTATATATATAGCCTTATGTGGAGTTCGAATTCCTTCCCTTGAGGCCGACTTGATCTCTCTAAGGCCTACTTTGTGTGGAGGGATACTAAACCAATTTTTACAATAAAAAAAACCTAATTACATGATTCAAAAGCCCAAGAAGGGTCAATATAAATATGTAATGACTAACCTAGGAGTTCACAATTGAGATTTTATACTAAACATGACCCAAACATGAAACCCATGCTTTAATAAGTCATTAATAATAAAATAAATGATAATATCATTTTTTTTTCTCCAATTATTTTGATGATTACAATAACTATAAATTATGAAGACCGAACCTAGTTACAATCTTCAACACTCCCTCTTAACTAAATAGGTATTCATAATATACAATAGGAAGATCTCAAACTATATGAAACTATGAAGAATATTTAGGCACTGCAATGCCATGGACTAGATTCTTGACCAGGGAAATCTATCCATTTGGTCACTCATCACTTTAGGCATGGCAATGCCATGGACTAGATTCCTGGCCAAGGAAATATATCCAAGTGGTACTAAAGCTTTCAACCTCTATAGGTACCATCAGACTTATGTACTAACCATCAACCCAAGGAGCTCGGTGCATTGTCCAATCGATGTCACCCTCCCATCCAGGAAATGATTCACTTACAAAGCCATAACATTTTCAAGCAATGTTTCACTCACAAAGCCCCAAGCAATGCTTCACTTGCAAAGCCTCCACACAAAAATTTTCAGGAAATGATTCACTCACAAAGCATTGGGTAATGCTTCACTCGCAAAGCCTCAACATATATCTTCCAAATCATCAATATTAATACAATTTGCAATATTTACTAAATTAAGCTTGTCTCTTAAATATTCAAACTTCTTGTTAGGAAGATCCTTTTTCAGTATGTCAACGTCATGTTCATCTGTCGGGACATACTCCAGCGTCACGACCCCATCTTGTACCAAATTCCTAATGAAATGGAACTTAGTATTTATGTGCTTCGTCCTAGAGTGAATCACGAGGTCTCAAGACATCTTGATGGAGCTTTGATTATCACAATTGATTATAGTAGGACTTAGAGGAATTTCAAACAAAAAATCTTCCTTATCCATATTGGCTCCTTTCATACTTCACATGCAACTACATATTCAACTTCAGCATTACTTACGACAGCGGGCCCTTGCTTTCTACTCATCCATGATACCAAAGAAGATCCTCAGCTAAAGAATTCACCAATAGTACTTCTTCCACCAGACTCATTGCCACCCTAGTCAGAATCAGAGAAGCCAATTAGATTGACTTCCTCGATTTTGTATTTCAGGCAGTGATGTATAGTACCACAAAGATATCTCAATATGTGTTTTGCAGTTATCAAATTTTCATGACGAGGTCCAAACTGAAATTGACGAAGTATGTTCAAATCAAAGCATATATTTGGCATAGTATTGTTGTAGAGGTAAATCCCCTCTGCGGACAGAGGCGATCCCTACTAGCCCAGATCGGGTCTAGCAACAATCGTATCATGCTAAGGTGCAAGTTCCTAATTGCAATAGACCAAATTGCGAAGAAGGCCTACCTTAATTCCAACGCTGTTGTTCGTAGAGAAGATAGCGCTCCCATTTCCTTGCTCCGGCAGATCACAATTCTCCCGCTTGTTGCGATCAAACACCTACACATACAAGAAACACGACGAACACACAAGCGTAAAACCCAATATATACAATTATGTATCAGTCAGAGAAGACACAACTCATGATCACAATGAACAATACGAGTGGAACCATAACCAAAGTCGCTTATCATTAATTAATACAAAGGAAAATACAACCTAGCTCTGACGCTGAATCTTCCTTCGGCGGGTCAACAGCGGAATACGTCTCGGTAAAGCTCGTCGGGCATGGGACAAGCCTCTCTCTTCGGTTGTCTTGACAATAATATCCTTGCTACTGATTTGGCTCTATGAGGACTATCAATGCTCTTGCAGCCTTCTTTAGGCTATGAAGGCTCTTGGAGACTCAACCATTCAGCCCCTTCATCAATGGAAGATGGCTATATTTATAGAGGAAAGGAGGAGGTTGGGATCCCTACAATAGTGGAAGGGAGGCCTTATCCCTTGGGAGGTTCCCCATAGGGTGGAAACAAGAGGCCAAAGGAGAAAGGCCGTGGTTATTCAGTCGAAACCACTCCTCATGACTCATCCACAAAGTTGTTGTAATAGAAACTTCACCTTTTTTCTTTTTAATTTTCCATAAGCAAATTAGCGCGGGTGCTTAACTGGGACAGAGCGCCAACTGACGCGGGCTCAGTGTTAATTTTCCCCATTGGCGCGAGGACATAACAAGCTACCAGTGCCAAGGCAAAAACAGGTGTTTTTCGGGGTCTGCTCAGGAAATGATCAACAGAAGGAATGTTGTCCTCATGGCAAGGGATGCAATGATGGTATTTGCAAGGCATGACACTACTTATTTGTCACAGAAATGACCGTCCAATGGGCGAGATGGGGATTGCAGGGATGGTGACAAATTATTGTGTAACAGATGCCCCCTAAAGCATGAGGCCCGAAAGAGAGAGAGGAGTGAAATGCTTTACGAGAATGTGCCCAACTGAAAACACTGTCGTCGGAAAACCTACGTAGACAAGTACAACTGATATCTCAAATAAATGATATATGTGGTATGGGTGCAGCCATCCGTAACAGAGTATACAATAATCAAGATCCAAGGCATGGACGCAGCCATCCAATAAGGATCGATAAATAGACTCAGGTATGGTCGCAGCCATCCAATCAATGAGTCATGTAACCAATTATAATAATCCACAAAATCGCAGCCTGGATTCCAACAGACAAAATCCAGGGTCTTGCACTCCATCTCGACCTGAACAGAGTACAAGTTCAAGCATGTGAATAAGTGAGCTGAAGTCGAACATGCAAGAATATCCTCTGATTACCAACCAATGATGAGAGTTGTTAACAGACATGAGAGGAACCACCAATAATGACAATGGCCCTCAAGGTACTATAGGTAAAATCCACGGAATGTGAACAGTGAGCTGGTGTCGAACACCCACAGAATCATTCGATCGAAGGTCAATGATGAAAACCTTACATCGAATGCGAAGAACCTGCCATTGAGACATGCAGGCTCCAAGGTACCAGGAGGGAGTCTCTAGATCAGCTTCCCGGATAATGAGCTGAAGTCGACAGGAAGTGACCTTGATCGAAGGTGGGCCATAGTGTTTCCCACATCATCGACACGAGACAGAGGAACATAATGTCTCTGTGAATCAGAATCATATGAGAATTAAAGGAAGGTTGAAACTTGCAGAGGTCAACTTCTCTTGAACATATCGGCGGCACGACAGTGGATTTGGCAGCATTTGACATCAAAAGATCAGAGGTCATGATGACGAAGCAAAGAGCAGATGAGAGGTCAAAAGGGATCACCCAAACCCACGGAGGCAAGTGGAAAACGAGATGAGATGTCCCCAACCTGACACGAATGCAGACAAGTGCCATGTTCAAGAGCAACATACTGCCGACACGACAACGATGTTGGTTCCATTTTTCCCCACCATTTCTGGCGAGTACCCCAATTATTTTTGAAAACAAGCTTGAAGGGGATAGCATATGCTTGTAATATAAGTCCATCCCTCAGACAAATCCATCCTAGTACATTTAACGAGCCCTAGGAAGGAGAAACTCGAATATCGTCATTACGACTGAATCCAATGTCATAAGGATTTAACAAGTCTGACAAAGGAAGAACTCGGCGTCTTTTCATGTTTAGAGAGTTTGAAAAGACAACGGAAAAGTAAACTCCAACGTTCCCTTTTCGTAAATAGTTCCTCAGATCCGAAAAGGTAGAAAACTATGTCTGAGAAAACCTCCTAGTCGTGATAGGCTAGGGTATTCCTTTTTCGTAAATAATCTATCCCAGCCCAAAAATGGGGTAAACGTATACTGGGTAGATGTCGTTTCGTAACCACTTTAACGAGATCAAAAAGACAAGCGACTCGACAATCTTTTCATGTTTAGAGAGTCAGAAAAGAGCTGAAAGTTGACTCCTCCTGGAGGAACGAGTGGTATAAAGGGTAGCTACTAGTTCCGGTGATGGTGGAACTGTTCAGAAGAAGTAAAGGTTAAGAGGATGGCTAATGAAACCACTCATCGCAACGGTTCCTCAGGAATGGGTAAAACAACCAAGTGAAGGCATATAATCGGCCACGCAGATAATGACGATGGAGTGAGAAAACCAAGGCTCAACTGCAAAATAGGCTGATAATATGGAAATTACACGAGGTAAAATGGGAATGGTTTTATTTTTACACAAGCTTGAAATCAGGAAACTCTGCTTGAAGTTGGTTTCATTTTTACACAAGCTTGAAACAAAGATAAACTATGCTTGAAACCGGTTTCATTTTTACACAAGCTTGAAACGGAAACAAACTATGCTTGAAAAATTAAGCATGCCCCCCAGCATGGTGACTCAATTCGAGGTACATGCCCCCCAAGCTTCACTCCATATGAAAGGCAGATGGAGTGAAGGTTCAAGTTACGAGATCAAGAGAAAGACTCGATTGGGATTTTACGAGATCTAAACAAAGACTCGAATTGAACAGGAACGTGTTTCATTATTTTAACGAGGTTGGCACATTAAAAGGACTATCCTCAGGACACCTTATTTCATGGTTTAAGGAGCTTGGCACAAGACAAGGAACTCTGCTCCGACAACCCTGTTTCATTTTTTAGGGAGCTTGACACAAGACAAGGAATCTGCTCCGACAACCTTGTTTCATTTTTTAGGGAGCTTGACACAGGAAAGGAACCATGCTCCGAAAGACCTCATCACGATGAACAAGAAGTCATCACTTCCAAGAGTTCCACTCCCGATGGAAGGAAAACATCCTTGAAGTCAGGACCCAATGCTCCCAGCACTTGATGCACAACAGGACTATCACTGAGTACATGCACGAGGTAGGTAGCCACATAGTGGACCTACGGTGGGGCAGATACAACGGGTGGATAAAAACCAGGAAGGGATGATGGTGGGCCAGTTGCCACATCAGGACCAAAGAACGAAAGCTGATCAATGGTCACGATCCGTCCTTCATGTGGAAAATAGACCACACGAAAAAGAGAGGAGACAAGTGTTCCCATGGCATAGGTGTAATCACGCCCCAAGAGCAGATTGAAATCCAAGGGGCCTGGAACGACCATCACGTCCATATGGACGGTTTTACCTCCCAAAGTAACAGGTAACCTTGGAAGAATCCCTAATGGTTGACTAGTTCTTCTGTTAAATGCCAACAGATTCTGTGTAACAGGCACAAGCGGCGGCGAACCGAAAGCTTGCCAAGTAGTTGAGGATAGAACACTAATAGATGCGCCTTCATCTATTACAGTGCTAGGTACAACCAGACCAGAGGTTTGTAACGTTATCTCAAAAGGCACATAAGATGGAAGGCAGTATCCTGCAAATCGACTCCAGTCTAAGGAAGTGACCAAACTACTTCGAGGGGCTACCATTGAACTGAGATGGTCTTCCCCTGGTGATACGGAAGAAGAAGGAGCATCCTCCATGACCTCCATCTCGAAGGTGGGAGGGGTATCCTCCAGGACCTCCATCACGGGAGGCGGAGGAGCGGCTTCTTGAGATATAGGGACAGGAGAATATTTCTCCAAGTCCGAAGAATTTGAAGAAACAAGAAGAACCAGAGGGATGTGAGGTCCACTCTCAACAAAAAAGACCTTGTGCACCGCAGACGGGGCCAGTTACACCGATCCCATGACCAATGGTTGGTCGGGAACGGATTCCTGAATTTGAATTTTCGAAGGAGCGGGGTCGACCAAGGATGACTCTTGACCAATCGTAGGAGCAGCTGGTGGAGTACTCAAAGAAAACTATTTGTAACTAGCCGGAAGGCACAGCGCAGAAACAACCGAGTTGTCCAAAACTCGCTTGGCTTCATCCATATATGGACAAAGGTGAATGGCATGGTGCCCCTCACACAACTTACAGGGATTAGTAATCTTACCCTGCTTCTTAAGAGTTTTACCAGCACCAGTTGAAGACGTGCCTCCAACTTGACTCCCAGAAGCCAAAGGCAACGGTGGGCGACAATTGGACCATACTTTGAGCACCTTGGGAATGTCAGGTCAGTCTCGAAGAAGATGGTCTCCCATGAACAACATGCAAGGGAACTTGACTTTCCGCGGAGGGTTGTAAGGTTTATCAAGAGGAGACGTTTCGGAAGCAGTAGCTGCAGCCTTAGCCTCTCTCTTATCGAACTTCTTCTTCTTCTTCTTCTTAGCCACCTGGGTACTTGAATCCAGACTTTCACCAGGTGAAGTAGAAGAGGAGGACGCATAAACAGGTGAAGAAGGGGAGAGGTCCACCTTGGAATCAACATGACGTTGCTCAAGCGGATGAACGGATTGAACAGTAGCCAAGACATTCGGGACCACAGAGGTTGAGAACAACCAAACAGGCAACCCAACAATTAACCCAGGAAAGGACAACGTTGCCATATAAGGAGCACCAACATTTCCAAAAGGAGGAAAATGACCAGGATTCCCATCGGGGGGGATTCCTTGGTTGGCGAACTCCGGAAAAGTTGCCATAAAAAACGATCTTAGAACAACACCTTAAGGAAACTAACTTAACCAGGAATATTTCGTGGGCAGTTAATTTTTAAAACATTGAAACAAAACTCCACCGTTTCATCTTTTAAGAGTCGAGAAACAGGCAAAAGGTGACTCTATTGTTTTCAGATTGGAAACAAGCGTGAAAGGACAAGCGCTTGATGATCTTTTCAAATTTAGGGAGTCAGACAAGATCAAAATGACTGCTTAGGAATTCTAGGCAAAGGGTGGACCAAATAACCGTGAACTGCAATACACACCTTGGTTTCAAAATGAAAGAGAAATCAACCAACGACTTAACGTACGTGCAGGCAATCTCCCCGAATGTTGTGTTCGGTGTATCACGGGTATAAGGTGGCAGACTCGGCTTCCTACGAATAAAGGATAGCAACCTAGTGGGGTCTCCCTTTATATACGCGATGGTATGGGGAGCACAAGTCCGTACTAGTGGTGTCTAAAGCCAAGACGCGAATGACAGTTACTAGGTTTAACGACACCGGAACACGTCACTAGCCTAGACCTTTAAAAATGTTTCGTGAGGTTTCAATGCTTCCTTAGGTTAATTGAATAAATTTTAATGTTGATCTTCAATTATGTTTCAATTTTCAGGCCCTACCGTATGTCATATGACAATCTCCTATATGCAACTATATGAGAAAAGAAAACTTTCAATTCGATGAATGCTATCTAGTTAAGGGAAGAGCTTCAAACAATGATGCAACAAACATAAATACTGAAAACGAAACTTTTTCCAAACTAGATGACTTTCACCATCCAAAAGTAATCTCAAACATTCAATGATGCGAATAATGCAATGTAATCTATGCAAAATTCTCTTTTTTGAAAACTATGCAATTGTAATCTATGCACAATTCCCTTTTCTTTTCAAATGATAAGAATGCATTCAATGCACTTTTCGAGGAAATGAGAATCTACTTAATGCATGCTTTTAATGAAAGAGAATGCACTCAAAGCGATTTTTAGCTTTCAATCATTAAACAATGTGATCTAAGTTCAATGATAAATCTCAAAAATACTTTTCAATGCAATGTGCTCTAATGCATTTAAACAAAAGCATACTTTGAGATGAAAACTAAATAAACGCAAATCTTCTTAATGGAAGGATGAATGCAAAAAGGATGCGAAACCACACTAAGAATGCAATCGTTGTCTCAAACACTTTGTAACGAAATTCCTCAAAAGGCTACAAGACATATGAGGTCAAGCACAAAAAGGACTTCCAAAGCATGAGATCAAAACAAGGCATTCATTCTCTTTTACATCAAGCAATCATGGAAAGAAGACATTCCAAAAAATGGGCAATGTAATCTATGCTCATATAGAGAAAAGACCGGAAGGGAAAGACACACTGGTGAAGGATTTAGGGAAAAAATCCCAATTTTCACACATCCTGAAATTGGCACAACTTTTGTAGGTGAAACTAGTGCCAATTGGCGCGACTTGCTCACTGACAACTAGCGCCAATGGCTAATTGGCACCAACACCTGAAAATGAAAAAAACAAAGAATTTCTCCCAACCAAGACTAGACTCACCACTTCAAGCAAAATCCAAAACAAACCCAGAAGCAAAGTACTGACCAAAAGAAACTTCCGAACAAGGGAAAACCCAAGCACCTACAGGAGATGGTGCGACTGTCTGGCTGTAATCCGCGCCAGACAGGGGATGGCGCGAGTGATGAACTGGCAACCTGCGCCAATTGGCGCAACTGTCAGGGTTGAAATCGCGTCAATCAAGCCAACCATGAAAGGATGAAAATTCAGAAAAACAGAGGTCAGATTTGATCCTCTGGGGGCTGAAAAGGGGTTTTACACTAGAAAAAAGTGAACCAAAAGAGCTGATCAAGCAGACAAAGACCAAAATCAACCCAAAAGACAAGACAAACTCCAATCAATGTCTCCCCAGCGGAGTCGCCAATTTGTTGGAGACTAGCTTGCAAAGGAAAATGGCAAGCTTATATAGATGGTGGAAGGGGAGTTGGGATCCCTACAGTCATGGGATTGTCCTCAAGGGAGCTTCCATGAGAGGTGGAAAACCACTTCCTCTACATGAAGATCCGGAGCCAAACCTCCCAACTCAATGTAGAGACCAGTTCAGGAATTGGTTGGAGTCAATCTTCCGCCATTTATTTTTTAAAAACACTCCTTATTAAGCCTGGTGCGGGTCCAACACTGGGACAGAGCGCCAGTTGGCGCACCCTCTTTGGAGGATTTCCCCCATTGGCGCGAACGCTGAACTGGCTAGTCGCGCCAAGGCAAAAAGGCTATTTTTAGGGTTTTTCACAAGGAATTGTCTTCAGGGGAATGAATGTCCTTGTCCAGGGGGATGCCATGAAAGTGGTTTCAGGTAATGTCATTGCTCACAGGTCACGGAATAAGCCCTCCAATGTGCGGGACGGGGGATATCTCTAAAACACAGCAAACTCCAACCAGAGATGGACTGGGAGGGCATTTACCAGATATTCCGCCTTTGAAAGAGGACGAGATCCGGAGGCTACCTGGCCCTTTCCAAACTCTGTCTATAGAGCTGCTTGAAGAATCCCACTCAAAAGCTCTGATACCACTGTAATATCCCAAAAATGGATTTCTCAGCAAATCAGGTTTGAAAAATGCATTCTTCAGGAATGTGTGCTTCATATATCCTAAAAAGTGTTTAAAAACACTCAGCAACCCACTCCAAATACTGCAGCAACCTTTACTCAAATTTTATGTGCAAAAAGTTAGGGAAAAGTGAGGATTTTGGCCCTAAAATGAATGTATAAGAAAATATGCGTAAAATGAAGGGTCAAGGTTCTGGAATATGTTAGATTAGGTCAAGAGGGATATGCATGTCGAATTTCAGCAAAAAAAAAGGCGTTTTACTAAGTTAAACAATTCATCCTTCTCGACTAGTCAAGAAAAACCCTGATTTCCCATGACTTTGAGTATGCAGAAATTCACTGAAGCAAGGGCAGCGTATTTTCTAAAGGTATAAGATGTAAAACAGTATGACAAATCAGAGAATGAGTTTAGGAGCATGGCATAGGCATTAAGCAAGGTTAAACAACAATTTTATATAGAAAATCCCTCAAAATTGAGGTGTTGCAAGACAAGAGAATGACCCAGAAACCCTTCAGTGTTATTTCCAGGAGGCTGAAGCTTATTTTTATTATATTACAGATCTGCAACTGATAAATACATGAAAACAGAGATCTATAATGAAACCAAATGCCCAAAGGGCTCTTTATTACTTTCCCCTTGGGGATTTCAGCAATACATGAAAATGCCGGAGTAGATCTAAGTTTTACTGTAGCAGATCTGTAAAATGATTCAGAATTTCTGAAGCAAAAACTTGGTTGGCCAATCCAAGGATCACCCTTGATGCAAGGAGGCTTCCTTCACATCAGAGATCTAGCTCCAAAATGATGCCAAAAACCCGGGAACGCTGCTCCTTCAGCAATAACGCAGATCTGGGGAAAGAACTGTGCAATATACCATGAAGAACACATTGGCCTGATGCCAAGATCTACAAATAAGCTCCAATGTCTTCCACTCTGATCCTCCAAAGGAAAGAAAGGCTCTCCCTCTGAAAAACAAGTAATGGAAGTGGTGTTGTGGAGTCTCCACGGCAACACCCTACAACACAGTATTATGTTGCTGCAGCAATAACGCTATACTGGAGGATGATGCTTTGGTCTCGAACCAAAATAATGATGGGACAGCCTCACCCGAGTAGGCACTCGAAGTCCCCCAATTTGTTCTAGAGGTAAATCCTCTCTGCGGACAGAGGCGATCCCTACTAGCCTAGATCGGCTCTAGCAACAATCGTATCACACTAAGGTGCAAGTTCCTAATTGCAATAGACCAAATTGCGAAGAAGGCCTACCTTAAGTCCAATGATGCTGTTCAGAGAAGATGAAGGCCCGTTTCCTCGGCTCTAGAGATCACCCCCTGCTTGTCGCATCAAACAATTCACATACAAGAAACACTAACAACACAATGTAAGCGTAAAAAACCATGCAATGACAATTATGTATCAATCAGGAAGACACACCTGGTGATCATAATGGACAACACAGTGGAAATAAGTAACCAAAGTCGCTTATCATACTTACTACAAAGGCACAGCACCCTGCTCCTGATTAAAGCAATCTTTCCTTTCTCGACGTAGTCGCTTATCGGAATACGTCTCGGTAAAGCTCGTCGGGCATGGGACAAGCCTCTCTCTTCAGTTGTCTTGACAATAATCTCCTTGCTACTGATTTGGCTCTATGAGGACTATCAAGGCTCTTGCAACATTCTTTAGGCTATGAAGGCTCTTGGAGACTCAACCATTCAACCCCTTCATCAATGGAAGATGGCTATATTTATAAAGGAAATGAGGAGGTTGGGATCCCTACAATAGTGGAAGGGAGGCCTTATCCCTTGGGAGGTTCCCCATAAGGTGGAAACAAGAGGCCAAAGGAGGAAGGCCGTGGTTATTCAGTCGAAACCACTCCTCATGACTCATCCACGAAGTTATTGTAATCGAAACTTCGCCTCTTTTTTAAAAAACTTTCCATAAGCAGATTAGCACGGGTGTTTAACTGGGACAGAGCGCCAACTGGCGCGGGCTTAGTGTTAATTTTCCTCATTGGCGCGAGGACATAATAGGCTACCAGCGCCAAGGCAAAAACAGGTGTTTTTAGGGGTCTGCTCAGGAAATGATCAACAGAAGGAATGTTGTCCTCATGGCAAGGGATGCAATGATGGTATTTGCAAGGCATGACACTGCTTATTGGTCACAGAAACGACCCTCCAATGGGTGAGATGGGGATTGCAGGGACGGTGACAAATTACTGTGTAACAGTATTTACCAGATACATTAGGGAGGCCACCAACTGTCAATAGGAGGTTGGATCCATGAGACTTGAGTTGGAACCTTACAACTTCTTGAAATTTGTGATCATAGGAGTAGTCATAGGCTTGGAGTCAATCATCTCAAATTTCTGCAATATCTTGATGATGTATTTCCTTTGCCCCAAGTAAATCTCCTAGGGTTTCTACCATACATCGAGACCCTGGTAGTAATGTGTAAGTCCTAGATCCTTCATTCAAATTCAGTTGCCAACATCTTCTTACATTCTTCAATTTTTTTCTCCACACTAGTGATGAATAGACCATCCAAATATAGTAGAATAATGACGGGCTCATTATTCACGACCTTGATGTAGAGATTTAGCTCAACAATACCCTTCATGAACCCATTCCTTTAGAGATATGCATCCATCCTTGCATACCATTTCCTAGGAGCTTGCTTCAAGCCATATAGTGTTTGTTAAGTTTGCAAACGTGAGAGTCCCTGCTATTTAGTTTGAAACCTTTGGGTTGCTCGATGTATATTTCTTCATCTATGGTCCCATTCAAAAATGTGGTTTTCATATCCATTTGATGGATATTCCAACCCATTGTGGCAGCTAGTGAAACCAAATATGTAATGGTAGTATAACTTGTTGTAGGTTCAAATGTTTTCCCATAGTCTATTCCTTCCTTTTGAGAGAAGCCCTTGCAAGGAACCTTTCTTTGTACTTGTTTATGCTTCCATCAACAACATGCTTAATCTTGTAAATCCATTTAGACGTAACAACTGATTTGTTACTAGGTCTAGGAACGATTTCCCAAACCCCATTCTTCATAATGGATTGGTATTTTTCTTGCATTCCCTTCTTCCATACAATCTGTTGAGTAGCCCCTTCAAATGTAGATGGTTCGGCTTGAATGAACTTTGTCATGTATGCAGCATACCCAGAGTATATTTTTGGTCTTTTACTTTCTCGGGAGGTTCCTGTAGGAGCTTCATGTCCTTCAACATCTTGTAGAGTAGTTTTTAACAAAATTGGCCTTTTCCTTGTAGTCGGGATGAGCACAAATTGAATAGGCTCACTTGGTCCTTCTTCTTCTTGATTTGTAGTGGGATATTCATGATGAAAATATTCTTCTTCAAATATGGGAGATTCTTCGTCAACATAATCTGTAGGAATATCTTTGGACTTCTTGTAAGCTTGGATTTCATCAAATATGACATCTCTGGTTACTTTGATTTGTCTTCTTTCTTTGATGTAGATTGGATATGCCTTTGAAAGACTATCAAACAGATATTCCTTTGATACTTGTAGAATCCAACTTCTTTCGCTTTTCCTTTGGAACATGGATGTATACAGGACTTCCAAAGATTCAAAGATGATATGCGCTCGGCTTCTTTGCTGTAAACACTTCTTCGAGAGTTGTGTCCCTGAGACTTCTATGAGGAAGTCTTCTATTTTGTACGTATACGACTATCATGGCTGCTTCTCCCCATAAGAATTTTCGTAGGTCTTGATCAAGGAGAATAGTCTTAATGCCTTCCTGGCAATAGACCTATTCTTTCTTTCAGCAACTCCATTATGTTTGGGATAGTAGGGAACAATGAGCTCCCTCTTAATTCCTCCTTCCTTGCAAAATTCAATCAATTCCTTGGAAGTGTATTCCCCACCATTGTCAGATCTTAGAGTCTTTATCTTTCTATCGGTGAGGTTTTCCACTTAACCTCAAAATTCCTTGAATTTATCAAATACTTCATCTTTCTTTTTTAGGAGGTAGATCCATGTCTTTCTAGAATGGTTATCTATGAAAGTCACATATTAGATATGACCTCCAAGAGATGTATCCAACATGGACCCACACACACCAGAGTGAATGAGGTCCAATATTTCCTTGGCCCTAAATTCACTATTCGAGAACAATTTTCTTGTATGTTTTCCCAGAGAGCATCCCTTGCACACACTTTCGTGATCTTCCTTTATATTAGGAATGTCATTGATCAGTTGACTAAGAGAGGGAATGAGCATGTAGTGTAGATGCCCATATCTTCTATGCCATAGTTCAATAGGGATAATTTCCATATGAACTGAGGCTTGAGGAGATGGTGTAATAACCCTATACAAATTTCCTTCATGAACTCCAATGAGTCTAGATTTGTTAATGTTAGAATCTTTGCCCCAAACCAATACTTTTCCATCAACAAAAGCAATTCTTTCACCCTTATCTTCTAAACAAGAAATATAAAGTAGATTCGTTTTCAAAATTGGAACATATAGTATGTTGTTGAGGTGCAGCTCGATCCACTTTCCAATTCCAACGAGGTTGATCCTTGTCCTTTCATAACATAGTTTTTGTTGTCACTCAGTTCCACTGCATGAGAGGATGGCTCTCTTGGTAGTGTACATAGTTGTTTGTTTTCTCCATTCATGTGTCTTGATGCTCCACTATCAATGATCCATGCATTGTCATCATGGAGAGATCCAGTAAGGGTAGCCATAAAGTCCTTGACCTTTATCTTTAGTGAATAGATCATGAAAGAGCTTCTTGATCCATCTTCTAGTAGAGTTGATACCCATCCTTATGTAGTCCATCAATGACAGAGATTCCATGCCAACAATACGATCTTCAATCCTTCCTGACCTTAGCTCTAATACCATGTTGAAGATTCAATGTAGTTATGTATTAGGGTTTGATTCTTCGATCTTGATAATTACTTGTGATTAACTTGGTTTTTTCATCTTCTTTATTATATTATCTTTTCATCAAGCAATTACTATATTATCTATGTTGATTTTGGGGTAGCATTGGATGTGATCTAAGGCTCAAATTTTGTGGAGAGACTTAGACACATGTATTATAGATAACCTATAAATTGTTTGGTGAAATTCCACCCATATTGTATTCTATACAAATAATTAATTATTTTTAAAGTGACACTAAGTCTAAACTTAGGAAAATAAAATAATGAAAGTGAATTAATAGAATATGGGTGTGAATTTTCTAGAAAAGGCAAATCAAATCAAAAGTTAATCTTAGCTGTTGATTAGAGATCTAATGTGGGTCATTGAAGTCTCAACTAGAAGACTATAAAAATGGCTTAAAAGGTAATTTGGAAAATACATTTGGCGGAGATCAGAGATCGATTTTTTTATTGAGAAATGTTGATTTTTGGATGGCATTAGATGTGCTCTAGCTACGAAAATTTGTGGAGGGGCTAGAACACATGAGATCTCCAAGATCCAGAAATCGTTTTGAGAATTTCCACCCAGAGCTTAAATTATTGAAATAATTAATTATGTTAAATGAAGCCTAATTTAAAACTTACGGAATTTAAATAATTAAAGATAATTAATTTAACATGTGGGTGAGAAGCTTCTAAGTGACGAGGATCAAGTCTAATTTAATCTTAGTCGTCAATTAAATATTAGATCACAGACATTGATTCATCAACAGGAAAAGTATAAAGGAAGGCTTGAGGGTCGGAGAACACACACAGAGACTAAATTTAGAGATCGAATTCTTCTCATGAAGCAGTGCTCGGACGAAGATCAGAGCTGAGTAATTTAGTGCAATGAGGGGTAGTTCAGCAGCAGGACTTCAGTCCCAGGGCGAGAATACAATTGCAGAGAGGCAAATCAACACTAGGAGAGACATCACAGCCCTTGAGAGGGTGACGCAGAGCTAGAAGGGTGACACAAAACCAGAGGGGGTGACGTTGTCACTTGAGCAGTTGCACTGGGTTTTTGTGAGGCAGATCAAGCAACCATTCAACAGATCGATTTCTAAGCCGAGAGGGCTCACAAGTAGGTAATGCAAATCATATTTCTGCAGTAGGATTTCTGTGGCTTAGATTCATAAATTTTCACATGGTATCAAAGTTGTTGCAGATCAAGTAGATTTGAACCCATCAACAAAAGGACGAAGAAAAATTTGTTGCAAGAAAGCAGTTGTCCCCAGTGACAACGCTAAATGAGAAAGAGGCAGATGAAGGGTGACGCAGTCACCAGAGGGGCTCATGCAGAGGCTGCGTCAACAACAAAGAGTGATTGGAGAGGAGTGTTTCGACATCAGTTGGCAGAAGGATTTCCATGAAGGAAATCGATTTTCAGAGCGAGCTCATTCCTTAGAGGGTTTCTTGCACCAAAGAAACACAGATTTGAGTTTTGCTGGGGCAGCAATATAAGAGGGAGAAGAGAACCAGTTCGATATTTTCTTGTTGAGCAGAGATGGCTGCACATGGACTGAGGGATCATGACAGGTTGGATGAACATCGCATCAAGGATCATGTCTTGAATGCGGTTGTTATCCCTATTGATGTTGATCCTCTCAAGAAGTACGAAGAGGCCCTAGTAAAGGAAAAACGCTTGATCATGGACAGAGTCAAGGATCATGCGATCCCACATATTGCTGAGAAGAACATAGTAAGGGAAATGTGGATTTCCTTGACCACTTTGTACCAAGGAACTTCCGTTCAATGGAAGATGTTACTTGAGAATAAACTCATATTATTCTAGATGCAGAGGCGATAAGAGATCGACCCCTTCCTTATCATATTGAAAGCAATCCGAGATCAGCTTGCTTTCATAGGGGCTACACCAGATGAGGGTATTATGGTCAAGACTATCCTAAATGCAGTCTCTGAAGAGTGGGAGAAATTTTTCCAAGGCATTTTGGGCAAAGAAACTCTTCCAAATTGGGAAGAGATGTCGGCAACTCTTCGACAAGAAGAGATCAGAAGGATGACCAAAGCCGGAAGCAGCAACACGGGGATCAAAATCAAGGGGGAAGAGGAAGATGTTGCTCTCGCATCTGAGGGGCAACATGGGCAGTAGAGAAGGAAGAAGAAGGACCACTCGAAGGTCAGATGCTTCAGGTGTGGGGAATTGGGACATTTCGCCACACAGTGCCCTCTGAAGAAGAAGGGCAAAGAAGAATCTGACTCAAAGGCTGCCGCAACTAAGGATGATGGGGATGATGATGATTGTGCCATGAGTGGTCATGTACCTCAAAAGAAGAGTTGGGGCGACATTGATCTATAGTTTGTTGAACTTCAGTGAAGGCGGCATGATCCTTAAGGTGCCCAAACTCTTCGATCACATACAGCTACAGGAGCCCTTAATGACAATAGCAGAATGACGAGTGTCAGTTGATGCAAGGGATGATGCAGCGATAGAGGCAAAGGTAGAGTGCCGGAGTCTGAAGCAGCATATAGCAGAGGCATCAACAACAACGCATTGCACGGAGGTCCAACACAATGCTTACACAGTGCAGAGCAACAACAATGCAATAGCATTAGAGGGTCAGTGTAGATTAGTAGCAGAGGTAGTTCCAACATCGAGGAGTATTCAGACTGACCAGTATGTTATTTTTGGGAGGTTTTTTAGTTGTTTAACTCTTGACAACTGAGTTGCAGTGCAACAATTAACAGTGGCATTGTTATGGGCAGCATGATGCATCAATTGAGAGGGAGTTGCAGTACAAATGAGGCAATGACAAGTGGCAGTGTCATGGGCAACAATACAAAGCCAAAAACGCAGTGGATGAGGGGCAACAATCGAGCATCAGCAGCATAGAGGACCGATGATGTGGATTAGGGTGATGCTTCCAGTGAAGAAGTATTTCTAGAGCACATTCCTAGCTAAGAGGGAGTGTTGATGTGCTCTAGCTCCGAAATTTTTTGAAGGGGCTAGAACACATGAGATCTCCAAGACCCAGAAATCGTTTGGAGAAATTCCATCTGAAGCTTAAGTTATTCAAATAATTAATTATTCTAAAGGGAGCCTAAGTTAAAACTTAGGAAATTTAATCAATTAAATTGAATTAATTTAACAGGTGGGTGAGAAGCTTCTAAGTGACGAGTATCAAGTCTAATTTAATCTTAGCCGTCGATTAGAGATTAGATCACGCCCGTTGATTCATCAACATGAAAAGTATAAAGGAAGGCTTGAGGATCAGTTGGAGAACACATAGAGATTGAATTCTTTTGACGGAGTAATGCTCATACAAAGATCAGATCTAAGTAATTTAGGGTAGTGAGGGGCAGTTCGGTAGCAGGACTTCAGTCCAAGGCCGAGAATACAATTGCAGAGAGGAAGATCAACACTAGGAGAGACATCACAACCCTTGAGAGGGTGACGCAGAGCTAGAAGAGTGACATAGAGCCAAAGGGGGTGATGGAGTCACTTCAGTAGTTGCGCTGGGGTTTCTATGAGGCATATCAGGCAACCATTCAACTGATCGATTTATGAATCGGGAGGGCTCACAAGGAGGGTGACGCAGCAACTAGAGGAGGTGATGCAGTCTTAGTGCAGAGCTTGCTGCAGCCATCGCTGCACAACACTAGGGATATCATAGGCACCTATGGGATTTCTTCATTCTGCCGTTGGATAAGTCGAAATATCTGTCTCCGGATAGAGGTACTTTTGTCGAGGATTTTCTCTGTTGGGTGAGTCGAATTTGGCACCCTAGATTGTATTTGAAAATATGCATAATAATATAAACCCTCAGAACTGCTCCACCAGTTTTCCCACATTGGGCTTTTCCGAGGACATTTGTCTGAAAATAAGTGTGTCCTTTGTCTGAATGCTTCATTTATTTTTTCGTACTTGATTTGTATAATTGTAGGCTGCAGTGTATTTGGATTAGTATTTTACTGAAGTATTCAGAAAATAACTTATAAATTTAATAACACAAGTAGGGAATGCAAATCAGATTTATGCAGTAGGATTTATGTGGCTTAGATTCAAAAAATTTCATAAGCAGTGCTCAGAGAGAAAATTTGATCGTGAGATATTTTGCGGAGAGGGGCAATAATTCTGGTTGGAAGGATTCCTGAGCCGGAGAATGCACAGCCGCAGAGACAGAGAGAGCCATAGTAGCAGTGCAGAGCCAGTGACGCAGTGCTTACACAGTCACTACGCAGAGGTTGAAGGGAAGTCGTTTTCTTGCTGAGGAGACAACATTTGGCCAGTGCTAGATCTCAAAGAGATTTTCAGGAGGCCAGAAGGCCTCAGTTTCCAGCTAGCAGAGAGACCAGCGTAGAGACAGAAAGCAGTCGTAGCTGTGATGCAAAGACTGTGCAAAGTAATAGAGTCACTGCGCAAAGGCAACACAAAGCAACTAGTCCTGGGTGTTGATCAGTGTCGGGTTCCCGTGGAGGAGTGAGGTTTGTCTCACAAGATCTTTCTTGTCAGTATCTATACATGATTTGACAGATCAATCAATCATATATTTGTAGTTAGAAATAATTATTGCATAATAATATAAACAATCAGTTGCTGCACCGGTTTTCCCGCTTTGGGTTTTTCTGGGGACATTGGTCCAAAAATAACTGTGTCAGATGTGGGTGTGATCTATTCTTGTTCAATTTTGTTTCCTCACTTGTATTTCTTCCGCAGTTTATTTGTGTATGTTGCAGTGTGATGTATTCAGTGTTTTTCGTAGTAAACTACAAATAAATTGTTAAGCTAAAATTAACAATTAGGTGAATATCTTCTAGTTGCTGCAATGGGATTCTAGATTTACGGAATTTTTACATGGTATCAGAGCTTGTTTAAGCCGAGTATAGGAGGAGAAAAGATCAGATCCGACAAATTCAGAGTTGGTGAAGTTGTAATCAAAGAGTTGCGTAAGAAACATATCAATCTCCCAGTTGATTGCGCAGTCCAAGCCAGGAGGGCTAGACCAGCAAGGAAAATCTCTCTCCGAGTGAGCCGACATAGAGGTAGGATTGTTCCAAATTGCTGTTTGTCCAAGGTAGAGGGAGCAGTGCAATACACAAATCAATAAACTGGAGGGATGCAGTTGACTGTGCAACAGTGATTGTTGGTGTAGAGCGTTACGAAGAGTAGTTGAAACACCATTTTGGGGATTTCTGACCTCAGTGAGTTTCTTGCCCAAGAAACTCAAATTCCCCGTGTAGTAGCAATAGATTTTGTGGCTTGCTCCACAAGGAATGCGTAAAGCCAACTGGGCAAAGGGTGAGAGGCAACAAACCGATTGTAGTTGGGTGAGACGTTCACCAGCAGATTGCGTGACTAGGACTAGTTGGAGGGTGCCTCCAACTATGTAATCTGAAAGGCAAGGATCTCCTTCCTTCTAGATGAGCATGACCTCAAGCACTTTATCAACAATGCTTAGGCAGAACCGATGGATGCAGCACCACTAAGGGCCTTCAAGAAGAATATGGCAAAGGCCAAAAGTTGATCCTTGATGGAGTGAAGGATCACATTGTGTTTCAGATTTCTAGCAAAGGGAGAACAAGGGAGATATGGGAAGGGTTGGCCACACTCTATGAGGGGTCTTTCGAGCAGCGAAAGATGTTACTGGAGGAGAAAATGCGGACCACCAGGATGCAGAAGGGAGAGCATATTGATCCATTCTTGTCTAGACTTCAGGAAAACCGAGATCAGCTGGTAGCCATATTAGCAGCTCCTAAGGCCACAACGATGGTCAGATTGGCCCTCAACTCAGTATCTGACGACTACCTAGTCTTTGTCCAGAGCATCTTGGATAGAGAAAACTTGTCGGACTAGGAGTCAATGTGGGCAGCTCTCCAGGAAGAAGAGCTGAGGAGAGACTTATTCAAAGTGTCAACTTGAGGGTGGAAATAGTAGCAGTTCAAAGATCAAGGAGGAGGAGAATGTGGCCCTTGCATTAAAGGGGCAGCAAGAGCAACAGAAGAGGAAGAAGGATCTGTCAAAGATCAAATGCTTCCTGTGTGACGAGATGGGACATTACGCCACACAATGTCCTCTCAGAAAGAAGGAAAAATATGAGAAGCATGATCCTCAAGCCGGAGCAACGAAGATAGAGGAGGAATTTTCTAAGATTGCCCATATACCTCCAGGAGGGAGGTGGGCTGATTTGGGGTTGTAGACCCAAATATCTACAAGTTGGGCAGGATCCTTGAGTACACCTCTCAGATCATCACCTTGCTATGGGAGCCCAAATCATAAGTAGCTGGATGCACGAGTGTTGGTTGGTGCAGAGAAGTGTAGAAGTGACAAATGCAGTGGTTAGCAACACCAGAATATGAACAACGCAAAGCAGTTTTGCAGTAGTGCAGAGTGCGAGTAGCACAGCAGCTTCAGAGGGACGACGTAGAGGCTAGCATCAGACAGATCTTCATCACCGACATGCATCATACTTGTCCAATTTTTGAATTTTTTTCAGTTGGCAGTGGCAGAGTCAGCAACAACACGGGTGCAGAATTCAAAGGGAGTTGCAATACAATTGCTGTGTTGACAGTGGCAGTGTCAGCGATAGTACAAATGCAACATTTGCACAAAGTTTATGGGAAGCAGTGTCAAACATCAACAATGTAGAGGGAGATGCTACAAGATCAGAGCAGTAATCAAAGGGTGTATTGCTAGAGCACATTTCTCGTTAAGAGGGAGTGTTGATTTTGAGGTAGCATCAGATGTGCTTTAAGTCTCAAATTTTGTGGAGAGGCTTAGACACATGTATTCCAGATAACCCAGAAATCGTTTGGTGAAATTCCAACCAGATTGTATTTTATAGAAATAATTAATTATTTTTGAAGGGACCCTAAATCTAAACTTAGGAAAATAAAATAATTAAAGTGAAGTAATAGAATATGGGTGTGAATGTTCTAGAAAAGGTAGATCAAGTCAAAAATTAATCTTAGCGGTTGATTCGAGATCTAACCTGGGCCATTGAAGTATCAACGAGAAGACTATAAGAATGGCTTGAAGGGTCATTTGGAAAATACATTTGGCAGAGATCAAAGATTGATTTCTTTAGTGAGTAGTGCTCAGAGAGAAAAATTGATCGTGAGATCTTTTGCAGAGAGGGGAAGTAATTCCTATTGAAAGGATTCTTGAGTCGAAGGATGTAAAGCAGTAGAGACAGAGAGAGCCACAGTAGCAGTGCAAAGCTAGTGACGCATTGCTTATGCAGTCACTACGCAGATGCTGAAGGGAAGTCGTTTTCCTATTGAGGAGACAACATTTGGCCAGTGCAAGATCCCGGAGAGATTTTTCGGAGGCCAAAAAGCCTTAGTTTTCATCCACCAGAGAGACCAACGCAGAGACAGAGAGCGGTCATAGTTGTGACGCAAAGACTGCATAGAGTGACGCAGTTACTGAGCAGAGCAACCAATCTTGGGTGTTCATCAGTGTCGGGTTCCCATGGAGGAGTGAGGTTTGTCTCACAAGATCTTTCTTGTCAGTATCTCTGCATGATTTGACAGATCAATCAATCATAGACTTGTACTCAGAAATAATTACTGTGTAATAATATAAACCCTCAGCTGTTGCACCAGATTTCCCGCTTTGGGTTTTTTCGGGGACATTGGTCTAAAAATGACCGTGTCAGATGTGTCTGTGATCTATTCTTGTTCAATTTTGTTTCCACACTTGTATTTCTTCCGCAGCTTATTTGTGTAGGTTGCAGTGTGATGTATTCAATGTCTGTCGTAGTAAACTGCAAATAAATTGTTAAGTTAAAATTAAAAATTAGGTGAATATCTTCCAATTATTGCAATAAGATTCCAGATTTACGGAATTTTCAGTGTATGAAGATCAAAACAAGAAACACAAGATATAGGCACTATTCCAGGGCAAAACCCCCTTCGAGGGGAAAACCCAGTCATGATAATTCTTCCTTTCAATACTATTCTTTAAGACTCTTCACCCTAGACATGAGCCAAACTTTCCCTCCACACCAATTCACCTTCCAGATCTCTGACCTAACAACAACAACATCTAGTTACCCACCAAATTGATAGGTTTGTAGCAACAACAACTTCCAAACTTCAAAGACTTCGAGCTCCCAAGAGAGATCACAAAACAAAGAGATCCCTTCACCAAAGTTTCGATTTTCTCTTCCTCCTTCAGATAGACCCAACTCACTTCTTTTGCCTTCTTCTTCAACTTCACACTTTTTCCCTTGATGCCGAGAGTTTCAGTGAAGTGGTGGACAAATAAATTTGACTTCCCCGTATATATAACCTTCTGTGGAATTCAAATTCCTTCCCTTGAAGCCAACTTGATCTCTTTAAGGTCGACTTGGTGTGGAGGGATACTAAACCATTTTTTACTAAAAAACAAACCTAATTAAATGATTCAAAAGCCCAAGAAGGGTCAATATAAATCAATAATGACAAACCTAGGAGTCCGCAATTGGGATTTTATACTAAACATGACCCAAGCATGAACCCCATGCTTTAATAAGTCATTAATAATAAAATAAATGATAATATAAATTCATTTTCTTCAATTCTTTTGATGATTACAATAAATATAAATTATGAAGACCGAACTTAGTTACAATCTTCAACAGTCCCTCTTAACTAGGTAGGTATTCATAATATACACTAGGAAGATCTCAAACTATATGAAACTATGAAGAATATTTAGGCACTACAATGCCATGGACTAAATTCTTGACCAGGGAAATCTATCCATTTGGTCACTCATCACTTTAGGCACTGCAATGCCATGGACTAGATTCCTGACCAAGGAAATCTATCCAAGTGGGACTAAGATGGACTAAAGCTTTCAACACCTATAGGTACCACCTGGCTTAATTACTAACCATCAACACAGGGAATTAGGTGCACATCCACCCGATGTCACCCTCCCATCCAGGCAATGCTTCACTCACAAAGCCACAACATTTTTAGGCAATGTTTCACTCACAAATCCCCAGGCAATGCTTCACTCGCAAAGCCTCAACACAACATTTTTTAGGCAATGATTTACTCACAAAGCCTCAGACAATGCTTCACTCGCAAAGCCTCAACAAATCTCTTCCAAATCATCAATATTAATAAAATTTGCACTACTTACTAGACCAAGCTTGTCTCTTAAATATTCAAACTTTTTGTTAGGAAGAACCTTTGTCAGTATGTTAGCCACATGTTCATCTATCCGGACATACTCTAGCTTCACGACCCAATCTTGTACTAAGTTCCTAATGAAATGTAACTTATTGTTTATGTGCTTCGTCCTAGAGTGAAACACGTGGTCTCCAGACATCTTGATGGAGATATGATTATCACAGTTGATTATAGTAGGACTTGAGGACTATAAAACAAGTATGTCAGAAGCTTCCTTAGCCATACTGCCTCTTCTTTCCTACTTCACATGCAACTACATATTCAACTTTAGCACTACTTACAACAACGGGTCCTTGCTTTCTACTCATCCATGATACCATAGTAGATCCCAGGCTAAAGCATCCACCAGTAGTAGTACTTTCATCAAACTCACTGCCACCCCAGTTAGAATAGGAGAAGCCAATTAGATTGACTTCCTCACTTTTGTATTTCAAGAAGTGATGTATAGTGCCATGGAGATATCACAATATGTGATTGGAAGCTATCTAATGCTCATGACAAGTTTCCAACTTAAATTGACTAAGGATATCCACAACAAAGCATATATTTGGCATAGTATTTACTAGATACATTAAGGTGCCCACCAAATGTCGATAGGAGGTTGGATCCACGAGACTTGAGTTGGAACCTTGCAACTTCATGAAATTTGTGATCATAGGAGCAGTCATAGGCTTGGAGTCCATCATCTCAAATTTCTACAATATCTTGATGATTTATTTCCTTTGCCCCAAGTAAATCTCCCCAAGTTTCCGCCATACTTCGAGACCCAAGTAGTAATGCATAAGTCCTAGATCCTTCATTTCAAATTCGGCTGCCAACATCTTCTTACATTCTTCAAATTTGTGCTCCACACTAGTGATGAATAGATCATCCACATATAGTAGAATAATGACGGGCTCATTATTCACGACCTTGATGTAGAGATTTGGATCAACAATATCCTTCACGAACCATTTCTTTAAGAGATATGCATCCATCCTTGGATACTATGCCCTAGGAGCTTTCTTCAAGCCATATAGTGCTTTGTTAAGTTTACAGAGATGAGAGTCCCTACTATTTACTTCGAAACCTTTGCGTTGTTCGATGTATACTTCTTCATCTATGGTTCCATTCAGAATACAATTTTCACATCCATTTGATGGATATTCCAACCCATTATGGCAACCAGTGAAAGCAAAGATCTAATGGTAGTACACCTTGTTGTAGGTGCAAAGATTTCTTCATTGTCTATTCCTTCCTTTTAAGAGAAGCCCCTTGCAACGAACCTTGCTTTGTACTTGTCTATGCTTTCATCAGCAACATGCTTAATCTTGTAAATCCATTTAGATGTAACAACTGGTTTGTTACTAGGTCCAGGAATGATTTCCCAAACCCCATTCTTCATAATGGATTGGTATTTTTCTTGCATCACCTTCTTCCATACATCATGTTGAGTAGCCTCTTCAAATGTAAATGTTTCAGCTTGAATGAGCTTTGTTATGTATCCAACATACCCAGAGTATCTCTTTGGTCTTTTACTTTCTCTAGAGGTTCTTGTAGGAGCTTCATGTCCTTCAACATCTCGTAGAGTAGTTTTAAACCAAATTGGCCTTTTCCTTGTTGTCGGGATGAGCACAGATTGAATAAGATCACTTGGTCCTTCTTGATTTGTAGTGGGATCTTCATGATGAATATCTTCTTCAAATATGGGAGATTCTTCATCATCAGAATCTATAGGAATATCTTTGGACTTCTTGCAAGCTTGGCTTTCATCAAATATGACATCTTTTCTTACTTCGATTTGTCTTCTTTCTTTGATGTAGATTCAATATGCCTTTAAGGAAAGACTATATCCAACAAATATTCCTTTGATACTTGTAGAATCCAACTTCTTTCGCTTGCCCTTTGGAACACAGATGTATGCTTCTTTTCCTGTAAACACTTCTTCGAGAGTTGTGTTCTTGAGACTTGTATGAGGACTTCTATTTTATATGTATACGACTGTCATGGTTGCTTCTCCCCATGAATTGTGGTAGGTCTTGATCAAGGAGCATTGTCTTAATGTCTTCCTCAATAGACCTATTCTTTCTTTCAACAACTCCATTCTATTCAAGATAGTAGGAACAATGAGCTCCCTCTTAATTCTCGCTTCCTTGCAATATTTAATCAATTCCTTGGGAGTGTATTCCCCACCATTGTCGAATCTTAGCATCTTTATCTTTCTTTCAGTGAGGATTTCCACTTCAGCTCGAAATTCCTTGAATTTATCAAATACTTCATCTTTCCTTTTGAGAAGGTAGATCCATGTCTTTCTAGAATGGTCATTTATGAAATTTACATAGCAAACATAACCTTCAATAGATGTATCAGACATGGGCCCACACACATCAGAGTGAATGAGGTCCAAGATTTCCTTGGTCCTAGATTCACTATTCAAGAATGGTTTTCTTATATGTTTTCCCAGAGAGCATCCCTTGCACACATCTTCACGATATTCCTTTATATTGGGGATGACATTGACCAGTTGACTAAGAGAGGGAATGAGCATGTAGCGTAGATGTCCATATCTTCTATGCCATAGTTCAATAGGGATAATTTCCATATGAACCAAGGCTTGAGGAGATGGTGTAATGACCTTATACAAACTTCCTTCATGAACTCCAATGACTCTAGCTTTGTTAATGCTAGAATATTTTCCCCAAACCAATACTTTTCCATCAACAAAATAAATTCTTTCACCCTTATCTTCTAAACAAGAAATAGAAAGTATATTCTTTTTCAAACCTGGAACATACAGTATGTTGTTGAGGCGCAGCTTCGATCCACTTTCCAATTTCAATGAGATTGATCCTAGTCCTTTCATAGCATAGCTTTTGTTGTCACCCAGTTCCACTGCATGAGAGGATGGCTCTCTTGATAGTGTATGTAGTTGTTTACTTTCTCCAGTCATGTGTCTTGTGTTGAAAAGTGTAACTAGGATCGGTCTTCATATTGACTATGTAATTATGTATTTGTGTAAAGAAGAAGACAAAGATAATAAAAATGTATTTTTGTTGTACTTGCTTCATGGGTTTCATGAGTAAGATTTTATTATAGGTCAATAGACTTCTTCTTGATGTCTATTAGGATTTTTCTTCTAGATATAAATGTAATTAAGAGTCATGAACATGAAGAGTCGTGTCAACAAAATATGCTCCAAGATCTTGTCATGATACCATGAAGAATGGCTCCTGTATGATGCACAAAGATAGCCCTTACATAAGCCTCATTAACGCTGGAAAATGAGCTCTCCTAGCCAGCCTATATGCAGTAGTGGATTCAACCCTCAATCATGTTGTTAGGTCGGCCTAAAAAGCAAGACATGAGCACTATATATATTAATGTGCTGTCACTCATTTGTAGCAAGAAGTTGCGTATGGTTTAGAGATGACAATAACATTAATAAAGGTCTGTTTATATGCAAGTTAAAGGGAAGAGATGCGGATCAATCTTGGGAACCATTCTATCATATAAAAAAAACAGATCTCTCTGATGTATCACAACGTTGGTAAGCGGACCTGAAATCAGGAAGAATTGCAGTCATACTACAGTGACAGATGCAGATTCTTGTGCGGGTATAATATAGAAGTAGATATGGATACAAGTGTGGACTCAAGAACAGAAAAAGGATGTGGACTGATAAGAAGAGAGTTGCGGTCAAGCCTGGGCATATTGCGGTCAAACTATAACTAGACCCAAGTATGGAAGCAATATATTATGTCATATAATGTGAAGTCAACAGGTCTAAGATAGATGTGTAAGGGCTATAATGAATTTTGAATTACAAAGTAAGGAAGGTAAATATGTGATTTCGCTTCCTACAATGAAAGTACTACTCCTTAAGTAAAGAAGATTCAAGGATATACCAAGTGAAGAATAAGATCTCGAATGATCTACTATCTAATATCTGAATCAGTGAGAAGAAGTGTTTGAAGATGAACTCAGTGCAAGTTAGTGCAGAAAAGAAGGATCAACATTAAAGGCAACCAGAGAAGCAGTGAGAAGATCTTGGAGGCATTCATAGGTCAAGGGTCTGAGTTTTGGTCATGATACTTGTCATTTGAAGATCCATAAGAAGAATTCCTTTTGGGTTTTCCTCTCCAAGAGGGAGAGGTTTTGCCCTGGCTCTAGAAGCCCAATTTTCTGTCTTGTGTATTTTGATAATTGATTTGATGAAAGACTAAATAAGCTAAAGAAGAGAAGACATATGTAACTCAAGTAAGCTCACAAGTAATTATCAATAAGAGAATTTGAATTAATCACCAGCCCTCTAAATAATCAACATCTTGATACTCCACTATCAATGATCCATGCATTGTCATCATGGAGAGATCCTGTAAGAGAAGCCAAAAGTCCTTGACCTTTGTCTTTAGTGAATAGATAATGAAAGAGCTTCTTGATCCATCTTCTAGTAGAGTTGATACCCATCCTTATGTAGTCCATCAATGAGGGAGATTCCATGCCAGCAATATGATCTTCAATCCTTCCTGACCTTAACTCTGATACCACGTTGAAGAATCAATGCAGTTATGTATTATGGTTTGATTCTTCGATCTTGATAATTACTTGTGATTATGTTGGCTTCTTTATCTTCTTTATTATCTTATCTTTTCATCAAGAAATTACCATATTATGTGTGTATGAAGATCAAAACAAGAGACACAATGATCCGAATGGAAAATGGCATCAACTCATGATATTCATTTACCCATGTTATCCATCTACCCATGGAATTTACCCATGGTATTGTAAATGGCATCAACCCATGGTATTCATCCACCCATGATATTTATTCACTCATGGTATTATAAGTGACCCATGGTATGCATCCACCCATGGTATTCATCCACACATGGGATTTACCCATGGTATTGGCCCATGGTATCCACCTATGGTATTGTATCTCAAAAAAGGCTATAAATAACAAGCCTCACTTTGTAAAATGACAGATTGTCCACCACAATGTAGCTTCTACAGTTATTCTCTGTTTTAATAAAACAAATTTCTTTGTGGTTTTATTTTTTTGTGTTCTCTCTTTTTTTCTGGCATTCTAATTTTGCAGCTCTTGTCAGATCTATTTCAAATTTTTAGATCTTGGGGGCCTCCCCCCAAGATCCGGATTAGTGGTATCAGATTCAGGTTATGCCTCCATGGGAGTGAGGGTTTAAAACATATTTCAATTTCAATGTTTTGCAGCAATCTTCAGCAAAATCCATGATTTTTTTTGGGCAGCGAGTTTTCAGATCAGATCTGAAACTTTTGGTGAAAATTTTGCAAAAACAAAGACCAGATTTGGATTCCTGCGAAAAAACACTCAAATTCAAAAAAAAAATCGGCCAAATTGGCGTTCGGATGAGGGAGATATCGCTGATTCAAAATCAGCAATGTGGAAGCAATTTTTCTGAAGACAATTCATGGACGGCGGCTCTCCTGTCATTTTTTGTAATTTTCAGTGAAAATTTCAGAAGAATGGATATAGATCTGAGCTCCTCCTGAAAAATCACCCAATTTCAAAAAAAAAATCGGTCGAATTAGAGTCTGGATGTGGGAGTTATTGTTGATTTAAAATCAACTATTTTTTCAAAAAATTTGTGACGTCGAGAAAGTTCCAGCGCGAATATGTGGGTCTAGAGTCTCCAGATAGTGGTTTCAAACACATGAGAAGATGCAGAATGATCATTCCATTTCCAAAAACATGTTATAATAAATATTCTGAGTTATATCGACAGAGTTATGCTCATTTTAAATTTGGAGCAGCATTCGGAGCGGGTTCCCTTTGAAGACGTGCCCTCCCACCCCGCTTTAGTAGGCACCTGCTTCACATTCATCAGTTTGATCATAGCAGCGTTCGGCTTGGGTTATTTGGAGACGTGCCCTCCCACCCCAAGCTATGTAGGCACTTGCTACTTCATCAACAATCAGCATCACAGTTATGGGTCAACTACACAAAATCATTTTCATCGAAGTCCATTTGCTAGGCCGCACACTGTTAGTCACACAGTTGGTCACAAGCATTACAGGGTATCTCTATCCTCGGATCTTCGTTTGTCATGGTTTTGGTTCATCCACAAACCCACACTTCATCGAAGTCCATTTGCTAGACCGCACACTGTCAATATCACAGTTGGTCACAAGCATTACAGGGTATCTCTATCCTTGGATCTTCGTTCATCATGGTTATGGGTTAACTACACAAAACCCTTCTCTTCGGTGGCTCTTCATATTCAACAAAGGCTTCTCAGGAGGGAACTTCACGCAATGGGGACCATTTCTTCTTAAGGAGGGAGGAATGATCTGAATGGAAAATGGCATCAACTCATGGTATTCATCCACCCATGATATTTATTCACCCATGGTATTATAAGTGACCCATGGTATGTATCCACCCATGGTATTCATCCACACATGGGATTTACCCATGGTATTGTAAGTGGTATCTACCCATGGTATTGGCCCATGGTATCCACCTATGGTATTGTATCTCAAAAAATGCTATAAATAACAAGCCTCACTTTGTAAAAGGACAGATTGTCTGCCACAATGTAGCTTCTACAGTTATTCTCTGTTTTAATAAAACAAATTTCTTTGTGGTTTTATTTCTTTGTGTTCCCTCTTTTTTTCTGGCATTCTAATTTTGCAGCTCTTGTCAGATCTATTTCAAATTTTTAGATCTTGGGGGCCTCCCCCCAAGATCCGGATCACACAAGATATAGGCACTATTCCAGGGCAATACCCCCTTCGAGGGGAAAACCCAATCAAGATAATTCTTCCTTTCAATAGTATTCTTTGAGCCTCTTCACCCTAGACATGAGCCAAACTTTCCCTCCACACCAGGTCACCTTCCCGATCTTCGACCTAACAACAACAACATCTAGTTACACACAACTTCACATATTTGCAGCAACAACTTCCAAACTTCAAAGAATTCGATCTCCCAAGAGAGATCCCAAAACAAAGATATTCCTTCACCAAAATTTCGATTTTCTCTTTCTCCCTTAGAGAGACCCAACTCACACTTCTTTTGCCTTTTTCTTCAACTTCGTACTTTTTCCCTTGATGCCGAGAGTTGCAGTGAAGTGGTGGACAAATGAATTCGACTTCCTTGTATATATAGCCTTCTATGGAATTCAAATTCCTTCCCTTGAGGCCAACTTGATCTCTTTAAGGCCGACTTGGTGTGGAGGGCTACTAAACCATTTTTGACTCGAAAACAAACCTAATTACATGATTCAAAAGCCCAAGAAGGGTCAAGATAAATCTGTAATGACTAACCTAGGAGTTCACAATTGGGAATTTATACTAAATATGACCCAAGCATAAAAACCCATGCTTTAATAAGTCATTAATAATAAAATAAATGATAATATAAATTATTTTTCTTCAATTCTTTTGATGATTACAATAAATATAAATTATGAAGAGCGAACCTAGTTACAATCTTCAAAATGTATTTGATAATTGCTTAATGAAGCAAATATAAAAGAAGAACATAAGAAAGTTAATAAGAACACATGAATATCACAAGTAATTATCATCATAAGAAAATATTTCTTCCTTTCTAATTTTCCAACAGCTTCAACAATTTTGATAGGTTCTAAAGATACACTATTGACAATTATTGACAAACAACATAAAAATATTTAAGCAATTGATGGATCAACTACAAGGAACTCCAACTCCATCCGGCCACTTCTTCCAAGTCAACAACAAAGCTGCACATTTAACTTTGGGAAAATTTTGTTGCAGAAAAATCTACTAAATTGGCCCAGTATTCTCTTTACCATCACACATATAGGAAAATATGTACAGAAAGGGTGGGCTTCATGTTTTATGAGTTTGTACATTAACAGATATTATGCTCATCAAATATGTAATCTTGCTTCCCTTGCATTAAAATTTTGACCATTTTGAAGCTTAGAGACATGCCCAAGGAAGTGCGGTTCAGTAATTTATGTAAATCTTTTATCCATGGATAACAGCAGCGAATGTTCAGTGAGAAATAGAGAAAATATTTGTCAATCACCCTTTCCATGTATGGCTTATGCTCCAAGAATATTAATACAAATGCAAATTGAATAGAATCTTCCATGCAATTTCCTAATCATGTATGGCTTATGCTCCAAGAATATTAATACAAATGCAAATTGAATAGAATCTTCCATGCAATTTCCTAATCAAGACGATGGCAACATTTTGACTGCATATTTAGTTTCTTTGATGACTTGTCCCTTTCAAAAAAGAGAAAACAACAACTCAGTAGAAATTTTATTGGGGGGTGGTGCCTTTTGCTGGTTCCCATGTAGTGAGAGAATTATTTACGATTCTCAAATCTACATCTCAACAGAAATATTTAAATTATAACAACAAAAAAAACAGCATGGATTTTCGCAAATATAATTAAGGAAGGTTAAGATGTCCCTTGAAAATCCTTTCATTGCAAACATTTCAATCAAACGCAGAAATGCCACCTTACAATGACATCTGTTGGTTGGATAAATTAGAATATTGCCCACACAAACTCGCCTTTGATTGCACTATGAAAAGGTTGCTTCAACCACTTCATTAGCTTGAGCTGCAAGTAAGCTATAGTCCTGTGTAAGATTTGAAATTTAAGGTGTAAGAGGTGGATCTTATAGCTTGCAAATAATGATCAACAAACCTACGCATGGCACAGATTCATAACCTTCATTAAATTAGGAAACTCTGAAGTGGTAATTAACAGAACAAACTCAGAGGTAGAGAGAGATCGAGTTTAAGAAAACCAGCGGATAAATTTTATATAAAATACCTATCTTCCATATGCTTCCAAGCATCATGCAAATAAAATGAAAACATTTATCTAACGGAGTGGGGAAAATCAATTAAATGCATTCTTGGAGTATGAACTCATATTTCACACTGATAAATTTTCAATGATTCTCCAAGTCATTGATGATTATTTGTTATGCAAGTTCTGACAGCATGCTTTACATAGCAGGACAATGAACAGCTGATTTATTGTTGCTATTATGTATATCCATGTTTGGAAGGTAATCATAGCACTTGGAAGAGATTTGGAACAGCTAAGATTGAGGTGAAAACTTAAAAGAACATGATGGAAATGGATTCATGCAAGGGTTTGTAATATTCCTAATTAGCCATTTTGCTAATTGGAAATATTAAATTTTGATAATTTTGTGTTTCCTAATGTTCAGCCAAAATAATGTGGGCCGGGGACCGACAAATTAGATTAAGGCAAACTATAGCCTTTTCCTATAGTAGAAAGACAAAAATTGCGGCTTTGGTGGGGACTCGACGAGCCAATGAGAAAGGATTGCGTCATCCTTGGTGGCAGTGCTGGGATTGGTCGAGGAAAGGCAGTGCAATAGTGGCTCGAGGAAGGGCAGCGCAGCTCTTGGTGGGACCCAAGTGGAACGTTGGGCTATCTTGGAAAAAAAGAGAAGAGGCAGCTCATTTTGTTCATTCATCTATCATCTTCTGAATTTGTCTTTTGACAGAGCACGCTTGAGCAAGTGCCAAGTCTGCCATTGTTGTTCAATAACTAAGTGTTCCTGAGTGGGAATCTCAACCTCTGCTTCGGGGGACTTCGCATCCCTGCCCAAGAGAGGAGATTTTACTTTTTCGATCCAGTGAGAAGTTGTGTGACTCATCCACAGCGTG
The DNA here is from genome assembly GCA_034641835.2 of Pinus albicaulis. NCBI lineage: Eukaryota > Viridiplantae > Streptophyta > Pinopsida > Pinales > Pinaceae > Pinus > Pinus albicaulis. Next base: position 813,544,133 of record CM076579.1, on the reverse strand, counting down.
ACTATCTTCAGAGACAACGTAGAGCAACCCCAGCAATGTAGCGACTATGCAGTGCTAAGAGGGAGATCATCCAGGAGCTGAGGAGCATAGGGAAAGTTGAATTGGGAATTGCTGGGGAGGTTGAGAGCTTCCTAACAACGATATTGCATAAATTTTGGGAACAATCTACAACAGAATTTCCAGGAGCACAGATTTATCCGACAACGCAGATTGCCAAGCCCAAGAGGGCCAATTTCTAGGGTTAGCCATTCCACAAATCCATTGCGGGTTATTATGGGTTTTGTGAGTAGAGACCGGGGTTAAAAGCCTAGAATTTTCTGAGCATTATTCCAGGCCCAACCAGCAGATCTAGAGGAGCAACAATTCTGGGCAGAACTGCGTAGAGCCAGAGCAACGCAGTGTACTCTTTGAGGGTGGATTCAACTTGCTTTCGAGGCTATCTTCAGCTTGCCTTAAGCAAGCCCAGGTACCATCATTCCAACACCCATACTATACACATTCACAACAAATTAATAAAATGGCTCAGACTTGATTTTTATGGCTCGAACTTCTGTTTTAATGGCATATTTTCTTTTGTTGTTGTTAATGTCTATTGATGCATTGTTATTATTGTTAATTTCCTATTAGGAATATTACAGTGGTATCAAAGCTCATAGACTTGGCTCAGCCCGTGGAGAGCAGCGTAGTCTATGACACTAGAAGACAAGAAGAATGCAATTTATAGAAGACATTGGTATAGGAGCAGAGAGAGGGAAATCAAAATCACTCCAGACCTTGTGGATAGAGAACTGGAGGCTAAGGAGAAGAGCATGGGGGACGCAGTAGAGAAACCGAGCAAAGAGGAGGAGTTTGCTCACCTCTTGCTGAAGGCAGTGCAAGGTCTCTCCAAGAATATCAAGGAGATGGGACACCGGAGCAACAATGGAAGCAAGGGAAAGACAGTCCAAGCAAAGTTCCAAGTAGGAGAAGAATCTGACCTTCACAACACCAGGCATCACAAAACCTACATATGCCTACAATGCCTTACACACCTCCACAATCTACTATACCCACATTCTTAGCCTCAGGAGGAGGAGGAGGACCTCAGGAGCAGGAGGAGACCCCCTATGGAGAGTATTTCATTGAGTACCAGTCTTATGGCCTAGAGTTTGGGAGGGCCATCACTTTCAAAGATTTCTGCCAACTGAAAGGCAACAACAAACCCAAGGGACAGACTAGAGGAGGCTTCACGCAGGGAAGTGACTTGCAGCGTACTATGGGAAGTCTATTTCTCCCAACTTTTGATGGCTCTTCTAAGAGTTCAGTAAAGGCATGGGTGGAGAAGCTAGATGTGTACTGCATCTAGATGGTGAAGCCCACAATTGGTGGTACCATGGGTTGACTACGCTGGGTCACGCAGGGGTGACAACGTATGATGATTTCACTAGGTGAGTGCTTGAGAGGTTTGAGAGGAAGGACCCGGAGGAGTATTTCGGGGCGCTGACCAAGCTCAAGAAGACTGGGAACACAGAGGTGTACATTTCTTAGTTCCTGAGGTTATCAGTGATGGTTCCAAATTTGTCTGAGTCTAGGAGGATCTACATGTTTGTGGAGGGATTGGCAGAACCATTACAGGGCTTAGTGAGGTCTAACGGACCTGCTACGCTATAGGATGTAGTGGGAGGGCTAGAGATTTGCGGATTCCCTACCCAGGGCTAGAGCACCACTGCCCAACATACTGAGATTCTAGCAGAAGGGAAGAGACATGAGAGATCCACCCCCAAGAGGAAACCAGGGCTGGGGGCAACTAGATGATGACACCAGGAGGGATCTTCGGAGGAAGAAACTCTGTTTCACTTGCCAGAAGCCATGGGCACCAGGCCATAGGTGTGCATCAGGGAAGGCACACTATATAGAGGTCTACTCAAACAGTGATGGGGATGGGGAGAATTACTTTGCGATGAGAGGAGAGGATATTGCAGCACCCTAGGAGGGAGGGCCGCCACCTCCACCCCCACTGACAACAGGAGGGTCTGCGTTTGCACCTTCAGGAGGGGTCCTCGCATCACTGTCTGGGGTACCCAAGTATCTGACCTTGAGGATCCGGGGGACAGTACCAGGGCAGCGTGTCTCGATGTTAGTGGGAAGTGGAGCCGCGCATAACTTCATCGATGCTCAAATAGTGCAGAGGAGGGGCGACGTGTCTCGGTGTTAGTGGACAGTGGAGCCACACATAACTTCATCGATGCTCAAATGGTGCAGAGGAGGGGCAGCGTGTCTCGGTGTTAGTGGATAGTGGAGTCACGCACAACTTCATCGACACTTAGATGGTGCAGAGGAGGGGCAGTGTGTCTCGGTGTTAGTGGACAGTGGAGCCACACATAACTTCATCGATGCTCAGATGGTGCAGAGGAGGGGCATCGCTACAGAGGTGTTTGAGGGGTTTTCAGTGTTGGTGCCGAGATATAGGACCATGTAGTGCACACGTTATGTCCCAGCACTGATTGTGACCATGGGGAACTATTCCATGACCGACCACTTCTTCATGGTTGACATTCCGGACACCAAGATAGTGTTGGGAGTCCAATGGCTCTGCACACTTGGCAGGGTCACCACTGAGTGGAAGAGACTGGAGATGGAGTTTTTGGATTAGGAGGGCAAGCTAGTGTTGCTGAGAGGTATGCACTCATATCAACCACAAACAGTCTTAGCTCACAGGATGTAGGCCGACTTGAGGCATGGAGATATAGAGTGGGTTGTAGAGTTGAGGATCTTTGAGGCTTGGGGGTGACCAAGCCACCACATCCGGAGATTCAAGCTATTCTTGACAATTACCCTGTAGTATTTGGGGACATACCACCAAGCCAGCCACCTGACCATGGATTTGAGCATACCATTGAGTTGGAGCACAGGGTGCAAGTCGTGATCACTACCCCCTATAGGCATCCTAAGGCCTACAGGGATGAGATTGAAAGAGCCATCCATGAGCTCTTAGCATTGGGCCACATCAGGCCTAGCTCCAGTCCTTTTGCTTCTACAGTTGTCCCGGTGAAGAGGATTTAGACCATGGGGTAGTGGTTCTTCATGGTCATTTTGTTCACGTATCATGTCTGAAAAAGGCCTTGGGACAACAAGTGACAACAACAACTGAGTTGCCTCCTATGGATGATGAGGGGCACTTGGTAATTCAGCCAGAGGCCACTTTGGACACCAGGGAGAGGCACTTGAGGAGCAGGTTGGTCAAGGAATTTTTGATCAGATGGAGGAATTCAAATTCAGATTCCTGATCTGAATTTGTCTTTTGACAGAGCATGCTTGAGCAAGTGCCAAGTCTGCCATTGTTGTTCAGCAACTGTGTGTCGAGTGCCTGCCCAAGGGAGGAGATTTTACCTTTTTGATCCAGTGGGAAGTTGTGACTCATCCACAACGTGACTATCTTCAGAGACATCGCAAAGCAGCCTCAGCAGCGCAGTGACTGCGCAGTGCTGACAGGTAGATCATTCAGGAGATGAGGAGCATAGGGAATTTTGAGTTGGGAATTGATGGGGAGTCTGAGAACTTTCTAACATGGATATTGCATACATTTTGGGAGCAGTTTGCAGCAGAAATTCCAGGAGTACAGATTTATCCAGCAGCGAAGACAGCCAAGCCCAAGAGGGCCAATTTCCTGGGTCATCCATTCCACAAATCCTTCGCGGGTTATTGTGGGTTTTGTGAGTAGAGACTAGGGTTAAAAGCCTTGAATTTTCTGAGCATTATTCCAGGCCCAACCAGCAGATCTAGAAGAGCAACAACAACATTTCTGGGCAGAACTGCGTAGAGCCAGAGCAGCGCAGCGTAATCTTTGAGGGTGGATTCAGCTTGCTTCTGAGGCTATCTTCAGCTTGCCTTGAGCAAGCCCAGTTGCCATCATTCCAGCACCCATATTGTACACATTCACAGCAGATTAATAAAATAGCTCAGACTTGATTTTTATGGCTCCAATTTAAGTTTTAATGGCGTAATTGCTTTTGCTGTTGTTAATGTGTATTGATGCATTGCTATTACTGTTAATTTCCTCTTAGGAATATTACAGGGTTGATGTCTAAACAAAATTGCTCAACAATGAAATATATATATCCTGCGTAGACATTATGGCATATTCCAGGTACCACATGAGAAAGGAAAAAGACACAACATGGATGGAACACCTCACACCGAAAACATAGGAAAACGATGAAACTTGGAATTATAATTCAGTGTAAATGCAAACCTACTCGAGCAGTAGAGGACTGTGAGAGAACAATCTTGTCTACACTGGTTGACTGGACAAACACCCCTCTCATTGGGAAAGCTATATATCGAACCTCCCATGGAGTCCCTCTAATGGTTATAGCTCATCACATAAAAAGACGATTTCTCACATGTGCTGCCATATATCTTAGAGAATCTTCCCATGTTTGGGTAAGATATCAGGTTTGCACAGACAAGGCAGTCCCCCAATCCATTACATGTCACAGTCAGAGATAAAGACAAATAAACATCATAGATGCATAGACCAAGCTTAACCCAGTCACAGTGACAACAATTAAAAAATGCATAGGCAAGCCATTACACTTTTTGGGTCACCATGTGATCATCAATGCTTCACTAAAATAAAATCATGTACACAGTATTCACCCACTCAGTATATGAACCTAGGTTCCTTTCTTCTATGGCTCATGATGATGAATAGATGCATGCAATAACATTTATCATGCAACATGTACATATGGATCTAAGAAATGAGCCACATGCTACCATCATCATTTCTAACCCATAACATAATAAACTGTAAGGACACAATATTGGATTGATGAAGATAAGGAACTCGCCTATCAAAAATCACATCTGGTCAAGAAGCCAATCTGGTTACACAGGCAGATTGACATTTCTAAATGTACAGAAAAGAATGTTACGACCCTGCGTTATAGAAATAGTAAACAATGTTCCCGGAACATGCATTTTTAATATCTTAGAAGGTAGCTTTAATGCAAAAAAGGATTAATTTTTTTATAGTAAAAATATTAATTTATGGCAAGCCTACATGAGGACAGCTGGCCTTATTTAATAGATGTCACTACAATTGCATAACTGCTAAGGTAGATCATGTTTAATATACTATCCAGATTCCATCCTACAACAAGTTAAGGCTGCCTTAATGACAGCTGAGCTAATCTAAAGGGCAAGGTATATGGAGCTAAATGTTTAAGAAACGCCACTACCATTTTCCAATGAATAATCAAGGATTTTCTCTCTTATCTAATCCACACCATTCCTGAGTCCTAACTGCAGCAAATTCAGTACTAAACAATAAAAATAATAAACTTCTTGGTAATTTGAGCAATTTGACATATGACCACAGAGTAACTTCTGTATTTACGTCCAATATTCTCCTCTAGTTACTTGCCTTTGGAGACCAATTAATGGGTCATCACTCTTCTATGGTGTTCTGTTCTAGTTTCCAGAAAATATTCTCTAGTCAACAGAGGCTGTAGAAAAGAGACCATAGGAGAGTGACTGATAACAAAGGCCCCCAAACTGTTGTAATCCATAATTGCATCAAGCAGACCATTCATTATTGCCATGCATCGTTTTCCTGCCAAAATGTCTTGTATGCGGGCTGCTGTGAATAATTGCAGGTTGTTACTGTTAGAAAATCAGAAAGGCAAAAAGATTTTCTTTACTATGATAATTACTTGTGATTTTCTCATGTTCTTATTAACTTTCTTGTGTTCTTTTATCTTAATTCATCAAGCAATTACCAAACCATGACACAAAGCTCAAACACACCAGATGTAAGTGGACAAACAAGCCAAAATCCCAATCTAGGGGAAAACCCAGTCAACAACTCTTCCTTCAATAGTTTCAAGAGATAATCCAAGATTCCTTCACCTAGACACAAACTTCCTCCAAACACCAAGTCATCCCTTTCCTTCTTTGCAGATGATAACCTTCCAATAATCCTTTGCAACAACAACTTCGACCTGGCAGCCGCAACTTCGACCTAACAACTGGCAGCAACAACTAAATTTTGACCTAGGTGCAGCACTTAGTACTTTGACCTTGAAGCAACACTTCGACTTTGAAGCAACACGTCGACCTTGAAGCAGCTCTTTTACCGTGAAGCAGTGTTTCGATCTTGTTGCAGTAGCCCAGAAAATCCACACGTGGGATAGATAGATTCCCTAGAAACTATGATCCTGCAATACATCTTCCTCTAATGAAATTTCATACCGTTCTGCTGCTTCTTCTTGTATCTCGAACTTGTGTGTTCCAAATGAATTGAACTGCACTGTATATATATCATTTTCTGGAGTTCGAATTGTTGATAAATTAGGGCGTTTAAAAAATTTCTCCATCATGATAATTACTTGTGATTTCATTATGCTTCTTTCACTTAGATCTTATCTTTTGTTACATTATTATGTTCTTCATCAAGTAAATTATCAAATGCACAAGGGACGCTAAATTTAGGCTTTCAAGCCAGGGCCAAAACCTCTCCCTCGTGGAGAGGAAAACCCGAAAGTAATTCTTCTTATAGATCTTCAATTGACAAGTACCATGACCATGACCCTTGACATAAATATGCTTCCAAGACCTTGTCACTGTTCTTTCTTTTCTCCTTAGGTTGATCTTCCTTTTTCTGCACTGTAGTGCACCAGTACTAGGGAGACTCGGTCCCTAGTATAGCAGTCCCAAACGATGCACTATCTTTGTTGCCTTCCTTTGCTCTAACTTCAGCCTCCTAGAGATACCTTCTTTCTGCACCCAAGTCCGAGATCCTTTGCTATAATCCTTTGACTGAAATCACCTTCATTTCATTCCCAAGATCATACTGTGGTAACCCTTCTCTGAATGTTGTGTATTACTTCGGCCCTTATCTGAGATATCCGAGACCTTAAGACTGAACCTTGTAGATCCTGTAGCCATGCAGACTTGCCCTATTAATCTTCTCTCCACACAGATGATCCTCTACACTTCGCACTGTACTTTGCATCTATTACAGACCCTTTCCTTCACTGAAAAATCTCATATCTCAGATCCTTCCTTCACTGACTTGTCTTCTTTAGGCACCCAGAAAACACATACTTTCTCACCGAAATCTCAGACAGATCCGAATTGTTCTACCTGTCATTTGAGCGTAGTCCATATGGGTATTTATAGTGGTTTGCCAGTAATAATAAGCCAACTTGAGTTGTTCAATCTCTGTTTTGAGGCCGACTTAAGGAGATAGTGACAAGGTCTTGGAGCATACAGTTTCATCAATAATTTGTCTTTTACATGAGTGTAACATGACTTCATATACATGACTCAAATTATATTTATGACGAGACAAATTCCTATAGACATCAAGAAGAAGTCTTTGCCCTATAATAAAAACTTCTTGATCATGAAACCCATGAGGCATGCATTACAAAAATACATTTTATTATCTCTCTTCTTCATTACATAAATTCATAATTACAAGTCATTATGAAGACCGAACCTAATTACACTTTCCAACACTCCCTCTTAATTAGGGAGGTATTCATAATGGCACATCCTAACTCTCAATCTAAAGAATCTCATAAGAAGAATTCGATTGGTAATCCATCTGTTGTAGCATCATATTAACCAGCATTGTTCCAGTGCAAGGCCTTGACTAATAGCTCCATCTCTCTACGAGACCATAACCTACAATGCTGGTGAGACCAATGATTATAGACACCATCATCATTGTCTCCAAGGTACATACTCCACCTGGGTGTTCACCAAGTATGACCTCCTAGGACTATTCTTACCGGGATAGCTAATTCTCAAAGAATATACGTCCTTTGTAATATTCGTAATTTGCGACAGCAAATTGGAATATTCTATTTTGTTTATTTTGCCACCTATAGTTTGTAAGTAAATAAAAAGTGAGTAAAGAAGGTCTAAACTCACTTAAATGAAATAAGACATCCACCTAGTAGCACAACGTTGTGACTTAAGTGGGAGTCAAGGGGGGACCCAACACCACGTGGAGGAGGGGGACTATGGACACTCTAGAATTTTCTCCAAGCTTCTATGCAGATAAGGATGAGAATGTGGATAAGGATGAGGACGTGGAGGAGAGAGAGAGGCTACATTTGGTTTTGGAGGGAAACCAACACTATAAAAGATGGAGGAGCCTCCTCATTTGGGGCATGCTTGGATATTTGGTTGATTGATTATTGAGTGGGACATATTGTCTTCTCTTTGGCACACTCGCTGTTTAGCCCGTCTGCTGCACTGCTTAGTGCACCGAGTGTCTCCGTGCGGAGATCTCACCCTTAGCCCCGGGGGACTTCGAGTGCCTGCTCGGGCAAGGTTATTTTCTTAGCATCATCCTCCATTACAGCATTATTGCTGCAGCAACGTAATTCTGTGTTGTAGGGTGTTGCCGTGGTGACTTTGCGACACCACCTCCTTCTCTTATTTTTCAGAGGGAGAGTCTTTCTTCTCTTTGGAGGATTAGATTGGGAGACTTTGGAGCTGATTTGCAAATCTTGGCACTTGGCCAAAGAGTTTTATTCCACTACTGCGCAGTCTCTCTCAGTTACTGCGTTATGGTATATCTGCAGTGAGGGTTTGCCGGTTGATTTGTGGGGAAGATCTCAAGTGTAAGGATCAGCCTTCCACTTGAAGATCTATTGGAGGAGGTATACTTCAATTGCTCATCATATTCAGCCTTCTCTATTTGGATTTAGTTTGGAGTTGCAGTAGCTGCCCAGCAACTCCGGCATTTTTGTTGTATTGTGCATTTAAACCAATCCCTTGGAGGATTGAGTTATTCTTGCTTATAAGGGTTAGAGCTTTGCTCCCCTATTTTATTTGGGCCATCTATTATCATATCTGTGTGTTGGAGCAACATTCTATCTTAGACTGTGTTTTTCATAGCCTGGTTTTATGCAGAAATAGCAGTGTTATTCATGATCATGTACTTGTGTTGTTGGAGCTTGTATTGCTTCTCTTGAGAGGTTGCTTCCTCAAGATTTGTACTCTCTCTTACTGCTATACATTATTATTGGCTATATATGCATCTTCTGTCCCATAGCTGCTGCAGAAAATGCTGTAGGGTTTCTGGTTTATTCTCTTGTCTTGCGGCACATCATTCTTGAGGGGTTTCTATATAAAACTGTTGTTTATCCTTGCTGAAAGCCTATTCCATGCTCCCAAACCCATTCTCTGATTATTTATAGTGTTATACATCATATTACTTCAGAAAATACGCTGCCCTTGCTTCAGAAAATTTTTGCATATTCAAAGTCTTGGGAAATCAGGGTTTTATTTGACTAGTCGGGAAGGAGGAACTGTTTAACGTAGCAAAACGCCTTTGTTTGAGCTGAAATTCGACATGGAAGTCCCTCTTGACCTATTCTAACATATTCCAGAACCTTGACCCGTCATTTTACGCAAAGCTCCTTATTCACTCATTTTAGGGCCAAAATCCTCACTTTTCCCCACCTTTTTGCCCTTAAAAGTTGAGTAAAGGTTGCTACTGCTATTTATTTTGGTTGCTGAACATTTTCAGAGATATGATATGATAGTTGAAGCCCTCATACCTGAAGAATGATTTTTCTGGCATGATCTGCTGAAAATTCCATTTTTGGGATATTACATCCTTTCACGACTACTCTTTCCTTGGATTCCCTAATACACCCTCCAAAGAGTATTGAATGCTAGATGATTACCCAATCCTCCATTCTGTCTTCCCAGGTGAAGACCAGAATGTCGTGTCTATCTCTCCCTCTTAACTAGGGAGGACATATTCCACAAAGGAATGTACTCATTCCTATACATGGATTGTACCTAAGCTCCCTCTTGGCTTAGGAATTACCAAGTTTCTTCCAAGTAAGAAACTCATTACTAGGCTCCCTCTTAATTAGGGACCTACAGCAGCAATGATGAAAACACCCATCTGCTCATGAAGAACTCCTTCCGTTGACGTGACGAGCCTTCATCTTTGGGATCTCTTCATTAGGGCACCGATTCTCCATCACTTTTATCCATGAGTCATGTCTTCAGAAAGTGATCCATCAATATTCTGGTCTAGCTTCATGTCATGCTACTCTCTTTCGGACCATATTCCTTTCAATGATCTTCCATCCTGTCATATGGTTATCAATTGTGGAAAACATATACTTCCCTTTGGTAGCCCTGCATAAGCTTCTTCAAATATCATTCAATTATAAATATGAATACTTAAATCAAAAGTTACATTAGTGATGATCTTTCACCATAACATCTTTCTTGTAGGCATCTACATCCTTCGTACAGATTGAAATCTCTAAAAGATATGTATTGTCAAGGGTCTTATCTTTTCCAGACTTCTAATCAAAGTCTACATATCTTCCCAGGAGATTTTCTAGTCAAGTCTTCTTGGCTTCCTTGGATATTTACTTCCTCTTTTCATAATTGCACTTTCTCAATATCTCTTCCTTTTTCTTTCTCCACACAATTTTATTCCCAGGAGCTTCCAATCAGATTTCCTTAATAGTTTCCAATCATCTCATACTTCATATGAGAATATATTATGTTCATTTCATCTAGTGCGAACCATGCCTTTTGGCATCCTTTTAGAGGAGGAGATCCCTTTCCTTTGATCATGCTTCTCACGATAGAAGTAGTGATCCATGTTACCTGCAACCATACGACATGACATTATAATATTAAATACAGCCATACATACCTTGTTTACCTTCAGGTCGTGTAGTATTCTTTCAGCAGCTTCCTTGATTGAAGTGTCTTCAATCCCTTGATTTGCTTCATCTCTTATGTCATCATACCATCATTCCATGAACTCCACAAGTTGGAGTTCCCGATGAAACAGTTGCTTCTTCTTTAGATTGGTGAATCTTTTGATAAAGATTCCACCAGAGAATCTTGAGGATCTTGAATATCCTTATGTTGGCAAATGTTTCCTTTTGATGTATGATGAGCCTTGTCGTGGATGACTTCTTCGATGAGGTTCCCAAGATCTATATCTTTCATATTTGATTGCTATGAGCTTTGTTCTTCTTGTCTTCCATGATTCCTCATGGTGATGTCACCTCGCATCTATTTGTTGTAGTCATATCCTATACAGGATTTAGGAGCCATGAAAAGACCTTTTGTGAGGGAGACTATCTTAACCGTAATAGAGATCTTCTACTCCCTCTGTTCTTGAACTTCCTTTCTTCAGCTTCCTCCATCCTTTCCGGTGATATGAGCTTTCTTCCCATAATATCTGAGTCCTTTAACTTCCAACATTCTTACCCTCAACTTGTCTTCTTCTATCTAGCATAGAAGCCACAAGTTGTTAGATAAGATAACTTTCTAGACCCATGGTCATTTGTTACCTTTCCATCAGACCAGTGATGATTATTCTTTTATCATATCCCAGATCTCACAATTGAGATTCTATATGACCTTCTTTACTGCATCTTCAAACATATCTTCTAGCTTATCATATATTTCTTTAATGTCTCCATGTAATATCCCCAATTATCAATTCTACTAATTAGAATATTAATTTTTGATAAATTTTCATGTGTCTACTGTCAAGCAGAAATAAGGTGGGTCGGGACCCACAATTAGTAATTAAGGGAAAAACTACAACCTACTCCTATAGTTCACAAGGAAAACTTGTGGCCATAGAAGGGTCCATGTGGCCAGCATTCGATTTGGAGGCAACTCCCTAGGTGGCAGCGTGGGAGAGGCTCTATGGGGGTAGCGCTGTGAGTCGCTGGATGAGGGTACTACATAGTCCATGGTGGGCCCATGGGAACGTTGGGGCTTCAATTGATGAAAGGAAGTGAAGGCATCTCATTTCCTCATTCATTCATGTTCTATTTTGATTTTCATCTTGACATGGCCCGCTTATGCCAGTTGCCAAGTCTCTCGTGTTGTTTAGCACACGAGATCTTCTAGCGAAGAACTCAAACTCTACCTCGGGGGACTTCGAGTGCCCGCTCAGGAGAGTAGTTCCACAATTTTGGTGAGGAGTTGATATAACAGCAACAACAAGAGTGCGAGTCCCTTCAGGACTGTGTAGAGGCAATAGAGACTACACAGTGATTGTGCAGTGCAGTCTATAGGAATTGCCAGGAGTGAGTGAGAGAAGAGGAGTTCAACCGGAGGATTTGGAGGGGAGGCTAGCCACCTCTTACCAGGGATTTTGGCAACATTTTGGAGACATCTACCAGCAATTCCAGCCAGGGATCGAATTCCCCAGCAGGTGGGCGAGCCAAGCCTAAGAGGGCTAATTTCCGAGGTCAAAACTAGGACGAACCCTTTCTGGGTTTTTCTAGGTTTATTGAGGAGAAGCCAAGATTAATTTGGCTGAATTTTCTAGGCAGGTTTGAGGTGTCAAAAAAAAATCCTAACTCAGCCAGTAGCTAGTGGAGTTAGGGGAAAATAGGGCCAAAATTCCGAGGTTGACATTTGGCCAATTCCTTTGCGAGCTTTTGTGGGTTTTGTGAGTAGAGTCCGGGGTTAAAAGCCCGAAATTTTCTGAGTAGTGGAAGCAGCCAAACTAGTAGTCCGAAGTCAGCCAGCAACAACATTTCTAGGCAGAGCAGCAAAGCACCAGAGCCACGCAGAGCCAGTTGTAGAGAGTCATTTCAGCTTGGGTTGAGAAGTATTTCGACCTGCCTTGAGTAGGCCCAGGCGCACCTATTCCATCACCTCTTTTGTACTCAATTCTTGACATAAATAAAATGGCTCAACTCATCTTTTGGCTTCATTTTTTCATGTATTGATTGTGCATTTAGTTTTGCTATAGTTTTAGTCTATTAGTGCTTGTATTACTATAATTTTCCCTTTGGGGATATTATAGTGGTATCAGAGCTCATAGACTTGGCTCAACCTGTGGAGCACGCAGTCTATGACACCAAAAGATACGCAGAACATTACCCACTAAAGGCAGTAGATGTGGCAAATATGGGGGAGTCAAGGAGCAAGGGGAAGCAGCAATTGGTAGCATCTTAAAGGCCCTAAATGATTTAGCCAAAAGACACAAGGGAATTTTGGAAAGACTCAAGCAACATAATAGGGATAAGAGTATCCATCATGAGTTCCTATTTGGGGAGACTTCAGGGGTCTCACAATAGTGTGACCACCCTTTACCAGCCACTTACCCGCCAGCCTTTAGTAGGCCAACCAGGACCATGATGCCTACATTTTTACCTTCAGTGCCGAGTGAGCAAGGTAGACAACATGATCATATACCCATGGGAGATTATTTCCAAGAATGGCAGTCCATGGGGGAAAACTTCAGAGCAGCTTTGTCCTTTAGAGATTACTGCCAGCTCAAGTAGGGTGAAAAAGGAAGGAATAGTGAGGGGCCTAGCACACAGAGCTCAGAGTTGCATCATACCATTGGGAGGATACCTTTTCCCACCTATGATGGATCCACCGAGTGCACAGCTCAAGATCGAGTGGAAAAGTTGGATACCTTTTTCCAGCTTAATCGAATAACAGAGGGGGAAGCCATCAAAATGGCTACCTCACACTTGGAGGATGAGGGCACACAAGATTGTGGAGAGCTCATAGATACACCTAGTGTGACGCAGGAGTCACCCTTGTCGGAGACTCCCTTGACCGCTCTGTTTGACATCATAAAGGAGAGAGTGGAACATACACCCATAGGGCCATCCATTGATGAGGTGCCATGGGAGATAGTGGTTTTAGATGATGGTCGCGCACAATAGTTTCATCAGTTCTAGGCAAACCTTCTAGCATTGAAGGAGAAGGCCATGATAGTGCGAGAGGCTATTCTGCAATAGAATGAGGGGTTGGGGTCATGAGACTAGTTTGTGCCGAGCCAACAGCCAAACTAACTCACATTGGGGAGCGATTGAATTCCCTAATGGTCCAATTAGAATGCACATTAGGGCATTAGAGCATCCCTCTTCAGACATACATAGATGGGGCTTGTAGCACTAGTAGGTTGCCTCTGCACATTGTTGAGGGAGAGGTAGAGTCACCTCGACAGATTTTGGGTGTTGACCGGGATGGTGAGATGAGGTGACATGAGCTGCGTTGTAATATTCCTAATTAGCACCGCTAATTGGAATATTTGATTTTTGTATAGTTTTGCTACCTATAGTTAATTAATAAATAAAAGTGAGAAAAGGGGGGCTAACTCACTTAAATAAGATAAAGTGTTTCCCTAGCAGATGCAACGTTATAACTTAAGGGGGAGCCTTGGGGGTCCACACCACGTATGAGAGGAGGCTCACGTAGCCTCTAGAAGCTTCTGTGCAGGCCCATGAGGAGCACGTGGGAGAGAGAGGGACCACGTAGGGTTTTGAGGAGGGCCAGCGTTATAAAAGGAGGGAGAGCTATCTCATTTGGGGCATTATTGATATTGTTGATGATATTGAGCTAGACTTCTATCTACTTGAGCACGCTGGCTGTTTAGTCGGTCTGCAGCACTGTTTAGTGCGACTGAGTGTCTCCGGTCGGAGATCTCACCCTTGGCCCCGGGGGACTTCGAGTGCCTGCTCGGGCAAGGTTTTCTTGGGTGGCAGAGAGATTTCCCGCGGTTGTTTTGTTGGAGAAGTTTTCTTTGATGGTGGAAAGCTTCAACCGCAGTTCGAATTAACGGAAGAGAGTACGAGTTTGAGTTGTTCATTTCATTGGTAGAAGATTTTTGAGAAATTCGAGCCTATTAAATTGTGGAGGGTGTTCGTTTATCATTTGGTGAGTTTTACGAGGTTATTGTTGTTCAATCTATTTCGATTGGTGTACGCGATTCTTGGAGAAGGCAGCGTTTTTCTATTTTTTCTAGGAGAGGAGTTTCCGGGGGTGATTTTAGGAGGTGATAGTTTTGTTATATGGTTACAGGTTTTAATAAGGTGGTGAGTTCGGGGTGGTGCCTGGAATTTAAAATAATTAAGCGAGGAGATCAGCCCCTAGCTTCAGTTCATTCCAGCAGCAGCAGTTTACGGCAGTTCTTCCAGCAGCTAGGATGCAGTTTCTTGTAGCAGCCATTTCCTGTTTTTCTGAGAGGGTTCTTCACTTGCCTTGAGCAAGGATAGGTGCATTTATTCTGATTATCCATTGTATCTCTTTATATTCTCAGATTAATAAAATGGCTTAGCATTTCCGACATTTTTATGTGTATTTTCCTTACGTTCTATTTTCGGCATTTCCTATATTGTCGTATGCTTGTATTGCTGTCTATTTCCCTTTCGGGATATTACAGTGGTATCAGAGCATAGTTCTGGCTCAGCCTGTGGAGCTGGCTGTCTATGGAAAATATGAGGATCACAATGCCTACATTCTTACCTGAAGTACCGAGGCAACATGGTCGTATACCTTTTGAAGATTATTTCAGAGAATGGAAGTCCATGAGGGAAGACTTAAAAGCAATTCTGCCCTTCAAAGATTACTGTCAGCTCAGAGAGGATGGAGTTTCTAGCATACAGAGTTCAGATTTGCAGCGTACTACTGGGAGGTCACCTCTTCCCATGCATGAGGGATCCACTAGTCCCTGTGAGTCTAAGCCCAAGAGGACCAGAACGGTGAAAGGGGATAGTTATTTCTTTTTCAGATCTAGAAAAGATACATCCACCTTTGAGGAGGTCAAGAAGAATGAAGAAAAAGAAGAGGAAGTACCATGCGCTTCCAATTCTAATCGAGAAAAAGAGATCACATCACCTCTTGAGGAGGCTTGTGGAAACACTGTCACACTTGTGGAGGAGCAGCCACATGCATCGACAGTTGGGGCAGCCAACACTTTTGAGGATGGGACTCTTGTAGGTCAAGGGTCAAATCTCATTGCTACTATAGAGCAGCCTGGTTGCACTGCGCTGTGCAACATGGAAACACTCAAGGAGGAATCGAACCATCATTCTCATGAGCCATTGTTGGAGTGTACATTGCACTTGGAGGATGAGGGCACATAGGATTGCAGGGAGTCTGAGGTTACACCTAGTGTGACACAGGATTCACCCTCATTGGAGACCTCCTTGGCCATGTCGGTTGATGTGGTAGTGGAGAAGGTAGAGCCTACCTCAGTAGAGCCATCCATTGAGGTGATGATCGGAGTCGTGTCCGAGTCTTCAGGTGGTAGCAGCACACGACAGATGGGTGAGGCGATAGGAGGTGTATCCACCTTCGATGAGGCACTAGCAGGTACAGAGGTATTGGATGATGGTCGCAGACAGCGGTATCATCGGCTTTGGACGGACCTTCGAGTTTTGAGAGGGAAGGCCATGTCAGTACGAGAGGCCATTTTGTTACAGGACCAGGAGCTGGAGGGTATGAGAGTGACTTGTGCCAAGTCGGCGGCCAAGTTGGTCCGCATTGGGGAACGACTGGATTCCCTGATGGTACAATCAGAGGGCACGTTGGAGCGTCAGATCATTCCCCTTCAGGCATGCATGGATGGGACTAGCAGTGTTGTTAGGTCATCTCTTCCCGTTGGAGAGAGAGAGGCAAAGCCACCTAGTCAGATCTCATATGTTGACTTGGATAGCGGTATGAGGCGATCAGAGTTGCACAGGGTACAGCATCCACATGTTGAGGTTGGATGGCGAGAGATTTTGAGTTGGTACTCGGTGGAGCGGGGTATGGAGATAGTGATGGACCTGAGTGTAGCTCAGCAGTTTTTTCTATGCATGGGGAACACAGGAACCCCAGATTGGCATTGGGATCCAGGTGGGATCACCTATCGTTTCCCAGGCAGGTCGGTTGACTATGTCTTGGAGAGTACAGTAGGCCTAGTAGTAGAGCATGTGCAGTTTCGGTCAGCTCTAGTGGCCAACCAATTTATGGGCAGACTCCCTAGGTTGTCTTGGCATGACATTCATACACGGGATCACGGGGTGGACAGCACACCTTGGTAGGAGCTTGTCGGAGGAGGTGGCATTGGCAAGCCACCAGATGGCACCTTGTATGGGGCCAAGGATTCTTCACCGTTGTGTGGGGCACAGAGGACGCAGCGGAGCCGAGCAGTGGTGGTAACACCACTGACACACAGGGAGATTCACTTCTCGGACCCCTTGAGGAGGATTTGGAGTGACGATCCTTTCGTCGGCAGGTATAGTGATACGACGGTGGAAACGATGTTACCGATTGGTGGTAGTCCGACATGTAGAGGCACAGCTCTAGGTCATCACATCCAGGGATGTGTGGGAGCCTCTAGCATTGAGCGGTGGATTGTCGGTGGACATGGAGTAGCATGGTGGTGTACCATAGTGTGTGGGACGGCATTGTGGAGTAGGAGTATCCTACATCACATTGTGAGCATGCGGAGAGTGACCGATGCCTGGACACAGTCAGGGCACGAGATGGTACAGGGTGCTACAGCAGTAGCACATGGTATCCAGCAATATACCGAGGTATGCCTCAGTGTGCAGTGGCATGTTGAGGAGTATATGGATGATCAGTGGTATGCGAGGGCATGCAGTGCTGCACAGCAGGGTCTTAGAGCATTGCTTCCAGGGAGACTCACGGACAGGGACATTGGGCTTACCTTTTGGAGTAGTTCACCCAGGATCGATGGGGAGACAGATGAGCGGTACTTGACGGTACCTGTGGGGACTCACACACCTGACCCTCTTCTACATCACTCACGGGCACAACCGATTTTGTTGTTGTCCTTCGGCACTTTGGGCATGAGCAGCAGGGTATGCGAGGCACAGCCAATATGTTTGGATGGCCCTCAGCACACTAGGCGAGAGACTTCTCAGCAGTGGCACTGGGTTAGTGTGCTAGTTGATAGCCATAGGTTAGGGGATGAGATGATCCTCTGCAGGGGTGGCCCATTAGTCACCGCTGAGCCTACGCTTGGGGAGCAGGTCATGAGGGAGACATGCATCATTTTTCCCTCGGGGCATGTCGAGATCATGCATGAGCAGAGGATACGGGGTACAGCAGAGGTAGTATCCCAGTATGTGTCTGGGCTCCAGACACTGTATCGATACTTTGTCGAGAGGGTGGATGGCATGTTCGATGCAGATGAGATGGCGGAGATAGAACAGGAGGGCATTCCTTCTGTATGCCAGGGTGAGGACTCTTTTTCACATGAGTCCATAGGATCAGTTGAGGTCGCTTCTGCGGAGCGAGGGCAGTCATGCATGGATGGTGACAATAGACCGGAGCTATATTCTAGTGTCCAGGGTGAGCAGTCATGGGACTCTGCGAGAGATACTCTGGGTGAAGAGTCACTTGTGACAATTCAGCTAGAGCAGCAGGTGATGGAGCCTAAGTCGTTAGAGGAGGACACTACTCACATAAGGCATGATATTCCTTTGAGAAAGAGCCATATGGGCACTCACATCGAGCCTGTGGTGGATATGCAGCTAACCGCGGGGTCAGCCATTGAGGAGCAGCAGTCAGCTGCATTGACATCGAGTACGGTGACAGTTGTTGCAGATCCATATCCTTTGGATGTATTGGAGGTTGATGGGATTGTTATGCAGGGGGCTAGTAGACAGCAGGAGCTGTTGGATATGTTGGAGCATCCATCTTTGGGTCGACACTGGGATGAGCGCAGATAGATGTACCAAGACCGGCGAGCTGGCATTTTTCGATGGTCGCTCTCCCGGGGAAGTGCTCGATGGAGCACGGCCATGCCACCGCTGTCCCCCCCACATGACCCCCTGACTGCACTCCGTGCAACAGACAAGGGGGTGGGCAGATGGGAGTTGATTGGAAACCGTGAGCTTATCCCAGGCATATTTCCTCTGATTGTTGTTGCTACATGGACTATTCTTCGAGGATGGTGTGGGAGAGATCATGAGTTGGTACCCTCTTCAGTGGTGTTCTTCGTGAAGAAACCTGGGCGGTAAGGGCCTGGACCTGGTAGATCTATCTGATGCGGATTGAGGAGGGCTTTGAGTTCCTTCCTTCTTGAGGACTGTGGAGCCCAGGAGACCCGGATTGACGCCAGGATGGAGTCAAGACTTCGTTGGATAGAAGATGCGGCGGTATGCGATTGGAGGGGTGGCCTTAATGCGGCTACGAGTACGAGCGCGGCGCGAGGTCGGGGCATTGATGCTTGTTGGTGGTCTTCACCTCTTAGAGCATTGGTCATAGCTAGAGGCAATGCACCGTCTGAGCCGTGGGACTTGTGCGATTATTGGCCACGGTGGCGATGGGATCTAGGAGGATTATTGGTTGGCTGGTACTGTGAGAGGTCACTTTGGGATCTGGCATTGGGAATGGCCTCCTGCATCGAGGATGGAAATCGAGAGGTCGAAGAGAGTTCCAGGTGGGGCCAGAGCACAGCTGCAGTGTCGGTGAGGAGCATGTTCAAAGGTGAGCTTGTTCCGCGTTGCTTGAGGACAAAGCAGACACCCCTTTTGAATGAGATGCCATGAGAGCGAGAAGACATTAGAGCATCCATCACTTCGGTTTAGCAGGGGACAAACAATTTTCTTTTAGGGAGGCTGTGTGTAAGGAATGACAGCTAATTGGAATATTTGATTTTTGTTAGTTTTGTAACCCTATAGTTAATTAATAAATAAAAAGTGAGAAAGAGTTAACTCACTTAAATAAAATAAAGTGTTTCCCTAGTAGATGCAACGATTATAACTTAAGGGGCATGGGGGCACACCACGTGTGAGAGGAGGCTCACGTAGCCTCTAGAAGCTTCTGCGCAGGCCCATGAGGAGCACGTGGGAGAGAGAGGGACCAAGTAGGGTTTTGAGGAGGGCCAGCGTTATAAAAGGAGGGAGAGCTATCTCATTTGGGCATTATTGATATTGTTGATGAAATTGAGCTAGACTTCTGTCTACTTGAGCACGCTGGCTGTTTAGTCGGTCTGTAGCACTGTTTAGTGCGACTGAGTGTCTCCGGTCGGAGATCTCACCCTTGGCCCGGGGGGACTTCGAGTGCCTGCTCGAGCAAGGTTTTTCTTTAGTCTTTAGCAGGAGATTTGCAGGTGTTTTGTTTGGGAGTTTTGCTGAGGAGCTGAGCTTCATTGGGTGACTGCGCAGTCCTTGGAGGAAGGACGCAGTTTGAGTTGGAGTTGTTCAGTGGTAGAGATTTCTGCAGGAGATTCAGGCCTATTCCGGTGTGGAGGTTCAGCGTTTATCATTTGGTGAGTTTCCTGAGGAGTTGTGGCCCCATTTCAGTCTATTTCAGTTGGTGTCTGCGCAGTTCTTGGAGGGACAGCGTTTTTCTAGGAGGAGGGTTTCTGGGGGTGATTTTCGGAGGTGGTCCATTTTGTATATGGTTTCTGGGTTTTGTCCGGGGTGGTGAGTTCAGGTGGTCTGCCGATTTTCAGCTCATTCCGGCAAGGGGATCAACCCCTAGCTTCAATTCATTCCAGCAGCAGCAGTTTACGGCAGTTTCTTCCAGCAGCTGGGATGCAGTTTCTTGTAGCAGCCATTTCCTGTTTTTCTGAGAGGGTTCTACACTTGCCTTGAGCAAGGATAGGTGCATTTATTCTGATTATCCATTGTATCTCATTATATTCTCAGATTAATAAAATGGCTTAGCATTTCCAGCATTTTTATGTGTATTTGCTTTATGTTCTATTTTCGGCATTTCCTATATTGTCGTATGCTTGTATTGGTGTCTATTTCCCTTTCGGGATATTACATGCGTAGGGTACAACACTCGCAGGATGGAGGGCTTGTTCTATGTGCGGGGATCCTTTCATTCGATTCCTCTCTCAGGGTTGGATGGCGAGAGATTCTGAGTCGGTACTCGGTAGAATGAGATGGACTTGTTATTGCCTTGCCGCCTACACCTACTTACAAGTTAGTGAGAAAAGCCTTTAACCCCACAAGGTGTGGTTGGTGGCAAGGAAATCAGAGAAGGGGCTGTCACACTAATCCAAACTCCCTCCGTTTAAGCTATCTCCTAGGTTAGCTATGGAGGGTGGTCCTTAAATGGAAAACTAAGTTAAAAGATGTGAGTTTCTAGGAGAGTTGTTAGAGTTAAATAGATCACTTCTTAAGATTTATAAGAAAAAAGTGTTATGAGCAATAACTATCAATACATAATTTAAATAAGCATAAAGCATACGAAAACCAGTGCCTTCAAAGTATTTCTCTTTAAAATGAAAATGTATTTGCTTAAATGAAGTAAAATGCTTTCAAATGGAAAGCAAAAGTAATCCTAAAAATGAAACAAGAAAATATTACCACAAGATATTGTAAATGCTTTCAAGATAAATAGATTTATGAATCAATGCATGAGAAGATATCTTGCTCAAAAAGAAACAATTAGTGTTCTACTTTGGAAAATGTAAATGAGATGATAAAAATACTCAAATGTTAGACCAAGATAACAACATGCAATTAAATTTGCAACACCAAATAAAGGTACTTGCTAATGAAACAAGATATATCAATTATCCATAAGCATAATGACCATTAAAATGACATCATGCAATGAAGTTGCATAAGTAAGCAAATTTTCAAGTACCATAGAATTAAACTTGTTATAAAATTTAAGAAATTAAAATGCTTGCATCTAAATTGCTTCTTGAAATAAGATTTGCATGTTTAAACCATCAAGATAGCAAAAAATTTGAGAAATTTGCAAGTAAATGTGATGAGATAGCGCTCTTGGTTTATTTTATTAGTTAGCTCTAAAGCAAGATTACAATTGAACTCTAATCCTCAGACCTCACCCTTCGCCCAAAGGATTGGATCTCACAGTGAGGAGTCCATAGAGGTAGAGGGTCCCTAAAATATCTATTCAACCAATTTAAGTTGGAAGTAAATTTTAGTGATGCTTGGGGCCTGAAAGATCTAAAAGTAAATTAACAAGAAAATGAAAATTCAATTTCAACTTCAAATATATTTGCTTGTCATGAAATAAAATGTAGCTTTACTTGATGCATCAAACTTAAGATTGTAGAGTGTACTCAATGGTGAAGCATACACAAATTTGAAGTATGATTTCAAGCTAAATAAATTCAAGTAAAGATGCTTGCATATAACAAATTATGAATTTTCTATGAAAGTAAATGCTCTTAAAACTTGTAGCAAATCAAAGTGAATAGCTAGTGAAATGAATGAAATGCATGATTGTGTTAATTGACCAATTAGATGAGATGCATGCAATTCAAAGAGATCAACAAATCACACCACAAATCCTCTCCAAAAAATGGAGAGATTGAGATGCCAATGGGTAAAACCCATGCTCCCCAAAATCAGAAATTTTATTGGTTGTTAGAGGTAAGAGACTATGAAACCTCCTAAAAGCTCAAGGAAAACTCTTACAATTGAAACTTGAGGTCTTAAACTTATCCTTGATGATAATTTCTGCAATATAAAGACTCAATAGAAATCGAATTTTTACAAGTGAAAAAGAGAGGCTAAGCCTCCTCAATGCTCACGGCCAAGAGAGAGAGAAGAAGCCACAAAATGAACTCGGCCTTCATTACGGAAGCTCCTTAATTGCCCACGACCAAAGCAAAAAAAGAGTCCTCCTCGTTTGACATTTGAGCTCAAAAGTCCTGCAACAATTTGTTAGTAGTTTCTTGAAGGTGAATCCCACAAGTTGCTACAAGAAAACAAGTTAGAAAAAAAGGACAAAAAAAAACCAACCAAGTTTTAGACAAAGAAAGTCACAAAATATTGCACAATAATCTACAAAGGGCTAAGCCAAAGAGTATGAGTAGACTCTCCTCTTTGTCTAGCCATGCTTAAGCTCTTTAAATAGCAAAATATGATCCAATGAAACACAATGAAAAGTAAAATATTTTTAAATGATTGCATGCATACAAACTATGTCCAAACAAATCCCTGCAAGACACTTTTTCATAAGAGAAACTATGAAAATCCAAATAACAAATTAGAGTTCTTTTGAAGGTGCTTCAAGAGTGGGTTGGTTTCCCAAAGAATTCCCCACGCTCGATCCAAAAATAATTCTTCTACAAGACTCAAGTCACACATTAGTCCATGTAGATCTAGATAAGAAAACAATGAATTGAAACTTCTAGAAATTTATTTGAAAATAAACTAGAACTTTCAACCTCTAGAGCCTACTTTCAAATCAAATGCTAATACAAGATAGCTATGCACTAGCAAGTTCACAAGAATATATGGAAAATGAAATAACTCAAAGCATAGAAAAGATTATACCAATACCTCACAATGCACCATGCTCCAAAGGAAGAACACCCATGAATGGACCCCCACAGTTTTTTTATTGATATTCTTGAAAAGTGTGCAAACGAGTAGTGCTTCTGCAAGCACAACAACGAGTAAACAATATACAATATGAGAGTCCATGGCTCCATTATTTAGAAAGTTGAAAGCAAATTCCAATGAAGAACCAAATGTCAAGTGGTGAGAGGGAGGAGATCACAAAGCAAAATTGATTTGATAAGTCGAGCTCCAATGCCAAGTGTAAAAATCGGATTCTGACAAGTGGACATCATTTTCTTCTTCCCTTATGTGGCAAATTCGAATTTTATCATGGAATAACAAGTGTATATGGGTGGTAACCCATGTGGGGACAATTTCCCACAAAAAGCTTCACCAAATATTCTCCCAAATCCACCCAAATGTCCATTAACTTTACAAATTCGAATTTTCAAGTAAGCAGCTCTCATTTAATGCCAGAAATTCAATTTTATTTGAGCACATGTCATTTCCTTGATTTTAGGAGTCCAAATCACTTTGGGACTTCACTTTAACTCCTCCACAATTTTCCATCTCATTTCCACCTCATTTAACATGTGTGCATATTTATTTTTCTCCAATTATTTAATTTCTAGCTTAATTAATTGCCAGATTTCCCACCAAACCTAATTAAAGTGGGTTTTGAGGGTTCAAAACACATTTTTAACCCTTCAAAGTGTGTCATAGTAGAAAGTTGAGCGTGAGAGGTGTAATTTAGATTACTCATACCCCATACAACTTCTCTAGGAAACACTTATTACAATTCAATTACAAATTTTATTGCAATTTTCGACTTGCGGTAAATCTAAAAATTAAAAAAATCACTACCTAAACCTAACCAAATTCCATGAATTTTTTTGTGTGATCTAATATGGTAATATACATTGACTCTAGACACTAGGAATCACCCAAGGTCTCACCATTAGGCCATAGTCCGGCTTTGGGGTAAAATTGGAGAAAAAAACTCAATTAATTATTAAGTCCTGATAGGGAGATGATAATTAACAAAGTGAAAAAAACCTCCTAGAGTAATACTCACTTGTTGGCAAAGTCCCAAGTTACCTAAGCCTGTTACAGACTCAATACTGACTCAAATTCATCATTACTAGCATGATTTATTATAATTCCCCGTAGGACGTGGAATCTGGGTAGAAGAGAGATGATAAGAAGTAGAAGTAGAGTTTAAAAACTCTGTTGAACTGATGATATCTGATGGTACAAGTGTCCTTTGGTTCATCCTTGGGCATGGAGTCTTCTCATTATCATCAGATGCCACTCCAGTGGTCAACAAGACTCATGGAGATGACAGTAGTTTCGAGTAAAGCACAGTGGGGGCTTTCAAACACCGAGGGCACTGGAGGTCAAGGTTGGCATTGGGATCCAGGTGGGGCATCCTATCTGATATTAGGCATGTGAGATGTCTATGGCATTGATGAGGTATCCGATCTAGCAAATGAGCACATGCATTCCTTAGGGAAGTTCTGGCCAGAACTAGCGTCCAGGCAATTTGTGAGCAGACTCCATGGGTTGTATTGGCATGTTGTTTGTGCATGGGGTCACAAGATGATTAGCATTCCCTGGTAGGAGATGGTGGGAGGAGGTGGTATTGGCAGGCCACCAGACAGGGCATTACATAGAGACAGTGCTCTCTCATCGGTATATGGGACACTTGAGCTATGGAGGATAGGCACAGTGGTGTCATTTTTGTTGGCATGTGAGGAGTCGGGCCACTCCGATCCTTTAGAGTAGATGGGGAGATGTAGCCCACATCATGGGGGGTTTGCGAAAATTTCTGAATTTACTTAAAAAGAAACCCTAGTGTTAAATTCTTGATTTACTTCTCCTACTTACAAAAGTTATTAATCTGAAAAATTCAACATTAACATCGAAGTAAATACATTAACAACCTACATGTAATAATCCCAATTAGCAGCAGCTGATTAGAAATATTAATTTTGATCAGATTTTTCCTTTCTACCATTTAGTCAGGAAATAAAAGGGGTGATGGGACCCATAACCCAAACTTGGGAGAAAATAACTTCCTAAAGTCACTCAGGTAAATTCGGATGGCAACATGGGGCCTAGGGGAGCCAAGTGACAGCGCAGGGAGAGGGACAACGTGGAGGCAGCGTGGACCAGGCAACACAGTGGTAATGTGGGCCAGGGCAACACAGTTGGTGGGGATAGCGTGGCCAAGGAGGGACAACACAGTTGAGTGGGGCCCAAGGGAGAGTTAGGCTCTCAAGCATAAAAGGAGGGAGAGGCTAACCATTCAGTCATTCTATTATGCATCTTCTGATTTTCTGTCTTTCAGACATCGAGCACACTTACGTTGTTCAGTGAAGTCTGCAAGTGTTGTTCAGCACGCAGGTGTCTCTGAGCAAAAATCCCAACCTCAGCCTCGGGGGAATTCGAGTACTCGCTCAAGTGAGGAGATCCACCATTGTTTTCCAGAGCAAAGCACGCAGTACTTGTTAGCTAGGAGCACGCAGAGATTACGTTGTCTTGGGAAGAGGCAGCACCGGCTCCGAGTGGAGATCCCAACCTCTGGCCTCGGGGGACTTCGAGTGCTTGCTCAGGTGAGGAGATCCACCATTATTTTCCAGAGAAGAGCACGCAGTACCTTCCAGACATGAGCACACAGTCACTAAGGCAATGCAGTCACACTCAGAGATTATGCAATCTTGGGAGGAGGCAGCACCGGGAGAGAAGGGAGATCAGGGATTTCAGCCTAGGAGTAGTGTGAAGGGATCAACCCATCACAAATCATCTTTTGCAGTAGGAGGAGGCCGTCATTTGCAGTTTGACAGTTCAGGGCCAATGTACTCACCTAGAGTGCGTGATTTTCCAAGGGAGGTCAAATTCCGAGGTCAATCATTCCAGAATTACTTCCTAGGTTTTTCCGGGTTTTTGGAGGAGAGCTCATATCCGGAATTTCATATTTTTCTGACTAGGGGAACAACCCCAAAGAGCAGCTCCATTCCAAACAAAGGCAGCAGTTCCAATAGCTCAGGGAGTTACGCAGTCATAGAGAGAGCAACCATTCACTAGGAGATTCTGAGAGTATTTTCAACTTGCCTTGAGCAAGCCATGGTGCCATCATTCTAGGAGGATTTACATGTCCATTGATGGGTTGGTAGAACCTCCGCATGGGCTAGTCAGATCCACGAAGCCTGCTACACTTCAGGATGTAGTCGGGAGGACTAGAGATTTGCCGGATGCTTTGCCCAGGACCAGAGCTCCTTTCCCCCAAAAATCGACATTTCAACCAAAGTGGAAGGACAAGAGAGTTCCACCGCCGAAGGAGAACCAAGGCCGGGGGCCTTTGGACGATGATACCCGGAGAGACTTGAGATGGAGGAAGCTATGCTTCACATGCCAGGAGCCATGGGCACCGGGTTATCGATGTGCCGCAGGGAAGGCACATTACATAGAGGTCTTCTCTGACAGTGAGGGAGAATAAGATGCCTATGAGGGGATAGAGACAGAGGCCAGCGCTTTAGTGCAGAGAGGGGATCATCCACCACCTCCTCCCCCAGGAGCAAGAGGAGCAACATTTGCACCCACAAGAGGAGTCCTTGCATCTTTGCGAGGGGTTCCAAAGTATTTGACACTGCGTGTCCGGGGCACTGTCCAGGGACAGCGTGTTTCAGTTCTAGTCGACAGTGGGGCCACTCACAACTTTATTGATGCCCAACTGGTACAGAGGAGGGGCATACAGACAGAGAGCTTTGATGGCTTCTCAGTACTAGTACCAGGTGCCAGAACTATGCAGTGTGCTAGATACGTTCCGAAATTAGCAATGACCATGGGGACTTATACGATGACAAATCACTTTTTTGTGGTCGACATTCCAGACACCAACATGGTGCTGGGAGTGTAGTGGTTGATCACACTAGGGAAGGTCACCACAGATTGGGAGACCTTGGAGATGGAGTGGACGGAGAAAAAGATCGGTAAGCATGTGATGATCCGAGGCATGCACACATATCCTCCGCAGACAGTTTCAGCACACCAGATGGAGGCAGACTTCCGGAAGGGAGACAGAGTGGGCAGTGGAGCTGTGTATTTCAGAGTCTGGGGCCACAACGCAGGCAGTTCACCCAGATGTGCAGTCGATTTTGGACAGGTATTCTACAGTTTTTGGGGATATACCACTAGGACAGCCACCAAACCGGGGGGTTTGAGCATACAATTGAGCTGAAGCAAGGTATTCAGGCTATGATCACTACACCCTATAAGCATCCCAAAGCCTGCAGGGATGAGATTGAAGAGCCATTCACGAGCTCTCAGCACTGGGACACATCCGGCCCAGTACTAGCCCATTTGCTTCTTCTATTGTATTAGTGAAGAAGAAGGATGACACACTGAGGATGTGCATCGACTACCAGGCTCTCAACAAGAAAACGATGAAGAACCGATACCCCATTCCATGGATTGACAAGTTGATGGATGAGCTGAGGACGGTATACCATCAGATTCGAGTGAGGGACCAGGATGTCTCGAAGACTACTTTCAGATGCCATTATGGCCATTTTGAGTTTTTGGTGATGCCCTTCGGGCTAACCAATGCACCGACCACTTTACAGTCTTGTATGAACCACATCTTTCATGGTCAGCTGAGGAAGTTACTGTTGGTGTTCTCCGATGATATCCTTATATACAGCCGCACTTGGGAGGATCACTTACAACACATTGAGGCTGTACAGTGTATCTTGGAGGAGTAGCATTTCTACGCTAAGCTTTCCAAGTGCGAGATTGGGTTGATAGAGATGCTCTATTTAGAGCATATCATTGCTGTGGACGGAGTGAGAGTCCACGAGGAGAAGATCAGGGCCATCTGGGAATGGCCGAAGCCGAAGAATGTGACAGAACTCTGGGGTTTGTAGGCATCTACACCTACTACCAGAAATTTGTCAAGGGATTTTCCCGGCTTGCTGCACCCCTCACAGATCTCACCAAAAAGGGGGCATTCAGTTGGACTAATACAGTGTAGAGAGCCTTTGACAGGCTCAAGGAGGTCATGAGTAGTTTCCTAGTATGGAGTGTGATGCTTTAGGAGAGGGAGTGGGCGCAATTTTGATGCAGGGAGGCCACCCCATAACTTTCGAGAGAAGGAAGTTGTTACCGCATGAGAGATTGTATCCTATATACGACAAGGAGATGCTGGCCATTAT
Source organism: Pinus albicaulis (assembly GCA_034641835.2). Lineage (NCBI taxonomy): Eukaryota > Viridiplantae > Streptophyta > Pinopsida > Pinales > Pinaceae > Pinus > Pinus albicaulis. Next base: position 813,515,878 of record CM076579.1, on the reverse strand, counting down.
GCATGCACTAGCCAAGTTCCGACAGTACCTGGTGGGCAACAAGTTTCGAGTGAGGACTAACCACAACAAACTCTGGTTTTTCCTTGAGCAGAAGCAGTTGCAGGAGAAGCAGTAGAAGTGGGTCAGTAAGACCCAGGCATATGACTTTGACATTGAGTATGTCAAAGGGAAGAACAATGTGTTGGCCAATGCTCTATCACGCAGACCGACAGTGTTGTCCTTGATGAGCATAGATACGGATTGGAGAGCTCAGCTACTGGTAGAGTACACCAAGGACCGTTTTGCTTGTGAGGTGCTGGATGGCCAGATCACAGATGACAAGTACATAGTGATGGATGAGGTTATTTACTTCAGGGATAGGATCTTCTTAACTGGGGGTTCTCAGCTCAATGAGAAGATACTGCATGCCTCCCATGACTCACCATTGTCAGGCCATTAGGGATTCACAAAGACCTACAAGGCTATCAGGGAGAGGTTCTCTTGGAGAGGCCTCAAGGAGGACGTACTCCGGCATGTCAGGGAGTGCGAGGTATGTCAAAGGAACAACGGGGAGATGAGCCACCCAACCGGACTACTACAGTCGCTTCCCATTCCGGAAGGAAAGTGATGAAGCATTTCGATGGACTTCATCACGGGGTTGCTCACGGTGCAGGGCAAGGATTGCATCTTTGTGGTCGTTGATCACTTCTTCACCATATCATCACGGTACACAGCTGCACAGGTGGCGGAGCTGTTCCTCCGTGATATTTTCAAATTGCATGGTCTTCCGAAGACCATTGTCAGTGACAGGGATAGCTGTTTCATGGGCGGCCTCTGGCAAGAGCTCTTTCGTTTGGTGGGTACAAAATTGATTCCTAGTACCAGCTATCACCCTCAGACGGATGAGCAGACAGATATAGTGAACAAGTGGCTGGAGGGCTACTTGCGAAACTATGTCACAGGGCACCAGGAGGCCTGGATTCGTTAACTACATTTGGGAGAATACTGCTACAACACCACTTTCCACATGTCTATCGGTATGTCTTCATTTTATGCTTTATATGGATATCATGCTCTGACTTTTGCTGATGTTATTTTTGGAGCTAGCAAGGCCCCCAGGGCCAAGGATTGGATCCAAGAGAGTCAGGATATACTCCAGGCCCTTAAGGATAACTTAGCCACAATACAGAATCAACAGAAGCTATATGTCGACAGAGGGCGAGTAGAGAGGCAGTTTGAGGTAGGTGACTTGGTCTACCTACGACTTCAGCCGTATCGAAAATCCACGCTGAAGCAGAAGGGGGCCGAGAAGCTCAAGCCCCGCTTCTATGGACCTTACAGGGTGATCCGCAGGATAGGGGATGTTGCTTATGAGTTGGAGCTGCCCGCAGGTAGCATGATACACAACATCTTCCATGTATCATGCCTGAAAATGGCATTGGGGCAGCAGGTGACTGCAATAGAGGAGCTTCTGCCTACAGATGATGAGGGGCATTTGGTGCTACAGCCAGAAGCCATCATAGACACAAGGGAAAGACAACTACATAGTAGGACAGTCAAGGAGTACTTGGTGAGATGGAGGAATTTTCCGGATGAGGGTGCGACTTGGGAGAGTGAGAAGATGTTGCAACATCCATCTTTACAGTTGCTTAAGGACGAGCAACGTTTTGGCGGGGAGGACTGTAATATTCCCAATTAGCAGCAACTAATTGGCAATATTAATTTTGATCATATTTTGCCTTTCTAATGTTTAGTTAGGAAATAAAAGGGGTGGTGGGACCCATAACTCAAACTTAGGAGAAAATAACTCCCTAAAGTCACTTAGTTAAATTCGGATGACAGCATGGGGCCCAGGGGAGCCAAGTGACAATGCAGGGAGAGGGGCAATGTGGAGGCAATGTGGGCCAGGCAGAGCAGTGGCAGCGTGGGCCAGGACATCGCAGTTGGTGGGGATAGTGTGGCCAAGGAGGGACAGCGCAGTTCAGTGGGGCCCAAGGGAGAGCTAGGCTCTCATGCATAAGAGGGAGAGGGTAACCATTCAGTCATTCTATTATGCATCTTCTGATTTTTTGTCTTTCAGACATTGAGCACGCTTATGCTGTTTAGCGAAGTCTGCAAGTGTTGTTCAACACGTGGGTGTCTCCGAGCGGAGATCCCAACCTCAGCCTCGGGGGATTTCGAGTGCCCGCCCAGGTGAGGAGATCCACCGTTGTTTTCCAGAGCAGAGCATGCAGTACCTTTCAGCTAGGAGCACGTAGTCACTAAGGCAGCGCAGTCACACTCAGAGATTACGCAGTCTTGGGAGGAGGCAGCATTAGGAGAGAAGGGAGATCGGGGATTTCAGCCTGGGAGTAGTGTGAAGGGATCGGCCCTTCAAAACTCATCTTTTGCAGTAGGAGGAGACCATCATTTGCAGTTTGACAGTTCAGGGTCAGCGTACTCACCTAGAGTGCGTGATTTTCCAAGGGAGGTCAAATTCCGGGGTCAGGTATTCCAAAATTCATTCCTGGGTTTTTTTGGGTTTTTGGAGGAGAGCTCATATCTAGAGTTTCATATTTCTTTGAGCAGGGGAACAACCCCAAAGAGCAGCTCCATTTCAAACAGAGGCAGCAATTCCGATAGCAGTAGCAACATCTCAGAGAGTTACGTAGTCATAGAGAGAGCAACCATTCACTGGGAGGCTGACGTAGGCTCTGCGTGAGCCTCCCTTGGTGATTGCGTTACCCTTCCTCTGCCTCTCTAGTTCAGAACTGCACTGTCACTCGGGACAACAACTTTCCTGTAGCAAATTTCCTTTGTCCTTTCGTTGATGGCCTCAGTTTTCCTTAATCTGCAATCGCTCTGATACCATGTGAAAATTTTTGAATCTCAACCAACAGAAATCCTACTGCAGTTAACTGATTTGCATTACCTACTTGTATTTTCCATTTAACAAGTTATTTACAGAATTATTCAGCAAATATTAATGCAAATCCTCTGCATCCTACACCAATATACAGATCAAGTACTGAAAAATAAACGAGACAATCACACAAAGGAAACTTATTTTTGAACTAACATCCCCGGAAAAACCTAATGCGGGAAAACCGGTGCAGCAAATCTGAGAGTTTTTATTATTAAGTAGCAGAATTCTGAGTACAACTAGGGTGTCAAATCCGGCTCACCCAACAAAGAAAAGTTCAACAAACAGATAAAATAGTGAGTTTTACCTCACACTACAAGTCCCTGCTAATCCAAATCAGAACTGGAAAAAACAGAACAACTCCCTCTGCGTTGCCTCTGCACAGTAGATGCGTAGGCCTGCGTGGGGATGCATGACGACTATGTCACCTCTTCCTTGCGCTGATCTCCCTCTCAGAAAATCAAATTTCAGCTTTCTCGGCTAAGAAACCCTGACCTCCAACAAAATTTGGATGATCCCTTGGAGCCATTGCGCAGCCCCTGCGTGGGCCTACGTCACCCCTTCTAGGGACTGTGTGTAATATCCCAAACGAAAAATAGACAACAATACAAAGAAATAAAAACAAAAACTACAACAAATACAAGCATACATAGAAAATACTGCAAATAAACTAGAACAGCTGAGCCATTTTATTATATTTTCTAAACTGAGGAACAAGTACAAAGAGTGCTCAGAATGATAATACCTTGGCCTGCTCTAGGCAGGCTGAAATGATCTCTCCCTCCTCTATTAGAAACTCTGCTCAATCTCTGCTCTGCGCTGCTCCTCCTCTACGTAGTCCTGCTCAAAATGTTGCTGGCTGGAAGGGGCAGCTCTGCTGATTAGAAAATTTTGAAACTCCGACACCGGTCTCTCCTCCAAAAACCCAAAATATCCCGCGAAGGAATTCTGGAAAGGCTGGCCCCAAAATTTATCCTTCTTAGGATGCCTATGCTCTCTTGCAGAGTATGTTGGCCTTTGTGATGAAAATGTTGAAAGAAAGGCCTCCAACTATCCAAGGAACTCAGCTATGGAAGGGTTGATTCCCTCACAAACCTCCAGACTGAAATCTGAAAATGTTGAAAGAAAGGCCTCCAACTATCCAAGGAACTCAGCTATGGAAGGGTTGATTCCCTCACAAACCTCCAGACTGAAATCTCACAAAGTTCCTCCTCTCTTGAAGCTGCTCTCCTCTATGACTGCATAACCCCCTGAGAGACTGCGCTGCCCTAGAGATGACTGCATAATCGTGGTGGCTGAAACGATGGAGCTACTCTAAAAAACTAATGGAATGGCTCCTCCCCTGAGTGAGCACTTGAAGTCCCCGAGGACGAGGTTGGGATCTTCGCTCAAAGACACCCTTGTGCTAAACAACACTGCAAACTCAGCTAAACAGCTTACGTGTGCACTAGTATTAACGAACAGAAAATCATAAGATGTAAGAATGAATGAGAAAGGTTGTCTCCATCCCTTTTTATGCTAGTAACCCCCACATATGGAATGCCGTGTTGTAGCAGTATTCCCCCAAGTAGAGCCAACGCAACCATGCCTTCTGCTGCGTCGAGGCATAGTTTCTCAAGTAGCCCTCCAGCCACTTGTTCACTATCTTAGTCTGCCCATCCGTCTGCGGGTGCTAACTGGTACTGGGTGTCAACTCGGTACCCACCAAACGAAACAACTCCTGTAATAATCCGCCCATGAACCGATTGTCTCGATCACTGACTACGGTCTTTGGGAGACCATGAAGCCTGAAAATATCCCTGAAGAACAACTCGGCCACCTATGAAGCAGTATATCATGTGGAGATGGCGAAAATTGTGCATACTTTGTCAGTCGATCCACAACTACAAAGATGCAATCCTTGCCCTGCACCACGGGCAACCCTGTGATAAAATCCATGGAGATGCTCTCCCATTTCCCCTCTGGAATGGGAAGTGGTTGTAGCAAGCCCACAGGATGACTCAACTCTCCTTTGTTCCTCTGACAAACTTCACATTCCCTGACATGCCAGAGTACTTCCTCCTTGAAGCCCCTCCATGAAAACCTCTCCCGTATGGCCCTGTAAGTCTTGGTGAAACCCTGATGACCTGAAAGCAGTGAGTCATGGGTTGCATGCGAGATCTTCTCCCTGAGCTGGGAGTTACTTGTACAGTAAATCCTGTCTCGATAATAGATGACTTCATCCATCACCCGATACCTGTCATTTGTTACCTGCCCATCCAACACCCCACAAGCAAAACGGTCCTTGGAATACTCCACCAATAGCTGGGCTCTCCAATCTGCATCAACGCTCATCAAAGACAGCGCCGCTGGTCACCATGACAAGGCATTTTCCACCACAATGTTCTTCCCCTTGACATACTCAATGTCAAAGTCATAAGCCTGGATTTTGCTGACCCATTTCTGGTGTCTCTCTTGCAACTGTTTTCGCTCAAGAAAAAAATAGGAGACTATTGTGGTTAGTCCTCACTCAAAATCTGTTACCCTCTAGGTACTATCGGAACTTGGCCAACGCATGCATGATGGCCAACATCTCTTTATCATATATCGGGTACAGTCTCTCATGCGGCAGTAGCTTTAGACTCTCGAAAGCGATAGGATGGCCCCCCTGCATCAAAACTGCTCCTAACCCCTCTCCTGAAGCATTAAACTCCAACACAAAGGGCTGCGCGAAATCCGACAATGCCAACACTGGACAACTGCTCATCACCTCCTTGAGCCTGTCGAAGGCCCTTTGTGCAGCATCAGTGCATCCAAAAGCCCCCTTCTTGGTGAGGTTCATGATGGGTGCTGTAAGTTGTGAAAATCCCTTGACAAACTTCTGGTAGTAGGTGCAGATGCCTACAAACCCCCGAAGTTCTGTCACATTCTTCGGTGCCGCCCAATCCCAATCTCATGTAATCAAGGAGTACCTAATCGAGTGGAAAGACTTACCAGAAGGATAAGCTTCTTGGGAGACCAAAGCATTTCTTCAATAACATCTGTCGATACGTATGCTTTGAGGACAAAGAATCTTTTGAGAGGAAGGTAATGTTATATAAAAACTAATTATTACTAAATTATAATTGTATTAGGTTTTTATTAGGGAAAGGCAAAGATCATGCCCATTCACCAAGAGACACCCCAAGGCTGTATTTAAGCCATGGTCTCTCTCATTTTGTAACCATCATTTAATTCATCAATAAAATATATATTTGTTCTGTCTACTACTTGGCTTTTGAGCTTCACTTATCTTAATTTCTATTCTTGCAGGGTTTTCTAGAGCTTGTGCCTAAATAAAAATTTATCTTAGCTTTTATTTACTCAATTTAAAGTTAGATCTAGCTATTAAGAGCCTTAGATCTTCAGATATGGGAGCGAAGTTAGACTCACACTCCTTAGATCTGACAGATCTACAACTTTTGTGCATAGTTCTTTAATTTTAATGGTGTAATTATTTAGAATTTTTTTTTTACTTTTTCTGATTTCTAATTCGAGATCAGGGTTTCATTTTTCGATTCTTGTATATGGGTTGGGTTTTGGTTTTTGGTTTTGTACAGGTGATATTTGAGGGTTTTCATTAATTTTTTTAAAGATCTGAGACAGATCTAGGCCCTGGATGGTAAGATCTAATATCTAGATCATAATTTCTGGGTAAAAATTATTTCTAGGCAAAGAAAATTTTCAAATTTTTTTTTTATTTATTTTTTATTTTTTATTTTTTATTTTTCTGCAGGAGTATTCAATTAAATTTTTAAAATTTGAGTTTTATTTGAGCAAATTGCTGGGAAAAAGATTTTTTTTTTTTTTAATGCACCAGTGTGCCTGTGATTTTTTGTTGGTTGCCTTCATTTGTCATGCCTCTTCTTGGCAAATCCGCATTTTTCTTCTATCGAATTCCTCACTGTTGTTGCGTTTTCCTTTCCCTACTTCCGTCTCTGTCAGTTGCTCCACCTCACGCAGTGCCATCTGTCCACTGCTGCTCCATCCCTAACCTCCGCTCTTTTTCCATTTTTCCTTTTTCCTTTCCCGTTGCCTGCTCCCTTTTTCTTTTACGCTGCCACAGGCAGTGTTTTCCTTAGCCTCTCCTTGCCTCGTGCTTGCTGTGTGTGCTCCCTTCTGTCCGCTGTTGCATCCTCACGTTGCATTTTTTTCGCGTTCTTTCCTTCCTCTACAGCCCTCACGCTCTACTACGTGCCTCTCCCTGTCATCTTGTTGTCTTTCCCTACCTCTACGTGCTGCTATCCTTTTCCTGCAAGCTCATAACCCTACGTACTCTTCCCCTGTTGGCTTTCTCTTCGATCTGTCTCCAAGCTCCCGCTAGACATTCCTTGCCTGCAGCAGCTTCATGCTCCTCATAACCTAACTCAACACATAACATAACAAAATAAAACTTTAACATTGTATATAATTTTTGAGAAGTTTCACTTTGATTTTTTTTTTTTAATTTTAATGTTTCGATTTTTTTATTTTCATTTTTTTATATTTTTGTAAAGTTTAACAGGATTTTTATTAACTTTAAATTAAATCTTAAAAAAAAAGATTTGCATTTTTTTAAAGATTTTAACCTTTAACCTTTTCAAAATTAAAAAACCTTAAAAAAAATTATTAACTTCTAACCTTTAAAAATAAAATAAAAAATTCCAAAATAAATTTCCATTAAAAAATTTGAACACAAATTTTTAAATTCTTTTGTATATAAAATCTAAAGGCCATTTATTCATTTATTTTTGGGTTTATCTTATGACATTGGGGTTTAAGCTTTGAAAAATATTTAATTGTGGAGAAATTCTTATAGTTGACATGATCTAATTTTTTAAATATCCTGAGTTTGACTATAGGAGAGAAATAAAAAATTTATTTGATTTGCATTATTTTAGAAGATCATTTAATCCATAAATTGTTTAACGAAGTTTTATTTATGATCAAAATTTCATAGTATTTCTTGATGATTAATTATTGAGATTTAAGTGCTAAATACTTTCATGTATGCTTTAGAATTTGATGATCATTAGCATGAGATTTTTAAATGTTTGCAATCGATTAAAATCGCTTATTGTTTAATTTACTCTTGTTAAATACTTGAATTATTGGATCTTTATTGGATATTTAAGTTTGGGAAATCTTTCAAGTCTGATCGATATCTTATTTTTGAAAGCTCTACTGTGGATATGTGACAAATTGTATATCTTTTAATTGAGTAATTTTTGGCATCTTCATAATTGGCACTCTTGCTTAAGTACTTAGTGGTTGAGTCAGATAATTTGTAATCTACGTGCTTTGTGCTTTTAACACCACCTCTCATCTTTGAAACTTGCTTCATCTTGCTCTATCTTCTAATCCTTCTCCTTGCATTCATCCAAGCAACAGTTTCTCATCAAGTACTTGCTCCTAAATTTTTAGCAAGATAGTTGACTCCATAAGGCACTGGTATCAATAATTCAAATCTAATTGAATCCTTTAATCTTGCTAGATCTATTACAAGTATTTGATCGTTTAACTGTGTCTCCTGAACTGGTTGGTCCCCAACTAGCTCTCCTTCACTCCATTTCCATAGTGTCTACCCTCCTTAGTCTACTTGTAATATTCCTAATTAGCTATGGCTAATTGGAATATTCGATTTTGTTCAATTTTGTCGTCTATAGTTTATTCATAAATAAAAAGGTGAGTAGGGAAGCATAACTACTTTAGAAATAAAAGTTCACTCCCTAGTAGCACAACATTGTAACTTAACTAAGCCGAGGGGGCCAAGAGACCACGCAGAGAGGGGGCCCACATAGACACATGGAGGGGCTACGCAGGCCAAGAGGGAGCACGTGGCAACGTTGGAGGAGATGAGCATTAGGGTTGAGAGGGGCTCATGCTATATAGAGGGGAGAACCTCCTCATTTTATTCATTCGTTGTTGATGATATTGAGCTGGTTGTTTCGATTTCTTGAGCACATTGGCTGTTTAGCCTATCTGCAGCACTGTTTAGTGCGTTGAGTGTCTCCGATCGGAGATCTCGCCCTTAGCCTCGGGGGACTTCGAGTGCCTGCTCGGGCAAGGTAGTTTCTTCAGCATTTTGTGGGAGGATTGGTGTTTGGGCGTTGTTGCAGAGCTATGCATTCAGAGACTGCGCAGTCATTGAGAGGGAGGACGCAGTTCATTCAGGAGGAGCTTCGGATTGGGTTTCTTGTAGGGGTTTTGAGCCTGGAGATTGAGCAGAGGATTAGCCTTTGCCTTTGGGAGGATTTTGGTGTAGTTTGAGGCCGCATTTCAGTTGTTCCTATTCAGCCTCTGCGCAGAGCCTTGGAGGGCAGCGTAATTTCCCAAGGGGGTGATTTTCGAGGGTCAGCCATTTCTGATATGATTTCTGGGTTTTGCTGGGGTTGACGAGTAGAGGTGGATTCCAGATTTTCATCTCATTCCGGCGAGGGGAACAGCCCCAAGTAATCAGTTCATTTTAGCAGTAGCAGCTACACGGTAGTTTTCCAGTAGCTGGGACGCAATTCAGAGAGCAGCCATTTCCTGGTTATTCTGAGAGTATTTCTTCACTTGCCTTGAGCAAGTCTAGGTGCCATCATTCTGATCACCTTTTGTACTTCATTATATTTCTTAGTATAATAAAATGGCTTAGCATTCTCTCTCTATTTCTGGAGCATTTGTTATCCATGTGATCTATGCTATTGTATGTCTGCATTACTGTTATTTTTATATCTTCGGGCATTCTAGTTCTATACCACTTGGTGTGTTTTTCTTCATAGTCTTAGACAGAGTCTGGAAAGGGCCAGGTAGCCTCCAGATCTCACCCTCTTCTCAGAGGTGAAATATCTGGTAAACGCCCTCCCAGTCCATCTCTGGTTAGAGTTTGCTATGTTTTAGAGATATCCCCCAAAAGGGGATATTACACTGCTATAGGGAGACAACTTAAATAGAGAGATTGGGGATTAAGGTGACAGCCCCTGAACTAAGTTGTTATGGTGCCTAGACATTTTGTGCGACAACAAGGCCATTCAAAAGCTGCAAGAATCTAAGTAGCAACTTGAAATGGAAGTTAGTCGTCTTCATAAATTTGAGATGGAGACAATTGATGAGCCAAGTTCTCCTTCTTCCACACTTCATGATGTTGAATGTGATATGGTTGATGCAGATGATCATGAATCATCCCATGCTATTCTTGCACTGTGTTTTGAAAACCATACTACTGGTATTGGATCCCGATTACTGAGTAAAATGGGATATACTGGAGGAGGACATGGGAAGAATGGATAGGGAATTGTTACTCCTATTAACCCTGTAGTGCAGACATCAAGAGCAGGTCTTGGATACAATCCCACTACTGCCTCATCACCTGCATCCAGTTGTGAGGTGTTTGAACGAAATGCTCCTATTCATTTTGACAGATAAATGGATGACATAGTTGCTAATGTCATTCCAGATGAAAATGTTGTGGCCCCTAACTTTGAATTTGCAAAAACAAAAACTGAGGCATCTCCATATCCTCATCAAAGGAAATCATCTAGGTTTCTACATTCTTGGTCAACTAGTAGTCCAACGTTCAGATCGCTACAAAGAAGACGCGGGAGAATAAATTGGGGAGCAGTACCGACCATCAAGATCATTTGTGGATGGATCGATGGATCGTCATGGCGTTATTTCAACCAATGTAGAAAGATTCATATTGTCATGTTGCATCGGTGGTTCGTTGATTGATTTTCACTGTTCCCTCAGTTTTGTTTCGAGGGAGGAAATTTGTTGACAATGGAGACTATTGATTCTCGCTCCTTTTGCAGTTATGCTTTGAGGGGGGGGGGGGAATTAAATGGTGACATATCATTGTTGCTTTGATTAGTGTGATGGTGGCAGTGTTCAAACAACTCCAGGAGTGTTGTTGTACGACATTTGAGCTAAGTTTGTCATACTTAATAGGCCTCATTGTTTGTTTGTTGGTTGATGGCAATGCTTATGTTTGAAGCCTTGTTCTGGTCCTTTACCGACGCGTATGTTTACTGAAGCTTTTTGGGACAGTTGATGTTGAGATTTTGTGTAGTTGATGTAGCCCTGGAATTTTGTGGAGGGGCTAACACACCTGAAATCCAAAACCCAGAAAGTGTTTGGAGAAATTTCAGCTGGTGTTCAAGTTATTCAAATAATTAATTGTTTTAATGGATTTCCTAAGTCTAAACTTAGGAAAATTAGATAATTAAAGTGAATTAATTAACACATGTGCTGAAATGTTCTAAAAGTCATGGATCAAGCAGTCTTTTAATCTCAGCCGCCGATGAATGTTTCAATCTTGGTCGTTGATGAAATCATCGAAAAAGTATAAGAGAAAGGCTTGAGGGTCAGTTGGAGACACACACAGAGGAAGAGATGAGAGACTGATATGGAATTTTAGGGCAGGGTTTGCTAAGTATTTTCGGAGGAGTTTTCTCTAGCGAGGGGTAGTATTGGCTGAGGGGATGATCTGATCCCAGAGCCAAGAGTCAGCAAGAGGCAAAGGAGAAACTTTCAAGGATAGCGCAGAGGAGCAGAGAGTAGCAGCAGCAGCTGCGCAACGCAGGGGCTTCAGCCGCTACACAGACCCAGGAAGGGCCAGCACTGCAGCTTCAAGGAGCTTCAGAAATTACGTAGAGACCTCTAGATGCAGCATAAGGACTGCGTCACTCACTCTGGGGTTACACAGTCCCTCTCTGAGTAGTGCAGTGGCATGCAGAGCCTAGCAGGGCTGAGGTTGGGGCTTCAGGGGCAGCGTTGAGCTTCCAAGGGCCAGATATAGGCTGAGTCTTGTAAATCACGTTTGAGGGTGTAGATCAGTCAGATATTTGGTCTTGGAATAGCAGGTTAGTTGCAGATTTATTTTATTCTCTGTCGGGTATTCTAGATCTGGAACCTAGGTTTGTTGTCCTAAGATTCTACTTAATAAAATAAACCCTCATATCTGCTACACCAGTTTTCCCGCTTTGGGTTTTTCCGGGGACTTATGTCTAAAAATCAATGTCACTTTGTTTGAATGAGCGTAATAATCAATAAATGATCTCCATGTGTAAGTTGTTAGTTGTGTTTACTTCGGTATTTTCTAAATCTAATTTCTGAAAATAACTTGCATAATTTAATCAAGTAGGATAAGTAAACCATGATACTGCAGTAGAATTTTCATAGTTGATAGTGTTTGCCACCTTGTGCCTTTGCAACATACCTACTTCAAAGATTGACCGACCTCATTGAGGTTTCAAAACTCTTATATTAAGAGTTTTTGGTACTTATTCATTGGAGCAGGCCTATGTTCTTGCTATTCAGTGGATTGTTATGGGATCTACAATTTCAGCTCCATGATAATTTAAGCACTGAAATCTTTTGCTCTTTTGGGGGGGAATTTTTTCCTACAGGTTCTCTCTCTTTCTCTACTTATAAAAGTTTGTACATAGGTACCTAATCGGGTGTCATTGTTGGGACCCATTCTTTGTTTTCCTTCTTCTTTAGTTACTCCCTATGTTTTGCTTAAGGGGGAGTGTTGGAGTTTGTCCTTTTCCAATGCTTTGTTTCCCTATGAGCTAAGTATGGTGAGTTGTAAGCTCACATAGGGACTTTCATGTGCCCAGTTGTCATAGTTATCCTTATCCGACATTGGGACTCCTCCATTGCTATATAATGGAGGCTTTCTATGTACTTTGACATAAGCTTGTTAGTGTTTCAATACTCTTTCAAATATCATGGTTCTAATGCATTCTTCAATGGTCCTATTTTTTCTTTCTGCTACTCCATTTTGTTCAACATTATAGGGAACTATACTATGAGCTCCCTCTTTATAATTGCTCCCTTGCAAAAAGTTATGAGTTCCTTAGATGTATATTTAAGTTGCACTAAAACAGATACAAGAATGGATACGGATACACGGGTTTGAAACGGATACAGCAAATTTTCAAAAATCTGGATACGATACGACAAGGAAACAACAATATAAAGCACATAAACAAGTAACTATAACAACTAGTGAGATATCATATGAACAAGACAAAACATGGAGAATGTTGAGCCATTTTATTAAGTGCTGAAAGATAAAATGAATACAAAGGTGATCAGAATGATGGCACCTTGGCTTGCCCTAGACAAGCGTAGAAATACTCTCAAACTATATCATGGAATGGTTGCTCCCTCTATGACTGCGTGATCTCCAAAGTTGATGGTGTTGCTATCGTGCTGCTGCTACTACTGTAATAGACTAACTCTTTGGGGTTGTTCCCCTCCTCAGAAAATTATGAAACTTTGGGAATAGGCTCTCCACCAAATACCCAGAAAAGCCCAGAGAGCTTTTCGGAAATGGATGACCTCGGAAAATGACCTCCCTTGAGGTATAACGCTGTCCCAGTGATAAACACTGGCCCCGAATGATCTGCTGCAAAAGCTGGCCTCCAACTCTACCAAAATGATGGAATATGGAAGTGTTAACCCCTTTCCAACTCTCTCGGGTTGAATCCCTTGACAAACCCTTAATTCGGAACCTCCACCTCCAACGACTGCCTGATCCCTCTCACTGACTACGCTGTCCAAGCAAGTGAATGATCCCAACTATGGCTGCTCCAACTCTCTCCGAAAAAGCAAAGGTAGAACTCCTCACCCGAGCAGGCACTCGAAGTCCCCCGAGGCTGAAGTTGGGATCTTTTCACGGAGACACCCGATGTGCTGAACACCACTTGCAGACTTTGTTCAACAGCAAAAGTGTGCTCAATGTCAAAAGAAAAATATCATAGATGCATAATATAATGAGCAAATGAGGGGGCTCTCTCCCTTTTTATGCTTGGAGAGCCTTGCTCTCACCTAGACCCCACCAAAATTGCATTGTCCCCTCGAGCCACGCTGGCCCTCTAGCTCTGCGCTATCATGGGCCCACGCTACCCACGCTGCCACTTCCTTCACGCTGCCACTTCGTCCTCTAGGCCCCACGCTGCCAAATAATCATGTCTCCAAGAGACATTAGTTAATGCCTTTTATCCTAAGTGTGAGTTAAGTGTCCCTTTCACCCACTTTATTTCTAACTTAACTTTATTAAAGTAAAGTAGTCAAAAATTAATATTTCCAATTAGCTATTGCTAATTGGGAATATTACAGTCCTCCCCACCTAAACGTTGCTTGTCCTCAAGCAACTGCAATGATGGATGCTATAGAATTTTCTCACTCTCCCAAGTGGCATCCTCATCTGGTAAGTTCCTCCATCTCACCAGATATTCCCTGACTGTCCTGCTCCTCAGTTGCCTCTCCTTGGTGTCAATGATGGCCTCTGGCTGAAGCACTAAATGCCCCTCGTCTGCATACTTTGTCTGTGGGTGGGAGCTCCTCAGTTGTAGTCACCTGCTGCCCTAATGCCTTCTTCAAGCATGATACATGGAAGATATTTTGAATCCTGCTACTGGCGGGTAGCTCCAACTCATATGCAACCTCTCTGATCCTGCGTGTTACCCAGTATGGTCCATAAAAGTGGGGCTTGAGCTTCTCGGCCCCCTTCTGCTTCAATGAGGATTGGCGATATGGTTGCAATCATAGGTAAACCAAATCCCCTACCTCAAACTGCCTCTCCACCCATCCCCTGTCGGCATACAACTTCTGCTAATTTTGCGCTGTAGCTAAGTTATCCTTAAGAGCCCGGAGTATATCCTGACTCTCTTGGCTTCAATCCTTGGCCCTAGGGCTCTTGCTAGCACCAAACATCACGTCAGCAAAAGATAAAGCATGATACCCATATAAAGCATAAGATGGAGACATATCGATAGACATATGGTAAGTGGTGTTATAACAATACTCCCGCAAGTGCAACCATCGTAACCATGCCTTTTGCTGCTCGGTAACATAGTTGCATAAGTAGCCTTCCAGCCACTTGTTCACTATCTCCGTCTGCCCATCGATCTGTGGGTGATAACTGGTGCTCAGAGTCAACTCGGTATCCACCAAACAGAAAAGCTCCTGCCAAAACCTGCCCATGAAGCGGTTATCCCTGTCACTGACAATGGTCTTAGGAAGACCATGCAATATGAAAACATCTCTAAAGAACAACTCCACTACCTGTGCTGCAGTGTATCGTGCTGATATAGCGAAGAAGTGTGCATACTTTGTCAGTCGGTCAACGACTACAAATATGCAATCCTTGCCCTGTACAGTGGGCAGCCCTGTGATGAAATCCATCAAAATGCTCTCCCATTTCCCCTCTGGTATGGGAAGAGGCTGAAGTAAACCTTCAGGATGGTTCATCTCCCCCTTATTATGCTGACATACTTCGCACTCCCTGACATGTCGGAGTACGTCCTCCTTGAGGCCCTTTCATGAGAACGTCTCTCTGATGGCCCTATAGGTCTTGGTGAACCCCTGGTGGCCTGATAATGGCGAGTCATGTGAGGCATGCAATATATTCTTCTTGAGCTGGGAGCTCCCAGTCAAGAAGATCCTATCCCTGAAGTATATCACCTCATCCATCACCCTGTACTTGTCATCTGTAACATGCCCGTCCAACACCTCACAGGAAAAACGGTCCTTAGAGTACTCTACCAACAATTGAGCCCTCTAGTCCGCATCTAAGCTCATCGAGGAAAACGCTGCCGGTCTGCGTGAAAGTGCATCGACCACGGCATTGTTTTTCCCTTTGACATATTCGATGTCGAAATCATATGCCTGGATCTCGCTGACCCTCTTTTGCTGCCTCTCCTGCAACTACTTCTACTCCAGAAAGAATTGGAGGCTGTTGTGGTCAGTCCTCACTCTGAACCTGTTCCCCACTAGGTATTGCCGAAATTTGGCTAGTGCATGCATGATGGCCAACATCTCCTTGTCATATATAGCATACAACCACTCATGTGGCAATAGCTTTCAGCGCTCAAAAGCTATGGGGTGGCCTCCCTGCATCAAGACTGCGCCTATCCCCTCCCCTGATGCATTGCACTCTAGGACAAAGGGCTGTGTGAAATCTGGCAATACCAAAACTGGACAGCTACTCATCACCTCCTTGAGCCTATCGAAAGCCCTCTGCGTTGTGTCAGTCCAACTGAATGCCCCCTTTTTGGTAAGGTCTGTAAGGGGTGCAACAAGTTGGAAAAACCCATTGACGAACTTCCAGTATTAGGTGCAAATGCCCATAAATCCCCGAAGCTCCGTCACATTCTTCGGCTCTGGCCAATCCCTAATGGCCCTGATATTCTGCTCGTGGACTCTCACTCTGTCCACACCAATGATATCCCCAAGTAGAGCATCTCTGTCAGCCCAAATTCGCATTTGAAGAGCTTGGCATAAAAATGTTGCTCCTCCAATATGCATAATACAACCTCAATATGTTGTAGGTGCTCCTCCCATGTCCTGTTGTAGATCAAGATGTATGCTGTCACCCCTGAGTGCCCCAGCGTGGCCATCCCATGGAACCACCAATCATGGGCCTCGCCCTCTAGGTGCAGTGTTGCCACCTTGATTGCCTGTGCCTCTGCCATCTGATTGAGCTAGAAATAGATATCCAACTTCTCCACCCAAGCCTTTGCCGAACACTTGGAGGATCCATCAAATGTCGGCAGGTAAAATCTGCCTATTATGTGTTGTACATCCCCATCCTATGAGTGCCTGTTCCCCCTATTCTGGTTGTGGGATCTGTTGTCCCTCTTGAGCTATACGAAGTCATGGAATGTGAGGGCCTCTCTAAACCCCCTGACCATAGGACTGATACTCGGCAAAGTAATCCCCCATGTGAGCCAGTTCCGGCTCCTGCTGTGCTCTTGCCCCAGTGTCTGTGGCAAGAAATGTGGGCATCGTGGAACATGGGCGTGTATGTGATGCCATCTGCTGCGCTGTGAGATGCTCCTGCAAATGATGGGATGTGCCCGATCCCTCTCTGGTATGGAAACCCCTTAGGGTTTCACGCTGTCTAGGTTCTGTGGTGATCTTTTGCCCTATCTCTTCTATCCGTCTCGACAATTCTTGCACTGACTTGAGGAGAAGTTCCCCGAACTCCTTCCCGACATCTCTTTCCTCTGCCATCGGTTCCTCCTCTCCTGCGTCCACTACTGGAACGCAATCACCTTCCCCGAAAGTGACCTCTAGCCTCCGCTCTTGGTCTTTATACTTTCTTCCCCGGTAAGTGATGTATGGTTTTTCTGTTGGTGTCATAGACAATCTTCTCCAAGTCTATGAGCTCTGATACCACTGTAATATTCCGAATAGAAATAAACAACAATATAAAGCAAATAAACAAGTAACTACATCAACTAGCGAGATATCATATGAACAAGACAAAACATGGAGAACGCTAAGCCATTTTATTAAGTGCTGAAAGATAAAATGAATACAAAGGTGATCAGAATGATGGCACCTTGGCTTGCACTAGGCAAGCATAGAAATACTCTCAGATTATATCATGGAATGGCTGCTCCCTCTATGACTACGTGATCTCCAAAGCTGCTAGTGCTGCTACGGTGCTGCTGCTACTGTTGGAATAGACTAACTCTTTTGGGGTTGTTCCCCTCCTTAGAAAATTATGAAACTTTGGGAATAGGCTCTCCACCAAATACCCAGAGAAGCCCAGAGAGCTTTTCGGAAATGGATGACCTCGGAAAATGACCTCCCTTGAGGTATAACGCTGTCCCAGTGATAAACGCTGGCCCTAAATGATCTGCTGCAAAAGTTGGCCTCCAACTCTACCAAAATGATGGAATAGGGAAGAGTTAACCCCTTTCCAACTCTCTCGGGTTGAATACCCTGACAAACCCTCAATCCGGAACCCCCTCCAAACACTGTGTGATCCCTCTCACTGACTGCGTTGTCCAAGCAAGTGAATGATCCCAACTGTGGCTGCTCCAACTCTCTCCGGAAAATCAAAGGTAGAACTCCTCACCCGAGCAGGCACTCGAAGTCCCCCGAGGCTGAGGTTGGGATCTCTTAACAGAGACACCCGATATGCTGAACAACAATTGCAAACTTTGCTCAACAGCAAAAGCGTGCTCAATGTCAAAAGACAAATATCATAGATGCATAATAGAATGAGCAAATGAGGAGCCTCCCTCCCTTTTTATGCGTGGAGAGCCTTGCTCTCACCTAGGGCCCGCCAAAATTGCGTTGTCCCCTTGAGCCACGCTGCCCCTCTAGCTCTGCGCTGTCATGGGCCCACGCTGCCCACGCTGACAACTCCTTCACGCTACCACTTCGTCCTCTAGGCCCCACGCTACGAAATAATCATGTCTCCAAGTGACTTTAGAGAATGCTTTTTATCCTAAGTGTGAGTTAAGTGTCCCTTTCACCCACTTTATTTCTAACTTAACTTTATTAAAGTAAAGCAGTGAAAAATTAATATTTCCAATTAGCTATTGCTAATGGGAATATATATATATATATAATCTAAATTCTAAAAGATGAATGGTAATATATATATATATATATATATATATATATATATATTACCATTCATCTTTTAGAATTTAGAATATATAACTAAAAATACATAATCATCATCATGAATTCAACAAAAACAAATCATCATCAATTCAGCATAAACATTGTTATCATCATTAGTGATTATTATAACATTCAACATATCATCAAGTTTTTGTTTCAAAATTCAATCATCAACATGACAACATCATCACCAAATTAATAATGCACACTACACAGTACAAAGTACAAAATGAACTATGAATGACAATCTATTATCATATGGCATATTATTGTATTCAATGTTCAATGTTCAAAAGTTTAAAACATCATCATAAATTACATTTACATATCAACAAATATGTCTTCATCCATGTAATTAAGATCCACGTCCTCATCCAATGATTATATATATATAATTATTTGTTAATTGGATTTATTTTGAGTCGTTAGAAAAATTATCATTAAGTTTTTCATCCAACTTCAATTTTTGCAAAAAACATAGTAACTCATATTAAATATATTGTTAAAATAACTTTGATATATTAAATATATTGTTAGAATAACTTCGATTGTTGTTATTGTACAATTTTTTGAATCTTTGAAAATATCTACCAAATTTGAAAAATATCTTAGTACTTACCACCCTTACAAACTGGAAAATGGAATGCTCAACTAATGTATATACTATATAATTTATTTTATTGTGAAATTATTTCATATTGAATACAAGAGATGAAAAGATTACATTGAAGATGGTAAAGTTTCAAATGGTATTGGTATAGCATGAGCTTCCATGTGGGAGCGTCTGTCTACAGAATGCTGGTCAAACCTCTTGTATCTAGATCTCTAGCGATCGCAGAGGAGCGTGATGGTAGTATAAGGCCATGGAGAAAAACCAGACTTACAGGATAAATTGGGCCCCATATGTTGTGGAAAAATTTGCAAATAATGAAAAAGGCGCGAATAACAATTGTGCTCCACCATACGTGATGAATATGGAGTTGATATTCAGCATTTTTTTTGTCGAATTCAAAGGGAGGGCGGGTATTGCTGACCCATTTAATCTCAACAGTGTTCATGATTTTGCTTATTTGAATTTTATAGATATAGAGATTTGTAGAAGAATCAAGAAAGGAATAAGCAGGGGTCAGATCGTGAAATGAAAGGAAGAAAAATCGTGATACGAATCACAATTTTTTCAGATTTGTATCCAGGTATTCCAAAACCGTTTTAGCTTTTCTGAAATGGCACTAAAATTGGATTTGGAGTTTTCGTAAATACTAAAACGGTTAGCAAACGTTTCAAGGGCATTTCGAACCCGTTTCGTACCCGAATCCGTTTATGAAACAACGAACGACGCTTCTAGAGGTTTTGTTGTTGAAAAGTGTCACTAGTATTGGTCTCCATAATGACATGTAAATGTGATTTTATGTAATTGATGCAAAAGAAAAATAAAATTATTTTTGTAATGCTCGTCTTATGGGTTTCAGTAGAAAGAAAATTTATTTTTAGTAATGGTTCCTATTAGCACTGAAAATGTTAATGGTGTAATTGCCATTGTATTATTGTTTTCAAATTTTTATTGTGTCCTAGTCCATGTCCAAAGTTTTAGTCATTTCCAATAAAAGTTAAAAACGAGTCCCGACATCAAGGTGGTTTTAAGATAACAGGTGTCATAGTGTTTTAGAGTCCTAAAATAAGTTAAAATCTTTGTTTTGGCTTATGTTAGTGTTGAAGGTTAGTCGATGTTTGGGTAATAAAATTGCAGTAATCTAGTCTGGAATAATAGCTACTTTTGTTGCAAATTTATTGTCAAAACAGTAAAAGGAAGCTATTTTTCAGAAATGGAAGTCATATATTCCGCACAGTGAAAAGCACAACTATTTCACTGAGATTTTGGTTATCCCAGTAAAGAGGCTACATGTAAACAGGTAATTAGTTTCCGAAGCAGGAAAATTAAGGTTTCGTGGCAACCAGAGTTCTTTAAAAACAAAGCACAACATGCAGAGAACAGATTGACCAACAGAGTGGAAGATCCGGAGAAGAGTAGCAGAGAATGTTTAAAGGGAGCTCGCCAGGAATTACACTAAGGACTGAAGCGACGGAGAAGAACCGAGTGTAGAACGAGTGGACGGCCAAGATCCAATTGTAGATCCAAAAGGTAGCAGACCGACGACTGAGATTAAAAGGCAATTCGCACAGCGTAGTTTTTAAAGTTTATTCTTAAGTCAAATCACATGGTATGTTAAGTTATTTGCGATGCGATGAGGCGAAGAACGAGCAAGGAAGACCGTCAGATCTGGGCGTAAATCAACAGTGCAGATTAAAGTGCAGATGGAGTGATTTCGCAAATCGCAGTTTTTAAAGTTTATCGTTAAGGCTTTGCATGGTATGTTAAGCGATTTGCGATGCGATGAGGCGAGGGAAACGTGTCAGCGTAGCGCACCAGCGCGATTTCGCAAATCGTAGAGTTTATGGTTTAGCTGCTATCAGTATAAAGTTAAATTTGCAGGCGACCGATTTGCGATTGCTTCCTATTGGTCAACTGGTTGTGGGGGCCCAAGAACCACAATTCTGCGTGAACGCATATTATTTGGGAACAATTGTGGTTCTATTTAAAGTTTTGATAAACGTTGTTGAGTGCACGCGTATGTATGTTTATGAAACTTCCGATGCATGATCTGCGATCGGTCCCATTTCTCTGCCACCTCACCTCTGTTCCCATCACACATCGCACTTCACCATTTTTAACATTTAACTCCCGCATTTCACAATAAAACTTCTGATGCGCGATCTGCGATTGGTCCCACTTCTTCGCCACGTCAGCACCCCCACCCCCCCTCACTTATCATTTATTCCGCTCCATATCTCCTCTATCAATTAAACTTGTTTCAAAGGATTTTCTTAGTAATTCCTCATAAAATGAACCTCCGTCATTTTATCCAAAAGTTTTGGATTTTTCCGCCATTACAAAGGGTCTTCAGCCAAGAAAGGGAAAGGAACAATAGAACAGCAACAGAGATTCTCTCAAACAATTTTCTACCACTACTTTCAGTACCAACACGTTTTTACCAGACACAGGGCAACATTCAAGGAACAACCACAAACCATTTTCACTGTTGTTTGCACTTTTTATGCAGTTGGTTGCACCAGAACGAAAGATGAGTCTTCCCATAAAACTGCCACATCATACAAACCACTTCAAATTCTCAGCCTTAATGTTGTTATTGTTTTTAGTGTAGTACTTTTTATTTAAGATTAAGGGATAAGCCTCACCTCTTGCACGAGGTTGTAATGATTGTTCAAAACAGATTTACCTTTTTCTGTGGAAGAGGACAGTCTCACATTTTGTATATATATGTCAAACTAATATGAAGTCAGCGTTGGTTGGTGGTTATTCAATTTTGACTTATATGAACTATAATCTTTTGTAATGACCCAACTCAAGTTATAGGGAACATAGAATTATTAACATGCATATGATAGCTATATATGCATGTATCACGTGCACTGCACTAGTATATGCACTAATCAATTATGAAAAGTCTCAGTGTAGGGTAATGAGTGAATTATTGAAGTATTGAGTAAATACCTTAACTCACCAGAATATAATGAATGTATTGTGAGGTAAAAGTTATACCTACCACTATCATACTATAACTAATATTTTGTTCAAAGAAATGTAAAAGCATTGACTTATGCAAATAAAATACGATATTTTAATAAAATCCAAGATATTTATGAAATAATAATATTTTAATACAACTCTAAGATATTTTAAAAGAAGATATTTTAATAAATATCTTGAAAGGATATTTGACTAAGATATTTATTAAAAGATGATATTTTAATAAATATCTTAGGGGATTTGTGTATAAAAGGAGAAGGGGGGGGGAACTTGATGGGCATGGGGAGTGAGGTGGGAATACTGACCCAAATGCTGTCAGAGGATTTCTAATTGTGGAAGACATGAGCAGTGAGTTCTAACAGAGTCATCGAGGGATCTTGATTGTTATTGGAGTTTTGGGCACGGGGGCCAGAAGATTTGTCTTCTGGATCTGGGGACCGGAGAGTTTGACCCCAGATAGGCTGCGAGGAAAATGGTGGTTTGTTAATGGGAGCAGGAGCCATGACTGTTCAGGAACATCTTCAAACACGGTTCTAGGTAAGTATTAAATAGTGAATTGATATATACTCTGCTTCAAAAATCCCACTCTGGATTGTGTAGTATAAATTTTGTAAATCATTTTTAATTCTGAAATTGAGGTCCTTACACTTGGTATCAAAGCCAGTTACAAACTATGGGAACCAAGGGTCCACTTTTAATTATCTTTGTGATTTTCTGGTCTTGTCTCCAAGCTCTCTTCTAAAAGTCACTGTTAGATTCACAATCTATACTATGACAAACAATGGTTTTTACATGAATAAATAGATAAAAATTTACTTGCCTTAAATGAATTGAATCTTATGAAATTACAGTTTGTGATAAAAATGAAATTCACAGCATATTGGTTACAAAAAAATAAAAAAACTCTATTAAATTAAAAGTATTAAAGGTTAAATTAGAATAGAATAGAGTTCCAAATTTATGGAATTGTTAAAGGTTAATTAGAATAGAGTTCCAAATTTATGGTTGGTTCTCGAGCTTTACATCCCTCAGAACGCTCTAAGCCTTCACCACCTGGAGCTGGCAATGTCACAGGCGACACGTCCATCGAGAGACGGGTAGTAGTGGGACTCCCAAACATCACAGTATTCGCGCTCTGGCCCGAGACCCATAGTTATCTTCTAGATTTTGTGCTTGTCTGTATAGAAACCTATGCAGACTTTGACGTACAACCTATAAAACAGATCGTGAAAAGCTATCATCTTTATATATTATATTTCATAAATTTCATTGTGATTTTGTGGTGAACTTATAAACCTAATTTTGTTCCTGTGCAAGGAACTGTCATCCATAAATTTCACATCATCCACCTTTTGAGCCGAAATCTCTGTAGCACTGTGATCTGGTCCAATTTCTTCATTGCAAGTGCCTTCTTCTGTTCATGATAAGTGTAGACTCCCCCTACGTGAACCCAACTGCCGTTAACCAGAGTTGAAAAGTGGATACCGGCAAGAGTGCTGGTGTCATGGGACGACACAAAATTCCCACCGCCTTCGCCCGTTGTAAAATCCATGGAGGACTTGAAATCCGAGTATTCCTGCACATAACCGCAAGAATCACATACTATCATCGTTGTTATTCCATCCATTGTAACTCCATACTCTTCACATTTGTCACAGTAATGTTCCTCTTCCATCTTGTTATTTATTTGTTCTTGGTCATTCCACAATATATTCCTAGAGAAAATTAAGATTTTAGGTAGAGGCTTGAATGCTATATTGTAAACACACGGTAGTACTACAAGGTTATAAGATTGAGGTACATTTGAAATTTCCCATGACGGTTTTGTGGAATATATTTATTCATTGCTTTTGCCTCTATCATAAACAAAAAAAAGGAGAGATGAATGATGAAAATAATAGTAAATCAGATGAATGATGAAAATAATAGTAAATTATAGTAATAGCTGCTATTAAAAAATAAAAAATAAAAAAAATAAAGAAACCCAAATAATTTACACAATAGAGATGCTACTTATAAATTTGAATTAAATGAGTAGTTTAAGAACAAAAGTAGTGTAGTTTCTTTTTGAGGTAATTACTATTGATTTAAGTCTAATGAAATTCCATCCATCCACCTTTATTCTTGACCCACACTATATAACTTAAATTTGTCAATTATACAGAAACTAGTTAGGTGCAAGTTAAATAAATAAATAAATATATATATATATATATATATATATATATATATATATATATATATAATATAATAAAATTTGTGATGAAATGTTTTGGTTCAATATTTTTAGTGGTCTAGTATGTATATAAGAAAGTTAATAAATCTGTAAATTTAACTTTGATTAGGGAGGATATAGGTCTTTAGTTGTTTAAAAATGGTTTATTTTAATTATTTTAAATTCATGTATAAATAGAATGGGTAAAATAGTAAATTCCAAATTTATATAGTTTAGTTAAAACTGATTATATTCATTATATCATTATCATATTAGAGTAGTAGTATGGTATTCTTTTCTTCTTTAAATACAATAAACAAAAAAGGAAATATGAAATTTATGGTTAAAGCTTAACACAATAGATATACAAAATTAAGAAATTAGTAAAGATAGTTAAAGTGTTAATTGGAGTTTACATAATTACTAGCTATATCTTTTTGTATTTTATTCATAAATACTTCTGGGTATATACATATTTGTTAGACTAAGAAAAGTAATCATGTCATTATCAAAGTATCCAAAGTAATAACCCCTTCCATAACTCTACCTAGGACTAGAAAATGCTAGACAAATATTATGAAGCAATATTATGATCTATGGAGACCCAAACATTTTTCTAGGAAATATAACACATAGAATATCCTGCATTAGGACAAGCAGGCCGCGTTTCCACCCTCCTTGACCTACGTACCAGTAAGACCTGTCTGCAGGTAATAATCGCAGAAAGCTATACTTGCATGTAAGCTTGAATTTACGAAATTATATTTATTAATCTAAATTGTACCTCAGATACTTATAGCCATATTTAAATAGCCATCATCAAATATCAAAAACAATCATAGAATCCATGCAGTAATCGACAAGAACCAGACAGAGCATCATTCCACTGTACTATAGTCCACAGGTACTATTAGCGACATAAAACTCAAAATCAATTTTGATACTTGTGCTACTTATAGTTTCATTTCATCATGCGCATTTAATAAATGTGGGTTGGCAGTCTGCAAACAAAATAATTTCAGATAGATAGAAATGGCTTCAGGAGAACTTCAGTCCATAAATTTAAGTGTTGAGAAATGCAAGTTGATCTAGGGGTCAGCTCGACTAAGTTGAAAGAACTAGGATGAATGATCACAATGGGAAATAACTTTGTTTCTAACTATTTCCCAAGATCTTGTGTTGATTCGTGGATATCACCGCCTTATTTTCATAATTATAGGGACAATCATAATATAACCCGAGGTGTATTACTCTGAGTAATCCTTAATAATTTACCCAAAGTATTCAGTGTTATATAATATTCAATGACAAGGAAAATGGTTTTCAACTTTTAGAAATTGAAGCCTTTAACAATGATAAAATGGAATTTTATATAATTCGATATTCGAAAGCTATGAACCCTAGGATGATATATTTTATTAGAAGAGATGGGATATTTAATGTTGATGTATGTGTCGAAGACATATATCAAGCTCAATCCCACTTGATTCCTAATCCATTACTTTTACTTTACATTCCATCTGACAAAGGAGTTGAGATAACTCACGGATATTAGTTGCAAATTTTTCCACAATGAAGTTTAAGATTTTGTATATCGTGTAAGTAAAGTTTGAAGTACATTCAAATTATTATATTAAGATGCGCACATAAACATCACTTTAGACAATAAACTTTTTTTGTAACTTTTGAACATTAGAATGGAAACTATCATAATTGTTTTTATGCAATTGAAAAATTCCATTCTTCAAAGTGGTGTTGAGCTTTCCATTAATATATCTTACTCGCTGATAATTATAACCATTGATGATATGAATTTATGCAAATATCTTTTATACCGTTTTCTTATGTTAATACTTTGATTACTATCCAAATATATGTGTAAGTGGTTTAAGGAGTAGAGTGAAAGTTTAAATTTTTATAGTTTAATATACTCTAAATTGGACATTTTGATATTCAACCATTATGTCATTGTTAAGATAGATAATTAGTCACTTACAGCCGCAAGGATATATCGATGTCCAAAACAAAATAATATGACAACGTAGCATTTTCATGGAAAGGAAAACAATGTGGTTTAGGAAAGAGAAATTAGGGACATTATGATTCTATATAAGATGATTCATGCTATTTATTTAGGCATATATAAATATTAGTAGGCGGAGTTGCTCCAAAGAAGTTAACTCTTGAAGAAAGGAAGAATGGTAATTAAAGCATGACTATGGACATTATGGCAAGACCATTAGATATGAAGCTACAACCACATAAAAGGCTAAGCTAGTTTGAGGTAAATTGATGGATGAAAGAAGACACTAACTATTCAGGAAATGTTGGGAGAAATCATGAGTAATCAAATTGAGAGTACAAGTACAGTTCATTAAAGGTACACATCAATCAAAGACACAATGGATGAAACATATGTTGAGAAGGTAAGAAACCACCCTATAAGGTAGTAAACACACTATTAGAACAAGACGATATAGTTATCAAGAGAGTGCAACAGAAAATTTCAAAGTTTGATCTCCTTCGTTACCATAATATAATCAATATAGTACCTAGGGAGGATGGGAAAAGAAAGAAATCACAACCTTCTAATGATGATAATGAATGTTAGTTATCATAATCAACTTAGAATAATGAGATCAACAAAAATAGCACTAGAGGTTAGTGAATGGAAGTTTCACAAAACAATAGAAGTCAATGACATTAGATTAAAAAGTGAATCTATAATAAAATTGATCAATTGGAGAGTAGATTTACGTGCATAGCAACATCTATAATAGTTTCTCCCTCTAATGGGAGCAGTGTTTTAAAAATCGGACTCGAGTTCCGATTCGGCCGAGGGGCGGCTCCGACTCCGACTCCGACTCGGTATCGACTCGGCTGTTTCAGTTTCAATGACTCGGTTTTTGTAAAAATACATTAAGTATTAAATTTTTTGTAAAAAACATAATTTTAAAGATTTTTATTCATGTTTCCAAACACAGAGCATTAAAATATAGACAAAAGACAACATATGATCAAAGTAGGCTCATGAATATATCTATTATATCAAAATTGCACCCAATGCACTGTCCAATACATGATGATGAGATAGAGATCAAAACAAAAAACATAAACAAGGAGGTTCTAAATGGCCTCTACAACAAAACATGAATAATCACTACTGCTAGACATCTGGCAAGCCAATGTCCTCTTCCTCAAACTTTGAACCAGAGGGGTAAACCGCTCGCTCATCCTCTAAATCAACATCCTCAACTAGAACTATAGCCCTACCACCTTGAGATAGACGAGTTATGCGCCTCCGTCGTGGCTGACTAGAGGAAGTGTCTGCGCTTGCAACTGGAGGGCTTGGGACTGGGTCTACTACTAGTGGATCTGCATTGAGCATAGCCTTTACTTGTGTATCAAAGTCCATCCCCACACCAATATCCTCATCAGAGTCAAACTCTGGGGACAAGTCTCCACTACCCAATCTGATGTTGGATCAATATCCTCCAACACAATGGGATCTGAATCAGGTCTTTTGTTTAGCAATTGGTTGCGTCTTAGTCAGAAGTTGTACTGGACATACACTAGATCATTTAACCGTTTTTGCTCTAAACGGTTTCTCTTCTTTGTGTGAATCCTCTCAAAGACAAACCAATTGCGCTCACACCCAAAAGCACTACAAGTTTGACTCAAAATGCAGATTGCAAACCTCTGCAATTCAAGACAATGGCTACCAAATGCCTCCCACCATTGTGCTGCAAAAAATTAGTTTCAGTTAGCTCAACAATTTATATCCAACTTTGAAATTGAAATTCTTTGTTTACCTAGCTCATCTGATTCTCTTGCAATCCTTGCAAGGTTCTTGCTAAAGGTACTTGTGGCTTGGATGAACACAGTGATCTGATTGTGTATCTTCAACTGCTCACTCTCTGTGGGGATCATGCAATCAATGTAGTCAATCAATCCATCTCTAAACTCCCCATTCAAAGCTCTTGCTTCCTGAGCTTTATAATGATACCTTGGGTTCAGAAAATACCCAACCACATGTATAGGGCAATGGAGTTGATTGTTCCATCTCTGATCAATGATTGCCCAAATGGGCCCATACTTACCAGCTTTGTCCTTGTATGCTGCCCTTATTTGCTCCTTTGCTTGATCCATAGCCTCATAAATGAAGCCCATAGCCAATCTTTCCCCATTGACCAAGTGCAACACCTTAACCAGTGGCTCAGCAAGTTACACAATCTTTGTTTCCTTTTTCCAAAATATTTCTTCATTGACTTTCCTTTTCACATATTTTCCATCCTATTTGCAAGCCCATTGACATTCATTCCATTCATCACTAGAAAACAACTTTTGCAAGTTTCTATGTTGGGCAAGCATAGATTGCAATGTCAAAAAATGTGTTGCAAATCTATTGATGGCAGGCCTAATAATTTCCTTTCCCCCTGTGTGTTTCCTCATCAGATTCAGAACCCATGAATGATTGTAAATATATTTTGTGATGCTTTGGCATGCTCTATAGTGTTCTTGATCCAGTCTATTTTGCCAATATCCTCAAGCATGAGGTCTATGCAATGTGCAACACATGGGGTCCAAAAGATGGTTGGGTGTTTTTCCTCTAACAATTTACCAGCAAGAACATAGTTAGAGGCATTATCTGTGATGATTTGAACAACATTTGCCAATCCCACCTCTTCAACAACCTCATCCAAAAGATGAAACAACAAATGTCCACCTTTCACCCTATCAGATGCATCAACTGCTCTTAGAAACATGGTTCCCTGCGGGAAAAAGACAAAAAAGTTTATGATGGTACGGTTCCTTTGATCAGTCCATCCATCTGACATGATGGTACATCCTGTATGTGCCCATGAGTTTTTGAACTCTTTCAAATAATCATCAATGGACATAATCTCTTTTTGCAAAAGAGATCCTCTTAACTCATGCATAGTAGGGCCTTTGAAGCCCTCTCCAGCAGCATATATGGCATAAAAAATAGGTACGTAATATGGTGAACGAGTAGCATTGAAGGGAATATCAGCATCATACCACCATCTAGCAATGTAATCACAAGCAACATCTCTCAATTATTTTTTCCAATGAGCATCTAAAGTGGGTTGCACTTGACCTCTACTTGGAGGACTAGGACCATGTGCACTATCAGAGGGAGAAGAGGGCATGAAAAAACTTTTGATAGTATCCTTATTTCTCATTGCACCCTTACCCTTTTTAGAAATAGACTCCATAGAGGGAGGAACATACCGAAAGCGGTTTCATGCATTAGTGCAAGGGATAGATAAAGAACCCTCATAATCAAAACTTGGGTTGGCAACCAGCATGTGTTGTATATTTCTCTTCCTCCCAATTTCAGCCTCTATTTCTTTTTGCCAAATTATGTCTTCCTCAAACTTCTGAAATTTCTCTTACGACTCCTTCCTAATTTCCCCAATGTTTTGTGCTTCACATGGAGTAATTTGGCCTCTAAGACTAGCCAAATGTAGTTTCAGTCTATGAATGCCCCCTCCACCCCCTTTAATTTTTCTCTTACAAAATTTGCAATGCATTTGATCATCAACCATTTCAGCATATGCCCAAGCAGCATCTTTCATTCTAGGGGCCATTTTGGACTGAGTTTTTTACTTGGAAAGAAAAGGTTTAAATCTGAAAATGAAAACAAAAAAAGACTATTCATTCTATGGTCATTTCTTTCACCAAAAACTATGTTTACCATTTTCAGATTTGAAAAATAAATAAAACAAGCAAAGACAGATTATAGAAGAGAAAAAATAAATACCTCTAGCCTCTAGCCTCCTCAATGCAGCTGCAACAAACCAACTTCTCAATGCTGCTCCAAAGCTTGCCCAACAAGCTCCTCAATGTTGCTCCAAAGCTTGCCCTAAAGACTCCTCAAAGCTGCTCCAAAACCAACTCCACAACTCTTCACAAATTCCTCACAAATGCTCAAGCAAATTCAATGAGATAGATGTGAGGTATTGAGAGGGGTTGGGTAGGTTAAATAGGATGGGGAGGGGTTAGATACACAGACAAAAACCTAACAACAAGTTTAAACCGGGTTTGACGTCCGTTTTTTATAAGTTTTTGGGACCGGCAGTTGGCTGGGCACTATTCGTCTGAGTTAGCTCGGGCTCAGACGAGTCGGTGTATGGCTTGAGTCTTGGCCGGCTCGGTCACAAACCGACCGTAGGACTGGTTTTTCCATCGAGTCAGACCGACCAAGGGTCTGGCTCGGTCAACTCGGCCGGTTCCGAGCCAACTCGACCGAATTTTAAAACTATGAATGGGAGAGTCAAATTATAAAGTTTTCTTTAGGTGACTAACTATATGCATGGATTGTGGACATCAGGGAGTATGATTGGGAAACTCTATCTCGTGATGCCTTAAAACCTGAAATGATAAGTAGATTACATTCGATATCCACGTTATTGAATTTATTTATAGGGTCTTACCCAAGTTGGGGAATAGTAACGACATTTCCAAGTGTAAAAGTTTTATGCATTAGGAGAGAAGGAAAGAAAACCATAATGACTAGAGGTGAGAAAACAAAGTCAATTTGATAATATGTTCTTTTTCAAATTGAGGTAGACATGGAATATTAGAAATATCTGGTATAAGGAAGTGAAGGGATGTTTTCTATCATGAAGAATTTTCTTAAGGATATGAGCAACATGATTGGTAAGGGTCAAATCAATGACCTATAAGGAGTTGTGAACACTCCTAATTTGTTAAGAATAACAAGTGATAAACTGAAAAAATGTTTAAAGGTGAATATTAAAGATAATAATTGTACACCGTTAGAAAAGAAGATACATTCAGTGATACTAATAACATGAGGCCTAAGGACTAATGCGAAAATGATTAATGTTAAGAATAAGAAGTTGGAATGCCATCGATGAGTTATGTGTTGAATTAAACAAGTAAATATAATAATAATAATTTAAAAAAAAAAAAAAAACTATGATCATTACAATATCTGAAAAGTCGAAAATTCTATAGTTATGTGCTAATTTGAAACTTAGGTTACTAATTGATATTGAAACCTTGAAATTAACACTTCAAGTGACCAAAACAAATGCCTCCTCATACGTAAGTCACACCTTGGATAATATGAAAGGCACCCTCAATTGAGAAGCATGCATAAACATTTGTAAAAAAAACCAAACTTGATTTTCTAAAACACCTTGGTCTATTCGGGAAATATAAAGAGAACCCAGCTTGAACAAAGTAGACCAAGTATAATGCAAGGTGAATAATGCATTTTCAAGTAGTGACAAATTCCTTCAGTGAGAATAAACTTCTCTCTAAGGGATCTTTAGAGTAGTCAATTAACTCTTCCTCCATCTCTAGCATAACCCTAATGATTAGCCCTGCAAAACCCTACTCCATGGCTTCTAGATTTTTAAAGCTGAAGATGAGCTGGAATAACATGATAAATAATTTAATGCTATTATTATCTCTTTGGATCCAGATTACAGATCAAAGATAATTAGACTTAAAAGACAAATAAATAACTAAAAGTAAAAGATTGGCTGGATCCATATGCAGTCAACCTGTATCAAGAAATTAGATCATGCTTCAACTAAGCAGTAAGTGTTTTGTGCTCTTCTTGCAATTCATTTCATTTCTATATATGCAATCATAAATATTGGAGCATCCCTCCATTTAGATTTAGAGTCTCAACCTGTAACTTTTATAAGGTTGATCAGGTAATATAGTATAGAGAATAGTAGCTTTACCTTTATTTGTATATCCGTGTTCGATTATTCTATGCGACATTTATAATTGTGGGTTATATTTATAAGCATTTAAAAACTTATTTTGTATAACCTTACCTTAGTTTGGATGGATACTTAAGATTGTCATTTTGTACTATGACATGTAAGAATATATTATTTGTTTAAACATTGTTGGTACATGGATATCAATATGAAGAAAGTCTTTCTTAAACATTGTTGGTACATGGATACTGATATAAATTATAAATTATGTTATGGATATGATATCTATAACTTTACATATCAACATAAATGATGAGATAGAAATAAAAGAGTGATTATACTTGACTATTTAAGGTGAAAATGAATTTACAGACCTATTGGATAAACATAACCAAGTATGTTATATGAACTCAAGGATCAATATCGTAGATAGCAACATATTTGGAATGTGTAGAAATTGTTATGTGAGTAACAATTTTCTTTGAATTTATTGATACATATGTTATAATTTGCGGACAAGTGTTTCCATCACAAATGATATCGGTACCAAACCAGCCGCGTGATGACAAAACTCAAAGAACAATTGAGATTCACTGAGGTTCCATGATAGGGTGTTAACCCTGGTCCTACTAGGAGGGGTGGAGGTGTTTCCCACCGTTTATCCTCCAAAACCTAGAGTCATGGGAGAACTGTGCGAGTCACGCTCCCCTAGACGTGTGATGATGACAGTTGGATGCCTACTAAGGGATCAGGTCGATATAGTCGACGTTGTAACTCTTGAGGTCTATGAATGGTTAGGTCAGTATAGCTGACGCCATGTCATATTCCAATTTCCAGTAGAGGACGGATAAGATGAGAACAGAAGAGATTAGGGAGGATAGGATGATTCTAGAATAGCTTGGGAACACTGTTGGGGCAAGACGTGACTACTAAAATTTGTAAACCAATAATTGATCAAAACATAAATGTTAAAGTGTTCTCACACATTAAACGAAAATTCAATTATGGTACCCCACCCTTATATGATTATACTAATCACTTAAATAATTAATGATATACAACATAAAACTTAATTAATTATGATATATGCATGTATCACATGTATTGCACCAGTATATGCACTAATCAACTATGAAAAGTCTCAATGTAGGGTAATGAGTGAATTATTGAGTATTGAGTAAATACCTAACTCACCAAAATATAATGAAGGTATTGTGAGATAAAAGTTATAGCTACCACTATCATAATATAACTAATATTTTGTTCAAAGGAAAGTAAGAGCATTGACATATGCAAATAAAATACGATATTTTAATAAAATCCAAGATATTTACTAAATAATGATATTTAATAATAAATCCAAGATATTTATGAAATAATAATATTTTAATATAACTCTAAGATATTTTAAAAGAAAATATATTAATAAGATATTTATTAAAAGAGGATATTTTAATAAATATCTTAGGGGATTTGTGTATAAAAGGAGAGGGGGTCGGGGAACTTGATGGGCATGGGGAGTGAAGTGGGAAAACTGACCCGGATGTTGTCAGAGGATTTCTAAATGTGTAAGACATGAGCAGTGAGTTCTAACAGAGTCATCGAGTGATCCTGATTGTTATTGGAGTTTTGGGCACGGGGGCCAGAAGACTTGTCTTTTGGATCTGGGGACCGGAGAGGTTGACCCCAGATAGGCTGGGAGGAAAATGGCGGTTTCGTAACGGAAGCAAGAACCATGAAGGGTCAAGAACATCTTCAAACACGGTTCTACGTAAGTATTAAATAGTAAATTGATATATATTCTGCTTCAAAAATCCCACTCTGGATTGTGCAGTATAAATCTTGTTAATCATTTCTAATTCTGAAATTGACGTCCTTACATCTTTTTTCTGAATGAAATGGAATGATACTACTGAGGACTTGTTACCAATTTGTTGTGTGCATTGTCTACTTTATTTGTGTTTCCATATGTCCTTTCTTCCAGTTCCAGTTTGCAAATCATCATATTGTTGTGTTTCTATTAGTCTCCTAAGCATGTTATGTGTTTTATCAATTTTTGTTAGTCTCACACAGTGAACATTCCTGATAAAATATATGTTATAACAATGGAAGAGCATCACTCATGATAGTTATTCTTCATGATATTTCAATAAGAATCTTATCAGACTAGAAATAGCTTTCTCTTAATGGAATATTGTCAAACTGCTACTTTTGTCAATTCCTTCTAAATCAGTAGATTTTTGTTTCATAGACCTATTGATTGTCCTCTCATCTTTCAATTTCCTCTCATCATAGACTATAAACTTGCACCTTGCTACCACATCAAGTTACAATACCCTCCTTAGTACAACTGTGGATTTGATCGAAATCTCTCTTAAATTAGAGTTTATACCATCTTCCAATCCTATAAAACAAAACATTAAAATTGCTTAAGAGTTTAAGATGTGTCTGGTTAGGCGCTTGCTGCAGTCCAAGTGTTGATTCCAGCGCCAACATCTTTTGGTGCGTCTGTCGGGAGACGAACACCTTGTAACGAAGTATTCTCCCGAGTCTATTGTTATGAATTGTTGATAATCAGTTCTTGATGGTGAACAAGAATTGGTGACCTGAAGAAGACTGCAAATTTGTTCACCTGGCGACTCCACGAAGAGGAAGAGGGGTTTCAAGACCTCCTTCTACAAGGAGGAATCAAAGATCTCTAACTGTTACTCCAGTTGCTGACCCAGAGAAAATCATCAAAGATGCTAAAGGAGAACAGAGATCAGTTGAAGCCACATCTCAGTCAGTGAAGAAGGTACACAAAAAGCATGTTCCAAAGCAAAAGGTACCTCTATCTATTTTAGAATCTAAAGAGGTTTTAGTTTCAAACAATTCTGCTGAAAAATCTCAAGTTGAAGCTACTCCTCTAGAAAATAAAGTGGATGTTGTTAACCTACACTCAGCTGAAGGTTTTCTTACTCATCACCTAGTAAATCTGAAATAAGTATTGTTCTAGTTAAAGAAGGAGAAACTAAATTTCTAAGTGTTGAAAAGAAGTCAGAAGAATTTCTGTTCACTGAAGGGGAATTAGAACAAGTATTGGTTATTGCACCCTTTCTTGATAGGGATATTTTGACTGAACAAGACTTCAAGACTATTTTAGATTTCCTTCAGACTCATCCTGAATACCAGTCTCTTGTCACCCCTCAACAAGAATATTTTCCTCTCTCCAAACCCAGTTGTTGGGTCATCTTCTTCTCATCCACTTGAAGAGACTGTACCTGAAGGTCTTACTTTTAGTTTATCTGATTTCCTTGCTCAACAAAATAAGGTTGAATTAACTCCATCCCCTCAAGAGACAACTTTAGATTCTGATTCTTCTACTGAAGGAAAAGTCAAGACATCCTCCATTCATCTTTTTGAAAACCCACTCTTCTCAGTTCCAAAGCCTGAAAAATCAGCTCAAGGCCCCCAATTTTCTGTTGTCCAATATCAGAATCAGAATTCACCAATTGTAATTCCTATTTCCCAAATAGCTACAGCAACCGTACATCAACAAAATATGGCTCAACCTGCCCTTAAAAGGATGCAACAGATAGTGGTTGCAAGATATACGCCACTTGTTCTCCCTCAACACATGCATGCACTTCCCCAAGGAGATTACTTGAAATATCTTCCAAAATACACTAGGGAGGGAGGAGGAGTTTCTGTTGAGGAACATTTAGTGGCTTTCTATAATTATGCTGACAATCAGAGTATTGAACATGAAGATGTCTGGTCAAGACTCTTTGTTCACAGCTTGGATGGTGAGGCTCGAAAATGGTTTAGAAGTTTGGCTCCAAATTCAATTACAGGAATTGATGAATTAGAAGAGATATTTGTGAAGCATTTGGGTGATAGGAAAGACTATGTTTATTATCTTACAGAATTTGGAACTCTGAAGAAAAAGGCAGATGAGACTTTAGTTGATTTTACTAAGAGGTTTAATAAGATTTATCATAAAATTCCTGAAGAAATTAAACCTACTGAAACCACAGCTATGATAAATTTTGCAAATGGTTTAGATTCTGAGTTTTCCTTATGGTTGATTGCTGAAAAAGCACAGACACTGACAACTATGCAAGAGGCTGTGATTGGAGTGCGTCTAATCTCATGACTTCTAATAAATTAAAAATGGAGGAAGAAAAGACACCAAAAGACAAAAAGAAGATGAAAGAAGAAAATCCTTCTTCTTCCAAGTCTCTTTCAACAGAAGAAAAGATCGATCAAATGTCCAATTTGATCAAGGAACTTGCCTCTAAGATGTCAAAATTAGAGGTAGAAAATAAACCAGCTGCTAGAGCCAATCAAAACGAAGCTAATAGAAATTAGGCTCCCTTCAGGAGGCCTTTTCAGCCTCCACATATCCTACAACGCCCAAGGAGGAATACTGATGATAAAAATGTTCAACCTCCTTTGAATAATTTTGCTAAAGAAGAACATCAAGGAAATGAGGAAGAAAATGAAGAAATAAACCATCTGGGAGAAACTTCACAGTCAACATGTTTGACATTGCAGGAATATGAAGATAGATCAAGAATTTGTTTGTTTTCTGATGATATGAATGCTCAAATTTATGCACAGAATGATCAAAAGCAACAAGAAGTTCAAAAGATAAATTACCCTTTGAGGTCCAAAGGTCCAGTTCAGCAGCCTCAACAAAAATCAAATTCAAATAAACAAGCTGCTAAACAAAAGGCCAAAGTAAATGAGGTTCCTTCACCCCAAAATTTTGCTCCAATTGTCAAAGTTAAACAGAAAATAAGGAATTAATTCCAATTTATTTTAGTTTCTAATCTGAATTGAATAAAATCAAAATTCAAGTTCCACTCCTAAAATTATTGAAAAAACCAGCATATAAAGAGTCTTTTAAGAGTCTGTTGCAGCCTCCTCTCGCCCCTGATTCAGTCAATCTTGAGGATGAGCATCCCACCATTTATCTAGGTTGTCATGTCCAAGACCAAAATGATGATAACTCACCTCCTTTCTACCTGTCACTCAATATACATGACAAATTGTTGCATAATTGTCTTTTAGATTCTGGAGCTTCCCACAATCTCATGCCAAAGAAGGTGATGGATGAATTGGGATTAGAGATCACCAAGCAATACCATGACCTTTACACCTTGAATCCAAAAAAGTCAAGTGTCTAGGAGTGATTAAGGATTTGGTTGTTTCCCTTACCCAGCTGCCTATGAAGAGCTTAGTGATGGACATTGTGGTTGTTGACATTCCTTCTAGATTTGGGATGTTACTTTCCAGATCTTGGTCTAAGAAATTGGGAGATACCCTTCAGATGGACATGTCATATGCTACCATCCCAGTATTTGGAGAGGAATTCAGAAGGCTGTATAGGGAAACTCAAATGGCCTACATCATTAGTGATTAGCACAATCCATCAAACCATCCCATATATGCTGAAGAAAAAGAATTGGGGTCATCAATTTTGCACCTTGCTACTGATGATAATGATTTCCAGCCTGAATTAAGTGAAAAAAAGCATTTTCAAGGTGCAAATGCGCAGCATTCAAAAGGAGGACAGATCTAGAAATTGTACTTTGACGAAGCTTCTTCAAGAGAAGGATCGGGAGCCGGTGTAGTCCTTATTTCTCCTACTCAGCAGAAGGAAACCATATCATACAAACTGCAATTTTCTACCACTAACAACACTGCTGAGTATGAAGCACTTGTGCTGGGTATGAAGGCAACGAAAGATTTGGGAGCAGAATAGCTAATTGCCTTTGGTGATTCAGAGTTGGTGATTAAGTAGGTGAGAAATAATTACCAAGTGAAAAATTCCAAATTGAAGAATTATAGGAATGAAGTCTTGAATTTGATTGAACATTACTTTTCAGCATTTAATATAAATTTTGTCACTAGAGAATAAAATCAAATTGTTGATTCACTAGCTATTGCTGCTAGTAATTTCAAAGCTCCTCTAGATGTCAAGGCAATCTATGATGTTCAAATAAAAAACAGACCTTCAATTCCTGATAACATCAAGCACTGGCAAGTATTTGAGGATGACAGGGAGATTCAGAAATTTTTGGAGTCTGTAGAAGAGTTTGCAGACATACAAATTGATGATGAGCAGGAAATTGTTGAAAACCAAAATAGCAGCCCTTTTAAGAAAACTATGGTTGGGAAAAACATTATAGATCTGAAAACTAACTTTATTCCTAAGGGTTTGGTTCCTTTAGAAAGACTGTTTGATAATAATGATGTTTTTCTCAAGCCTGAAAGCAACGTTGATGGAGAGAGTACAATAAAGTGTAACATTGGTACAAAAGATCAGCCAAGATTAGTCAAAGTGTCCAAATTCCTTCCTCTGAAAACTAGAACAATATATATCAAACTGCTGAAGGAATTTGCTGATATTTTTGCATGGTCTTATAGTGAGTTGAAAACTTATTATAAGAGCATAATGGAGCACAAGATCCCTTTGAAAACAGATGCAAAGCTTGTAGCACAAAAAATCAGACACATGAATCATATACTACTTCCAATCATTGAGAAAGAAATAAAAAAATTATGGGAAGCAAAGATTATTCTGCCTTTGAGATTTTCTAACCGGGTAGCTAATATAGTCCTAGTCCGGAAAAAGAATGGAAAGATAAGGATTTGTGTTGATTTTCGCAACCTGAACCAATGCTCCTTGAAAGATAACTATCCACTACCCAAGATGGATTATATCTTGCAGAAGATTGTAGGATCCAAAAGATTGTCAATGATTGATTGCTTTTTAGGCTATAATCAGATTTCAGTTGATAGGAAAGACAGAGAAAAGACAACATTTACAACACCCTGGGGCACATTCAAATGCCATTTGGTTTGATGAACGCAGGTGCAACCTTTCAAAGGGCAATGGATACTGCCTTTGCGAGAGAAATGGACAGATTTGTGGTCATCTATTTGGATGACATCATAGTATATTCAAAATCTGATGAAGACCACTTGAAACATCTGAAGCAAGTTTTTGACAAATGCATAAATTTTGGTTTGTCCTTAACCCCAAAAAGTCTTCTTTTGTTGTTCAAGAAGGTAAGTTATTGGGACATATTGTAACAGAAAGTGGCATCTGTATTGATCCGGGAAGAGTAGAAGCTATTCAAAAGATTGGTTTGCCCAGATATAAGAAGGAATTGCAATCATTTTTAGGGAAAATCAATTTTCTGAGGTGTTTTGTTCCTAACTTTGCAGAACTGATCAAACATATAAATGTTTTGCTGAAAAAAGATGCAGAATTTAAGTGGTGAGATGAAGCAAAGAATTATTTTTCAGCAATTAAAACTTCCTTGACTAAAGCTCCAGTTTTAATAATCCTAACTTTGAAAAGGATTTTCTGATTTTTTCATATGCTTAAGAAGAAACAATTGCAGTTGTCTTATTACAGAAGAACAAGGAGGGATTGGAGCAGCCAATTTCATTTTTCAATCGTGCTTTAAGGGATGTCAAATTAAAGTACAGCTTGACTGGAAAACAAGCATATGCACTAGTTAAGGTT
Organism: Pinus albicaulis; assembly: GCA_034641835.2. Taxonomy (NCBI): domain Eukaryota; kingdom Viridiplantae; phylum Streptophyta; class Pinopsida; order Pinales; family Pinaceae; genus Pinus; species Pinus albicaulis. Next base: position 813,476,509 of record CM076579.1, on the reverse strand, counting down.
TTGAGGTCTTTTCGAGTTTATGTGCTGCATTCAAGAATAATTGCCTTTGTGCCCGATATCACTGTTAAAGATGTGTTGCTGCAACTAGATACAGTTGGAAGGAGAGGACAATGGCTAACCAAGATTCTAGAATTTGATGTTGAAATCAAACCAACTAAATTGATAAAGGGTCAAGGCTTGGCTCGCTTGATGACTGAATCTAACCGCAAAGCTTTAAATCTGAATGTAGAGGCAGCTGAAGGAGAAGATGGAGAAGGTATTGCTAATTATTCTGAAATATTCAACTCAGTTTGATACAAGGATATAGTTTACTTCTTGTTAAATTTCAATTGTCCACCTGAAATGGAGAAGTCTAAAAGAAGAGCTTTTAAACTGAGAGCTATGAAGTATTGCATTTTGGAAGACCATCTTTACTGAAAAGATCCTGTTGGAGTCTTGTTAAGATGTGTAGATGAAGTAGAATCCCATGAGAATGACAGAGATACATGCACGAATATGCGGAGGGCATTTATATTGGAGAACCACTGCAAATAAAATCTTAAGAGTTGGGTATTATTGGCCAACTCTTTTCTCTGATGTCTTTGCCAAAGTTAGGAGCTGTCTCAAATGTCAGAAATTTGCTGGTAAACAAAAATTGCTACGATTGCCTCCCATTCCTATTTCAGCAGATGTTCCTTTCCAGCAGTGGGGGCTAGACTTCATCCGTGAAATTCATCCACCTTCATCAGCACAGCATAGATGGATCCTCACAGCTACAGACTATTTCACTAAATGGATTGAAGTTGTACCAACTAGGAATGCTACTGATATGGTAATTATCAAACTTCTGTTGGAAAATATATGCCAAAATTTGGTTGTCCACAGAAACTAGTAATTGATAATGCAATGGCCTTTAAGTCTGCTAAGATGTACAACTTTTTTCAGCAATATGGGATTGATGGAGTGTAAAAACTCTGGTAAACTTGATAAATATATATTATTAATGATGAAAAGATGAGATGATTACAATGAGGGATTGCCTAGGCTTTAAATATAGCCTCAAGGTGACCCTTGGCGAAGAGATCATGCCCTTTCAGTTAATAAAACCTAATATAACTATATCTAACTAATAATTAATAAAATATTCATAACATTGCCCCTCTCTTAAAGATGCTTTGTCCTCAAAGCATATGTAATTGATGGACAACGTTGACGAATGTCTGGTTTTCGCGAGCGGCGAGCTCTTGCTTCCCATATTTTAAAAAGGTCGTGGAGCATATTCTCGAGTTCAATCGGTTGTTGATCTGGATAGTGAAAATATCTGATATCGACAGGGTCGGATCCTGTCTTGACTTCTGGCGACGCTTCGTGGCTCCCTTTTGAAGATAACATTTCTAACTGCTGACATTGTACTGTAGATGTTGGCGCTCCCATTTGAGTCATTTTCGTCATTAGAGAGGAAGATACGACTTGATTTTCTGGGGCTTGGAATCCATACAACTTGTATTTCTGCCCTTTCCACTTAAAACTTATAAACTGCTTCTGATGGTTGGCAGAATAAGTACCTAGAGTTCGTAGCCACTGAATTCCTAAGACCACATCTTCTCCTCGTAATGGAACGGTGTAGAACGGCGATTCTAAATGAAAGTCTTTAATCTGCAATTTGACTTTATGGCATTTTCCTACTTGTTCAATCTTCTTACCATCGACCACCATTACCTTCATATTAGGCATGGGAAAAGCAAAGAGGTTGAGTCTTTTGGCCATGGTTGAATCTAGAAAATTGTGCGTGCTGCCTGTGTCTATTAGAACCATTACATTGTTTTTCTTAATATGTCCTCTTAACCTTAGGGTTTGAGGTTGTAATATGTCTGTCATAGCTGATAATGATACTTGTGGAATAATTTCGCCATCCACTTCTGGAGAGAACTCCAAGTTGTCTTCTAATCCTTCTATACATGAATCAGTACTGTTAGCATCGTTAGTTGCTTCACAACTGTATAGATTCTTCGCTTTTTCATTAGCACATCTGTGCTTAGGGTCCCAGTTTTCACCGCAACGTTTGCACTTGCCCTCTCGCATTCTTTGTTTTTCCAAACTAGATTTTTCTTCTTCACGAAGATGGACAAGGACATATTTTGTGTCATCTACATTTTCAGATTGAGGAAACCGTCGTCTCGAATATACTTTTTTTGGTTTTGATAATCTTTCAAATTTCTTTTCAGCAGCTTTTGCTTTTTGCCTTGCTACTTCTACGGACGTAATTTCATGTAGTTCGAGCTCTTCTTGTATGTGGATTTTAAGTCCTGAGATGTAAGACTGGATTAGACGAGATTCTGACAATCCGGGTACTCGTGTTGCCAAAGTCTCCCATTCTCGCGTGTACTCATCCACATCTCCTTTTTGGCTTAATTTGATAAACGTTGAAAAGAACTTTTCTTCTTTTATGCCTTGAAACCTTTTAAAGAATGCATCCTTAAATTTCCTCCCACTGATAGCAAGCGTCGTCTTTTTCCACCACATATACCAATTATATGCTTCTCCTTCCATTTTCATGAATTGACTCATTCCACGGCTTATTACCCTCAAGGTAATGGATTGGCCAAGTCATCCAATAAAAGTTTGTTAAGGATTATTTAAAAAATTGTTGTCTAAAAATAAGAGGAATTGGGACACTCAGCTGATACATGCTCTATGGGCACATAGAGTAAGTGGTAAAAAATCAATTGAAATGTCTCAATTTCAGCTTGTATATGGTACTGATGCTGTAATGCCTTTGCAATTAGCTCTTCCTGTGATGAAGTTCCTACAAGATGAAGTTGATCATGAAAACCCAATCTAAAGGAGAATGCTACAGTTGATAGAGGCACACCAAATCAGAGAATCATTGCTGGAAAAATTTCAGATATCTCAGGCTAAAGTCAGATTTGTTTTTGATAAAAGAAAAAAACAACAGTTGTTTCAGGAGAATGATTTGGTGCTTCGTTGGGATACTACGAGACAAGACCATGGAAAGCATGGTAAGTTCGACAATCTATGGTTTGGGCCATTTACAATTGTTGAAGTTTTGGACAATAATACTTTTCTGCTCAAACAACTGGATGATGATCAGCTGACTGGAGGCCCAATTAATGGTCATTTTCTTAAAAGGTTCTTTATTTAGTAAAGCCGGTTGAGTCACCCCATTGTAAATATCTGGTGGGATGTGTCAATAAACTCCATTCCCAATGGTACTTATGTCTGTATATATGGTCAGTCTTGAGTCCAGTATGTCGATGGTCAATCCTAGTCATTATTTTCAAAAAGTCTTCTAAGTTTCAAGAGTTTTTGAGGCACTGAGTCTACAGTCCTTGAAGCCTCACAGGAAGGACTTCATCCCCAATAGGAGCCACTGTTAGCAATAAAATTTTAATGGTGTAATCGCCATTGTATTACTGTTTTCAACTTTTTATTGTATCCTAGTCCATGTCAAAAGTTTCAGTCATTTCCAATAAAAGTTAAAAAAGAGTCCCAACATCAAGGTGGTTTTAAGAGAATAGGTGTCATAGTGTTTTAGAGTCCTAAAATAAGTTTAAATCTCTGTTTTGGCTTATGTTAGTGTTGAAGGTCAGTCGATGTTTGGGTAATAAAACTGCAGTCATCTGGTCTGGAATAATAGCTACTTTTGTTGCAAATTTATAGTAAAAACAGTAAAGGGCAGCTATTTTTCAGAAATGGAAGTCATATATTCCACACAGTCAAAAGCACAGCTATTTCACTGAGATTTTGGTTATCTCAGTAAAGAGGCTACATGTAAACAGGTAATCAGTTTCCAAAGCAGGCAAATTAAGCCTTCGTGGCAACCAGAGTTCTTTAAAAACAAAGCGCAGCATGCAAAAAACAGATTGACCAACAGAGCAGGAGATCCAGAGAAGAGCAACAGAGAATCTTTAAAGGGAGCTTGCCAGAAATTAAACTAAGGAATGAAGCGACAGAGAAGAACCGAGTGTAGAATGAGCGGACGGCCAAGATCCAATAGCAGATTCAAAGGGCAGCATACCAACGACTGAGATTAAAGTGCAGTTCACACGACACAGTTTTTAAATTTTATTGTTAAGTCAAATCGCATGGTATGTTAAGTGATTTGCGATGCGATGAGGCGAAGAACGAGAAAGGAAGACCATCAGATATGGGTGCAGATCAACGGTGGAGATTAAAGCGCAGATGGAGAAATTTCGCATATTGCAGTTTTTAAAGTTTATTGTTAAGGCTTCACATGGTATGTTAAGCGATTTGCGATGCGATGAGGTGAGGGACAGGTGTCGACGTAGCGCACCAACGCGATTTCGCAAATCGTAGAGTTTATGGTTTCGTTGTTATCAGTATAAAGTTAAATTTGCAGGCGACCGATTTGTGATTCATTCCTATTGGTCAACTGGTTGTGGGGACCCAAGAACCACAATTACGTGTGAATGCATATTGTTTGGGAACAGTTGTGGTTTTGTTTAAAGTTTTGATAAATGTTGTTGACTGCACGCGTATGTATGTTTATAAAACTTCCGATGCATGATATGTGATCGGTCCCATTTCTCTACCATGTCACCTCCATTCCCATCGCACATCGCACTTCGCCATTTTTAACATTTAACTCTCGAATTTCACCATAAAACTTCCGATGCACGATCTGTGATCGGTCCCACTTCTTCGCCACATCACCACGCCCTCCCCCCCCTCCCTCACTTATCATTTATTCTGCTCCATATCTCCTTTATCAATTAAACATGTTTCAAAGGATTTTCTTTGTAATTCCTCATAAAATGAACCTCCGTCATTTTATCCAAAAGTTTCGGGTTTTTCTGCCATTACAAAGGGTCTTCAACCAAAAAAGGGAAAGGAACAACGAAACAGCAGCAAATTTTCTCTCAAACTATTTTCTACCACTACTCTCAGTACCAACACATTTTAACAAACACCGGGCAACATGCAAGGAACAGCCACACACAATTTTCACTGTTGTTTGCACTTTTTATGGAGTTGATTGCACCAAAATAGAAGAGGAGTCTTCCCATAAAACTGCCACATCATACAAACCACTTCAAATTGTCAGCCTTAATGTTGTTATTGTTTTTAATGTAGCACTTTGTAATTAAGATTAAAGGATAAGCCTCACCACTTGCACAAGGTTCTAATGATTGTCGAAATAGATTTACCTTTTTATGTGGAAGAGGACAGTATCATATTTTCTATATATATGCCATACTGATATGAAGTCAAGGTTGGTTGGTGGTTATTGAATTTTGACTTATATGAACTGTAATCTTTTTTATGAATGAAATGGAATGATACTACTAAGGACTTATTACCAATTTGATGTGTGTATTGTCTACTTTATTTGTGTTTCCATATCTCCTTTCTTCCAGTTCTCATTTGCAAATCATCATATTGTTATGTGTTTCTATTAGTCTCCTAAGCATGTTATGTGTTTTATCATTTTTTGTTAGTCTCACATAGTGAGCATTCCTAATAAAATATATGTTATAACAGTGGAAGAGCATCACTCATGATAGTTATTCTTCATGATATTTCAGTGAGAATCTTATCAGACTAGAAATAGCTTTCTCTCAATGGAATATTGTCAAACTGCTACTTTTGTCAATTTCTACTAAATCAGTAGATTTTTGTTTCACAGACCTATGGATTTTCCTCTCATCATAGACTACAAACTTGCACCTTGCTACCACATCAAGTTACAATACCCTCTTTAGTACAACTGTGGATTTGACCGAAATCTCTCTTCAATGAATCAGAGTTTATACCATCTTCCAATCCTATAAAACAAAACATTAAAATTTCTTTAGAGTTTAAGATGTGTCTAGTCAGGCGCTTGCTGCAATCCAAGTGATGATTCCAGCGCCAACAGCTCCCATTGTGAGCCTTTAGGATTGGTCATAAAGTCAAAGAGAGTCAATGTCACGTATGAAGAACCCTTCTTGGGCATAATACATTTCTATATGAGTCAATGAAAGTGTAAAACAACCCTACAAGACAAGCACAAGCATCCCCCTTCAAGTTGTGAAATTTTCAATCCTGAAAGTACTTCTGCAGTGATAGATTTATTTCTCCTACTTATTATTTCCAATAAGTTATTTACAGAATTCTTCAGTAAATTTCAAAATAAATACTACTGCAGCATTCCCTCACGTATATGCAGAGAATAGAATAGTAAGAAATACAAGCATAAGAATCAATCACATAGACACAGTTATTTTTGGACAATTGTCCCCAGAACAACTCAATGAGAGAAAACCAGTGCAGCAGATGAGGGTTTATATATTATTCTTCAGCAATGAAATTCTTTACAAGGAACAGACTGGCAGACTTCTTTAGAAAACACCTGAGATAAATTCTCACAACCCTTCTAGAGAATTTCCGACACCCAGTAAACTCACAGCTCCCCTCTTCGTCCCTTTGTGTGTCCCTCTACGCAATGCCTACGTGAGACTGCGTCACTCTGTGTGGGCACTCTATGTTGTTGCTCTGCGCTTCCTTCTCTGGCCTTCTGCATCCTACTCTCCTCGACCTCTGTCACTGCTGACTCCCTTTATTACCTTTGCCCTGCAACTCTCCCTATGAAATCGAATTCTATTCCTTCAGAATCGACTTCCTTCGGGAACTGAGTGTTTGCCCGACTTTCCTTCCAAATGACCCTCAAGCCTTCTCTTATAATCTTCTCATTGATGAATCAACAGCCCAGATTAGAATGGCTAAGATTAAAAATTGACTTGATCTTCGTTCTTTAGAAGATTCACTATGTTTTATTAATACCCATTAATTATTTAGTTTCCCCAAGTTTAGACTTAGGGAAAACATGAACCGAGTGGAATTTCCACAAACGATTTCTGGGTTCTTTGGAATGTTGATGTCCAAGCCTCCTTACAAATTTAGAGACTTGGAACATATTCTGATGCTACAAAAGTCAACACAAGTCGGCTTCAAAAGAATAATAGAATCTCTCAAATAGACATGTCAACTCATCTACAAGTCATGTTGCCTTATTACAGGCTCCAACAACTATAAAAAGGTCAGTTCGGATTTCAGTTAGAGACAAAATTTCGGACAGATTTTCAGTGAAGTATATGTCTGAAAAAAAAGTGTGAAAAAGGTCAACGAAGATGCTCCTGCAATCAACATATTAAGGAAAAGGAATAGTGAAATCTTTTGGAGTGATTTCAAACTGTTTTAGGATCGTTTCTTGTCACAGGTGCAAAGAAAGGAGGCAACATATGTTGCAGAAAGAAACCGAGAAGAATCAAGGACTACAAGATTACTTAAGTAGTCAAATTAGTAAGTCGAGTTGGAGAAGATAGCTATACATTCCAAGCGATGAAGCTTACGGGAGTGGATCACCATATATCTGTCTCATGAGTGTGGCATCAAGGGTTTCAAAGGAGGTTGAAATAAGGTGCAGGCCTGAAGCAAAAGGAAGCTGAAATTGAAGAGTGACCGAGAAGAAGAAAGGAACAGAAGGATTGTTTGTCTTGGTCTTGGAGTAGCAAATAGGTCAAGGGTCTTGGTCTGGGTATTCGTCAATTGAAGTCTCTATAAGAAGAAGAATTTGTGCAGGTTTTCCTCTCAAGTGGGAGAGGTTTTGGCCCTAACTGATAGCCTACATTCTATGTCTCTTGTCTCTTTATGTTTATGCATTGGTAGTTGTTAGATGAAGAAAAACACTATAATAACATAAGTAAAAGAAGATCCTAATCTAAGAAGTAAAATAACATTCATAAGTAGTTATCTAAGAAGAGAAATCACCTAATACTTGATGCCCTAGATTTCTCTTCATGTGTTAGGTGTTTCGGGTAACTTAGGTGTATATTCATTACCACTGTTGGATTTAAGGGTCTTTATCTTCCTATCTGTTAAGTTCTCCACTTCTGATTTGAAATATTTAAACTTTTCAAAGACTTCAGCCTGAGTTTTGAGAAGATAGATCCAAGTCTTTTTAGACTGATCATCAATGAAGGTCACATATTATAGATGGCCTCCAAGAGATTTATCTTCCATTGGTCCACACACATCAAAATGAATGAGGTCCAACACTTCTTTAGACCTTGTGGCACTGCCTGAAAAAGGTTTCCTTCTATTCTTCCCCAAATCACATCCCTTATTCCTTCACGATACTCCTTTAAGTTGGGGATGCCTTTTACCATTTGACTTAGAGAGGGTAATATTTTATAATGAAGGTGTCCATACCTTCTATGCCAAAGCTCAGAGGGACTAATATCCATGTGAACACAAGCTTGAGGAGGTGTTAGAATTCTATACAACCTTCCCTCACGAATCCCAATAACCCTTGTTTTTTCAATACTAGAGTCCATGTAATATCCCAAATTGGGGTTAAACAGTAATAAAAGGAAAAATAGACAAGAAACTACAGAAAACATAAAAAAACACCATCAAACACACAAACTGGGAGCCAATAAACAATGTTGAGCCATTTTATTATTTGTCGGAAACAGTACAATAGTGGTGCCAAGAAAGGTAGCACCTGGGTTGCTCTAGGCAGGTTGAAGAACAACTCTAAAACCAGACAAAAACTCTGTTGGCCTATGCTCTGCATGGCTCTCCTTCTGTGTTGCCAGTCCTGGGAAACTATTACTGCTGGATGACTTCGGACTCCAATTTAGCCTAGCTTTCGTGCTCAAAAAATTTCGGGCTTTTAACCTCGAGATCTACCAAAAAGACCCACAAAAGCTTGCGAAGGGTTTCCACAAATCTTGACCCCGGAAAATGGCCCCTTTGGGCTTGGCACGCCACTCTGCTGGCGAAATCGATCTCCTGGCTGGAACGGCTGGAAAATGCCCCCAAATCACTGGCAAAATCCTTGGTAGGAGGTGGCTAGCCTCCCCTCCAAATCCTTCGGCTGACTCCTCACTGCTCCCCCAATTACAGTACTTCCTCTTGGCTGGACTGCGCAATCACTACGCAGTATTGTCTGCGTCTGCGTTGTCCTAAAGGGACTGCATGTTCCTGCTGATGTCTCTCTTCAATCTCCTCATAAAATTGATGAATCTCCTCTCCTGAGCGGGCACTTGAAATCCCCCCCAGGCAGACGTTGAGATCTCCACTTGAAGATCTTTGTGCTGAACAACATTGCAGACTTGGCTAAACAGCTCAAGTGTGCTCAGTCAATGAAGACAGAAAAATCATAGATGAGTGAATGAGAAAATGAGTTTCTCTTCTTCCCTTTTGTCACTTCAGCCACCAACGTTCCCTTGGGCCCACCAACTATTGCGTTGTCCCCTGATCTAGCCTACCACTGCATTGCCACCATCGCTCCTCTCCCACACAGCCACCTAATAAGCTGCCTCCATTCGATGGCTGGCCACCTGGACCCACTAAAGTCGCAATATTTCCTTAGGAACTATAGGGAAAGTGCTTTTTGCTACTTAGCTATTATTTGTGCATCCCTTACCCACTTTATTCCTACCCAACATTAGAAAAATAAAAATTAGCCGAAAATTAATATTCCAATTAACTGACTGCTAATTTGGAATAATACAGTCCTCCCCACCAAAATAGTGCTTGTCCTCAAGCAACTGCAAATATGGGTGTTGAAGAATCTTCTCCCCCTCCCAAGTGTCATCCTCATTCGAGAGGTTCCTCCATCTGATCAAGTACTCCTTCACCGCCTTGCTCCTCAAGTGTCTCTCCCTAGTATCCAAGATGGCCTCGGGCTATAGCACTAAATGTCCCTCATCATCTCTAGGAGGGAGCTCAATAGCTGCTGTCACCTATTGTCCCAAACCCTTCTTAAGGCATGACACATGGAAAATATTGTGGATCCGGCTCCCTTGTGGCAACTCCAGTTCATATGCCACCTCTCCAACCCGTCGGATAGCCTAGTATGACCCATAGAAGCGAGGTTTGATCTTTCATCTCCCTTGTGCTTCAGCGTAGACTGCCTATATGGCTGAAGTCTGAGGCCTCAAGTGTCTCTCCCTAGTATCCAAGATGGCCTCGGGTTGTAGCACTAAATGTCCCTCATCATCTATAGGAGGGAGCTCAATAGTTGTTGTCACCTGTTGTCCCAAAGCCTTCTTAAGGCATGACACATGGAAAATATTGTGCATCCGGCTCCCTTGTGGCAACTCGAGTTCATATGCCACCTCTCCAACCCGTCGGACAACCTAGTACGACCCATAGAAGCGAGGTTTGATCTTTTCAGCTCCCTTGTGCTTCAGTGTAGACCGCCTATATGGTTGAAGTCTAAGGTACACCAAGTCCCCCACCTCAAACTGCCTCTCCATGTGGCCCCGATCTGCGTACACCTTTTGTTGATTCTATGCAGTCCTCAAGTTGTCATTGAGAGCCCTGAGGATTTCCTAACTCTCTTGTATCCAGTATTTGGCCCTGGGGGCCTTAATTGCCCCAAACATAGCATCAGCAAATGTCAATGCATCATAACACTATAAAGCACGAAAAGGGGACATACCAATGGACATATGGAAACTGGTATTGTAGCAGTACTCCCCCAAGTGGAGCCAACGTAGCCAAGCCTTTTGTTGCCCTGTAACTTGTGTCGGATATGAGCTCTGTGCCCACCAGTCAGAACAGCTCTTGCCAAAACCCTCCCATGAATCTGTTGTTCTGGTCACTAAATATGGTCTTGGGGAGACCATGTAATCGGAAAATGTCTTGGAAGAACAACTCGGCCACTTTTGAAGTAGTGTACCGAGCGGAAATAGCGAAGAAGTGTGGATACTTCGTCAACCGATCAACTACAACGAAGATGCAGTCCTTGCCCTGCATCATGGGCAGCCCCGTGATGAAGTCCATCGAAATGATCTCCCACTTCCCCTCTGGAATGGGAAGCGGTTACAACAACCCGACCGGATGGTTCAACTCCCCCTTATTCCTCTGACAGACTAGGCACTCCCTGATATGCCGGAGTACGTCCTCCTTGAGGCCTTGCCAGGTGAACCTCTCTCGATGGCTCTATAGGTCTTAGTGAACCCCTGGTGCCGTGACAATGGAGAGCCATGTGTTGCATGTCATATCTTCTCCCTCAACCGGGAGTTGGCCATCAGAAAGATCTGATCTCAATAGTAGATGACCTCGTCAATCACCCGATATCGGTCATCTGTCACCTGCCCATCCAATACCTGACATGCAAACTGGTCCTTCGAGTACTCCACCAACAACTGTGCCCTCTAATCTGCACCTATGCCCATCAAGGAGAGGGACATTGTCTCTGAGACAAGGCATCAACAACCACATTGTTCTTCCCTTTGACATACTTAATGTTAAAGTCATAAGCTTGGATCTTACCGACCCACTTCTACTGTCTCTCTTGCAGCGGTTTCCGCTCTAGGAAGTACAGCAGACTGTTGTGGTCAGTCTTGACCTTGAACCAGTTCCCCACTATGTACTGTCTGAACTTGGCCAAGGCATGCATGATGGCCAACATTTCCTTATCGTATATTGGGTAGTGCCTCTCATTTGGCAAGAGCTTCCGACTCTCGAAAGAAATGGGGCATTCATCTTGTATCAATACAGCCCCAACTCCTACTTCGAATGCATTGCACTCCAAGACAAAGGTCTTGGTAAAATCGAGGAGTGCAAGTATCGGGCAGCTACTCAATACCTGTTTGAGGCGGTCAAAAGCCTCCTGTGTTGTGGGAGTCCAAGTGAATGCTCCCTTCCGGGTCAAGTCTGTGAGGGGTGCAATTAACTGAGAGAAAACCTTCACAAACTTTCGGTAATAAGTAAATATGCCCACAAGGCCTTTCAGCTCCGTGACATTCTTGGGCTTTGGCCAATCCCTGATGGCCCTAATCTTCTCCTCATGCACCCGCACACCATCCTCGCCAATGATGTGGCCGAAGTATAGCATCTTTGTCAAGCCAAACTCGCACTTGGACAAATTAGAGTAAAATTTCCGCTCCTCTAGAACACGCAACACTGCCTCCACATGCTACAAGTGCTCCTCCCACGTTCGACTGTATATCATAATGTCGTCAAAAAAGACTAGCACGAACTTCTGTAACTGGCCCCGAAAAATGTGGTTCATGCATGACTAGAAGGTGGTTGGAGCATTGGTTAGCCCAAAGGGCATCACCAAAAACTCGAAGTGCCCATAATGGCACCTGAACATTGTCTTGGGGACATCCTTGTCCCTCATGCGAATCTGGTGGTATCCCGATCTCAAATATATCTTGGAGAAGAACATAGCTCCCCTCAACTCATCCATCAGCTCATCTATCTGTGTGATCGGGTAGCGGTTCTTCATCGTCCTTTTGTTCAGGGCCCTGTAATCAATGCACATCCTCAACATCCCATCCTTCTTCACCAAAACAACCGAAGAAGCAAAAGGACTAGACCTGGGCCTGATGTGACCTAAAGCCAAGAGCTCATGGATAGTTATCTTAATCTTGTCACGATAAGCCTTGGGGTGCCTATATGGAGTAGAGTTCACGGTTTGAATGTCAAGCTCCAACTCGATAGTGTGCCCAAATCCCCTGTCAGGTGGCTGTCTTGGTGGAATGTCCTCGAAGATCATGGAATAATGGTCTAGGAGGGCCTAGATATCGGGGTGTGTGGGTTGGCCAGAAACACCTGGATCTAAAATCATAAACTCAATTGCCCACTCTATTTCTCCCCGTCGAAACTCTGCCTCCATCCTATGCGCAGAAACTATCTGAGGGGTGTATGTATGCATGCCCCTGATCATCACCAGTTTTCCACCCTTCTTATTCAAGAACTCCATCTCCAGTGTCTGCCAATCAGTAGTGACCCTACCAAGGGTGATGAGCCACTTGACCCCAAACACCATGTCGATCTTTGAAATGTCGACCACCAAAAAATGGTCTGTGAAGGAGTATGTCCCCATGGTCACCGTCAAATCTGGAACATAACGCATGCACTGCATGGTCCTGCCCGTGGAACTAGCACAGAAAACCCATCAAAGCTCTCCATCTGTATGCCCCTTCTCTAGACCATCTAGGCATCGATGAATTTGTGCATAGCCTTGTTGTCTACTAGCACCAAGATACATTGTCCCTGAATTGTCCCCCGGAACCTCAACGTTAGGTACTTGGGTACCCCTCTCAAAGATGCAAGGACCCCTCCGGTAGGTGCAAACGTTGATCCTCCTGCTGCCAGAGGAGGTGGTGGTGGAGGATTCTCCTCTGGTGCTCCTATGTCGGCATCTCCTCCCATCTCAAAGAATGTCTCCTCTTCTCCCTCACTGTCGGAGAAGACCTCAATGTAGTGTGCCTTCCCTCCGGCACACCTATGACCCAGTGCCCACGGCTCTTGGCAAGTGAAGTAGAACTTCTCCTACCTCAACTCTCTTCGGATCTCATCATCCAATGGCCCTCAACCAAGGTTACCTCTCAAGGGTGGAGTTCTCGTATCCCTCCCTCTCTGCTGGAAAGTCGGTCTGTTGGGTATGGGGGGCCTCGTCCTTGGTAGTAAATCCTGCAAATCCTTGGTCCTCCCAATTGCATCCTGCAGCATAGTGGGTTGAGTAGACCTCACTAGCCCACGCAAAGGCTTTGGAAGACTGTCTATAAACATATAAATCACCGAGAGTCTCAAGAACTCCAAAATGTAGGACTCCAGGTTTCCTGTCTGCTTGAGCTTGGTTAGCTCCACGAAGTGCTCCTCCAAATCCTTCCGGTCAAACCTCTCCACCACCATCCTAGTAAAATCATCGTATGTTGTCACTCCAGAGTGACCCAACGTGATCATCCCATGGAACCACCAGCCATGGGCTTCTCCCTCTAGGTGCAGAGCAACCACCTTGATGGCCTCCACCTCTGTCATCTGGTTAAGCTGGAAATAGATGTCCAGCTTTGCCACCCATGCTTTCGCTGAACTTTTTGATGACCCATCCAAAGTTGGCAGGAAAAACCTGCCCACAGTACGTTGCAGGTCATTGCCCTACGTGAACCCTCCCCCTCTAGCTTGGCCCCTGGGTCTGTTATTGTTCTTCAGCTAACAAAACTCATTGAAAGTGAGAGCATCTCCAAACTCCTGCCCATAGGACTAATATTTCACAAAATAGTCCCCATAGTGAGCCACCTTCGGCTCTTGCAGACCTCCTGCTCCTGAAGCTAGAAATGTGGGGATATTTGAGAGTGGTGGAGTGTGTGGCACCATCTGCTGTGTAGTGTGAGGACTGGGTGGGTGATGTTAAGTGTCAGAGTCCTCCCCAACCTGGAATTCCCCTTGAATTCCCTTTGGCTTACTGTCTCCGCAAAGCTTCTACCCCATCTCCTCAATTATCTTGGCAAGGTCTAGCACTGATTTCAAAAGGAGTTGAGCAAACTCCTTCCACTCATCTCTTTCCTCCACCATGGGTGCCTTTTCTCTTCCTTCTACCACCAGAACGCTATCAACATGGTCGGATGTAATCTCAAGCCTTCTTTCCCTTCTTTTGAATCTCTGTCTCTAGTAGGTGATGTTATTTCTATCCTCCGGTGTCATAGACCACGTGCTCCACAGGCTGAGCCAAGTCTATGAGCTCTGATACCACTGTAATATCCCAAAATAGGATTAAACAGTAATAAAAGGAAAAATAGACAAGAAACTACAACAAACATAAAAAACACCATCAAACACACAAACTCGAAGCCAATAAACAATGGTGAGCCATTTTATTATTTGTCGGAAAGAGTACAATAGTGGTGCCAAGAAAGGTAGCACCTGGGCCTGCTCTAGGCAAGCTGAAGAACAACTCTAAAACTGGACAAAAACTCCACTGGCCTATGATCTGCATGGTTCTCCCTCTGCGCTGCCAATCCTGGGAAGCTACTGTTGTTGGCTAACTTTGGACTGCATTTTGGCCTAGCTCCTATGCTCAGAAAATTCTGGGCTTTTAACCCCGGGCTCTACACAAAAGACCCGCAAAAACCCGCGAAGGGTTTCCAGAAATCTTGACCCCAGAAAATGGCCCCTTTGGGCTTGGCACGCTGCTCTGCTGGGGAAATCGATCTCCAGGCTGGAACTGCTGGAAAATGCCCCCAAATCACTGCTAAAATGTCTGGTAGGATATGGCTAGCCTCCCCTCCAAATCCTCCGGCTAACTCCTCACTGCTCCCCCACTTCTGGTACTTCCTCTTAGTTGGACTGCGCAATCATTGCGCAGTCTAGGCTGCCTCTGCACTGTCCTAAAGGGACTGCATGTTCCTGCTAATGTCTCTCTACAATCTCCTCATAAAATTGATGAATCTCCTCTCCTGAGAGGGCACTCGAAGTCCCCCGAGGCAGAGGTTGGGATCTCCGCTTGAAGATCTATGTGTTGAACAACACTACAGACTTGGCTAAACAGCTCAAGCATGCTCAATTAATGAAGACAGAAAAATCATAGATGAGTGAATGAGCAAATGAGTTGCTCTTCTTCCCTTTTGTCACTTTAGCCTCCAACATTCCCTTGGGCCCATCAAGGATTTCATTAACCCCTCATCCGGCCTACCACTGCTCTGCCACCATCATGCCTCTCCCACACAACCACCTAGGAAGCTGCCTCCATTCGATGGTTGGCCACCTAGACCCCACTAAAGCCGCAATATTTCCTTAGGAACTATAGGGAAAGTTCTTTTTGTTGCTTAGCTATTATTTGTGAGTCCCTCACCCACTTTATTCCTGTCCAACATTAGAAAAAAGAAAAATTAGCCAAAAATTAATATTCCAATTAGCTAACTGCTAATTTGGAATATTACAGTCCCTTCCCCAAACAATAACTTTTCCATCCACAAAAAAAATCCTATCTACTTTATCTTCTAGACAAGAAATAGAAAGTAAATTCTTTTTCAAACTTGGGGCATAGAGAATGTTGTTGAGATGAAGCTTTCCACCATCTTCTAAATTCAATGAAATAGATCCAAGGCCTTTGACTGCATAGTTATTGTTGTCTCCAAGCTCCACTGAATGAGATGATGATCCTTTTGATAAGGTTTGAAGTTCTCCACTTTCTCCTGTCATGCATCTTGAGGCTCCACTATCAATAATCCAAGCATTGTCATCATCAAATGTACCTATAAGTGCAGTTATAAATCCT
The DNA here is from genome assembly GCA_034641835.2 of Pinus albicaulis. Taxonomy (NCBI): domain Eukaryota; kingdom Viridiplantae; phylum Streptophyta; class Pinopsida; order Pinales; family Pinaceae; genus Pinus; species Pinus albicaulis. Next base: position 813,460,485 of record CM076579.1, on the reverse strand, counting down.
CCAATTCTGACTCTCCTAAACAGAACGTAGATGATCTTGACACCAAAGCTTCCTGGAACTTTCAAGAGATCTTTAAGGGTCTTGAGTCCTATTACTACTCACACTAGTAGGGGTCCTAGAAGGGGGTCCTGTAGAGCAACTACTAGGTCAAGTGGCAACAATGGAGCAATATCCCAGTATCACCTCAACTAAAGCTCCCTGCTCTTTACAAACTTTCACCGATGGGAGGAGACACGATATGAGAGGAATAGATCAATGAATGGATGGAAGGTGATTCCTATAGCCAATTCACAAGAGAAACTCAATTATATGGGTTAGTTACTTAAGAAGCAAGGTGACTAGCCCTCTAGGAAGGGCTAAGAGGATACTTAAGCCTAAGTTTTGGCAATATACCTTGACAAGATGCTTCCTAGATTTAACAATCCTTGTGGAGAAACGAATTCTATGCAATCCTTGTGGAATTTGAGTTATAAAGTTGTGGGACCACGAAGAACCCAAGTGGGCCAAAACTAGGTCAAGGGTATGGAGTTGATCGACCAAAGAGAGACTTGACCTAACTAGGGAAGAGAATAGGATCTAAAGACTAATTTTCTTTTGAGATTTGAATGCAATGATCCAAGTGAGGACACTAACCCAAACCAACCTAGGGAAAAATTGGTCATATGGCTAGGGCTTGCTCTATGTCAAGATTCCACCGTTTAATTCACCTCAAACTAGAAGGACCTCTAGAGAAGACCCCAACGCATTAGTGGACCAAAAATCGAGGGATTTGGAGGGTTACAAAGAAATTTGTTTGATGCCCTAGGTGAGCTACTAGGGTTAGGCCTAAGAGGAGGAGAAGAAAAGTAGAGAAAAAGAAATATGCGTTTAGGTGGCCACCAATCGTTAGATCAGTGCCTTGCCTTTGGCAGAGATGGAGTCGAGGTGATTTTGTGAATTGGAGAGAATTAACTCGATCAAGGAGACCTTTAGGCAACTTTGCATGGAAAATTTGGGCATGAGAGCAACTGCCAAAGGATTTTATACTTCGATGTGCAAGAATTGATGACTTATCAAGGTGTATTCAATGAAATTAAACCTCTAAGAACATTCATTCATTATACATGACACATGTAATATATGCAACACTTCAAAAGTCTAAAAACTTCCACAATTTCGCGTAAACTAGGGCAAGTTTCAAATCTAGAGAGAAAAAATCTCATATATTATTCATGTGAAAATATAAATGTAAACAATAGACATGAAAGAAATCACTTACATGTACAATGAGTATATCCAATCATCACATCAGAACAAATTTGAAGCTCCAAGACCATGAGAATAGGATCCAAACATCAAAATTCATCCATGAAATCAAACTCGTCCTCCAAAAGGGAATGTGAAATTCTCCAAAGAGCTACTAACCCAAACAAGTGATGATGAAAGGAATGAATGAGCCTCTCATCAATTTATATCCTCTGTAAAGAGTTTGATTTTCCTAATTAGGCCAAATCAAGCCACAAATAATAAAATGATGTGCAATAATAACATCCCTCAGTGACAAACCCACCAAGATAGCTCCAAAATAGAAAGATGAACCTCTCAAGAGGGAAAATTAGTAATCATGATGAGTCGTTGGTGTTGAGATTTTGGGGTGTTGGGGTAGCATCGGATGTGCTCTAGCTCCCAAACTCTATGAAGGGATTAGAGTACATGAGATCCCCAAGAACCAAAAAGCGATTTAAGAAATTCCATCTTGTTTAAGAGATATTTAATTAATTAATATTTTTAATTAAGGACCCCAAATCTAACTTAGGAAAATTAAAAGATTACAGTTAATTAAATTAAACAAGTGATGAAAATGACTTAACTCACACGCATCAAGCATCTTCCAATCTTAGCCATTGATTCAAGATTAGATCACGGCCGTTGATGTTTCAACAAGAAAAGTATAAGATGGCTTGGGGTCCGTTGGAGAATACACACAGTGGCAGAGCACTTAAACGAAGCTTGAATTATAGGGCATGGTTTGCTAAGAATTTTAGAAGTGCTTCAGCTGCAACGAGGGGCAGTATTAGTGAGATGGATAGTCTAGTCCCATGCCAAGAGTACAACGAGGGCAGAGAAGAAGCAGACTGAGGCAGCACAGAGGCAGCAGCTACGCAGCTCAGCCAAGAGCCCAACAGGGGCAGCGCAGAGGCATCAAGAGCTACGTAGGCTTGACAGAGACCCAAAAAGTGCAGCGCAGGGGCAGCAGGAGGCTAGCATGGCTAACGCATGCCCAGCCAGGGCAGCGTAACCCACTATAGGGTGATGGAGGCCCTTCCTGAGCAGTGCAGAGGCTGATGCAGAGAGCTTCAGAGCAGCGCTAGGGTTTCTGCAGAGAGGAAAAGGCAGAGTTCTGTAAATCCCGTTTGAGGGTTTGAATCAATCAGTTTTTTGTCTCCAGAACAGAGGTATAGCTGCAGTATTTTTATTTCTCTGTCAAGTTAACCAGTTTGGTGCCTAGATCTATTGTACTTAGATTTTTCTTAATAATAAAAACCCTCCAGCAACCAGAAGACCGGTTTTCTCGCATTGGGTTTTTTCGGGTACAGTTGTCAAGAAAATCCTTGTGTGTCACTTTGTCATTGTGGATATTATTCAGTATAGATCTATATGTGTAGGATGTTAATGTATTTACTTCGATGTTAATGCTGAAAATTTCAAATTAATCACTTAATGTAAGTAGGAGAAGTAAATCAGAAATTTAACAGCAAGAATTCTGTTTGAGATATTCAGAAATTTTCACAGTTGGGCTATTTTGAACGCTTGGTGGACTCCAAAGTGCGCCAAGGTGAGAGAATAGACTCCAAACATAGTGAATAAGGTGTTGGCCCCTTGATATCCAAGCAAGTCACGGTGGTGTCCCCAAGTGCGTGTGGGGTCACAATGTCATCCTCATGGGTATCCAAGTGGATCGATAATGCTTGTAAACCATCTATAAGGGCTACGATGATGACATAATCTCTCCCTTTGTCTCTTACGATGAGAGACATCGTTGTCGAGACCTTGGAACCTCTGCCAAGTGTGTGGTACAAGTGCGAAGCTGACTGGGAATGGAGATTCAAGTGCATCATCCTTAAGATCCAATCTGTCCCCTTACCCTCCAATATAACAAATCATTAGAGTAATCAAGTAAAAGAGCTTACAAATCATGGAATCAATTGGACACTTCATGGTGGCATGCCCTTCCATAGTGGGCTTTGGTATGTACAAGTGTCTCCAAGCTCAATAAGGGGGTTAACCAAGGACCCTATTAGGTGGTTTCTGCCCTTAAAGGCGGTGACATGTCCATGGTACATCCATTAAGTGGCAAGTGCCATGTGATATAATCATGGAATGGAGCGGGCATTACAGGAAGGCTCCAAGCCACATGCCATGGAATAGGGTAGCTATAATGAGGGAAGCCCACACCTGGGTATATGAGTGTAAGAGGGAGAAATCGTGATACATAAATTACCCCTACCTTTGTTTTTCCACCCTTCTTGATATGCCTTTTGCCTTTGATTGATTTTTCTTCATAATTGCTCGACGCTCCAGGGGATGAGAGCATGATGTGTAGGATATAGCAGTAGATATCCCCTTTAAAGTGGGGTAGTTCATTGCCCACTTGGGGTTGGGACAATCATGGGTTCCTTAATGTGGAGGGGCCTCATCTAGGACCCATAGGAAGCAAGGTGATGGCCATATATATAAGGGGTAAAGCTCATGTTTGGCTTTTGCCCTCATGCTAAATTTGTATGTCCCCTCCATATTTTGCATTTTGCGGTACATTTCCTATTGAGAGTGGCCGAATATACTTTTTCATTTTCTTTCAGCTGCATCAACCTCCAGGCCATCGCTCCAGGCCCAACCCAAGGTGTGTGCAAGGGGGGGGGAGGCTAAGTCTATGTGGACCCAATGGACAAATGTGGCCCCGGATGGGAAAATGATGAATGGGATTAAAATGAGTAGTGGGGAGCGATGTATATTGTCTCAGGAAGTGGGACCATGCAACCAAAATCGATATTTCCCATGTAGTTCCAGCCCTAAAGTTTATAGCCATTAAAGGAGATTCCACGGGACTACGATACAAGGCTAACCACCAAATCGGGCAAAGGAGACAAGAGTACATAGCTAGCCCACTCTTTCCACCAAATTCGCCCACCAATCCATACCCAAAAGTGTCCATGATAAGTAAGAAAAATTACTCAAATATAACAATGAGTAGCCATACCGTTAAAATTGGACAACTAGGTCCAAACTCCATGTTGTGATGCTCAGATGAAGACACCAATATTTTTATTGGGTTCCTCTTTCAGAGAGGTGCAAGATTGATCTAAAGATCATCTTGATCCGATGAGAAAAAACATTTATTTTGAATTTATTTTAATACTTTCAAAATATGTGCAGGTCGACCTTAAGGTTTTACACCCCCAGCAAATGTGTCACACACCCTCAGTGATTGATATAAATAGAGTCAACGTTGGAGGACATTTCAATCATCTCATCACACACATCCTCATGATCTAAATCTGGATGCCGTAAATATGGATAATGCCGTAAATCTGAATGATGCCGTAAATATGGATAATGCCGTAAATCTGAATGATGCCGGAAATGGATGCCGTAAATATGGATGATGCCGGAAATGGATGCCATAAATCTGGATGCTGTAAATATGGATGATGCCGTAAATATGGATGATGTCGTAAATCTGGATGATGCCAGAAATGGATGCCATAAATCTGGATGCCGTAAATATGGATGATGCCAGAAATCTGGATGTGGGATTCTTTTGTTGAATTATGTTGATTTTTGATGAGCTTTCTTTAAGGGCTGTGTGTGTGACACTTCTGGTTGGCTGACCATATTGAGACTTTGATGGTTGAAGCATCTTGTTGACTGCCGTAACGCACCAACACACTTATATTTTTCTGGCTTGTCTTCTATCGATCTACTGGTATGTTCTATTAGCACTTTACTTTCTTGTTTATGTGATTGCTAACTGACATTGGGGATAAAAGTAAAGATGCATCAAGCATAGAACATCTTCAAATTTACATGGTATCAGAGCTGAGGTGAAGACAAAGCCCTAGTTTGTAGCAATCACCGAAGAAGAGGATGGGTTCCTCAAACTACAACGACTTTAAGGCTGATGAAAAATTGACTGGGAAGGATGACTTCCATGCTTGGAAGATGAAATTTGATCTTAATTTGGAAGACCAAGATGTCATGGACTATGTGCAGGGTAAAATCCAAGAGCCTCCATCCATTGCAACTGCTGCTGCCAAATCAAAGTACAAGAAGGGGGAAATCAAAGCAAAGTTGATGATCAGGGACTCAATTCATAAGAGTCTAGGTGCCTACATCTCTTAGCTACGTCACTATGCTAGAGAATGCCCTTTCAAGAAGGTCAAGAAAAGGAAGCCTCCCTACGGCGGAAATGGGCAACCCTTCAAAAGGTCAAGAAATTCCAGGTATGAGGAATCAAATGTTTTTGATGATAAAAGAAATGAATTCATTCTTGTATTTTCCCTCTCTGCTGCATCTCCACCCGACACTATGGATGTCTAGTTGATAGATAGTCGTGCCTCAAGGCAAATCATTGGGTTCAAGGAAGCACTTACTGATATGGTTGAGAAGGATACTAATCTACAAATTATCCTTGGAGATAATGCCACGTATCCCGTGAAAGGGACAGGGACTATGACCCTCCACTTGTCTCAAGGTCAAGTCCTCTGCCTGCAAGATGTACTATATGTACCTAATTTGAAGAAGAACCTTGTGTTTGTTTCGGCCATGGAAGACAAAGGTTTCAATGTGGCATTCATTGATAGAGGGTGTGCATGTGGAAGAAGAGTTTCAAGGAAGCTATCACGATTGGGTTTAGAGTTGGTACACTCTACCAGGTTGGAGGAAGTCCACTGGGGGTGATGACATGTGACACTATTTGACAGACTGAACTATGGCACCGGAGGTTTGAAATTCCTTCACTACAAGGCCCTTCCCGAAGCAAGGAAGGTGGTGACTGGGATGCCTGAGTTCTCAAATAATCATGAAGGTGTATGTCAGGGTTGTGCCGAAGGAAAGCATACAAGGGGACCTTTCCCCTCAAGTGTCACAAAGACATCTGATGTCTTGCAATTAGTACATTATGATCTGTTTGGTATGCTGCCCGTGACATCCTTGGGAGGATGTTCTTATTATATGAGACGAACGAGTTCAAGAACTTTTGCAGAGGAGCTAGCATCAAGAGGGAGACCACAATGTCTGTGGGCTACAGCGAAACTTCGAAGGCCTATAAAGTATGTGCCTGGTCAAAGGGAAGTGGAGATATGCCACGATGTTACCTTTGACAAAGATGCTTCCCTTAGGAAAGTAGTCAATCTTCCGAGATCTGAGGAAGATCATGAAGCAAGGCCTGGAAATCAAGAAGAACCGAAGGATGAGACAATGCCCGATGCTGAAGGACCAATGGACCTGATTGATCCACCTCCTTCAATAGGGAAGAGACCATCATGGCTCAAGGACACTCTCGAGGATCCCGAGGGACATATGGCCCCAAAGGGGGGCATTCATGAAAGCAAGAAGCTAAGTAGATACCAAGGGTATCTAGCATCCATGAGTACTATTGTACAATCTGAGCCTAGATCTTTTGAGGAAGCCGTAAAACATCAAGTCTGGAAGGATGCTATGCACGAAAAGTACGAGTCCATAATGAAGAATGATGTCTGGGATGTGGTTACAAGACCAGAGGACAAAGCAGTTGTCACCTCGAAATGGCTCTACAAGATCAAGCATGGATCTAATGGAAGTTGTGAAAATTTCAAGGCAAGATTCATTGCCTGTGGCTTCTCTCAAAAGGAAGGCATAGACTATAATGATATATTTGCACCTACGGCCCAATATACCACCATCCGATCTATCATAGCCCTTGCTGCTACGCAAGGTTGGAGTCTTCATCAGATGGATGTGAACACCACATTTTTGCATGGTGCGATAAAGGAAGAGGTGTATGTGGAGCAACCTCTGGGGTTCGAAGTCCAGGATCAGGACGCCCATGTTTGCAGGTTGAAGAAATCTCTCTATGGGTTGAAGCAGGCACCCAGAGCTTGGTACGAGAAGATAGATAGCTACCTGATGAAGCCAGGCTTCACTCGTAGTAATGTTGATCCGAACCTTTACTTCAATGTTGATAGAGAGAAGCCTCTCATTTTGGTGCTGTATATGGACAACCTCTTCCTAACAGGTGTTGTCCCTCTCATTCATCAGTGCAAGAGGGAGCTCGCTGCTGTGTTCGAGATGAAGGACCTAGGACTGATGCACTACTTCCTAGGCCTGGAGGTCTGGCAGAGACCTGGCGAGATTTTCCTTTCTCAAGGAAAATACATTGTGAAGCTTCTGGAAAGATTTAGTATGATGGACTGTAAGTCCATGTCGACACCAATGGAGCTCAACTTTAAGATGTTGAGTGGCAGCGCTGCTGGGCCCGTGCTAGAAAATCCTACAAAGTATCTTCAACTCGTAGGGGCCCTGATGTTCTTAGTGAACACTCGTCCAGACGTATGTTATGCAGTGAACACTTTGAGTCAACACATGGTTGATCATAACATTCACTGGGTTGGTGCCAAGAAACTCTTGAGATATCTCTGAGGCACGATAGACCATGGGCTGAGATACACTGCCAGGAGTATGACACTCCATGGATATACTGATGCCGATTGGGTTGGCAGTGTGGTGGATCGCAAGAGCACATCTGGATGCTACTTCAAACGTAGATCTGCTTCAGGCAGGAAACTGAAGTCGGTAGTCTTGAGCACCGTTGAGGCTGAATATATTGGAACATGTATGGCCTGTTGTGAAGTCACTTGGTTGTGAAATCTCTTCGTGAGCTGTTCGAGCATGTGCTAGATGCCACCGTTATCCTTTGTGATAACTAGAGGGGGATTCGTTTGTCATAGAATCCCGTGTTCCATGAACGATCCAAGCATGTTGCTGGCTGGTACCACTTTATCAGAGATATGGTATAGCGAGGCACCGTGAGGCTCGATCATATAGGAACTGATGAGCAGGTCGTGGATATTCTCACAATGCCCTTGGGGAAGGTCATGTTCCTAACCTTCCGTGAGAATCTTGGTATCGTGGAACGACCCTATTCTGAGGGTCATGTTGGACGATGAGCTCTGGGAGCTATGTGGGGCTTTGGGGATAGCTTCTCGGAGCTATAAGCAACCACAGGACTAGGCTTGCCAAACCTTGTTGGTGTGCTTGGGCCCCACCGTTATGATGATTGAGTTGGTTTGCCTCTCATGATCTGTGCCCCGTATGCATCCTACCCTTTTGAGTTCAGGACTCATGGGAAGTACCTCTCATTTGGCCAATGAGGTGGGAAAAGCTAGAGACTAGTAGCAAAGACTGATGGACGCATCAAAGATTGCCGTACTCTCTATCTAGGATGACACATGTCCAACCACTTGATCTGGGATCAAGTCTAGTGAGGTTTCGGACCTCCAACTAACTACGGTCAGATAAACCAACTTCGGGTTGGTATGTGACTCTTTGAGTCCATGTGAGGTTTCGGACCTCCTATTGACTTTGGGTCAGATAAACCAACTTTGGGTTGATATGTGACTCTTTGAGTCCATGTGAGGTTTCGAACCTCCAACTGACTTCAGGTCAATGAGACTAACTTCGGGTTAGTATATATGACACTGTTGAGTCCAAGTGAGGTTTCGAACCTCCAACTGACTTCAGGTCAATGAGACTAACTTCGGGTTAGTATATATGACACTGTTGAGTCCAAGTGAGGTTTCGAACCTCCTACCGACTTCGGGTCAGATAAACCGACTCCGGGTTGGTATGAGACTCTTTATGACTCCTATAGAGGTTTCGGACCTCTGGGTTGAATATGTCAGTCGGGAATGATGTCTTTGTGACTGACCCACTTCTGTTCTGAAATAATGAGGCCAGCAAAGCAAGTTATGGTGGGATGACACACGATGTTTGATTGCACAGGTGGATAGAGTTCTCCCTAATTGAGAGGGAGTGTTAAAATTGGACAACTAGGTCCAAACTCCATGTTGTGATGATCAGATAAAGACACCAATATTTCTATTGGGTTCCTCTTTCGAAGAGGTGCAAGATCGATCTAGAGATCATCTTGATCCAATGAGCAGAACATTTATTTTTAATTTATTTTTAATACTTTCAAAATATGTGCAGGTCGGCCTTAAGGTTTTACACCCCCAGCAAATGTGTCACACACCCTCTGTGATTGATATAAATAGAGTCAACGTTGGAGGACATTTCAATCATCTCATCACACACATCCTCATGATCTAAATCTGGATGCCGTAAATATGGATGATGCCAAAAATGGATGTCATAAATCTGAATGCCGTAAATATAGATGATGTCGTCAATCTGGATGATGCCATAAATGTGGATGCCGTAAATATGGGTGATGCCGTAAATATGGACGATGTTGTATATCTGGATGATGCTGGAAATGGATGCCGTAAATCTGGATGTTGTAAATATGGATGATGTCGTAAATATGGATGATGCCGGAAATGGATGTCGTAAATCTGGAGGATGCCGGAAATCTGGATGTGGGATTCTTTTGTTGAATTATGTTGATTTTTGATGAGTTGTCTTTAAGGGCTGTGTGTATGACACTTCTGGTTGGCTTACCGTATTGAGAATTTGCTGGTTGAAGCATCCTGTTGACCGCCGTAATGCACCAACACACTTATATTTTTCTGGCTTGTCTTCTGTCGAACTATTGGTATGTTCTATCAGCACTTTACTTTCTTGTTTATGTGATTGTTGACTGACATTGGGGATAAAAGTAAAGTTGCATCAAGCATAGAACATCTTCAAATTTACACATACCTTTGGGGTCGGGATGCCCACCTTTAAACATACGATCATAACATATGGGCGAGGGACCACATGGCCAGCACAAATGGTGGAGATGGTGGCACATCGAGCTATTTGGTGGTTGCAAGGGGTTGTTGGCTTCCGGTTGAGGACCATCTAGGAGAAAATTTTCTCCTATGGATACTACCCATAGGCGATGGGTAACAAGTCCCATCTTCGAATAGCTTTCCATTGATGAGAGATCTTCCTTTCAACACTGTTTTCCTTCCTTCAAATGATAGCCAACAAATTCATCTTCAAATAGTCCTTCCTTCACTTTAGCTCTAATACCATGTTGAGAAATCAATGCATGTAGTTATTAGGGTTTTGATTCCTCTTTTCTTGATAATTGCTTGTGATATGTGTTGGGTTATTTACGTCTTTCTTATGTTATCTTTCACCAAGAAATTATCAAATTAAAAAATGCATGAAGATCACAAGAACAAGAGACACAAGATGTAGGCACTCAACCAGGGCAAGCCCCCTCTCCTAGGGAACAACCCAGTTAAACTCTTCTTCTATAATAGAACCAAATCAAAGTGAGACAATCCAAGACCTTTTGACAAAGACAAAGACCTCCTTCAATCACCAAGTCAGCCCTCCTTCCAAGTAGATAAACTCTGCCAAAGTCAACAAGAGTCAACTCCTTCAAAATTGCTTCAATCTACAACTTCGACTCCCTACAACTCATAATTTCAGACCTACAGCCACTACAGGAATTCATCCCCTGCAACTTGCCAAGAAACGCTATAAAATTCGCACGTGTGAAAGAGAAGATGCCCCAAAAACATTGATTTTGTTCTTCCTTTGATTTGACTTTCTTGTCCTTCACTTCACTCTCCTTTTTGTCCTCTTTCCACTGCAGATCAAACTTCTTGTGATTGTGTGTCAAATAGGTCAAACTCTCCTTTTATTTATACTGCTTCCACAAGGTCGAATTGCTCTCCACTGGGCTGACTTCATCAAGGCAGAGCCAACTTGGTGAGGACAATGACAATGACAATCACTTTTATGACTCAAGAAAAACCTAGAAGCCTACAATGGAGGCTTTGACCTAATAAATAAGTAAAAGGAGCATCAAAACCCATGCTTCAAAATAAATTTTCTTTTTCTTCTTTTTCAATTTTACAATAAATACATAATGATAAAGTACAATAGCAATTATGAAGACTGACCATACTTACATTTTCAACATAGACAACATGCAAGACTCAACATGTGTGCTAGATGATAACGATGTGACATGCTCAAAAAGTAGGCTGCATATGCCAAAGGGGAGGTGCTACCCTCATATGTCTACCACATAGATGTAAAGATGCATTAACAGCTAAAAAAATAAAATAAAATTTAGGAAATCGGGCCTCAGTGAAAGATTATATCATATGAGAATTAATATGCCAATAACGTAGTAGCCATCCTAAGGGTTCGGCTTAATAAATCAATAAATGAAATATCCCAAATCATTTTGATGTGAAATGGTAAAAAAGTAGAAATATAAAAAATAAAAGATTATCATGAAATGAAACTTGTAGGAGGAGGTGGGGGTCCATTGTGCGCTCACTTGTAATTTCGGTGTACACTCTCCGGTGAACTTGTTGTCTCTTTCCCTGACAAGCAGACAGCGGAGTATTGCTGCGACCCGATTATATCCCTGCACATCTTGGTTACCCATCCGGTGGTTGCTCTCACTAACCTCGGAACGGGATTCCATTATTTTTTACACTGCCTTCTGTACATGTCTTCTTGGGTTAGTCCTTGCAACGCACCCAAATATGTCGAAAGATGAGGTGGATTACTCATCCGATCCCTTGGAGGGCATCCAGATATTTAGTAGGTCTTCTTCCGGCAGGGAAAATGGACGGGCAGCAGGTCCAACTGTTATTGATCGAGCGTGTAGGCCATGGATATTTGTGAGTCATCAATACCACCATCCCCATTGGCAAAGCCACCCCCAGTTTCATCAGCTTTGATCGCAGATCCCATCTTACATCCGATGGCTTCACCGATTTTTTCCATCCCATTGCTATTTGTCTTAAGGCTGTGGAAACAACAGGCTCAAGAGACACCAAATACTCTCGAACCATCTAGCGTTGTATCGGGTATTGGTTAGCTGGTGCAAACTGAGACCCTGGGGTTTGAACAACTCAACATCAACAGGGGGGATCAACCATCTCTCCAGCATATCAACCCTGAGGTGCCTTGCTCATTGCTGACTTTCGGGTGTTTTGATGGACTCCTGCACACTATGCCTCAAAATGATGAACCAAAGACCTCCGACTCCGATGAAGCGTTGGAACCGGATGGCATAGTACACAACAGGGTTCTGGGTCGCGGTAAGAAAAAACAGAGGTGCTCCAAGAGCAGGGCCAAACGAGATCTTAGGTTTGGGCAAGGTGTTGGCATGGAAGATCTTGAGCACACGACACAGACGGTACTCGCTGGAAAGGTTCGAGGAAAAAGCTACTCATGTGCATGCCTCAAAGTATGGACAGCAGAGATTTGGGGCAGTTCTATCACACAGCTGCCGAGGGTGTTGACTATGATCAGGGGCTGGTTTGCACTCAGTTTTCCATAGCCAGAATTGGTAGAATGGGTTCTCACCAAATAATGGCACATAGAGATGAACCCTGTACTGCTTAAGCGTTGGACTCCCCTTTTTGACCCGGACAAGGAGAAATCAGGGGCGAGATCGATATGGGTCCGACTTCCGGGACTCCCACTTCACTTTTGGAACGAAGCCTCCCTCCTGTTTATTGGGTAGGATTTGGGGATTAACCTGGATCACGATCGCTCATATCTGGAGACTGGAAATATATCTGTGGCATGGATACTTGTGCATCCAAATACTAGAGAGGGGCTCCTCGAAGGGTATAACCTATATTTTAATGACATGGTTTGGTATTAAATTCTTGACTATCAAGGGATCCCCTATAGATGCAGGTGGTGCGATGAGGTTGGACATCTATATAAAGAGTGCCCTCTTATCATCGCATCCGCGGCTCCTACAAAAATTATGGTTCATATGGCTACACAGATGGATTTTGGGGGGTCGAAACAATCCACGGAGACTGTGCGGGAGGGTCGGAGACCGGTTTCCTCGGCTGACCATCTATTGTGCCCTATCATGCGATCACAGACTCAATGCAGAGCGGCCCGCACACCCCTGGAGTTTCGGCGACTGATCTGGGTAACCCACTTGCTCCCCCCATTTTGAATATTTCTGTTATTTTATCATCTACCCACATAATGTCTGATGCTCCTCATTCTTCTAATTTAAATATATGCAAACAGAATCCCCTCAGCTGCCCTGTTGCAACCGCCCCACCTACTATTTTTGAACCTAAACCTCAAACCTCGGCTGAGGACTCATCCTCTCGATTACCACCTACATCTAATAGCCTCTCCTCTAGACACCGATATTACCTTAGATCGACTGCCCTAGCACCAGACATTCCTACTTTCGGACTCAGCATGGACTCTGGTGGACTTCACCTAAAATCATCAAGGGGACACCCATCCTCCATTACGAAAGCCATTAGAAAAGCCAGTCTGGAGGTGGCAGCTGGTACACAATCATCTATCGATCAGGTTCTTAGAGCAAAGAACACTCAGTTGATGGTATACCATGATCTATCTCTCACTCAACTGTCGTGGTTTGGCCAGCCCTAACAAAAAATTGGCTCTCAATCGGCTTCTGGATAATGTACGAGTTGATGTCCTCTTCCTTCAGGAAACCCTGGGTGATGGTTTATATGTATCAAATGTCTTGTCCACTCTTCTCTCGAACTCAACCTTGCAGACCACTAATGCTTGTGGTCGATCTGGAGGTAGCGCCATGGGCATCAATAGAAGATCCACACTGGCCCTCGGTTGGTGGGGGCAGGAAGGCATACTAGGAGCTGATATTATCACTTGAGAAACAAATCTCGCGATCACCTTGATCAATGTGTATGGTCCCTATCATCACAGACAGGCATTCTTGGATGATTGGATGAGCAGTTCTATCATGAAGAGGAACAATATTATTATGGGAGGGGACCTAAATTTCTCAATCGGTCTCTCTGAATCCTGGGGTCTGGGGGCCCCACCGGATACCTTATCATATTATTTTGAAAATCTCATGGATGAGGTTGAACTTCTAGATTTGGCTATGCCCAAGAAGCTCCCCACATGGAGAAACAAGAGGATGGGTGTTACAGTGTCACTGCTCTGGCCAGAAGACTCGATCATTTTTTGATCAAGATCCTGTTGCTTGAGAAAATTGACAGGGCAAGACAATGGGTTGAAATTGGGGTATACTCGGATCACTCTCCAATATATCTTGAGATTCAAACTCGCCTACAAAAGCCCCGGGCACCTTTCAAGTTTAATTCTGCTTGGCTTGATGAGTCTGAATTCCACTCTATGGTCACAAAGGAATGGAGGCATTATGAGAAATCTCCTAACTGACACCAGCTAGGGTCCTATATAACAACTTGAACCGAATTAAATCTCTCACTATCAGCTGGGCCAGGAACAAGGAATTGGAGGATGAGGAACTATCAAACATAGAACAGGAGATTGGGCATTTGACCAGATCAGACTACCTGGGATTTTGATCCGTGGAAGCAAAAGACAAACTAAATGCTCTAGAATTTACAAAGGCGAAAATTCTTAGGAAAAGGGAAGAGGAATGGCATCTCAAGAGTAGGGCCATTTGGTTACAAGCGGGGGATGAGAACACAAATTTTTTCAACAATGCGAAAAAGGCAGAAGGATTATTAAGACTATTTGGGAGCTCACTGATCACAATGGAAGGGTGGCACACTCACATCATCAGCTCGCTGACATGGGCATTCAATACTTCTCCACACAATACAGAGCTCCTGTCAACGCAAACATGGGGGAAATTTTGCAAATTGCACGCTCCCTACATTGATTTGTGGATGAGGAGAATTTGGAGGATCTAAATGCCCCGGTCTCGATGGGTGAGATTGAAAGGGTCTTAAAATGGTTTAAGACGGACAAAATCTCGGGCCCTAATGGATGGCCTATTGAATTCTACCTCACTTTTTTTGACCTCATTGGCAAGGATCTTCTACAGGTCATTGAAGACAACTGAACTACGGGCAGATATATGATGGATTCAATGCCACTTTCATTGCTCTCATCCCCAAATCCAATAAGCCCCTAACTTACCATGACTATCGCCCGATATCCCTCTGCAACTGCATCTATAATATTATCTCCAAGATCATTGCCAATCGCATCAAACCCATTCTCTAACAACATATTGCCAAAGAACAATTTGCCTTTCTTAATCAAAGACAAACCCATGAAGCTATTGGCACAGCACAAGAGGCATTACATTCCATCAAAATTAAAAATCTCAAGAGTACCATTCTCAAAATTGACCTTGCAAAAGCTTTTGACTGTGCCAATTGGAATTACTTGCATCTCATCCTCATTCATATTGGTTTCCCTCATGCTTTTACCAATTGGATTATGGGATGCATTACAAATGCCTCTTTCAGCATCCTTATAAATGGAGTTGCCTCTGATTTTTTTCATGCAGGGCGAGGACTTGGGCAAGGATGCCCCCTCTCCTCTCGGCTCTTTCTTCTAATTATGGAAGGTCTATCTTCACTCATGACACATGCAAAAAATGATGGCTCCATCCATGGCATAAAACTCAATGAATTTATTCAACTAACTCATTTACTTTTTGTTGATGATGTAATTATATTCCTTGATGGTTCTTGTCATGACAATTCAAATTTTTTAAATCTGCTCAACATATTTAGCAAAGCTACATGTATCGAATCGAATCACAGCAAATCCACCATCATGTTGGTGCATTATTCTGTCAACGAAATCAGACATGCATTGGGTCGCTTTCATTTTGGGCGCAAGGACCTAGAAGATGGATTAAAATACCTTGGTTTCCACCTAAAACCAAATGATTATCGCATCACAGACTGGAACTGCCTGATTGCAAAAGTCGAGCGCAGGATCAACATATGGCAACATCGATGGCTTTCTAGGGCTCACAGATTGGTGCTCATAAAATTCGTTCTGGAAGCCATCCCGATCTACTGGATGGTGCTTGCATGGATCCCAAAAGGTGTGACTACTAGACTTCAACAAATCTGTAGGCGATTTCTATGGAGGGGCAAGAAGGAAGACCATGCATATGCTTGGATTGCATGGAAAAAAATTGTAAAACCCAAGGGAAGGGGTGGGGAGGGGCGAGGAGGGGGCAGGGTGTGACTAAAATATTTAAACCAATTTGCATCTGCCTTGGCTGCAAAGATGGGTTGGTATCTCATTGACAACCACAGCCTGTGGCAAGAAGTCACATTCTCAAAATATATTGCACCTAGCTCTACTTTGGACTGGATCAGGGTCAGCATACATCATCCACCGGGCTCATCGATCATCTTGAAAGCCATCACTCGATCCATCCACCTGATTGAACAAGGATTGGCTTGGCGCATTGGATTTGGTGAGAGGGTCAAAATTGGTGAGGACGCATGGTCAGGATGCGGGCAAGAGTTTAAATTACCTTTGGGCATCAGATTGCACCTGGCCCAAGTTGGTACACAATACATCTCTCAGATTACGGATCCTAATAATACCACTTGGGCCTCACAGGCCTGGTTGTCTGGACAAGCGCTAGATCTACCCGAGATCTGGTGGCCAATTTGGAATCGTTACCTCTGTGCCCTCAAATCCACCAACATCAGATTATCCGAAAAGGCAGATGAAATACTATGCGCCATCTCCCCTACTTGCAAATACACCCCCAAGGTTGGATACACTACTCTTTGTGCATTACAGGAGCCTCAATTAAAGAAATGGTGGTGGAAACATTTATGGAAATTGAAAGCACCCCCTAAAGCCAGATTGCTTACGTGGTGCATACTATCAAACTGCACCCCCACGGAGGACAACCTTACCAAACTCGAGATTCATGGACCTTCTAGATGCTGCTTATGCCTCACTCAGAGTGAGGATGTAAATCACCTTTTCCTAGACTGTCCGGCTATCCTACAACTCTGGCGCTCTACGACTACCTCACTGGGATACACACAAAATTGGCATGGGCCCACGGTCTGTTTGACATGGACAAACTGGTGGTGGGATGCTAGTCGGCCAAAGGACCGGAACATACCACTCCTCGTAGCGTGGGGAATCTGGATTGCTAGGAATCAGATTATTTTTCTAGATAAACCTACAGATTGGGATGGTACCTGTAGGAACATCATCACCATATTCCAACTTATCCCAAATGATGAGCATGTGGCACAAATCAGGACTAATGTACCAGAAACTATTGACCGAACTATCCCTTGGGCATATTTCGACGGAGCATCCAGTATTACAGGATGCGCGGGGTGGGGGGGGGGGGGGGGGGTGTGGGTGTTGCACTGCATCTGTCTGATTCTCATTTTTTCCGCCTTAAGATGGGACTTGGTCCGGGCTCAAATAACTATGCTGAACTAAACAGCCTTCGACTACTACTACTATTTGCTCGTGAACATGGTTGCAATAGGATACAGATCTTTGGAGATTCACAAATTATTATCAATTGGTTTAATATGAAGGCACGATGTCACACCCACATTCTTAGAGCACCACTGGATGAGGTCTTAATGTTAAAATCTCTTTTTGACTTCATCTCACCCACATTCTTAGAGCACTACTGGATGAGGTCTTAATGTTAAAATCTCTTTTTGACTTCATCTCTGTCACTTCCATTTACAGGCAGAGGAATCAGATGGCCGACCAACATTCCAAAGAAGCCACGTAGTTAGATTAGGGTCGATGGCTTATCACGGTTCACGAGGGGGCTCAGGTGTACCAATTCTACCATCGCCCCTTCATCGATGTCATGGATGCACAGGACACAGTCTAGCACTGACTGCACATTTTTGTTTTCTGATTTTTTGGGGGGCAGATATATGAAATAGTCTTGCTGTGACTGTTTCGATTTTGTTTACACTATCTCGGCAGCTATTTTTCTTTTTATCATCTGTATATATGGGAACATATTACTATAGTATTTAGATGAAAAACAGACTCTGTGAAAAGACAATTTACAGACTCTTCGGAGTATATGTTTTATATTTTGATCCTCGAATAGATGATATGCTGTTAGATGCAACATGTAATTTTTCTTATCATTAATGAAAAATTACGACCTTTTTCTCTGGAAAAAGAAACTTGTAGGATTATAAGTAAAATGTATCATGTTCCATCCAAGAAAGGGAAAGTGATGAGATGTATGTGTAATGTGCTAAAACATCAAAATGTGATTAAATATACAACTTACCTAGGTACAATAATGGAAATGTGATGAAATATAAAAGACACTAGGTAAATACAGCACCGTGTTGGAGGACAAAATTTTCAAGATATGACACGTTAATTCAAACTAAAAAATATCAAATAAGATCTTGTACAAATCTTTCCAAATACCAAGATGTAAGCCTAATGCTAAATACCAGTTGGCAGAAAATCTAGCTAGCATAAATAGTGAAGTACCTGTAAAATAGCCTGAGCACAAAGCTTCCCTGACAGCACTGCACCTTCCATTGATGCTAAATATTTCTGCTTCGTATAGTCACCAGATAAATAAAATCCCTTTATAGGTGACCTCTGCAGAGGACGACAAGGCTCGCAATTGGGTACTGTCTTGTACACGGACCTGGCAAGGAATGTGCACCTTCTGCTTAGGGTATAGGAAAGAGAAAAACTGAACACATCTTTATGTAATTATCTTGTAACAGATCTGAACAGTCTCGTGCATGCTACTGAGAAAGAACATATCATTAATAAATTTACTAAGAATGCCAAATTGTAGATGACAGGAAAATGTCTAGAAAACAGAAACAAAAAATGAGGGTATGTCAATGCTAATTACAAAGCAGT
The DNA here is from genome assembly GCA_034641835.2 of Pinus albicaulis. Classification (NCBI taxonomy): domain Eukaryota; kingdom Viridiplantae; phylum Streptophyta; class Pinopsida; order Pinales; family Pinaceae; genus Pinus; species Pinus albicaulis. The sequence continues at coordinate 813,441,648 of CM076579.1, read as the reverse complement.
AACATACGCCAGTTACTACAAAAAGTATAATTTAAAAGAAACAATGCATTATTTCTGATGCTAAATAGGATGTTTGCCTCCGTCAGCCTCCATAGACTAGACTGTTTCTTGGAGGACCTGTCATGATGCAGCACTGTCACTGGGAGTCCTTATTCTCCTAAAGCACTATACCCTTTTGGGCTTCTTTCCTTTCTATTCTATTGTCTACTTTTCTTTCCTTTCTTTAATCTCAGAGTTTAGAACTGCTAAGGAGATGCTTTAGGTACTCCTTATTGCTGTTGTCAAAGGTTATTCTTCTTAGTCCTATTGACCAGTTCTGGTCGTCGATGGACATTTATAATTTTATTTTTCTTTATTTGTTTGAATCATGTGGAGAAAATTTGAAAGAATGAGGGACTCCCACCAACTCTAGTAGTGCTATTTGCACAAAACAGAGACGAAATTTAGAAAGCAGAGAAAAGTGCTCAGATTGTAATTATTGTTACACCATTACATAAAGTAAAGAGTGCCTAAGCCTTTGTTTTGTAAAAAAAAAAAAATTGAAACCAATTTTAAATAAGAGAACAATTTGTTTAGAGTCCAATAAGACCTACATTAATCTTCTCTCCCATGGTTTCCACTGGTAAGGCTCATGGCACGTCTACAGCTAAGTTTCACAAAATGTGGAAACATCTAGAAGTTTCTGAAACAGATAAGACTGGATATGTGACACCTCCAAAATGGAAATGTCAGGGGAAACATCATAGATACATACATACATATTTTACAAATAGCATATTATCTTGCAAGAAAAAGAATGAGGCACATAAATGACATTTTAGAAAGAAAACCATGTCTATATTAACTCCCATAGATCATTACATGAAGCAAAATCCAAAATTAGCCCACACTCTTCTTCTTGCTGCCCACAACTATTCTCTTGCTGGAAATGCACCAAAGCTTGCTCGCAATGCTACAAAATGCAAGTAAGATACTTGCTTCCATTAGCAGAAGCTCTTCTTGCTGAAGAATGTGAGGAATGAGTGAACAAAGTTCTTTCTTATAGAATAAAGGAGGCTGTTAGGGCTTCTAGAGAATGTAATATCCCTTTCCAAAAGGATCAATTTAATTGTTGTTAAAATTGGCAACTAGGGCCAAATTCCACCTCGGGACAGCGCATTTGATGGAGATGATGATTGCATTAAATTCTTCTTTTTGAGAGGACCAAAATTAATTAAAGATCATCTCATTCGGACAAGCATAAGTGTGATTTTGAATTTATGCCCACACATGTGCAAATTGTTCAGGTCGGCCTCAGCTAAATGTAGGTTAAAGAAGCCCAATGGACGTGTCTCTTTACCCGCATCAAATTGTATAAATACAAGTTGCCTCACACCTCATTGGCATCATCATTACTCACACATTCTTCTCTCTCTTCATCAGATTGGTTTGTACAGCTATTGGGCAGCGTCTCTCTCTCTCACGTGTGGCAACGAGGGTGTGTTTTCTGAGCAGAAATTGCAGGCTGAATTTCAAACTTCAGGGACACATTTGACTAGCGTTGACCGAGGTGTTTTTGACTGAGTTTGCCCTCGGTTTTTGGGTCAAAAGCTCGATTTTCTCAGGCACATTGCTGGGCACAAAAACCAAGGATTTCAAGGTTGGTTGACCTGCATTGACTTCAGATTTGACTGTTGTTTGACCACAGACTATTATAACAGGTTTTCTCTCCTTTGACCGAGTTTGACCCAGTCGTTTTGAGCTGAAATTGACCTCCTGATCAGGTCGGGTTTGACCAAGGAAGAACGAGTTGCTTCAAGGATTGCTATTGTTTTGACCAGCATTGACTTTCTGGTTAGGGTTGACATTTAGTTGATTGCAGAATTTGACACGGCTGATTTGACACTAATTGGGCAAGTCAACTTGATTTTCTGATTGAGGAATTGTTATCGCTTGCCGCCTACACCTACCTAAAAGTTAGTGGAAAAAGCGTTCAACCCCACAAGGTGTGATTGGTGGCAAGGATCTCATATAAGGGATTGTCACACTAATCCCGACTCTCTCCGTTTAAGCTATCTCCTAGGTTAGCTATGGGGGGTGGTCCCTAAAAAAAAACTAAGTTGAAGATGTGAGTTTTCTAGGATAGTTGTTAGAGTTAAATAGATTACTTCTTCAGATTTATAAGCAAAAAAATGATATCAGCAATAACCATGAATACATAAAATCAGCATGAACATATGAGAAACCAGTGCCTTCAGAGTATTGCTCTTAAAATGAAATTGTATTTTGCTTAAATGAAGTGAATTGTTTTCAAATGGAAAGCAAAAGTAATCCTGAAAAGTGAAACAAGAAACTGTTCGCACAAGATATTATAAATGCAAGATATAAGAATGCTTTTAAGATATATAAATTGGTGAATCAAAACATGTGAAGGTATCTTGCCAAAATACAAACAATTAGTAATCTATTTTGGAGAATGTAAATGAGATGATAGAAAAACTCAAATGTTAGACCAATGACAACATGCAATTAAGCTTGCAACATGCAATAAGAGTACTTGAAAAGAAAATGAGACTCATTAACCATTCAAGAACATGATGATCATTAAACATGAAAGGGAGTTTGCTAAAGTAGACAATGTTCCCAGTACAAGAAAATTAAACTCAACTTGTTAAAACAAAGATTACAATACTTGCATGAAAGGAAATGCTTCTTGAAAATAGGAAATGATGTTGCATGTGAGACTCTAAACCATCAAGAAAGCAAAAATTTAGAACTTGCAAATGAGGTAAATCATTAAATGTGATGAAAAATGATCTTGGTTTATTTTATTAATTAGTTTTAAAGCAAGGTTACAATTCAACTCTTCAATCCTCAGACCTCACCCTCGCCCAAAGATATGGATCTCACAGTGAGGAGTCAATAGAAGAGCAGACGGTCCCTAAAATTTCTATTCAACCAACTTATGTTGGAGGTAAAATTTTGTGGTTGTTTGGGGTATGTAAGTGAATTAACCAAACATGCAAATTAACTTCAACTTTAAATGTGCATGCTTGACATGAAATAGAATCGTACTTTATGGAGAAATCTTGCCCAAATACTTTATGGATGTAAGATGTAATTAAAGGGTGAAGCATAAGTAGACTTGGAACAAGATTCATGACAAATTAGATTCAAGTTAAAGTGCATGCATGCCAAAGTTTGAACTTGCTATGAAAGTGAAAAGACTTGAAACTTGTAGCAAATTAAATTAAAGTGCATGTAAAATGAGGGCAATGCATGTAGCGTTAATTTCTCAATTAGATGTTATGCATGCAAAATGAAATAAACCAACAAAATCACAACACCAATCCTCTGCAAAAGATGGAGAGATAGGGATACCAATGAGTAAAACCCACGCTCCCAAAACCAAGAATAAGTTGGATAGATAGGGATACCAATGGGTAAAACCCACACTCCCAAAACCAAGAATTTTATTAGATGTTACAAGAAGGAGAAAACTATGAAGTCTTCTCTAAAATCCAAGGAAAGTCTTCACAATTTAGACTTGAGCCATCAACCATTCCTTGCTGAAAATTTCTGTAATTTGAGGCCTACAAAAGTTCAACAAAATGCAGATTTTTCGAGGAAGAAGAAGAGAGGCAAAGCTTCTTTGAGTTCCACGGCCAAGAGAGATAAATAATCTAGAAGTTGAAGCCCCAAGGTCCTACATGCAAACTTGTAAGTAGTTTTCTGAAGATGAAACCTGCAAATAGCTGCAAGAAAACAAGTTAGAGCAAATCTACAATAACAAATGTCTCATCAAGCCCAATAGCTCGTATTACATGATACAATATGAGAGTCCATGGCTCCATTATATAGAAAGTTGAGAGCAAATCCCAATAAAGATCCAAATGCCATGTGGTGAGAGGGAGGAGATCACAAGGCAAATTCGAATTTGATAAGTGGAGCTACATTGCCAAGTGTAAAAATCGCATTCTAGCAAGTGGACATTATTTTCTTCTTCCCTTATGTGCCAAATTCGAATTTTATGATGGAATGACAAGTGTATATGGGTGGTAACCCATGTGGGGACAATTTCCCACAAAAATCTCCACCAAATATTCTCCCAAATCCTCCCAAATGTGCATTAACTTCACAACTTCGAATTCCCAAGTAACCAGCTCTCATTTAATGCCAAAAATTCGATTTTATTTTAGCACATGTCATTTCCTTGATTTTAGGAGTCCACATCACCTTGGGACTTCACTTTAACTCCTCCATAATTTTCCACCTCATTTCCACGACATTTAGCATGTGTGGATATCTATTTTTCTCTATTTATTTAATTTTTGGCTTAATTAATTGCCAGATTGCTCACTAAACTTAGAAAAAATACATTTTGAGGGTTCAAAACACATTTTTAACTCCTCAAAGTGTATCATAGTAGAAAGCTGAGGGTGAGAAGTGTAATTTTGATTACTCATACCCCATACAACTTCTCTAGGAAATGCTTATTACAATTCAATTACAATCTTTATTGCAATTTTCGACTTGCGGGAAATCTAAAAAATTAAAAAATCATTACCTAAACCTAACCAAATTCCACGAAAATTTGTGTGATCTAGTATGGTAATATACATTGACTCTAGACACTAAGACTCACCCAAGGCCTCACCATCAAGCTGTACTCCAGCTTTGGGGTAAAATTGGAGGAAAAAACTCAATTAATTATTAAGTCATGATAGGGAGATGATAATTAACCGAGTGAAAAAAACCTCCCAGTGTAATACTCACTTGTTCGCAAGGTCCCAAGTTACCTAGGCCTGTTACAGACTCAATACTGACTCAAATTCATCATTACTAGCATCACTTATTACAATTCCCTGTAAGGCATGGAATCTGGGTACAAGAGAAAATGATAAGTAGAAGTAGATTTTAAAACCTCTGTTGAACTGATAATATCTGATGATATCTAATGGTACAAGTGTCCTCTGGATCATCCTTCGGCATGGAGTCTTCACATAATCAACAGGTGCCACTCTAGTGGTCAACAGGAACATCTAAGGACATGTATGGCAAGTTGGTTGGGATGTTCAAAGCAAACAATGCAAATCAAATCCTTTGTCTCAAGAACAAGTTGAAGGACATCAATATGGATAGAGGGGAGTCTATCCAATCCTACTTCACGAGGATCACTAAAATCAAGAATGATGTTCTATCTATTGAACAAGTTGTTGTTGACAAGGAGCTCACTCTTATTGCTCTTGGAGGTCTCACACGAGCTTGGGATGTGTTCAATACCACTATTCTTAGCAATGACAGGATGCCTGGTTTCGACGAACTATTGACTAGATGCACTTAAGAAGAGACGAGGATGATGAGAGATACAAACCTACAAATGGAAACGAGCACACTACATTCTCCACTCATGCTAAGAGGAAGAGCCATGTTAGCCCAAAAATACAAGGTCAAGGATTCAGGCAGGGATTCAAAGAAGGATGAAAAGGAATATGCTACAATTGTAACAAGTTTGGCCACTATGCTAGAGAGTGTCCTCATAAGAAGGATGCACCATGAGATGATGACAACAACAACAATCGCAACAATTTCAAAGGCAATGGAAATTAAAGGAATAACAGGTTCAATAATGAAGGAAAGAGGAATGCTCCTTCTACTCGATATGGAAATGGTCGACCTCCCAAAAGGACGAGAAACTGGAGGTATGAGGAAACTATTGTTGTAGAAAAGAAAAAATAATTTTATCTTATTTCTGCTCTCACCAGTGCCTCTCCTCTGGATACCTTGGATAATTGATTGACTGATATGTGAAAATTTCAATTCTGAAATTCTACTGCAGTTATAGATTTAATTCTCCTACTTATTTCCACAATAAGTTATTTATAAAACCCTTCAGTAAATTTGAAATAAACACTATTGCAGTTATCACTCAAGTACATATAGAGAAAAGAACAGTAAAATGCACGCACAAGAATCAATCACAATGACACAGTTATTTTTGGACAATCGTCCCTGGAAAAACTCAATGTGGGAAAACCGATGTAGCAAATGAGGGTTTATATATTAATCTTCAGCAACAAATTCTTTACAAGGAAAGACTAACAGAATAATTGAGACACTTCTTAAGAAAACACCTGAGATGAATTCTCTCAAACCTCTAGAGAATTTTCGACACTTGAGGGACTAAATGGCCCCTACTGCATCACCCCTGTGTGCTTCTCTACGTAGAGCGTGCTTTAGACTGCGTGAGAACTCTGTGTTGCTCCTTTGTGCTGCCTCTCTGCCCTTTTGTGTCCTTCTTACCTTGAGCCTTGACACTGTTGATGGCCTTTGCTTCCTCTGCCCTGCAACTTTCCCTCTAAAATCGAATTCTATTCCTTCAGAATCGACTTCCCTCGGGTTACTGAGTGTGTGTCTGGCTTGCTTTCCAAATGGCCCTCAAGTCTTCTTTTATAATTTTTCATTGACAAATCAACGACCCAGATTAGAAGTCTAATCAACGGCCAAGATTAAATCTTGACTTGATCTTCGTTCTCTAGAAGATTCACACTCTGTTTTATTAATACTCGTTAATTATTTACTTTCCCTAAGTTTACACTTAGGGTCCTCTTTAAAATAATTAATTATTTTAATAAAACATAAACTGAGTAGAATTTCCACAAACGATTTCTGAGTTCTTTGGAATAAGGGTGTCCAAACCTCCTCACAAATTTTGAGACTTAGATCACTTTCCAATGCTACAAAAATCAACACTCCCCTTAGAAAGGAAAGTGTTCTAGCAATTTGTCTGTTGCATATTGCTCTGACTTAGAAGCACCCTCTGCGTTGTTGATGCTCGGTTGTTGTTGCCCCTCATCTGCTGCATTGTTGTCTTCTGTACTGTTGCCCATGACACTGCCACTATCACTGCCTGATCTGTACTGCAACTCCCTCTCAATTTTGCATCTGGCCACTTCTGCTACTAAAACGAATTCTTACTCATCCCCATCTTCTCTCTGAAATAAACAAACTTTGTCTTTCCCAGAGCTTTAGTGAGGATGTCTGCCACCTATTCTCTTGTCGGAGTATACTGCAATTGTACAACTCCTCGTTGGACACAGTCTCTGATGAAATGACAATTGATGTTAATGTGCTTCGATCGATCATGAAACACAAGATTCTCAGAGAGCTTGACGCAACTCTGAATATCACATAGAATGTTGGCCGCTTCCATCTTTTCCTTGAGTAGATTCACAAGCAGCTTCCTAAGCCATATGGCTTCACACGAAGCAGTGCTTGTTGCCATATATTCTTCCTCAGCTGAGCTCAGAGCTAGAGAATTTTGTTTTCTATTGCACCAAGAAGTCATTCCTGATCCAACATTGAAACAATACCCACTTGTAATATCCCAAATGGGGATTAACAGTTTTAAAAGTGAAAATAGATAAGTAACTACAACAAAAATGCAAACACCATTAAAGCACACAAACTGGAGCCAAAATCACTATTGAGCCATTTTATTAATATATTGGGAAAGAGTACAATTGAGGTGTTGGAAAGTTTGCAACTAGGCCTGCTCGAGGCAGACTTGAAGAGCAACTCAAACCCAAGCAAAAACTCTAGCTGAAAGTGCCTCTGCGTGGCTCAGTCTCTACATTGCCTAGCCCAAAAATGTTGTTGTTGGCTGACTTTGGACTGCTAGTTGGGCTACTTCCTCTGCTCAGAAAATTATGGGCTTTTAACCCTAGACTCTACTCACCAAACCCACAAAAACCCGTGAAAAATTGGCCAGATGTTGACCCTGGAATTTTGACCAAATTTCCTCTAGCTCCTCTAGTTGCTGCCTGCGTTAAGATCTATGTTTGAAGCCTCAAACCTGCCCAGAAAATTCTGCTGAATTAATCTTGGCTTCTCCTCAATAAACCCAGAAAGGGTTCACCTAAAGCTTGACTTGGGAATTTAGCCTTCTCGGGCTTGGCTCACTACGCTGCTGGGTAAATCAAACCTCTGGATGAATGTGTTGGAAAATGCCTCTGGCGAGCTACCAAAATCCCTGGTAGGAGGTGGCTAACCTCCCATCTAAATCTCCTGTTGAAACTTTGCTGTTCTCCACACTCACGGCACCCACACCAAACTGAATTTGCAGTCTATTCCACCTCTACACAGTCCTTAAGGGGCTACACTCTTCCTCTTGTTGTTGTTGTGTAATTACCTCACCAAAATGTAGTACTCCTCTCCTAAGCGAGCACTCGAAGTCCCCTGATGTAGAGGTTCAGATCTCTGCACGAAGATCTCGTGTGCTAAACATCACTACAGACTTGGCTCTCCGACTCAAGCGTGCTTCAGTTAGAAATGACCAAGGGAAATAAGATGAATGAATGAATGACGAATGAGCCTTCCCTTCTTCCTTTTATCCATTGAGGCCCAACGTATGCCTTGGGTCCCACCTTGAGTTGCGCTTCCTCTCCTTAGCCAATCACATGTTGCCTTCCTCTAGCGAATCTCACGCACTGTCCTTTTCGTGCCTCTTCTACGCTGCCACCTAAGGCCAACTCGACCCCACCATTAGAGCCTCAATTTTCCCTTAGGGACTTTAGGAAAAGACTTTATTTGGTCTAATTATTAATTGTGGGTCCCCTACCCACTTTATTTCCACCCAACATTAGGATTTGCCAGATTAATATCCCAATTCATTGACTACTAATTTGGGGATATTACACCACTGTTACTTTTTTGATCTACTGAACTTCCAGCCCAATCCACATCAGTGAATCCACTCAATTTGATGTTATTGCCTCGGTTGTATTTCAATCCATGCTCTGCAGTTCCCCGTAGGTATCTGAGAACATGCTTGGTTGCTGCCCAATGTGCCCTCCTTGGTTCCACCATGAACAGACTGAGGGTGTTGACAGCATAACAAATGTCTAGCCTAGTGTTGACCAGATACATCAGGGATCCTACGAGTTGTCTATACAAGGTAGGATCAGCCTCATCATCTTTGGACGTATCAATATTCCAATTGGTGATCATTGGAGTAGCCATGGGTCTACAATCCTGTATCTTGAACCTCTTCAAGATTTTTGTACCATATCTCCCTTGACCAAGGAATATTTCACCCTTCTGCAGTCAAACTTCCAACCCCAGAAAATAATGCATCACCCCCAAATCCTTCATGTCGAATTTTGCAGCTAAGTTCTCCTTGCAATCCTTGATGAGCCTAGATGATCCTGTAAGGAATAGGTCATCTAGGTATAGCAACAGTACCAAAGGCTCATTCCCTACTTTCAGATAGTAGAGATCGGGATCTACGTCACTCTTGACGAATCCCATCTTCTGCAAGTAACCATCAAATCGACCATACCAAGCTCTAAGGGCTTGCTTAAGTCCATACAAGGCTTTCTTAAGCCTAAATGCATGAGTCTTCTGCTCATGCTCCTCAAAGCCCTCTAGTTATTCGACATATACTTCTTTTTTTATCACCCCATTCAAGAACACAGTCTTGACATCCATCTGGTGAATCTCCCACCCCTTCTGCACAGCAAGGGATATCGCGGATCTAATAGAAGTAGATCTAGCTACTGGGGTGAAGATGTCTTCATAGTCCATCCCCTCCTTTTGAGCATACCCCTTAGCCACTAACTTGTCTTTATATTTTTCTATGCTTTCATCTGCAACATATCTGATCTTGTAGATCCATCTCGAACCCACAACTGATCTGTCCTGAGGTCTATGAACCACTTCCTAGACATCTATAATATCCCAAATGGGAAAATAACAGTAATAACAGGCTAAAAGATATTAAGGAGACAAAAAAACAAAAACTAACATGAAAACACCAATGGAGCCATAAAATACTGTTAAGCCATTTTATTAATTTGCTAGAAATGAGTACAATGGAGGTGCTAGAATGAAGGCACCTGGGCTTGCTCAAGGCAATCTAGAGAAACCCTCTGCATCAATGCTGAAATCCCCCACTGATTGTATGTTGTATGGCCATAGCTTTGTGCTGCAATCTGCTAGAAATGTTGTTGTTGCTCCCGAAGAAATGTTGCTAGGGCCTGCTACACTACTCAGAAAATTATGAAATTTTAACCACGGACTCTACTCAAGAAACCCACAAAAACCCACAAAGGAATTGGCCAAATGTTGACCTTGGAATTTCAACCCAATTTACCCTAGCTCCTCTAGCTGCTAGCTAAGTTAGGATCTCTTTTGACACCTCAAATATGCCCTAAAAATTAAGCCAAATTAATCTTGGCTTCTCCTCAATAAACCCAAAAAGGGTTCACCCAAAGCTTGACTCCGAAAATTGGCCCTATTGGGCTTGGCTCACTGCACTGCTAGGTAAATCGATCCTCCTGTAAATCCTGTCGTTGGAAGTCTCCAAAATGTCACAAAAACCCCTATTAGGAAGCTCCAAGCCTCCCCACCAAATCTCAGCTGCAATCCCTCTCTTCTCACCTCCTAGAACAACCAAATCCTCTCTGCACTGCGTCCTCCCCTACGCAATCTCCTCCTCCTCTACGCAGTCTAGAACTAGCTACGCTTCCTCTTGATGTTGTTGATAGAAATTCTCCTCACAAGGTGTGGAACTCCTCTCCTGAGCGGGCACTCGAAGTCCCCCGAGGTAGGGGTTGAGATCTCCGCTTGAAGATCTCGTGTGCTAAACAACACTACAGACTTGGCTCTCCTGCTCAAGCATGCTCGATCAAAATGAAAAGAAGAAAATAGTTGAATGAATGAATGCCCAAATGAGCCTTCCCTTCTTCCTTTTATCCATTGAGACCCAACGTATGCCTTGGGCCCCACCTTGGCCTGTGTTACCTCTTCTTGGCCACTCACATGCTGCCTTCCTCTAGCCAATCCCACGCTGTAATTTTCGTGCCTCTTCTACGCTGCCACCTAAGGTCAACTCGACCCCACCACTAGAGTCGCAATTTTCCCTTAGGGACATTAGGAAAAAACTTTATTTGGCCTAATTATTCATTATGGGTCCTCTACCCACTTTATTTCTGCCTGACATTAGGATTTGCCAAAATTAATCAAAATTAATATCCCAATTAGTTGTCTGCTAATTTTGGGATATTACAGTCCTCCCCGCCAAAAATTGCTTGTCCTCAAGCAATGCCTACACAAGCCTCCTCTCTCGCTGACGCTCCCCACTGTCACTGCAAAATGTGCCTGGGTCCCAGATGCACCACTGAATCTTCCATGTCCTTTGCATCGCACTGATATGAAGGCATCTCTCAATGCTAGGATCCCAAGCCATTCTGTCTAACATGAAGCTCCACCTGCTCCACTCACCAACCTGCCATGCTAATGAAGTCCCCCACTCTCTCAGTGACTCACTAAAGCCCAATGGAAGATCTACATGATCTTCCCATGAAGTATACAACTCACCCCTAGAGGTTATCGAGCTGTGTAGAGTTGTAATGCTCAGGTCCCCTGCTAACTTCGTAGAGGTACCACCAGGTTGTCGCTGCGCCACTTTGACTATGAGATACCCCTCATCGTGCGCAGATTGTATCCCTCTCTCGTGGGGCCTTGTGGCGAAAAATCTGTGAAGGGAAAGCTCATCCTGCACGGGCATCTCCATGATGCTGATATCTACCCCTCCACTGTCAATCATGACCCTGAACAACAACATGATAAGTCTTCCTTGCCATGCAATGGAGGTCTCAGTGCTCCCCCACGGATAACCCAAGGTGGACTGGATCACCATCTGCTTTGTTCCTGCTCCTCACAAAGTGGAGTGATCCACCCACCCAACAGACCCCTGGATCCCCAAACCATACAGGGAGCTCACAATTCCCACTCCCAGCGGGATGTCACTACATAGCTCTGCTACCTGCTAGAACCCATCTGACCCATGTACGTATCCTCTAGGTGGATCTCAAGTATCAGGAGTCTGTCCCAAGCATGCGTACTTGCCCTGCTCCTTCCAGACCACATCGTGATATCCGCTATCCCAACTCTGGTTGATACACTTGGATACTGCTTAAAGTCTGGGTACCCTACAGTAAACAAAATCTACCATCCACCGTCCCTCAAATATGAGCCCAGGGGTGGAACATATGCTACCTTGGCAATCAACCATGCCATCCCTAAGCCTAGACTCGTCAACTCGTGCACCTACCAAGTGTCTCAATTGGAGAGTCTCCTCCCAGCTCATGACATGCGGTATCTCATCCAACTATCTAGGGTGAGCCTCCCATGCCCTATTGCCTGAATGGAGAGTGTCAAGGGGCACCAACCAAACATTTTGCGACCATAAGAAATGCTGGAGGATGATGGGTAGGTATGTCCCAAAGGGTGTGACCAAGAGTCTACCTGAATGCTCAAGAGTAATCCTCCAGATGACACTCTCTCTACCTTAGATCTGCTAATAACACCCTTGTAGCCCTCTCTCCGCTAAACGTGGCGTCTCCATACGCTCAACAAGATCCTCATCAATCCTAGGTGAGTTGCATCCCACGGTACACCTACTGCCCCTGTCCATATGTCTCTTTGGAGGCAATGCTTAAAGAGCCCACTGCTCTGCATCATGTGCCACTGCATACCACCAAGTATCAACGCACTCCTCGACCTGCCACTATATGCCGCAACCTGCCCCTGTACACCAATGGATACCCCCGGCAACAGCTATATCGTCCTGTACTATCATGTGTCCATCCTGCGTCGCTACACCTGTCACTCCCCTCATGTACTCAATGCGATGGGAAGCACTCCTACTCCACAATGCAGTCCAACATACTACAACACAACCCCATGTATCTCCATGCTCATCTACAGACCACTGCCTAATGATGGATGCTCCTACACATCCCAGGGTGTGATGGCCTAAGGTTGTATCCATATACGTCGACCCATACTCGATCGGTACCATCACCTTCATTGCCGCATCACCATACTCTCTAATGAATGGATCTCTCTTCCCAATCCTCCCTGAGGGACCCAAGAAGTGAATCTCCCTAGGTACGAGTAGCGATGCCAATCCCACTCTGCTCCTCCGTGTCCCACACAAATGCGAAGAATCCCCATCTCAATACAAGGCACTGTATTGCGGCCTACTAATGCCCCCTGCTCTGTCAAACTCCTGCTAGAGTATGTTGATCATCCTATGATCCTGTGTGTTGGAAATACTGAGAGGGGGGTGAATCAGTATTTCTTTTCAATTGTTAATTTTACCAGTTAGATCACTTATATTTAGAACACAAAATGAACAATGATGGAATAGAAACTTTTATTACTTTCTTCTTTACAATAAATAAAGTACAATAATGATATAGGGCTCCAACCCTAGATGAAGACTCCAATCGTCTAGGTTCCAACCTGTATTGTGCCAAACACCAACTTGGTCTTTCCAAGGCTCCAACCTTATCAATTTGAGGCACCAACCTCTAGGGCTCCAACCCTATCTTTCAAGGCACCAACCTTGTCTCTATGAGGCTCCAACCTCTTGGGCTCCAACCCTCAACTTCACTTCATCAAAATATGTTTGGTTATTCTTCACGACTCCCAAAGTCCTCTTCAACGAGCCATGTCACACTTAGTCTCCACGTCACATCATCAATGACAACCTTTTTTTCTTAGAAGTTGTCACCACTGCTCTTCATCATACACAAACAATTTCTCCAAGTTACGTCATGATGACATCAGTGATGCATCATGATCTTCAATTTTATTTCCAAGATCACTTAAGGCTTCTCAACAAAATATCTTCAATCTTCTTCAAGGTCACTCCACAAAGTCTTCTTAGTCTTATCTTCAATAATGCTCCAAGGAATCCTCAATTTGCTTCAAAAGGATCTTCAATTTGTATGTCTTCAATTGAAATCTTCACCATTCAATTCTTCGTAATTCTTCACTGTACTTTGTGCTTGTCTTTGTTAGTGATTGACTTATGCTTGGCTTCTGCTTCACTTCACTGCGTTGACTTCAACATGTACTTGTCTTTATTACTGGACTTCATTTGATCCATCAATGCTACTGTTCAAGAGTATAGTCACAATCCTAGCATCTTACCACAGTCCAAGGAGGGAGGTAATGCAATATTCCAAGCCTTTGCACAGTCAGAATGTGAGTGACACAACAGTCTAGGTTGAATGTGTATTCCGAACCACTGTTTAAAGAATCTAGTCACTGTTTAATGAGCCACTGTTTAAGGCACAATCCTTTAATATGAGTACTTTGATGAGTAGACCGAGATATACTTCTGCACAGGGGTCCGAGACTCTTGCTGCAAAGATAAAAGACATACTACCACTGTTTACTATCCAATCCACAGTCCGAGGTTCTGTGACACTGTTCACAGGTTGTTGTAACAAGGTCTGAGCTACTGTATTGAAGCACTATAATGGAAAGAGACCAAGTTACCAAGGATTCTTCCTGCAACTATCCACACTGAAGTCTGAAATCTGTCCTAGTCCAAACCTCAACCTTCAGGTCTGAATTAATAGCACCGAGCCCAAAATATTATGATGGTTCTTTGGTTTGAGACCTCCACAGGTGGCTAGGCAGATTTCTATGATCCGAGATTAAAACAATTCTGTAATGAAGCACTATAATGGAAAGAGACCAAGTTACCAAGGATTCTTCCTGCAACTATCCACACTGAAGTCTGAAATCTGTCCTAGTCCAAACCTCAACCTTCAGGTCTGAATTAATAGCACCGAGCCCAAAATATTATGATGGTTCTTTGGTTTGAGACCTCCACAGGTGGCTAGGCAGATTTCTATGATCCGAGATTAAAACAATTCTGAGGTGAAGACTGTCTCCACAGTCAGTTGTCCGAGGTATTCTTAGGACTGTTTTACTGTTATGATGTGTTTTTAAATCCTAAACCAGAATTAACCCATCCAATATACTTCTCCTCGGCCTCCTTTATACTTCTGTCCCTTTTCTCTGAATTCTGTCCGAAATTCCTTTGTCAAATGAACAGTCCGAACCTCCTTTTTATATGAAATTGACGTCAAGATGAAGGGACACGTCTTTCTAGGGGTAGGCCGACTTGAAATGCAAGGTGTAGGTTGGCTCACTGCAAAATATAATTTTCTTGACTTAAAAATTCAATATCTCACAAACTACTAGGAGTTTCGGGACAAATAAGGGCTCATTGGAAAGAGGAAAAAAACCTCTTTAAGATGGTCAAGATGCCATGTTGAAAGATTGCCTCTAAGGTTGGAAGATTTATTTTTCTTTGTGACTGTCCTTAAATTTTATGCATAAAAAGTTTGGGACAGCATGAGGAATGTTTGAGACAGCGTGGCTTCTTCAATCTTTGGCTTTTTCATTGTTATCAATGTCATCATAGGATCATAGAGTCATTATGTAGAAGTGTAGCGTCACGTATCAACCAAGTCATCATATACTAGTGCAGTGATATGTCATAGTGCAGCCTTCATTAATTTGTCAAAAGCTCCAAAGCAGTCTTCCAATCATGTCAAGTTGTGGTCATTCTTCAAGAGTATGACTTCATCAATTATAGTCCTCCACTTCAAAGGCTTGTATAATGGCACCTAAGGTCTAGATCATCAATCAAGGCACATGATTGGCACTAGTAACATTATAGTTAGTTCAATGACTTGTTCGGGCAAGACTTCTTCATTAGTGGCTTGACATCTTCGTGGCTTGACATATTCATTGATGACATCTTTAGCAACCAAGAGTTATAACATCATCATCTGGAACCAAACATCTATTGCCTTCAACCTTATCCTCACATTCTGGGGCATCTCAAGAATATTTTCCATCTCGGTGAATTCCATATTGACATCAATGACAACCTTGATTAACACTGTGTACAGTGCTCGTACCAAGACAACTCAATAAGTTTGTACCTAAATTGGTTGGACATTAGCGCTAACTGAAACTCCCCTAGTGAATGTGCATGCTCAACTGCTAGGTCAATTGTGCCCTCTGGGTCGTAGTCAACCGGCATATCTGGGAAGTGATAGGTAGTCTCACCCAGATCCCAATGTCAGTTTAAGCTTCCGGTAATCCCAGTGCCTGGAAACTCCTGTTGAACTACACCCGGGTCCACCACCATCTCCATAACCCACTCCACTGGGTACTAACTCAAAATCTCTTGCCATCCAACCTCAACATGTGGATGCTGCACCCTGTGCAACTCTAATCGTCTCATCCCGCTATCCAAGTCAACACATAAGATCTGACTAGGTAGCTCCGTCTCTCTCTCTCCAATGGCCAACGGTGACCCAACCGTGCTGCTAGCCCCATCTACGTATGCCTGAAGGGGATTGCTCTGACGCTCCAATGTGCCCTCTAGCTCTACCATAAGTTGTTGTGGCTGAATCATCACAAGTGACTCATCATCCTGAATACCTCCCATAGAGTCCCTTGATACCACATGCACACTGGAATATGAAACCGGCCTACTGTCATCAACTTTGCATGACTGCTCATGCTCCCTAGAAGCATCCTCATATGACCCCATGGACTCATCTTGACATACAGAAGGAATGTCCTTGTAGCAAGCTCTGATACCACTGTAGCAGCGGAACTTGTAGATTTGGTTTCTGTAGCAGCAAGACTTGTAGAATTGTTGGCTTAATAGCAAAAAGGCTTTAATTATAAAAATACACAAGAGGTATTTATAATAATAAATATTTATTGATATGATATAAGACGATTGAATGATTACAGTGAGGCCCTGCTTTTATACCTATGCAGGTGACCTTTCATGAACAGGCATGTCTTTTAGACATGCCTTTTCAGTTAACTAATGACTACTTAACATAATCCTAATTGATTATTTAGCAATTACATTTATTTCTATTTATTCTATTAGTTATGAATTAGATTCATAACAGTCCTCCTGCTCTACCTCTGTATCTCATAGTGCCTCATCAAAGGTGGATACATCTCTTGGCAACTCACCCATCTGCTGCGTGTGGTTGTCACCCAAAAGCTCGGACACAACTCCGGTCATCACCTCAATGGATGGATCTACTAGGGTAGGCTCTACTCTCTCCACTAAGATGTCAACCGACATGGTCAAGGAAGCCCCCAACATGCATGAGTCCTACGTCACACTAGGTGTATCTACAAGCTCCCCACAATCCTGCGTGCCCTCATCCTCCAAGTGCGAGGTAGCCATTGTGATGGCTTCCCCCTCTGTTATTCGGTCAGGCTAGAAAGAGGTATCCAACTTTTCCACCCGATCCTTAGCCATGCAATCAGTGGATCCATCATACATGGGAAAAGTTGTCCTCCCAATGGTGCACTGCAAATTTGAACTCTGCGTGCTAGACCCCCCACTAGTCCTTCCTTCTTCATCCCACCTGAGCTGGTAGTCAAGGAAGTCCCCAACAAGCATGAGTCCTACGTCACACTAGGTGTATCTACAAGCTCCCCACAATCCTGCGTGCCCTCATCCTCCAAGTGCGAGGTAGCCATTGTGATGGCTTCCCCCTCTGTTATTCAGTCAGGCTAGAAAGAGGTATCCAACTTTTACACCCGATCCTGAGCCATGCAATCAGTGGATCCATCATACATGGGAAAAGTTGTCCTCCCAATGGCGCGCTGCAAATTTGAACTCTGCGTGCTAGACCCCCCACTAGTCCTTCCTTCTTCATCCCACCTGAGCTGGTAGTAATCTTTGAAGGACAAATTCGCTCTGAAGTTTTCCACCATGGAATGCCATTCTCGGAAATAATCTCCCATGGGTATATGATCGTGTCGCCTACCTTGCGTACTCGGTACTGGAGGTAGGAATGTAGGCATCATGATCTAATCTTGAATACCCCAAGCCTTTCCTTTATACTTTTCTCGTTGGGAAACCAATGGTCGTGATCTAATCTTTGTAGAAATTTCTGAATCTTAATTCTTATGCAGAAATTATTTTTATCAATCCGGTTAAGCTTCTTAAACTTTTACAAGTTATCAACTGAATAAATTCAAGTTAACATCAAAGAAAAACACATAACAGATCTCTACCAATTCAAATCTAGAATAAGCAGATGCACACATAGACAAAGTGACAGTTATTTCTGGACAAACTGTCCCCGGAAAAACCCAATGTGGGAAAACCAGTCTCTGGCTGCTAAAGGGCTCTATTATTAAGAATATTTCTGAATACACAGCTCTGGGTTCCAGATCTGGAAAACCCTACAGAGAAAACTCTAGATCTGCAGCACCTGGCTGATCTAAGACCAACAATACTGACTGATCTACACCCTCAAACAAGATTTATAGAACTCAGCCAGATCTAGACCTAGAAACCCATGATCTACCACTGAAAGACACTGTGTCAGCCTCTGAAGGCCTCCAAATGCTCAGGGTTGTCACTGGAAGGGACTGCATTACCCCAGATTGGGTGACGCAGTCACTACATTGCCCCTAAGGGTCTCTGCGTAACCCTTGAAGGGTTTCCTGAAAATCACGTTGTCCTTGCTGCTGCTAGTGTTGTTGCTTCTGCTGTCTGCTGTTGCTGTTGCTACCGTCTGTTGCCGTTGTCGTCTATTGCTGCTGCTGCTACCATCCTCTACGTTTTCTTTCCTAGTCTCTTCTCTGCTTCTTGTGTATTCTAGACCCTGGCATCAAATCATCCCCTTGGTCTAAATTCCCCTCTCTGCAACTGAAACACTTGAGAATTCTTAGCAACCTCGCCCTAGAATCTCATCTTAGCTTCAATGCTCTGCCACTATGTGTCTTACAAATGACCCCAAGCCTTTCCTTTATACTTTTCTCATTGACAAATCAACGGCCAAGATTAAATCTCTAATCAACGGCTAAGATTAAAAATAAGCTTGATCCGTGTGACTTAAGACAATTTCATCACATGTTTAATTAAATTCACTTTAATTATTTTATTTTCCTAAGTTTTAACTTAGGAAATACATTAAAATAATTAATTAATTTAATATCTCCTTAACCAGATGAAATTTCCCAAATCCATTTTTGGGTCTTGTAGATCAGGTGAACTCTAGTCCTTCCTCAAAATTTGGGACCTAGAGCACAACTGATGCTACCCCAAATGCACAAAATCTCAACACTCCCTCTTAGCATCAAGGGTGTGCTCTAGCAATACATCACACTTATGTATTACATGATTTTGGGCACTGGTTCTGTGCTACTGAAGCTTGGCCTCCTGCCACTCAACTTTGCACTGCTACTGCCATTCTGTACTGCTGCCCATGACTCTGCCACTGCCACTACAACCACTGTACTGCAGCTCCCTCTCAATATGTTGCATCTGTGCTGCTCATAGCACTACCACTACTGATCTGCTGCACTACAACTTCAGTTGTTGAGAGAAACAACTAAATCTCCTGCCCAATCTTTGACAGACAAGTCAGATGGGCTACATCCTCATCACTGAAGCTCCATAGGCTACAGATCTGTGTTGGCATCTAAAGAACGATGCACAGCTACAACTCTGCCTGCGTAATCAGACTCCCTCTGCACTACTGAAGTCACATCAGCTCCTTGTGCTGAAATCTATCACGTTGCTACTGCACTGCGTTGTCCCTCTGAAGCTCTCTGTGCTACTGCAGCTCTGCACTGCGTTGCTGAAGTCACATCAGCCTCTGCGCTGCTACTGCTTCCATGTTTCTTTTGTTATGCTCTGCGCTGCTCTGCCCAGCCTCCAGATCTACCTCTGCTTATGCCTCATCTGTGATCTATGCACCCACTGCTCCACTTGTCCCGCAACTGTCTTAAGGCTACCTTAGCTAGCTTGTGATCCAAGAGATGAGCTACTCAAGGATCCGGCCTCTCTTCCATGTAGCTCCTCTACATGTCCATGTCACCCCACTTTTGTGGTTCATGAGCACTCATGGCCACATCATCTCCGGACCCATCATTTGCCACAGCTACTTTGGAAGAAGACGCTTCCTTGTCCTTCTTCTTTTGTAGACAATGGCTGGAAAAATGTCTCATTTCACCACACTGGAAGCACTTGATCTTATAAAGATCCTTCTTCTTCTTCAGCTGCTTCTTCGATGCCAAGGTTGCATCTTCCTTGTCTTCCTTCTTAACCTTGCTCAACGCAAGGTTCTGCTGCTTCTTGGTGAACCTTCGTAGTTCTTCTTGCCGTAGGATCGACCACAAGTTGTCCCAATCTGGGAGGTCCGCTCTGCCCAAGATACTTTGGACAAAGGTTTCCCACTCATCCGTGACACCATTGAGGGCAGTCCTGACTATCACTGCAACATCTACGGTTGCACCCGTTGCAGTCAGCTGATCCTTGATTGACTGCAATCTGAAGAGGAAATGCTCGATGTCTTCTCCCTTGGTCATCATGAATGACCTCATTTGGGCCTCCAACAGCATTTTTCTTTAGACTGATTTTCCCTCATATAGGGAAGTCAAGGACTTCCACATCTCATTAGTTGTCCTCTTCTCAGCTATGTGTGGTACAATATGGTCCTTGATATTGTCTATAATCAGCCACTTGGCATGCCCAGCATCTTCTCTATGCTTCCATAGGAGATCCGTATCTGTCAGTGTGGCTAGGGTTTGCTCTGCATGGTCTCTTAGACCATATGCCTCAAGGACAATAAGGATCCTTGCTTTCCACACCGAAAAGTTTGAGAGACCCTCTAGCCTATCCTGATCACGCAGTCCAGGAGGAGCCATCTGCTCAGAATGTGTCGGAGCTCCTCTTCTCTATGCTAGAGATCTTGGATCTAGGGTCCTCTTCGAACTGGGAACCCTCTATTCCCTCTCAGACTTGACTTCCCTCCTTGGAAATCTACCAAATCAACTATGATTCAGCTTCTTCTTTGACCCTCTGAAACTCTCTGAGAAGCTGATCTCCTCCCAAACTTTGTCACTTGTGCTAAGGTTAAAAATCTGGAAACTTCAGAAGTTTAACCCCACCAACTCTTCTGAATTTCTACAACTTTTCTGCAGACTTTTTCTGGATCTGATAGATTCAGACCTGAATCACACTAGCTGGCTTTAGACCTAACCATCGTTGTTTCTGAGCCGCCTTTGCGCAGTAATTGCGTGGGCTTGCTAGGACACAACGCTAGACAGCGTCACCCTTCCCTCTGCGTGAATTTCCTCCTGAAAGTTGTGTTGTCCCTTCAGATCTGCTTTTTTGATGACTTTCCAGCTGCTTTCTACAGCTAGATCCTTCAGATTCTTCAACTGGTGACCCTTCTACATCTGCAATTCCTCTGATACCATTTAGAAATTTCTAAATCTTAATTCTTATGCAGAAATTATTTCTGTTAATCCAGTTAAGGTTCTCCTACTTTTACAAGTTATCAACTGAATAAATTCAAGTTAACATCAAAGCAAAACACATAACAGATCTCTACCAATTCAGATCTAGAATAAGCACATGCACACATAGACAAAGTGACACAGTTATTTCTGAACAAACTGTCCCCGGAAAAACATAATGTGGGAAAACCGGTCTCTGGCTGCAGGAGGGCTCTATTATTAAGAATATTTCTGAATACACAACTCTGGGTTCCAAATCTGGAAAACCCTACAGAGAAAAATCTAGATCTGCAGCACCTGGCTGATCTAAGACCAACAATACTGACTGATCCACACCCTCAAATGGGATTTACAAAACTCAGCCAGATCTAGGCCTAGAAACCCCAGATCTGCCCCTGAAAGACACTCTGTCGCCTCTAAAGGCCTCCAAATGCTCAGCACTATCATTGGAAGGGACTGCATTACCCCAGACTGGGTGACGCAGTCACTACACTCCCCTAAGGGTCTCTGCGTAACCCCTGAAGGGTTTCCTGAAAATCACGTTGTCCTTGCTGCTATTGCTGTTGTCGTCTGCTACTGCTGCTGACGTCTGCTATTGTTGTCTGCTACTGTTGTTGCTTCCCTCTGCTGCTGCTGCTGTCTACTGTCGTTGATGTCTACTGCTGTTGCCTTCCTCTGCGTTGTCTTTCCTGATCTCTTCTCTGCTTCTTGTGTATTCTAGACCCCGAGATCAGATCATCCCCTTGGTCTAAATTCCCCTCTGCAACTGAAACACTTGAGAATTCCTAGCAACACCACCCTAGAATCTCAGCTTAGCTTCAATGCTCTGCCACTGTGTGTCTTACAAATGACCCCAAGCCTTTCCTTTATACTTTTCTTGTTCACAAATCAACGGCCAAGATTAAATCCTTAATCAATGGCTAAGATTAAAAGAAAGCTTGATCCGTGTGACTTAAGACAATTTCATCACATGTTTAATTAAATTCACGTTAATTATTTTATTTTCCTAAGTTTTAACTTAAGAAATACATTAAAATGGTTAATTAATTTAATATCTCCTAAACCATATGAAATTTCCCATATCCATTTATGGGTCTTGTAGATCAGGTGAACTCTAGTCCTTCGTCAAAATTTGGGACCTAGAGCACAACTGATGCTACCCCAAATACACAAAATCTCAACAATCTTGAATCGACGACTAAGATTAAAAAAAAGCTTGATCTGTGTGACTTAAGTCACTTTCATCACATGTTTAATTTAATTAACTTTAATCTTTTAATTTTCCTATGTTAGACTTAGAGCCCTTAATTAAAAAGATTAATTAATTAAATATCTCTTAAACAAGATGGAATTTCTCAAATCCCTTTTTGGGTCTTGGAGATCTCATGTACTCTAGTCCCTCCACAAAGTTTGGGAGCTAAAGCACATCCGATGCTACCCCAATACTCCAAAAATCTCAACACTGTATTTCTGTACTCCCTATGTCTAGGATGCATGGTATTCAACAACTTGATCTAGGATCAACTGAGGTTCTACCTCTAGATTGATTTTTGTCAATGGAGAGTGGTAAGGTCTTGTGCCTCACTCTTGATCAATTCTTCTAAATTATTACATCATAGTTCAACAGAGCAGAGCAGAGATGACAAAGATGGTACATGAAGACAGGTGGATTGGCAGGTGGAATTCTCCCTAGTTGAGAAGGGAGTGTTAAAATTGGAAATTAGGGCCAAATTCCACCTTGGGACAACTCATTTGATGGAGATGACGATTGCATTAAATTCCTCTTTTCGAGAGGACCAAAATTGATCTAAAAATAATCTCATTCGGACAAGCAGAAGTGTGATTTTGAATTTATGCCCACACATGTGCAAATTGTTCAAGTTGGCGTCAACTAAATGTAGGCTCAAGAAGCCCAATGGACGTGTCTCTTCACCCACATCGAATTTTATAAATACAAGTGACCTCACACCTCATTTCACATCATCATCACTCACACATTCTTCTCTCTCTTAATCAGATTGGTTCATACAGCTATTGGGCAGCCTCTCTCTCTCTCTCACATGTGGCAAGGAGGATGGATTTTCTAAGCAGAAATTGTAGATCGAATATCAGACTTCAGGGACAAGTTTGACCAATGTTGATTGGGGTGTTTTTCACTGAGTTTGACTTTGATTTTTGGGTCAAAAGCTCAATTTTCTCAGACCGCATTGTTGGGCACAAAAAACGAGGATTTCTAGGTTTGTTGACCTGCATTGAATTCAGAGTTGACAATTGCTTAACCAAAGAAAATTACGGCAGGTTTTCTCTCTCCTTTGACCGAGTTTGACCGAGTTGTTTTGGGCTAAAATTGACATCTTGATCAAGCCAAGTTTGACCAAGGAAGACCAAGCTGCTTCAAGGAAGGATTGTTGATGTTTTGAACAATGTTGACTTTCTGGTTAGGGTTGAAGTTTGACTGCAGTTGACTGTATAATTTCACAGGGCTAATTTGACTCTAATTGGGCAAGTCAACTTGATTTTTGTACTCTCCCTTTGTTGAACTTTTGATATAATAAAAAGAAGAATTGATCAAAGGGTTTTCCCCGCATTGGGGATTTTCCCTGGCATCCACCAAATCTGTTGCTCTCTTGTCTTGTCTTGTTTTCTGCATTTTGTTTTATGTTCTATCTGCATTTACTGTCAATGTGATTAATGGTTAATGTGATTGCTAATGGAAATATTTAGAAATTGTCATAAGGCTACTAAAGGAGCATTGAAATAAATTGTGTTAAGCATAGAACATAGCATTGTGAACTAAAATTTGTTGATTTTTGGTAGCATCGGGAGTGCTCTAAGTCTCAAATTTTGTGGAGAGGCTTACGCACTAGTATTCCAAAGAACCCAGAAACTGTTTGTGAAAAATCCACTAGAATTATGTTTTATTGTAAAAATTAATTATTTTAATGGGGACCATAAGTCTAACTTAGGGAAATTAAATAATTAAAAGATATTAATAAAACAAAGTGAGAATTATATAGAAAAATGTAATATCCCCAAATGGAAAATGACAATAAACAATAGACTAAAATTACAGCAAAAATTAAATACACCATCAATATTTGAAAAACTGAAGCCAAAAGATAAGCTAGGCCATTTTATTAATGTCGGGGATTGAGTACAAAAGAGGTGCTAGAATAGGTGCACCTAGGCTTACTCAAGGCAGGCTGGTATACTTCTCGACCCAAGCTGAAATGACTCTCTACAACTGGCTCTGCGTGGCTTTGGTTCTGTGCTACTCTGTCAAGAAATGCTAATGTTCGCTGACTTCATACGACAATTTGCGCTGCTTCCATTGCTCAAAATATTTTGGGCTTTTAACCCCAGACTCTACTCACAAAACCCACAAAAACCCGCGAAGGAATTGGCCAAAGGTTGACCTGGAATTTCAGCCCTATTTCCCATAGCTCCTCTAGCTACTAGCTGAGTTAGGATCTTTGTTTGACAATACAAACCTACCCAGAAAATTTTGCCAGACAAATCTTGGATTCTCCTCAACAAACCCAGAAAGGGTTCATCCTAGTTTTGACCTCATAAATTGGCCCACTTGGGCTTGGCTCACCCAACTGCTGAGAAATTTGACTCCTAGCTGGAACTGTTGGTAGATGTCTCCAAAATGCTGCCAAAATCCCTGGTAGGAGGTGGCTAGCCTCCCCTCCAACTCCTCCGCTGAACTCCTATTCTCTCCCACACTCTCGGCACTTCCTCTAGTCTGCATTGTGCAATCATTGCGCAGTCTAAGTTGCCTCTACGCAGTCTTGAAGGGACTACATACTCCTCTTGTTGTTGCTATGTCCTCACCAAAATTGTGGAACTCCTCTACTGAGCGGGTGCTCGAAGTCCCCCTAGGTAGAGTTTGAGATTTCCGCCTAAAAATTTCATGTGCTAAACAACATTGCAGAATGGCACGCGACACAAATGTGCTATGTCAAGATGACAATCCAAAATAAAAGTTGAATGAATGACGAAATAAATAAGCTTCCTTCACTTCCTTTTATCAATTGAGCCCCCATCGTTCCCTTGGGCCCACCATGGACTGCGCAGTCCCCTCATCCAGCCACTCACTGCGCTGCCCCCATAGATCCTCTCCCACACTGCCACTTATGGCGCTGTGGAGTGTAAAAACTCTGGTAAACTTTATAAGTATATATTATTATTGATAAAAGATGAAAGATGATTACAATGGGGAATCACCGAGGCTTTAAATATAGCCTCATAGTGTCCCTTGGTGAAGAGGCATGATCTTTGATCATGCCCTTTCACTTAATAAAACCTAAGATAACTATATCTAACTAATAATTAATAAAATATACATAACATTGCCCCTCTCTTAAAGATGTTTTGTCCTCAAAGCATACGTAATGATGGACAACGTTGACGAACGCCTGGGTTTCTCGAGCGACAGGCTCTTGCTTCCCACATTTTAAAAAGATTGTGGAGCACCTTCTCGAGTTCAATCTTTTGGTGATGTGAATAGCGACAAGATTTGATATTGACAGGGTCAGGTCCTTTCTTGACTTCTATTGGATGTTCATGTTCCTTATTAGGA
Source organism: Pinus albicaulis (assembly GCA_034641835.2). NCBI lineage: Eukaryota > Viridiplantae > Streptophyta > Pinopsida > Pinales > Pinaceae > Pinus > Pinus albicaulis. The sequence continues at coordinate 813,415,910 of CM076579.1, read as the reverse complement.
GGTATTTTTATTGGCAGGTCTTGGAAGACTTTTTCGTGTTTCCTAACTATTCCTTGTTCTTCTGGTGATTTTTTCGTGATTCCTTTTTAGATTTAGAGGTAAGTTACCAACAATTATCATTTGATGCAACTTCTCCTCGTCATCAAATGCTTCATTCTTAACAACCATATCTGCTTCATCACCGAAAGCCTCAACAGCTTTTGGAACTGTATCAGTGGCTTTGGATGTGTTTGTCTCTTCACATTTTTCTTTCAATTCCGGGGATGAAACATTTTGTTGTTTATAAGCATTTGCATTTTCATGGTTTCTTTCATTTTCAATGACTGTCTGTTGTTGCATCTGTGATAGAAGTCACGTTGAATACCAACATTGTTTCTTTTTCTGCCATTGGATTTTCATTTATATAAACGTTCTCAATAACTTCTGTTGCTGCATTACTGGCTTTATTAATGGATTGAGTTGCATTTTCTTCTCTTGGTTTCTCAGCTCTATAATTTTCATGGTTGATCTCAAAGTCTCTACTTTAGGTGGTTCAACACTATAGCCTCCATGTGAGCTGATTTCCAATTCAACCTCATTTAATTGCTCTTTTTCAAACATGTTATATTCATGATGATGATCTGAATTAGCTGAATTTTTTAGTTGATTATGTTCGACATTTGGGAATATTGGAGGTTGTGTCTGACTTAACTTATCTATCTTATCATTTAGCTTATTGAAGAGTTCTGTCATCTTGTTCATTGCTTCGCTATGCTTTTCTGTGACCTCGTAATGATTTAGCCACATTTGTCTTTCTATTCGATTTGTCGTATCATGAACCTTTTGATGTCATTGGAGTGTCTTGCAACTGTACCTTCAAGATCGACTAATCTTTTTCCAAAGTCATATGAATTATTATTGATCTGTTTCTCAAGATCCACCAATTTCTTCTGGAATTCGGCCATCGACATCGATGAAGACATTGAACGTGTATGAGGTGGGGAATATTTTTCTACCAGTTTTTCCCTTTTTTAAAAAATTAATTAATTAATTAATTAATATTTAATTAATTAATTATTTTTTTTTTAAATAATAATAATAATTTTTATTATATATATATATATATATATTAAATAATAATAATAATAATTATTATTATTATTATTCTATTCTTTGAATTATATATATATATAATTATGGGGAAAAAATTTTGTTAACTTTGAAAAGTCACGTTGTTTTGAAAAGGGTGAATGGGTTTTAATACCATGGGCAATTACCATGGGCTCCAAAACCATGAGCTTGTAAACCACGAGCAATTACTCTTCCTTATTTCTTTTTACTTCTTTATATATATATCTTTTTTCTTTTTCTTTTTTTCTTCTTTTTAATTTATTTCCCCCTTTATGTTGACTTTCCTTCTCTCTTTTGATTTTTTTTATTAATATATATTTCTTTCTTCTTTTTTTAAAAACAAATGTTGTTGCCCACAAGCACTTGGTTTTAAAAAAATCTGCAATTCTAGAATTTTCTTGTAATTCCTTAATTCTGGGTGATCACACAGATCCCGAAGAGCGATGGCTCTGATACCAATGGAGTGTAAAAACTCTGATAAACTTTATAAGTATATATTATTATTGATAAAATATGAGAGATGATTACAATGGGGAATCACCGAGGCTTTAAATATAGCCTCATAGTGTCCCTTGGTGAAGAGGCATGATCTTTGATCATGCCCTTTCACTTAATAAAACCTAAGATAACTATATATAACTAATAATTAATAAAATATACATAACACGCTACCTCCAAATCGAATGCTAGCCACATGGACTCCACTAAGGCCGCAATTTTTACTTGTGAACTGTAGCAGTAGGTTGTAGTTTTTCCCTTAATTATTAATTGTGGGTCCTGATACACCTTATTTCTGCTTGACATTAGAAACATCAAAATTTATCAAAAACTAGTATTCTAATTAGCAGAATTGCTAATTGGGGATATTACAGTCCTCCCCACCCAAAAATTGCTTGTCCTCAAGCAATGACTGAACAAGCATCCTCTCTAGTTGATGCTCCCCACTGTCATGGCAAAAATGTGACAGGGCCCCAAATGCACCACTGAATCATCCTTGACCCCTGCATCTCCCTGATATGAAGGGACCCCTCAATACTTGGATCCCAAGCCATCCTACCCAACATGAAACTCCCCCTGCTCCACTCACCATCCTGCCAGGAACAAGTAGCATAAGCCCTCTGAACACCATCAGTGAATAGGGAATCATAACAATATAGCACTATGCCCAACTCCTCATGAAATTTCGCTACCAAGTAGTCCATCCCATGCACTCCAAGAGTAAGCCCTCGAACATACCACCTAATCCCTACAGAGGTACCGTCTCGCACACATGAGCCCTTCCTACTATCATTCCACTGACCAGCCTGCCATGCTAATGAAGTCCCCCACTCCATGAGTGACTCGCTAAAGCGCAATGGAAGATCTACATAATCTCCCCATGCAGTATACAGCGTGTTATCGCTTGTCGCCTACACCTACCTACAGTTAGCGAGAAAAGCCTTTAACCCTACAAGGTGTGGTTGGTAGCAAGGAACTTGGAAAAAGGGGCTGTCACCTATTCCCGACTCTCTCCGTTTAAGCTATCTCCTAGGTTAGCTATGGGGGGTGGTCCTTAAAGAAAAACTAAGTTAAAGATGTGAGTTTTCTAGGAGAATATTAGAGTGAGATTGGATTACTTTTGAAGATTCATGAACATTTATGAGCAACTTTGAAATAATGACAAACCATTTAACCAGTGCCTTTACAAATAATGTGCTCAAAAGTAAAATAAATGCTCAAAGAGATGAGAACACAGTAACCCTGAAATGGAAACAAAAGACTGTTAGCACAAGATATCAGAAATGCTCTCAAGATAAATAGATTTATGAATTAAAGCATGAGAAACTATCTTGCTCATAAGGAAACATTTAGTGCTCTACTTTTGGAGAATGTAAATGAGATGATAGAAAAACTCAAATGTTAGACCAAGATCACAACATGCAATTAAATTTGCAACACCAAATAAGGGTATTTGCCAATGAAACGAGATATATCAATCATCCATAAGCATAATGATCATTAAAATGACAACATGCAATGAAGTTGCATGTAGAAACAAATTTCCATGTACCATAGAATTAAACTTGTTGCAAAATTTAAGGAATTAAAATGCTTGCATCCAAAGTGCTTCTTGAGATAATATTTGCATGTGAATCTTTAAACCATCAAGATAGCAAAGAATTTGGAACTTTGCAAGTAAATGTGATGAGATAGTGCTCTTGGTTTATTTTATTAATTAGTTCTAAAGCAAGGTTACAACTGAACTCTACTCCTCAGACCTCACCCTCGCCCAAATATTTGGATGTCACAGTGAGGAGTCCATAGAGGTAGAGGGTCCCTAAAATCCTCGCATTCATCATATTGCCAAATCCGTAAGTTTGCATCGACCGAAATTCCATTTCGAGCCAATCATACCCTCGAAAAGCCTCACAAGTTGAACGACCATTGACATTTCTTGCAGGGTGAGGAAATGGTCGTAGAGCACTAGAAATTACTGACTTCCACCATTTAACGATGAGGACTTTTGTAATGTTCAAATTTGGATTGAGTAGTAGGTGCGCTAAGTGTGGGCACTCTATGCAAGCAATTATGTTGTGCTGGAGTTGGCCAACCATTTTAGGTCATGCCAAAAATTGCAGAGATGATAATGGCGATAAATAGCATGCATGCCTCCTCTTATGGTTTGAAAAAAAAAAGGGTTTTCTTTTTCTTTTCATTTTCAAAAAGAGGAATCGTCAGTGGGGTATTGTCGTGCCAGGCAGCACGTTATAATTGTGACAGTTCCGTAGTTCCATGTTATGATATTTTAATGGTGAATGGAAAGTTATAATGGTTCACTTAATCAACTCGGATTTTCAAACCTTGTTTGTGTGCACTGTTAAAAAGAAAAAAGTAGTGGGCCATGAACAATGTGTTTTGTGGAAAATATAATCCATGTGTTGGTTGCTATCCCTTTGCTTGTGAGAAAATAAAAGAATCTATGATTGGAGTACAAGTACAAATTTTTAATCTGCAGATAAATGACTTTTTTGTAGCATCAAGCCCTGCAAAAAATACGAGTATAGCCGTGTTGGCTTGTTAGGATTTTATTTTATAAAACTAATATATATGTGTGTGTGTGTGTGTGTGTGTGTGTGTTTATTGAGCTCTTATAGCTGACAGGACCGATTAATTAGATCAATTACGATGGACAGAATACAAAATCGCACCATTTACTAACAACCTTATAATTCAAGCACCAACAAGGATGCCAGGTGAGCATCTTTAAGCTTCACCAATCATTTCATTCAGTTGCTTACACCGCGAAATGAGCCCGGCTCCGTTAACTTGGACATAGATTACTTATTAGGTAATATCTGTGTAAATGTCCCATTGTAGTCACCAAGTTAGGTTCTTGCTTCTAAAAAATTAAACAGGTGAAGAAAAGCTTTAATTAAAGTATATTGAAATTGAAAATCGGACAACACAATAGGAAGCGTGGTTCTCATTATTCATATTTTTCCTTTTATGAAATTGTGCAGATTAGTTGAGTGATTGGTCTTATTAATTTATATTACATAATGGCCAATGTAAATCTGCAGTCTAGGTTTAGCGACAATGGCAAGTGGAGTCAAACTTCAAAATTTTAATAAATTTTCTATCATTTTTTTATTAAATTGTCTTTTTAATAACGACATTCAACTTTTATATTTTTTTCTAATTTAATGTAGCATATGTCAGGTATTAATGTTTTATTTAAATACTACTATACGTTTTATTAAATGTTTTGTTTATTTTTCTATATTCAAATAAGACTCCTATGATATGGGGTTTTCTTTTGAATTTTTTATTTTTATTTTTAATTACTTTTAATTTAAATTGTTATGAATAAATATAACTTATTTAATGAAAAATTTCAATATTTTTTATGCATTTTTAAATTAGCTTGTATTGAATAGAATCTAATTTTAGCTTCTGTTACCACTCAAAACAACAGGGGACCTAAAGGGATTCCTAATAGGGCAACTGCTAGACTAACGGCAACGGTGGAGGCTTAGTCCACTGTCACCACGGCTAAGATTCCTTGCTCTTAACGGACTTTCACCGATGGGAGGAATCCCAATATTTTTTGAAAGCCACTTATAAAGGTTATGTCAATGGATAAGTATGAAGTGATCTCAGTAACCCTTTCCCAAGGAAAAGGTGACGAAATGGTGCTTGCTTACTCTTTAAACAATGGACTTTCCTTCCAAGGGAGAAGGGGTGAGGATAAGGGGGAAGGATACAACTTGAAAAGGTACTTCCCGATCCCTAAAATCCTATATGAACTTGGTTTCCCAAAGAGCCCTTCATGATTAGCCTTTGATAGAAAACAGGGCCACACGGGACCAAGTGGACCATGCTCAGGTTCGGGGATGGAATATAGCAACCAATGATGCTCCTACCCTGGACAAGGTGAGGGGAAAGGATCATACAAGAAATTTTTCTTCAAAAGGTTAAATTGATCATGCTAGGGTCTAGCCTTGGGGACGCCTAGGCAAAATTTGGTTCTAGAGCTAGGGCTTGGGATTCTCGAGGATTCCGTCATAGGAATTGTCTCAAATTCAAAGGGGAGGGAGGGGACCCACCAGTACAGTAGCCTCCAAGAGATTGAATTTTTTTTGGTGGGTGGATTATCGGAAAATTGAGCCCTATGTGACCTATCAGGGCTAGACCTGGGGAAAAGGAGAAAAAGGTGAAATAGGAGGGGAAAATGACCACCCTTTTGAGGGACCAATGCCTATTTCCCTTGGGGATATGGAGTCAAGGATGATAATGATTGAGAACTCGGTTTCTTGATCAAGGAGGCTCAGAAAATCAACTTCCTCCAATGTTAAGGGAAAAAGAAGAAAAGTGACCTTAAAGCATTTATACTTTATGCAAATAGTGCAAGCTTATCAAAATAAAACAATCTCTAGGACATTTCATTTATCTACCAATGGCCCATACATTAAAAAAGCTAAATAGACACTCAATTTCACATTCCAATGATCCAACAACTAGCCCTAATTATAGCAAAGTTCAACAGTATGCAGCGACAAGAATATATCATTAAAAATTACTTACATTGTTGGAGAGAATATCCAACCAGCATCATATTTGCAAAAAAACGAAGCTCCAAGATTAAAATGGCCTAAATCCACACATCAAAATTCATCCATTTATCCAAAATAATCCTCCAAGAAGAAATGCAAAATTCTCTAAGAGTAGAGAGATCCCAAGTGAAGTGATGATCCAAATGAATGTAGCTAACACCAATATATACCCTCCTAAGGAGATCGAATAAGCCTATGGGCCTCCATTAGCCCCTGTTGATTTATGGTAGCATCGGATGTGCTCTAGCCTTGTAGCTTTGTATATAGGCTAAAACGCATGTATTCCATAATACCCATAAATGGTTTTGGAAAAGTCCACTTAGATATGGTTTAATTAAAATAATTAATCATTTTTTAATGTTTTCTTGAGTCTAAACTTAGGGAAAGTGATTAATTAAAGAGTATTAATTAAACTAAGTGTGAATCTTCTAGATAAAGTCATGGATCACCTCCAAGTTAATTTTAGCCCTTGATTATGTTTTAATCTTGGTTGTTGAAGGGTCAACGGAAGAATATAAGGAGGGTGAGGGGCCTATGGAAAACACATAGAGCACATCGAGCATTTGGTATTTTCGAGTTTGTGTAAGGAGACACAGCTTTTGGTCAAAATCGAATCACTAGGGCAGGGTTTGCTAAGTTATTTTGATTTAGTGATCAGATTCAGAGAGGGGCAGAAGTAGTGACTGGTCAGGAGGACCAGGAGTACATATCAGAGTGAGACAGCAATGACACAGAAAGAGGCAGTGCAGTTTTTTGAAGGGGTGATGCAGTCCCTGCAGGAAAATCACGCAAAAGTGACGCAGTGCCTTCCAAAGTCAGTCCGAAATAGCTAGAGGCTGGGGTTTATGAGCCAGGAGGGCCAAAATCCAGTCTCAGATCATCTTGATCAGTTGCAGAGAGAGGTGACGCAGTTTCTCAAGCTTGCCCACGCAGGCTTACGCAGTTCCAGCGTAGGAAATCACGTAGAGGCAGAGAAGGGCTTCACCAGCGCTGTTTAGATCAGTCGGGGACTTGCAGAGTGAGGTATATCTCACAATTTCATCAGTTGTCTAGGTTTCTCTGAAGGGTGAACCAGATCTTGGCACCCTAGTTGTACTCAAGATTTTGCTGCTTGATAATACAAACCCTCAGATCTGCTGCACTATTTTTCCCGAGTTGGGTCTTTCCGGGGACTTAGTCCAAAAATAACTGTGTCAAATGTGGATGTTTTTCATTGTATTTTGTTCAGGTTGTTTCAGCACTTAGATTCATTCTGCAGTATTATTTGTGTACACTACTTCAGTAATTACTTCGGTATTTCAATATAATGAAATAATTATGAAAAATAATAGAAGAAGTAATTCAGATTTGTTGCAGTAGGAATCCAGTTTAGGATTTTTCACAGCACCTAATGATAAAATAATGCGCAAATAAAACCCCTATTGGTGACAAGCCCACCAAACTAGCTGACTAATGGAAAAATAAGCCTCACAGGGGGCCAAATAATAATATGTACATGTCGTGGGGCCCTCCAAAGGCCTAATAATGTCCTGAAGTGCCATAATGAGAAATAAATTCCTCGGAATATGATGGGCAAGGGGGTGGCCCCTTGGTCTCCAAGTAGTAGACCTGTAGTGCTCTCAATAGGTGTGAGGGCACATAAATGACCCCACGGTCTCCATATGAATCAGAGATGCTTGTAGATCCTCTGCAAGGGCTCGAGTGATGGAATGAACACTGCCATGACAACGTATGAGTCCAAGGACACCTGCCAAGAGTGTGAGGCTCCTGTGGGGTTTGTTGGGCATAATGTACCAAGCACATCACCATCATACCAAAAGTGGATCACTAGTAGTCTCTGAACATCGATGAGGATCCATGGAGTGTTGTCTGTTGCTGTGGAGGCCCATGGCTCTCTATGCACACCCTATATATGCCACTATAGCCCTCTAGGGGTTAGGATCCTGTATAGGGAGACCAAACCCAAATGGAAACCACCTGTAATCCTGTATAAGATCCAATGCGTTCCCTAGGCTTCCAGTACAACCAGTCATTAGAATAATCGTGTAAAAGAGCTTACAAATCATGGATAACTAAGTGGAAACTTCACAATGGCATGCCCTTCTTTAGCGAGCTTTGGTATGTGCTAGAGTCTCCTTGCTCCAAAGGGGGTTAGCCATGTACCTTATTAAGTGGTTTCAGCCCTTATATGGGATAGTAGGTCCAAGGTACATCCTTTGAATCAGGGTGGTAAGTGATAAATAAGTGAAACGGAGTAGGGAATGAGAAGGGCAATCCTAGGCCACATACCAGGGCATAGGGGCAGCCAGATAAGGGGAAACCCACACTAGGGTATATAATGTGTAGGAGGGAGCAATCGTGGTCCACGAGGTGTCCCAGCCTTGATTTTTCCACCCTTCTTTATATGCCTCTTGCCTTTTATGAATTTTCTTTAATTAATTGATCGTGGCTCGAGGATAAGAGCATGATGTGTCAGATATAGCAGTGATTACTCCTTTTAAGGTAGGGTGGTTCATTTCCCTCAAGGGGGTTGGGACAATCATGGGTTCCTGTATGACAAAGGAGGCCCATCTAGGGCCTATGGAACAAGGGAGATGGCCATGGGGAAGGGGCAGAGCTCATGTATTGGCTTTTGCCCACGTGCTAATTATTTTTTTGTCCCGACCATCTTTTGCATTTTGTGGTACAATTTCCTGTTAAGTGTGGCCAATTATGCTTTTCTTTTCCTTTTAGCTGCTTCAACCTCTGGGGCATCATTCAAAGCTTGATCCAAGGAGGGGGCAAGGAGATAGGGAGGTTGACCCTATGTGGACCCATGCGGGCTATGTGGACCCAGGCAGGACAATGATGAATGGGATAAGAATGAGTGGAGGGGAAGTAATACATGCAGATAAAGGAACGGGACCACACACCCAAAGTCGGGGTTTCCCAAGTAGTACCACCCTAGAATCAAATGGTCAATAAAGGAGATGCCACGGGACTAGGATGCAAGGGTAACACCCAAAAGAGATCAAGGTGACAGGAGCACGAACGATGCCAAAATCAGATGATATAAGCTCATAGCTAACAACTAGCTAATAAAGCTAAGATAAAAGCATAAAAATAATCTATTGGTCACAGATAAAGATGTGAACAAGATAGAATGCTAAAATCAAAACGCACTCGGTGTTAATCTATTGATTTTATAGCATTGGGAAGTGTTCCAAGTCTCATATTTGGTGGAGAGGCTTGGACAACAGTTATTTAGAGAACCCAGAAATCGTTTGTGGAAATTCCACTCAGATATGGCTTTCTTAAAATAATTAATTATTTTAATGTAGACCCTAATTCTAAACTTAGGGAAATTAAATAATTAAAGGGTATTAATAAAGTAGAGTGTGAATCTTCTAGAAAACGAAGATCAAGTCATCTTTTAATCTGAACCATTGATTAACGATATAATCTTGGTCGTTGATTCATCTGCAAGAAGACTATAAGAAGGGGCTTGAGGGTCGTTTGGAAATCAAGCCAAGGACATTCTTAGTACCCGAAGGAAATCGATTCTAAAGCAAGAGAATTCAATTTCAGTGGGTGAGTCTGTAGAGGCGCGTTTGTAGAAGCAGAAGGAGGAGGGAGGATTCAGTTAATGGAGAAGTAGAAGTCTAGAGGATGAAGGGAAGGATGAGTTGATCGGCAGCAAGAACTCCTCCACACAAAGTTACGCAGTCCAGGGAGGGACTACGCAGAGCTCACACGATGGATGACGCAGAGGGTATAGGAGGTCACCCCAAGGGTCTGAAATACTTCTGAAGGTTCCAGAAAATTCAGCCAGGTGTATGTTAATTTTACTTTTCATTACTAAAGATAAATACAAAACCCTCATTTGTTGCACCAGTTTTCCCATATTAGGTTTTTCAGAGACAATTGTCCAAAAATAACCGCGTTCATATGGTTGTTTCTATTCTGCTACTTGTGTAATTTTTGTTCTTATGTTTTTTATTAGAGTGAAATATTGCAAATGTGTTTATTTCAAAATTCACTGAAACATCTGTAAATAACTTATCTCATAAGTAGGAGAAATAAACCAATCATTGCAATAATAATCTTCGGATCTAAAAATTTCACATAATCAAGGGTAGAAGATGTCGACAAGTCTCAAAGATCACTGTCAAATATGATGTCAAGAAAGCTAATATCAAAGCATAAGAAGTAATCTACAACTACACATAAAGATGTGACCAAGATAGAGTGCTAAAATCAAAAGGTACTCAGTACTACTCAGGGGTATCTGACGTCAAAATGTCAAAGATAGTTGTTGAGGATAAGCATCAAAATCAACAATGTCTTCGCAAATGATGTTTTCTAATGTGTGGCTAGTACAAAGATGTCCTAGCTATATGATCTAGACTCTAGAGGGAATTATAGGAGCAAGGGATCCCTATTGTCCTTACCTCAAAGGTTGTGGAGAAAAAGAGACGGTAGCCTAGTGCTGCTAAATGGGAGGCACCCTACCTTGGAGCTATCTGGAGTTCGATTGTCTACTCGATATTCCAATACTCTAGTGGTCTACAACATGTGGCTTGGAATGGTAGCTTGATAAGGGTTGCATAGCAATCATTTGCCCCTATCATGGGGGTTGTCTCCCCAATCTAGAGTTTAAAGGGTCATCTAAAGATCCATGGGTCTCTATCTACCTTTTATTTCCCTAATCCAAAGAGACAATCTGAAAGTAAGAAGTGATCCACCTAAAGGTTTTCATTTAGGGTGAGGTGTGAAAAAATTGAGATGCATGTCCATGTGCTTCTCCTATGTAGATAACAAGGCACCACTACTCTAATTAGTAGAGGAAAGTGGAAACAAAGGCCATTGGAGTCTCAAAAATAAGTAGAAAAATCGGTCATGGATCTCATAGTAGGTTAGGCACCATAATAAGAAATTGTCATTGTTCTCTAGCTCTAACAAGTCACATAAATGGTACATTTGGTCTAATCATGGGATGTGGTGGTAGGTTTCAACCTAAAAGCTATAAGAGCCTACCTAAAACTAGCCAACACCATGCAACCAATGTCTATATGTATAACAAGTTCGAATAAACAAGCCATTTCTCAAGGTCCAATAATTAGACCATCTCTCATCTCTATAAAGTGCTCAGAGTAGAAAGCTAGCTTCGAGCTAAGGCCCTCAAGCGCTACTATTTAGGTTCCCTGAATGTACCATTTGCAGATGTCCTCTCTAATAACCTAGTTCAAGTCCTACTTAGATGACAAGAGGTCACTTGGTACATCAAGGGAGTACCTGAAGGAGGTGTGTTGATTTTTGGTAGCATTGGAAGTGCTCTAAGTCTCCAAAATTGTGGAGAGGCTTAGATACTAGTGTTGTAGAGGTAAATCCCCTCTGCGGACAGAGGCGATCCCTACTAGCCCAGATCAGGTCTAGTAACAATCGTATCACGCTAAGGCGCAAGTTTCTAATTGCAATAGACCAAATTGCGAGAAAGGCCTACCTTAAGTCCAACGTTGTTGTTCGCAGAGAAGATAGCGCTCCCGTTTCCTTGCTCCGGCAGATCACAATTCTCTCGCTTGTCGCGATCCAACACCTGCACATACAAGAAACACGACGAACACACAAGCGTAAAACCCAATATATGCAATTATGTATCAATCAGAGAAGATACAACTCATGATCACAATGTATGAATAATACGAGTGGAACCATAACCAAAGTCGCTTATCATTAATCAATACAAAGAAAGATACAACCTGCGCTTTGACACTGGATCTTCCTTTGGCGGGTTCACAGCAGAATATGTCTCGATAAAGCTCGTTAGGAATGGGACAAGCCTCTCTCTTCGGTTGTCTTGACAATAATCTCCTTGCTACTGATTTGGCTCTATGAGGACTATCAAGGCTCTTGCAGTGTTCTCTAGGCTATGAAGGCTCGTGAAAGCTCAACCATTCAGCCCCTTCATCAATGGATGAAGGCTATATTTATAGAGGACAGGAGGAGGTTGGGATCCCTACAATCGTGGAAGGGAGGCCTTATCCCTTGAGAGGTTCCCCATAAGGTGGAAACAAGAGGCCAAAGGAGGAAGGCCGTGGTTATTCAGTCGAAACCACTCCTCATGACTCATCCACGAAGTTGTTGTAATCGAAACTTCGCCTCTTTTTTTAAAAAACTTTCCATAAGCAGATTGGCGCGGGTGCTTAACTGGGACAGAGCGCCAACTGGCGCAGGCTCAGTGTTAATTTTCCTCATTGGCACGAGGACATAACAGGCTACCAGTGCCAAGGCAAAAACAGGTGTTTTTAGGGGTCTTCTCAGGAAATGATCAATAGAAAGAATGTTGTCCTCATGGCAAGAGATGCAACGATGGTATTTGCAAGGCATAACACTGATTATTGGTCACATAAACGACCCTCCAATGGGCGAGATGGGGATTGCAGAGACAGTGACAAATTATTGTGTAACAGATGCCCCCTAAAGCATGAGGCCCGAGAGAGAGACAGGGGTGAAATTCTTTACGAGAACATGTCCAACTTAAAACACTACCATCGAAAAACCTGCATAGACAAGTACAACTGATATCTCAAATACATGGTATATGTGGTATGGGCACAGCCATCCATAACAGAGTATACAATAATCAAGATCCAAGGCATGGACGCAGCCTACCACATGTCATCGGAGGGGCTACCATCGAACCAAGATGGTCTTCCCCTGGTGTTAGGATAGAAGTAGGAGCATCCTCCATGACCTCCATCTCGAAGGTGGGAGGAGTATCCTCCAAGACCTCCATCATGGGAGGCGGAGGAGCAGCTTCTTGAGATATAGGGACAGGAGAATCTTTCTCCAAATCCGAAGAATCTGAATAGACAAGAACAACATGAGGGGTGCGAGGGCCACTCTCAATGGAAAAGACCTGGTGCACCGCAGACGAGGCCAGCTCAACCGATCCCATGACCAATGGTTGGTTGGGAACGGATTCCTGAATTTGAATTTCTGAGGGAGTGGGATTGACCAAGGATGACTCTTGACCAATCGTAGGATCAGCAGGTGGAGGACTCAAAGAAAGCCGATTATAACCAGTTGGAAGGCATGGTGTAGAACCGGTCGAGTTGTCCAAAACTTTCTTGGCTTCATCCATATACGGACAAAGGTGAATGGCATAGTGCCCTTCACACAACTTACAAGGATTGGCAAGCTTACCCTGCTTCTTAAGAGTCTTACCAACACTAGTTGAAGATTTTCCCCCAACCTGACTCCCGGAAGCCAAAGGCAACAGTGGACGACCATTGGACCATACTTCAAGTACCTTGGGAATGCTAGGGCAGTCTCGAAGAAGATGGCCTCCTATGCACAACATGCAAGGGAATTTGACTTTCCGTGGAGGGTTGGGAGGTTTATCAAGAGGAGATGTTTCGGAAGCAGTAGCTGCAACCTTAGCCTCTCTCTTATCGGACTTCTTCTTCTTTGTCTTCTTCTTCTTCTTCTTAGCCACCTAGTTACTCGAATCCAGACTTTCACCAGGCGAAGTAGAAGAGGAGGACGCAGAAACAGGCAAAGAAGGGGAGAGATCCACCTTGGAATCAACATGATGTTGTTCAGGCGGAGGAACTGAATGAACAATAGCCGGCACATTCGGAACCACAGAGGTTGAAAACAACCAAACAGGCAACCCAACAGTTAACCCAGGAAAGGAAAATGTTGCCATATAAGGAGCACCAACATTTCCAAAAGGAGGAAAAGGACTCGGATTCCCATCGGAGGGGATTCCTTGGTTGGTGAACTCCGGAAAAGTTGCCATCGGAGACGACCCAAAACAACACCCTAAGGAAACTAACTTTAACCAGGAATATTTCGTGGGCAATTAATTTTTTTAAACATTGAAACAAAACTCTATCGTTTCATATTTTAAGAGTCAAGAAACAGGCAAAAGGTGACTCTATAACTTTCAATTTGGAAACAAGCGTGAAAGGACAAGCGCTTGACGATCTTTTCAAATTTAGGGAGTCAGTAAAGATCAAACTGACTGCTATGGTAATCTAGGCAAAGGGTGTACCAGATATCCGTGAACTGCAATATACACCTTGGTTTCAAAATGAAAGAGAAAGCAACCAAGGACTTGACGTACGTGCAGGCAATCTCCCTGAATGCTGTGTCCGGTGTATCACGGGTATAAGGCGGCAGACTCATCTTCCTACGGATAAAGGATAGCAACCTAGTGGGTTCTCCTTTTATATACGCGACGGTACGGGGAGCACAAGTCCGTACTAGTGTTGTCTAAAGCCAAGAGGCGAACGACAGCTACTAGGTTTAACGACGCCGGAACACGTCACTAGCCTAGACCTCTAAATATTTCGTTAATGTTCCAATGCTTCCTTAGGTTGATTGAATAAATTTTACGATTGATCTTCAATTATGTTTCGGTTTCAAGGCCTTACCGTATGTCATCTAACAATCTCCTATATGTAGCTATATGAGAAAAGAAATCTTTCAATTCGATGAATGCTATCTAGTCAAGGCAATAACTTCAAACAATGATGCGACAAACAACAACACTGCAAACGAAATTCTTCCAAACTAGATGACTTTCACTATCCAAAAGTAATTTCAAACATTCAACGATGCGAATAATGCAATGTAATCTATGCAAAATCTTCTTTTCCGAAAACTATGCAATTGTAATCTATGCACAATTTCCCTTTTCTTTTCAAAAGATAAGAATGCACTCAACGCATTTTTCGATGAAATGAGAATCTACTTAATGCATGCTTTTAATGAAAGAGAATGCACTCGAAGTGACTTTTAGCCTTCAATCATTAAACAATGTAATCTAAGTTCAATGATGGATCTCAAAAATACTTTTCAATGCAACGTGATATAATGCATTTTAACGAAAAGCAAACTATGAGACGAAAACTAAAAGAACGCAAATCCTCTTAATGAAGGATGAAGGCAAAAAGGATGCAAACAAACACTAAGAATGCAATCATTGTTTCAAAACACTTTGTAACGAAATTCCTCAAAAGGTGATAAGACATATGAGGTCAAGCACAAAAAGGACTCCCAAAGCATGATATCAAAACAAGACATTCATTCCCTTTTACATCAAGCAATCATGGAAAGAAGACATTTCAAACAATGAGCAATGTAATCTATGCTCATACAAAAAAAAGACCGGAAGGGAAAGACACTGGTGAAGGATTTAGGAAAAAAGTCTCAATTTTCACACACCCTGAAATTGGCACGACTTTCTCACTGACAACTAGCGCCAACTGACGCGACTTGCTTATTGACAAATAGCGCCAATGGCAACAAGCGCCAACGCCTGAAAATGAAAAAACAAAGAATTTCTCCCAACCAAGACCAGACTCACCACTTCAAGCAAAATCTAAAACAAACCCAGAAGTAAAGTACTGACCAAAAGAAACTTACAAACAAGGGAAAACCCTAGCACCTACAAGAGATGGCGCAACTGTCTGGCTGTAATCCGCACCAGACAGGGGATGGCACGAGTGATAAACCAGCAACCTGCGCCAATTGGCGCGACTGTCAGGGTGGAAACCGCGCCAATCAAGCCAACCATGAAAAGATGAAAATTCGGAAAAACAGAGGTCAGATTTGATCCTCTAGGGGCTGAACAGGGGTTTTACACCAGAAAAAAGTGAACCACAAGAGCTGATCAAGCAAGAAAAGTCAAGAATCAACCGAAAAGACAAGACAATACTCCAAATCAACGTACCCCAATCTAGTTGCCAGTTTGTTGTAGAGGTAAATCCCCTCTGCGGACAGAGGCGATCCCTACTAGCCCAGATCAGGTCTAGTAACAATCGTATCACGCTAAGGCGCAAGTTCCTAATTGCAATAGACCAAATTGCGAGAAAGGCCTACCTTAAGTCCAACGCTATTGTTCACAGAGAAGATAGCGCTCTCGTTTCCTTGCTTCAACAGATCACAATTCTCTCGCTTGTCACGATCAAACACCTGCACATACAAGAAACACGACGAACACACAAGCATAAAACCCAATATATGAAATTATGTATCAGTCAGAGAAGATACAACTCATGATCACAATGAATGAACAATACGAGTGGAACCATAACCAAAGTCGCTTATCATTAATCAATACAAAGAAAGATACAACCTGTGCTCTCACGTTGGATCTTCCTTCGGCGGGTTGACAGCGGAATACGTCTCAATAAAGCTCGTCGGGAATGGGACAGGCCTCTCTCTTCGGTTGTCTTGACAATAATCTCTTTGCTTCTGATTTGGCTCTATGAAGACTATCAAGGCTCTTGCAACATTCTCTAGGCTATGAAGGCTCTTGAAGGCTCAACCATTCAGCCCCTTCATCAATGGATGAAGGCTATATTTATAGAGGAGAGGAGGAGTTTGGGATCCCTACAATAGTGGAAGGGAGGCCTTATCCCTTGGGAGGTTCCCCATAAGGTGGAAACAAGAGGCCAAAGAAGGAAGGCCGTGGTTATTCAGTCGAAACCACTCCTCATGACTCATCCACAAAGTTGTTGTAATCGAAACTTCGTCTCTTTTTTTAAAAAACTTTCCATAAGCAGATTGGCACGAGTGCTTAACTGGGACAGAGCACCAACTGGCGCGGGCTCAGTGTTAATTTTCCTCATTGGCGCGAGGACATAACGGGCTACCAGCACCAAGCCAAAAACATGTGTTTTTAGGGGTCTGCTCAGGAAATGATCAACAGAAGGAATGTTGTCCTCATGGCAAGGGACGCAATGATGGTATTTGCAAGGCATGACACTGATTATTGGTCACAGAAACGACCCTCCAATGGGCGAGATGGGGATTGCAGGGACGGTGACAAATTACTGTGTAACAACTAGTACTCCAAACAACCCAGAAACCGTTTGTGAAAATTCCACTCGAAATATGTTTTATTGAAAAAATTAATTATTTTAATGGGGACCCTAAATCTAAACTTAGGGAAATTAAATAATTAAAGGGTATTAATAAAACAGAGTGAGAATAATCTAGAAAAAACGAAGATCAAGTCAAGTTATAATCTTAGCTATTGATTAGAGATCTAATCTCGGTCGTTGATTTCTCAACGAGAAGACTATAAAAGAAGGTTTGAGATTCATTTGGAAAGACACACCAAGTGAATCAAGTGATCAAACTATTCTGACGGAGCAAGTGCTCAGACGAAGATCAGATCTAAGTGATTCTAGTTGCAGTGAGGGGCAGAGACAGTTATTGGTCAGAGGATCTTCTCCGTGACCAAGAATACATAGCAGAGAGGTAGCAAAACCAGTAGAGGAAGCAGCACAACCTCCAGAGAGTGTGACGTAGGGGTTGGGTTTGCTAAGTGATTTGATTCAGTGATCAGATCCAAAGAGGGGAAGAAGCAGAGATTGGTCAGGTGGACCAAGAATACATTTCAGAGTGAGGCAGCATCTATGCAAGAGAGAGAGAGCGTAGTTTCTGGCAGAGGTGACGCAGTTCCTGCAGAGAATCACGCAGAGCTAGTGCAGTATCTCTTGGAGTTAGTCCAGAGAAAGCTACAGGCTGGGGTTCTGAGCCAGAAGGGCCAAGATCCAGCTTCAGATCAACCAGATCAACTACAGAGAAAGGTGACGCAGTTCCTCAAGCTTGCCTACACAGACTTACGCAGATACATTAGGCAATCACGCAGAGGTAGTGAGGGCTTCACCAGCGCTGTTTTTTATCAGCCGGAGACTTGATGAGTGAGGTATATCTCGCAGTTATTTTTGTTGTCCAGATTTCTCTCAAAGGTTTGCTGGATGTTGGCACCCTAGTTGTATTCAAGATTCTACTGCTTAATAATACAAACCCTCAGATCTGCTGCACCGGTATTCCCAAGTTGGGTTTTTCCGAGGACTTAGTCCAAAAATAATTGTGTCAATATGGTTGTTTTTCATTGTATTTTGTTCAGATTGATTCAACACTTAGATTTATTCCGCAACATTATTTGTGTAGACTGCTTCAGTAATTACTTTGGTATTTCAATGTAATGAAATAATTATCAAAATAATAGGAGAAGTAATTCAAATTCGTTGCACTAGTAATCTAGATCTAGGATTTTTCACAAGTCTCTCATATATTTTGCAAGAACACCGCCAGGGAGATATGGGAGGCCTTGTCCCTACTATATGAAGGAACTTCCGAGCAGCGGAAGATGTACTTGGAGCATAAGCTCTGGATGATCCAGATGCAGAAAGGGGAGTGCATTGCTCCATTCCTTACTAGACTTCAGGAAATTTGAGAACAATCGGCAGTCGTGGGAACCACCCTAACTGCTACAATTATGGTGAGGCTAGCCCTTAACTCAGTCACGGATGTAATATCCCGTTTCAAGGATATCTCTAAAACACGGCAAACTCTAACCAGAGATGGATTGGGAGGGCATTTACCGGATATTCCGCCTCTGAAAGAGGATGAGATCCGGAGGCTACCTGTTCCTTTCCAGACTCTGTCTATAGAGCTGCTTGAAGAATCCCACTCAAAAGTGACTTGCAGCAATATGCAAACGCATATATGAGCATACCATGAAGAGACAACGTTTTACAATGAGTTGTGAGACAAGAAGATGAACATATAGCCAAGAATAATGTATAGCAGCAAAAGAGTGTACAAGTCTTGAGGAAACGTCTCAAGAAAAGCAATACAAGCCTCAATAATACAGGTACATGAATATGAAAGAACACTGCTATTTCTGCATAAACCCAGGCTATGAGAACGCAGTCTATGATAGAATATTGCTTCAAAATGATGTCAATACATGGATATGACAATATATGGCTCAAATACAATAGGGGAGCGAAGCTCTAACCCTTAGAAACAGTGATACATCAATCCTCTAAAGGATTGGCTAAAACATACAAAATGACAAAAATGTCAGAGTATCTGGGCAGCTACGGAAACTCCAGAACTAGAAATACGTAGAGAAGGTTGAATAAGAAGAAAAGATCTGAAGTAAACCTCCTCCAATGGATCTCCAAAGGGGAAGGTTGATCCTTACACTTGAGATCCAACCCTTCAATCAATCTGCAAAACCCCGCAGCAAATGCACTATGAAAATAACGCAGCTATTGGAGCAAACTGCGCAGTAGGGGCAAGAATATGTGTTGGCCTGATGCCAAGATCTGCAAATAAGCTCTCAAGCTTCCAAACTGATCCTCCAAAGGCAAGAAAGACTCCCCCTCTAAAAAACAAGCAATGGAAGAGGTTTTGTGGAGTCTCCACGGCAACACCCTACAACACAGTATTATGCTGCTGCAGCAATAACGATGTCCTGGAAGATGATGCTTCAGTCTCGAGCCAAAATAATGATTGGACAACCTCACCCGAGCAGGCACTCGTAGTCCCCCGGAGCTGAGGGTGAGATCTCCGAATGGAGACACTCGGTGCACTAAACAGTGCTGCAGACTAGTTAAACAACCAGCGTACTCAAGAAGTCGAAATGACCAACTCAATATCATAAACATATGCATGAATGGCAATAGCTCTCCTCCCCTCCATTTATATAGCAATTGGAGACTCCTCATGGGCCCTACTTTGAATTAGGGTTTCCCTTCCTCTAGAAGCTTCCCTCCTATGTTGTCATGTAGTGCTCTCCAACTCATACCCTGCGCTAGTTGACTTGGTCAAACCTCTTTGCAAATATCTCCTTTCACACATGAGGGTGTGAAATTTGGTTCCATGGCTGATCCCTTTTCATACTAGAGGGATTTTATTTATGTTTTTATTATCTTTGGGCCTCCTTACTCAATTATTCATCTCCTAAATGAGTTTAGACAAAATTTAATGTTCCAATTTATTGAAGAAAAATTTGGAACATTACAGTCCTTCCCTCCCAAATGTTGCTTGTCCCCAAGCAACTGCAAGGATAGAACTGAAGAATCTCCACTCGAGGCATGGAGTCTAGAATATAATGAGGAGCATCTCCCTCATGTGGATCCTCCATCCCTAAGCAATCATCCAAACAAAATGAGCCCCCTCCCAACAAGGCAACTCCTGAAAATCTCCTTCCACCTCAAGCTCTGGTAATGAGGGTGGGCTGAAAATCAGAACTTGGCAAGCATCATAGCTTACCCCATGCTGTCCTTCTCTCCACTCATGACAAGTGTAGAGTGTATGCTGTTCCTGGGCTGCAAAATTATTGCCCTCCAATGGCAAAGTGAAGAACAATCCTCCAAAGAAGGCTCCTCCAACAATGAAAAACAAGCTGGCCCAAAACAATCCATCCATGAAGAATAGGACATGATCATCAGGGAACATCCTAATGAGAGGTTTGTTGAAGGTTTTACATGATGATACATGATGCAAACAATTTCTCACAAGGATACAGCACAGTCTCATCCACTGCAACTTCAGAAAATTACATGGCAAGCAATGTCCATGATTCATCACATCTACTAAAGGATAGTAAATGGCTGAATGTAACAACAATAATACATAATCAAGCACTTGCCCATGGTTGTACAATGGATGAATATCAATCTTATGGCCCACCTCAAAAGAGAACAAATATTTGGTTGTGGTGGCCATATCTCTTCTCATGCTCCCATGAGAACATGTAGTGCAGAAATTGTGAGAATTCTTCCCACTCACGAACACATCCAGCTCATGTGTCTCCCTCATAATCAAGCCTCCCATACAAATCTGATCTATATCAGCAAATGGAGACATGATCAGCAGCAAAAGGAAGAAAATGTTGAAGGTTAGAAGTGATGCAAGAAGGTACCAACAGCTTTCCCAGTAGTGACAGCGCAGTTTTGCAAGTTGCTGCTTGATAAAAGTACATGGCAAAATGTTTCTTTTTACATGGTTAATCATGCATGTCAGCAACTGAACATACACGTGGTGATAAAACATTTGCCCAAGGCCACAAAAGAGATGGCTGCCTCCATCATGTAGATTGGCCCAATACAATTCATGGAGCAATTTGACGAGCTTGCCCTCTTGTGAAGCAATGCACTGCATAAGAATGGTAAGAGTGTGCAAATCAATGAATGTATAAACAAGATTCTCACTATATGCTGGAAGTAAGATGGTACATGGGTCCATACATGAGTCCTTCATAGTGTTTTGGCATGCTATGAAGAAGAATGAACCATGTGCTGCAAAAAGATAATCCTCCTTATGCTTGAAAACCCAAGTCAAGAAGAATATGCCATAGATGTCTCTATCATCATTACCTCCTCTTTGTTCATCAAGTGCAACAAATATGAAGTGATCTTGGGACCTATGGGTTATGGATCCACCATATCTCTGTTGGGCACACTTCATCCATAAGTCTTTACTCCAAGGTGACAACGCTATGAGCTTATGCAAATAAGCTCCTGTCAATACAAAACTATGTTCTTTGACATGCTCCTTGTCAAAGATTCTTCCAATAATGCTGCAACAAATGTGGAGTACTTCCCAAGATGGAAGTGCTTCCCAATCATCATCAAAGACCAAGGAGATAGTGCCATCCCCTCCTCCTGCAACATCGTACAAAGTGTGAGAGCAAATCTGCCCTTTCTCTCCCAAGCAAAGCAACAAGGTATTTTGCTGCCTCCTCATACTTCCATCATACAACTCATGTGATGAAGACATATCAACATCATGCATCCATTCTCTATGTTGCTCAATGATGCAAGTATCCTGCCATCTTTTCCCCATCCTCCCAGTCTTAGGAAGAGTGTTTTCCAAGTGATGGCCAAACTCTTTCAAGAGTAACCAGCGCAGCCAAGCTTCCTGCTTCCCGGTATCATAGATCTGTAAGTGGCCTCCTAATTCCTTGCTCATCAACCACATCCACTCAATCACCTGTGGATGCCTCCTTCTTCTCCTCATCCTGGTACTCCTCCCATGAGGGCTACCATCCTCCCAAATCAAATTCCTATCTTTGCACTTTTTGGGATTTTGAAATGTAAGCTTCTCAAGGATCAATGAGACCCTATCAAGAATCAAATAGGTGGTAGGCAAAAACCTCCCATCATGATGTGTATGGCTCAAGGGATGTCCAACACAAGCATGAGAGATGTTATCCATCCTAAGATGTCCTCCATCTTCTATCTGCTCTTGTGAGAAGAGAAGAAAATCATTGCATTCCATGGTGTGTCGAAGTGCATCTCCAATGAGATCTCTCCTTGAGACCTCCCTTTTATCCATAGTCTTCCAAAACCAATGAGGTCTTGGATCTGAAAGTAGAAGTTCCTCTTTGAGCTGAGAAGAGCTCATTGAGAAAGTGTCATCTTGAAGGGAGAAAAGGTTTCTTACTCCAAGATGTCTACCATCAATCTTCAAGGCTTCAAACCCCAACCTCCAATGTGATGTACAATCCAACAATGGCTCATGAGAATGATGGGTTGATTCCTTCTTGAGTGTTTCCATGTTGCACAGCGCAGTGCAACCAAGCTGCTCTATAGTAGCAATGAGATTTGACTCTTGGTCATGCAAAAGTAAATCTCCACATTGATCAAAGGAATTTACTCCAACAATGGAATGTGGAAATCTTTTCATACCTTGATGTGCATTTGGAACTTCTTGTAGGGCTACAAGAGTCCCTTCCTCAAAAGTGTTCGCTGCCCCAACTATTGATGCATGTGGCTGCTCCTCCATGAGTGGGACAGCGTTATCACGAGCCTCCTCAAGAGGTGATGTGATCTCTTCTTTCTTTGTTCTTTCTCCATCAAAGGTTTGGATCAAACTTTGAGTGAACTCTGCAAAAGTCTTCACCCTTGCATGGCTCAAGTGGCTGCACCACCAATCATAGGCTTCACCCTCCAAATGCAGCGCTAAGATTTCAACAGCTTCTTTCCCTACTACAGGATGTAGTAGGAAAAATGCCTCCAACTTTCTCACCCAAGTTCTTGCATTAGATGACCCATCAAAGGTAGACAACAAAAATCTATTGCCTTTGATTTCTTTTCTGCTGCATGGCCTCTTCTCTTCCTTCAGCTGGATGAAATGAGGAAAATCTAGAGTCTCCCTGAAGGCTCTAGGTTGAGATCTATACTCAACAAGGTAATCACTGAGAATCTGATGATCCAAATATCTTCCATGCTCAATATCTTCTTCTTGATGAGAATAGGAAGCGTATGGTACTTCCTCTTCTTTTTCTTCAATCTTCTTGACCTCCTCAAAAGTGAATGCATTTCCTCTGGATCTGAAAATAAATGAGAATAAACTCATCTTTTTCAATGTTCTAATCTTCTTGGGCTTAGACTCACAGGGATCAGTGGATCCCTCATACATGGGAAAAGGTGACCTCCCAGTGGTATGCTGCAACTTTGAACTCTACGTGCTAGATCCCCCATTGTTCCATTCACTTTCATCTTGCCTGAGCTGACAGTAATCTTTGAAAAGCAAAGCTGCTCTGAAGTCTTCCCCCATGGACTGCCATTTACGGAAATAGTCTCCAAAGGGTATATGATCATGCTGCCTCCCTTTTTCACTCGGTACTAGAGGTAAGAATGTAGGCATTGTGATCCTGGTTGGCCTACTGAAGGTTGGTGAATGCTGGTCACACTGTTGTGAGATCCCCATATTTGTCACCTCTACAGCCTCTGGTAGGTAAGATTCTGCCTACCCTCTTTGTTCATAGAAAAATGTCCCCACGGTTTCTCTTTCGGTGTCGTAGATAACTAGCTCCACAGGCTGAGCCAGAACTATGCTCTGATACCCCTGTAATATCTCGTTTCGAGGATATCTCTAAAACACGGCAAACTCCAACCAGAGATGGACTGCGAGGGCATTTACCGGATATTCTGCCTCTGAAAGAGGACGAGATCCGAAGGCTACCTGGCCCTTTCCAGACTCTGTCTATAGAGCCGCTTGAAGAATCCCACCCAAAAGTGACTTGCAACAATATGCAAACGCATATATGAGCATACCATGAAGAGACAGCGTTTTACAATGAGCTGTGAGACAAGAAGATGAACATATAGCCAAGAATAATGTATAGCAGCAAAAGAGTGTACAAGTCTTGAGGAAACAACCTCTCAAGAAAAGCAATACAAGCCTCAATAATACAGGTACATGAATATGAAATAACACTGCTATTTTTGCATAAACCTAGGCTATGAGGACACAATCTATGATAGAATATTGCTTCGAAATGATGTCAATACATGGATATGACAATATATGGCTCAAATAAAATAAGGGAGCGAAGCTCTAACCCTTAGAAATAGTAATACATCAATCCTCTAAAAGATTGGCTAAAACATACAAAATGGCAAAAATGCCGGAGTAGCTGGCCAGCTACAGCAACTCCGGAACTAGAAATACATAGAGAAGGCTGAATAAGATGAAAAGATCTACAGTAAACCTCCTCCAATGGATCTCCAAAGTGGAAGGCTGATCCTTACACTTGAGATCCCACCCTTCAATCAATCTTCAAAACCCCGCAGCAAATGCACTATGAAAATAACGCAGCTATTGGAGCAAACTGCGCAGTAGGGGCAAGAATATGTGTTGGCCTGATGCCAAGATCTGCAAATAAGCTCTCAAGCTTCCAAACTGATCCTCCAAAGGCAAGAAAGACTCCCCCTCTAAAAAACAAGCAATGGAAAAGGTGTTGTGGAGTCTCCACGGCAACACCCTACAACACAGTATTATGTTGTTGCAGCAATAACACTCTCCTGGAGGATGATGCTTCGGTCTCGAGCCAAAATAATGATGGGACAAACTCACCCAAGCAGGCACTCGAAGTCCCCTGGGGCTGAGGCTGAGATCTTCGAACGAAGACGCTCGGTGCACTAAACAGTGTTGCAGACTAGTTAAACAACCAGCGTGCTCAAGAAGTCGAAATGACCAACTCAATATCATAAACATATGCATGAATGGAAATAGCCCTCCTCCCCTCCATTTATATAGCAATTGGAGACTCCTCATGGGCCCTACTTCAAATTAGGGTTTCCCTTCCTCTAGAAGCTTCCATCCTATGTTGTCATGTAGTGCTTTCCAACTCATACCCTGCGTTGGTTGACTTGGTCAAACCTCTTTGCAAATATCTCCTTTCACACATGAGGGTGTGAAATCTAGTTCCATGGCTGATCCCTTTTCATACTAGAGGGATTTTATTTATGTTTTTATTATCTTTGGGCCTCCTTACTCAATTATTCATCTCCTAAATGGGTTTAGACAAAATTTAATGTTCCAATTTATTGAAGAAAAATTTGGAACATTACAACGGAGGAGTGCCAAGTTTTTGTCCAAAGCATTTTGGGCAAGGCTACACTTCCTAGTTGGGAGCAGATGTGGGAAACACTTCAGGAAGAGGAGTTGAGGAGAGATCTAGTCAAGTGCAAGCTTGGCGACAGCAACATGAGCAAATCAAAGAATCCGGAGGAGGGGAATACAACCCTCGCATCGAAGGGACAGCAAGGTCAACGGAGACAGAAGAGAGATGTCTCGAAGGTGAAGTGTTTTAGATGTGGTGAGATGGGCCACTTCGCATCACAGTGTCCTTTTAATAAAAATTACAAGCATGAAAAACATGATCCTAAAGTTGTAGCCGCGAAGATCGAGCAAGATGAGTTTGCCATGAGTGCCCACACTTCTCCAGGAGAGAAATGGGGCGACATAGAACAGTAGTTCATCTTGAACTTCAGTTGGGCATGATCCTTGAGGAGCCCACCTCTTGGATCACAACCTTGCTACGGGTGCCCTTGATCAGTAGTAGTATGATGGAGGAGTTTTGAGTGGGAGGCGAGGAGTGATGAAGCGACAGTTGCAGTAGGTAGCAACACTTACTTCTGGAGCAGCGCAGAGCAGAGCAGCAACAGCATAGAGAAAAGCAGCAGTAGCGCAGTGCAGAGCAAAGCAACGTAGTGCAGAGCAGCAGCAGTGCAGTGCAGTGCATCAGAGGGACATCGTAGTAGCTATCAGTAGTCAGAGTCTTCAGCGCCGAGGTGCATCCATTGAACGCTTGTTCAGTTTTTGGGTGATTTCAGTTGCTTCTCTCAGCGACTGAGTTGCAGTGCAGATGCGGTGTTAGCAGTCGCAGTGCTAGCAGGATAGTAGATGAAACACTTGAGAGGGCATTGTAGTACGGATGCAGCATTGGCAATGGTAGTTGCATGGGCAGCAGCAACGCAGTGGCTGATGGATATCTTGTCAGACTTCAGCAGCACAGAAGATGCTTCAGGGTCAGAGCAATATGAAGCAAGCATGTTTTTAGAGCACTTTCTTCGCTAAGAGGGAGTGTTGATTTTGGTAGCATCAAAAGTGCTCTAAGTCTCCAAATTTGTGGATTAGCTTAGACACTAGTATTCCAAAGAACCCAGAAATCGTTCGTGAAAATTCCATTCGGAAGATGTTTTATTGTAAAAATTAATTATTTTAATGGGGACCCCAAGTTTAAACTTAGGGAAATTAAATAATTAAAGGGTATTAATAAAACAAAGTGAGAATAATCTAGAAAAAGATCAAGTCAAGTTATAATCTTAGCCGTTGATTAGAGATCTAATCTTGGTCATTGATTTCTCAACGAGAATACTATAAAGGAAGGCTTGAGAGTCATTTCGAAAGACACACCAAGTGAACCAAGTGATCAAACTCTTCTGACGGAGGGTGTGATGCAAGCACTAGAAGAGGTGACGCAGGGCCAAGGAGGGCCCACACAAAGGCTGAGCAGTGTTTTCGTGAGATAGTCTGAGATTTGTAAGAAGATCGGGGTTCTGAACCAGGGGGGTTGCAACTCGACTTTCCGAGAAGCAGATCGATCCCAGACAAGAGGTGACGAGGTCCATAAAGGTCCCCACGTAGGCCTACGCAACTACTGTGCAGAGGCAGCGCAGAAGGTGTTGGGGTTTCGTCAATTCAGCTACCGAATCAGCCGGGACATGTAGTGTGAGGTAAAAATCACTATATTTTTGTTTGTTGTGATTTCTTTGTACTGGATAGCCAGCAAGGCATCCAGAGATTGTATTCAGAAACTACTGGTTAGTAATAATAAACCCTCAGATCTGCTGCACCGATTTTCCCACATTGGGTTTTTCCGGGGACTTTCGTCCAAAAATAATGGTGTCCTATGTGTGATTTATTCTTTGCTCAGTTTCCTTATTTCAGGATCATAAAGTATTAAGTGTAGGTTGCTTCAATAATTTACTTCAATATTTTCATGAATAAATCTGAAAATAACTGTGTAATGTAATTTATAAGTAGATGAAGTAGATTTAGATATTTGCAATAGGATTCCTAAGATTGTAAGATCTAGGAAATTTCACATAGTATCAGAGGATTTGAAGTGAAACAGGAAGAGCAGATCTCAGCACTAAAGTGAAGGCCGAATTGCTGCATCAGCAGCAGATCGAATCCCCAAAGGGATTGCGCAATTCTAGCCAGGAGGGCTAAATCCTCGAGGTTGTCTCTCTCTGAGTGAGTCGACAGAGAGGTAAGACTTCCAAATCGAGATCTTGTCGAAGAAGAGGGAGTAGCGCAAAGCCTTCACGCAAAGACAAAGGGACATAGTTTTTCTGCAATCAGTTGCTAGGCAGGGAAGCGTTAGAAGAAGAAGAAGAGCACATAGCAAGGAATTCTTCCTCAGTGAGTTCCTTGCCGAGGAATTCAACATTTCTCATTTGTTGGGCAGCCGAGGAGCAACAGACTTACCAACTCCATTAGAGAGTGCGTAACCTAGCCTAGAAGCTACGCAGTATGGAGAAAGAGAAAGGAGTTCAACGGTTTTTGACTGAGATGGCATCTCATGGTCTTAGAGCTAAGGATCGGTTGGAGGGATCCTCCAACTATGTAATCTGGAAGGAAAGGATCAAATTCCTTCTGGATGAATATGATCTCAAGATGTTCATGGACAATGTGGTAGTTGTACCTACAGATCCGGATCAAAACAAGAAGCACAAGTCCGATATGGCAAAGGCCAAGAGACTAATCCTTGATGGTTTTAAGGATCACATAGTTTTTCATATATCTGGCAAGAACACCGCCAGGGAGAAATGGGAAGCCTTGTCCCTGCTATACGAAGAAACTTCCGAGCAGCAGAAGATGTACTTGGAGCAGAAGCTCCAGATGATCTAGATGAAGAAAGGGGAGCACACTGCTCCATTCCTTACGAGACTTCAGGAGATTCGAGACCAGTTGGCAATCGTGGGATCCACCCCAATTGCTGCAACTATGGTGAGGCTAGCCCTTAATGTAGTCACAAAGGAGTGGCAATTTTTTGTCCAAGGTATTTTGGGCAGGGCTATGCTTCCTAATTGGGAGCAGATGTGGGCAGCACTTCAGGAGGAGCTGAGGAGAGATCTAGTCAACTGCAAGCTTGACGGCAGCAAAGGGAGCAGATCGAAGAATCTGAAGGAGGAGAATGCAACCCTCACATCGAAGGGACAGCAAGGGCAACGGAGATAGAAAAGAGATGTCTCGAGGGTGAATTGTTTCAGATGTGGTGAGATGGGCCAGTTCGCATCACAGTGTCCTTTGAAGAAAAATGACAAGGATGAAAAATACGATCCTAAAGTTGCAGCCACAAAGATCGAGCATGATGAGTTTTCCATGAGTGCCCACGCTTCCCCAGGAGAGAAATGGGGTGACATAGAACTGTAGTTCATCTTGAACTTCAGTTGGGCGGGATCCTTGAGGATCCCACCTCTTGGATCACAACCTTGCTACGGGTGCCCTTGATCAGCAATGGCAAGATGGAGTAGTTTTCAATGGGAGGCAAGGACTGATGGAGCAACAGTTGCAGTAGATAGCAGTGCTTACTTCTGGAGCAACGCAGAACAAAGCAGCAACAACATAGAGCAAAGCAGCAGCAGCACAGTGCAGAGCATTGCAGTGAAGTGTAGAGCAGCAGTAATGCAGTGCATCGGAGGGACAGCGCAATAGCTATCAGCAGTCAGAGTCTACAGCAACGAGGTGCATCCATTGAATGCTTGTTTACTTTTTGGGCGATTTCAGTTGCTTTTCTCCACAACTGAGTGGTAGTGCAGATGCAACACTTGAGAGGGAGTTGTACTACAAATGCAGCAGTGGCAGTGGCAGTGTCATGGGCTTTAGTACAGTTGCAGTAGTAGTGTAGTGGCTAATGGACATCTTGTAAGACTTCAACAGCACAGACAATGCTTCAGGGCTAGAACAATATGCAGCGGGCATGTTGTTAGAGCACTTTCTTCGCTAAGAGGGAGTGTTGATTTTTGTTTGCATCGGAAGTGCTCTAAGTCTCCAAATTTGTGCAGAGGCTTAGACACTAGTATTCCAAAAAACCCAGAAATTGTTTGTGAAAATTCCACTCGGAATATGTTTTACTGTCAAAGTTAATTAAAGGAAATTAATAAAACAGAGTGACAATAATCTAGAAAAAGCAAAGATCAAGTCAAGTTATAATCTTAGCATTTCGTTAGAGATCTAATCTTGGTCGTTGATTTATCAACAAGAAGACTATAAAGGAAGGCTTGAGGGTCATTTGGAAAGAAACCCGAATGAATCAAGCAATCAAATTCTTCTGACGAAGAAAGTGCTCGGACGAAGATCAGATCTAAGTGATTCCAGTTGCAGTGAGGGGCAGAGACAGTTATTGGTCGAAGGATCTGTGAAAATTTACAAACAGTTGCAATGATAGATTTATTTCTCCTACTTATTATTTCAATAATTTATTATTCAGAAATCTTCTGGCAAATATCGAAATAAATACTACTGCAACATTCAAAATTATATATGCAGAGAAATAAACAGTAGAGAACATAAGGACAAGAGTCAATCATATGTACACAATTATTTTTGGACAATTGTCCCCGGAAAAACCCAATGTGGGAAAACCGATGCAGTAGATGAGGGTTTTATTAATTCTTCAGCAAATGATATCTTTATAGGGAAAACATACGGAAGATAAATTCTTAACCACCTGAGACTGAATTTTCGGCTTACACGGAGAATTCTCTGACACCCAGAACAGCCCATGCATGCCCCTGCGTCTCTCTGTGTGATTCACTGCGCATTCCCAGTGCTAGACAGCGTGAGTCTGTGTGGAGACTGTGTGGGTTCTTTGTGCAGCAGCCTCAAGCTACCTCTAGTGACCCACTGCTGCCCTCCGACTCTGATCTCGAGCACCCCTGACCTCCTCCTTCTGCTTCTGCAACTTCTCGCCTTGCAACTCTACCACTGAAATTGAATTCTACATCAGAATGGATCTCCCGCGGGTACTGAGTGTATGCCTCGCTTATTTTCCAAGTGACCCTCAACCCTTCTTTTATAATCTTCATGTTAGAGAACCAACGACTCAGATTAAAAAATTAATCAATGGCTAAGATTAAAACTTGACTTGATCCATGTTTTCTAGAAGATTCACACTCTGACTTATTAATACCCTTTAATTATTCCATTTCCCTAAGTTTAGACTTAGGGTCTTCATTAATATAATTAATTATTTTAATAATTCATGAACCGAGTGGAATTTCCACAAACTGTTTCTAGGTTCTTTCGAATGCTGCTATCCAAGCCTCCCTGCAAAGTTTGAGACTTGGAACACTTCCGGATGCTACAAAAATCAACACTCCCTCTTAGCGAAGAAGGTGTTCCAACAATATGCCTTCTGCATGTTGCTCTGAGTCTAAAGCACCCTCTATGCTAATGATCTTAGGATTCTTCTCCCCCCATCTGCTGCGCTGCTGCCTCCTGTATTGTTGCCTATGACACTGCCACTGTCACTTGCTGCCTCTGTACCATAGCTCCCTTTGAATACTGAATCCTCCATTCCTGCTACTAGAAGGGATTCTTCATCATCCCCATATTCTCTCTGAAGTAGACAAACTTTGTCTTTCCTAGTGCCTTTGTGAGAATATTTGCCACCTATTCTCCTGTTAGAGTTTACTGCAACTGAACAGCTCCACGTTGTACACAGTCCCTGATGAAGTGACATCGAATGTCAATATGTTTCGACCTATCATGAAACACAGGATTCTCAAAGAGCTTTATGCAACGCTGATTATAACATAAGATGTTGGTCGCTTCCATTTTCTCCTTGAGTAGATTCACTAGTAGTTTCCTAAGTCATATGGCTTCGCACGAAACTGTGTTGGCTGCCATATACTCTGCTTCTATTGAACTCAGTGTCGCGGACTTTTGTTTCCTACTGCACCAGGAAGTCATTCCTGATCCCAGACTGAAACAGTACCCACTGGTACTCTTCCGATCAACTAAACTTCCAGCCCAATCTGTTGTCTCTTCTCATTTCGGGGAATTCCAACAAAGTCCTCTGCATCCTTCAGAATTTGTCGAAGTTCCCTACTCGTTCTTCCACTGGTGGTGGGTGGACTTACCGGCTCCTTCTTGCAAATCCTCGGGAGACACATCCTTTGGATCACTATGCCTTGGAGATGCAACTAAATTTTTTGTTGTTGGTTGTTGGGGCTCGACCAGAGGCTCTTCCTCTGACTGCGTAGCAGAAGGCAACTCTCCTGATCTTCTGAAGGCCTTCTCCTCCATAAACTTCACATCTCTTCACACCACCACTTTCCTTCCTTCAGGAATGTAGATGCGATAAGCCTTTGCATTCTCGTTGTATCCTACTAGATACCCCTTTTCAGCAGTCATCTCCAACTTCTTTCTCTTCTCACTAAGCACATGATAGTAAGATGTACTACCGAAGATCCCAAAGTGACTCACTTCAGGCTTACTGCCAGTGAAGACACTTTCTGGCGTGATCTTTCCCAGTGCAGTGTGAGGAGTCCTGTTTTGAATGTAGACAACGGTATTACACACTTCATCCCATAGAAATTTGGGCATGTCTTGGTCATACAACATAGCTCTAGTTGCTTCAACAATAGTCTGGTTCTTCCTTTCTACCACACCATTCTGCTTCGGATTGTATGGGGTTGTCCATTCTCTTTTGATGCCTTCCCTTGCACAGAATCTGGTGAATTCTTTATCTATGTATTCACCACCATTATCTGATCGCAACACCTTGCTCTGCTTCCCTGACAAATTTTCCACCAGAGCCTTAAACTCTTTAAATCGATTGAGGACTTCATCCTTGGTCTTCAAGAAGTAGATCCAGGTTTTCCTGGAATGGTCATCAATGAAGGTGACAAAATATTCGGCACCGCTAAGAGCTCTAGTGGACATCGGCCCACAGATATCTGAGTGTATTAGATCCAACAGACCCTTGGGCCTATTGTTGCTTCTCTGATATGTTGCCTTGGCATATTTCCCCAATACGCACCCCTTGCA
This sequence comes from Pinus albicaulis, assembly GCA_034641835.2. Classification (NCBI taxonomy): domain Eukaryota; kingdom Viridiplantae; phylum Streptophyta; class Pinopsida; order Pinales; family Pinaceae; genus Pinus; species Pinus albicaulis. The sequence goes on along the minus strand of CM076579.1, from coordinate 813,383,553 downwards.
CACATCATCTTATTTGGTGCTCAGTTCTGGAACACTTTGTTGAGATTTTGTGTATTTGGGTAGCATCATTTGTGCTCTAGGTCCCAAATTTTGAGGAAGGACTAGAGTTCATCTGATCTACAAGACCCAGAAATGGATTTGGGAAATTTCATCTGGTTTAGGAGATATTAAATTAATTAATTATTTTAATGTATTTCCTAAGTTAAAACTTAGGAAAATAAAATAATTAATGTAAATTTAATTAAACATGTGATGAAATTGTCTTAAGTCACACGGATCAAGTTTTCTTTTAATCTTAGCCATTGATTAAATATTTGATCTTGACCGTTGATTTGTCAACGAGAAAAGTATAAAGGAAAGGCTTGGGGTCATTCGTAAGACACAGAGAGGCAGAGCACTGACGCTAAGCTGAGATTCTAGGGCAGGGTTGCTAAGAATTCTCAAGTGTTTCAGTTGTAGAGAGGGGAATTTAGACCAAGGGGATGATCTGATCCCGGGGTCTAGAATACACAAGAAGCATAGAAGAGATCAGTAAAGACAGTGCAGAGGAAGGTAGCAGCAACAGCAGCAGAAGCAGACGGCAGCAGCAGCAACAAGGACAACGTCATTTCTCAGGAAGCCCTTCAGGGGTTACACAGAGACCCTTAGGGGTAGCGTAGTGACTGCGTCACCCAGTCTGGGGTAACGCAGTCCCTTCCAGTGACAGCGTTGAGCATTCGGAGGCCTTCCGCAATGTCTTTCAGGGGCAGATCTGGGTTTCTACGCCTAGATCTGGCTGAGTTCTGTAAATCCCGTTTGAGGGTGTGGATCAGTCAGTATAGTTGGTCTTAGATCAGTCAGGTGCTGCAGATCTAGAGTTTTCTCTGTAGGGTTTTCCAGATCCGAAACCCAAAGTTGTGTATTCAAAAATATTCTTAATAATAGAGCCCTCTAGCAGCCAAAGACCGGTTTTCCCACATTGGGTTTTTCCAGGACAATTTTTCCAAAAATATCTGTGTCACTTTGTCAATGAGTGCATGTGCTTATTCTAGATCTGAATTGGTAGAGATCTGTTATGTGTTTTTCTTTGATGTTAACTTGAATTTATTCAGTTGATAACTTGTATAACCAGATTGACAATAATAATTTCTGCATAAGAATTAAGATTGAGAAATTTCTACATGGTATCAGAGCGATTGCAGATCTAAAAGGGTCACCAGGTGAAGAATCTGAAGGATCTAGCTACAGAAAGCAGCTGGAAACGTAGCAGAAAAGCAGATCTAAAGGGACAACGCAGTTTTCAGGAGTAGAATCACGCAGAGGAAGGGTGACATTGTCCAGCACTGTGTCCTAGCAAGCCCATGCAATTACTGCGCAAAGGCAGCTCAGAAACAGCATTGGTTGGGTCTAAAGCCAGCCAGTGTGATTCAGATCTGAATCTGTCAAATCCCGAAAAGTCTACAGAAAAGTTGCAGAAAATTCAAAAGCGTTGGTGGGGTAAATTTTTCAAGTTTTCAGATTTTTAGCCTTAGCACAAGTGACAAAGGTTGGGAAGAGATCAACTTCTCAGAGAGTTTATTGCCAAAGGAAACATGTAGTTTGATCAGAGGATCAAAGAAGACGCTGAATCATGGTTGATCTGGTAGATTTCCAAGGAGGGAAATCAAGTGTCAGAGGGAGCATAGGTTTCCAGTTCGTAAAGGACCCTAGATCCAAGGTCTCTAGCATAGAGAATAGGAGCTCTACCACATTCTGAGCAAATGGCTCCTTATGGATTGCGTGATTAGGATAGGCTAGAGGGCCTCTCAAACTTTTCGGTATGGAAAGCTAGGATCTTGATTGTCCTACAGGCATATGGTCTAAGAGACCATGCAAAACAGACCCTGGCCACACCGACAGATGCGGATCTCCTATGGAAGAATAGAGAAGTTGTTGGAAATGCCAAGCGACTAATAATGGGCAGTATCAAGGACCATATTGTACCACACATAGCTGAGAAGAAGACAGCTAATGAGATGTGGAAGGCCTTGACTTCCTTATATGAGGGAAAGTCTGTCCAAAGGAAGATGTTGTTGGAGGCCCAAATGAGGTCATTCATGATGACCAAGGGAGAAGACATCGAGCATTTCCTCTTCATATTGCAGTCAATTAGGGATCAGCTGACTACATTGGGTGCAACCGTAGATGATGCAGTTATAGTCAGGACTGCCCTCAATGCAGTCACGGATGAGTGGGAAACCTTTGTCCAAAGTATCTTGGGCAGAGCGGATCTCCCAGATTCGGACAGCTTGTGCTCGATCCTGCGGCAAGAAGGACTACGAAGGTTCAACAAGAAGCAGCACAACCCTGCATTGAGCAAGGTTAAGAAGGAAGAGGAGGAAGATGCAGCCTTGGCATCAAAGAAGCAGTCGAAGAAGAAGAGGGATCTTTCTAAGATCAAGTGCTTCTAGCGTGGCGAAATGGGACATTTTTCCAGCCATTGTCCAGAAAAGAAGAAGGACAAGGAAGCATCTTCTTCCAAAGCAGCGGTGGTAGATGATGGATCCAGAGATGATGTGGCCATGAGCGCTCATGTACCACAAAAGTGGGGCGACATGGATCTGTAGAGGAGCTACAAAATTAAGCCGGGATCCTTGAGCAGCTCATCTCTTGGATCACAAGCGAGCTACGGTAGTCTTAAGACAGTAGCGAGACAAGTGGAGCAGTGGGTGCATAAATCATAGATGAGCCATAAGCAGAGGCAGATTTGGAGGCTGGGAGGAGCAGCGCAGAGCATAGCAACAGCAGCATAGAAACAGTAGCAGCGCAGAGGCTGACGTGTCTTCAGCAGTGCAATGCAGTACTGCTTACGCAGTGCAGAGCTGCAGCAGTGCAGAGAGCTTCAAAAGGACAACGCAGTGCAGCAGCAGCGTGATGGATTTCAACACAAGGAGCTAATGTGACTTCAATAGTGCAGAGGGAGTCTAATTATGCTAGCAGAGCTGTTAGTGTACATCGTTCTTTAGATGCCAGTACAGATCTGTAGCCTATGGAGCTTCAATGACGAGGATGCAGCCCATAAGACTTGTTTGTCAAAGATTGGGCAAGAGACTCAGTTGTTACTCTCAACAACTGAAGTTGCAGTGCAGCAGATCAGCAGTGGTAGTGCTATGAGCAGCATAGATGTAGCATATTGAGAGGGAGCTGCAATACAGTGGTTGCAGTGGCAGTGGCAGAGTCATGGGCAGCAGTACAGAATGACAACAGAAGTGCAGAGTTGAGTGGCAAGAGGCCAAGCTTCAGCAACACAAAACCAGTGCCCAAAATCATGTAATGCATAAGTGTGATGTATTGCTAGAGCACACCCTTGATGCTAAGAGGGAGTGTTGAGATTTTGTGTATTTGGGGTATCATCAGTTGTGCTCTAGGTCCCAAATTTTGAGGAAGGACTAGAGTTCACCTGATCTACAAGACCCATAAATGGATTTGGTAAATTTCATCTGGTTTAGGAGATATTAAATTAATTAATTATTTTAAGGTATTTCCTAAGTTAAAACTTAGGAAAATAAAATAATTAAAGTAAATTTAATTAAACATGTGATGAAATTGTCTTAAGCCACACGGATTAAGTTTTCTTTTAATCTTAGCCGTTGATTAAAGATTTAATCTTGGCTCTTGATTTGTCAACGAGAAAAGTATAAAGGAAAGGCTTGGGGTCATTTGTAAGACACGCAGAGCCAAAGCACTGAAGCTAAGATGAGATTCTAGGGCGGGGTTGCTAAGAATTCTCAAGTGGATGATGATCTGGACCAAGGGGAATTTGGACCAAGGGGATGATCTGATCTCGGGGTCTAGAATACACAAGAAGTAGAGAAGGGATCAGGAAAGACAACGCAGAGGAAAGCAGCAACAGCAGCAGCAAGGACAGCGTGATTTTCAGGAAGCCCTTCAAGGGTTACGCAGAGACCCTTAGGGGCAGCGTAGTGACTACATCACCCAATCTGGGGTAACGCGGTCCCTTCCAGTGACAACAATGAGCATTTGGAGGCCTTCGAAGGCTGACACAGTGTCTTTCAGGGGCAGATCTGAGGTTTCTAGGCCTAGATCTGGTTGAGTTCTGTAAATCCTGTTTGAGGGTGTGAATCAGTCAATATTGTTGGTCTTAGATCAGCCAGGTGCTGCAAATCTAGAGATTTCTCTATAGGGTTTCTCAGATCTGGAACCCAGAGTTGCGTATTCAGAAATATTCTTAATAATAGAGCCCTCTAGCAGCCAGAGACCGGTTTTCCCACATTGGGTTTCTTCAGGGACAGTTTGTCCAGAAATATCTGTGTCACTTTGTCAATGTGTGCATGTGCTTATTCTAGATCTGAATTGGTAGAGATCTGTTATGTGTTTTGCTTTGATGTTAACTTGAATTTATTCAGTTGATAACTTGTATAAGTAGGAGAAGCTTAATTGGATTAACAGTAATAATCTCTGCATAAGAATTATGATTCAGAAATTTGTACACACTTGTGATAGTCTTCTAGAGAGTTCTCAACGCCCCAAGATGCAAGTGCCCCATTCTTCTGTGCCATAGCTCATTCAGGTCCGTTTCATCTGTGTTGTCAACTAGTGCCATTGCAGATCAAGTTGTAGCTTGTACAATTTGTTGCTTTTTACCCCGATCTATGCCTTCTTCTTCCAACTGGGGTGCTTGATGTAGACTCTATTGCCAATAAAGTAGACATCATATACTCGGTTCTGAAGTTGTGACACTACGAGTAGATTCATCCCAAAACTCGGCACATGCACTACATTAGTCGCCCGAATTTTGTTTCTTGCCTCAGTCTGAAAAACTACGATACCTCTCCCAATGAGAGTGCACTTTGCTTTATTACCCATGGTTATTTTGAAATTCATCTGCTCTTCTCGGTAGTCGGAAAAACAATCCCATACTCTCGTCATGTGAGCAGATGCTCCACTGTCAATATACCAGACATTTGAAGGCGCAGTGCTCGATACACAAGCAAAATCTTCCTCTAGTCTGGATGCCAATACAGAGACATCATGATCCATCTGTTCTATCGTGCTTCTTCCCCCTCCTGGAGAATTGTGTGAACCCTTCTGCATTGTTGCTCCAACAGTAGATTTCCGTTCATTGATAGATGCCCCCTCTGTGTTATTCATCTCTAGTTTTGATACCATGTGGAAATTTACAAACAGTTGTAGTGATAGAATTACTTCTCCTACTTATTATTTCAATAAGTTATTATTCAGAAATATTCTGGCGAATATCGAAATAAATGCTACTGCAACATTCACAATTATATATGCAGAAAAATAAACAATGAAGAACATAAGCACAAGAATCAATCACATGTACACAGTTATTTTTGGACAATTGTCCCCGGAAAAACCCAATGTGGGAAAACCGGTGCAGCGGATGAGGGTTTTCTTAATTCTTCAGCAAATGATATCTTTATAGGGAAAATATACGACAGATAAATTCTGAACCACCTGAGACTGAATTTTCAGCTTACACGGAGAATTCTCTGACACCCAGAACAACCCCTACATGCCCCTGCATCTCTCTGCGTGTTTCACTGCGCAGTCCCAGCACTAGACTGCGTGAGTCTGCATGGAGACTTTGCGCTGCAACCTCAAGCTGCCTCCAGTGACCCACTGCTGCCCTCCGACCCTGATCTCGATCACCCCTGACCTCCTCCTTCTGCCTCTGCAACTTCTTGCCCTACAACTCTCCCACTGAGATTGAATTCTACATCAGAATTCCAAGTGACCCTCAAGTCCTCTTTTATAATCTTCCTATTGGAGAACCAACGGCCCAAATTAAAAGATTAATCAATGGCTAAGATTAAAACTTCATTTGATCCATGTTTTCTAGAAGATTCACACTCTGACTTATTAATACCCTTTAATTATTCCATTTCCCTAAGTTTAGACTTAAGGTCTTCATTAAAATAAGTAATTATTTTAATAAGTCATGAACCAAGTGGAATTTCCACAAATTGTTTATGGGTTGTTTCGAATGCTGTTGTCCAAGCCTCCCTGCAAAGTTTGAGACTTGGAACACTTCTAGATGCTACAAAAATCAACAAGATCTTCTCTGAGACCAAGTATACATAGCAGAGAGGCAGCAGAATTAGCAGAGGAAGCAGTGTAACCTCTAGAGGGTGTGAAGCAAGCCTCGGGAGGGGTGACGCAAGCCCACGCAGAGGTTGTGCAGTGTTTTCGTGAGATAGTCAAAGATTTGCAAGGAGATTGGGGTTCTAGGCAAGGAGGGCTGGAACTCAACTTTCCGAGGAGCAGATTGATCCCAGAGAAGAGGTGACGCAGTCCACAGAGGTCCCCACGCAGGCCTACGCAGCTACTGCGCAAAGGCAGCGCAGAGGGAGCCGGGGTTTCGTCAGTCCAGCTACCAAATCAGCCAGGACTTGCAATGCGAGGAAAAACTCACTATTTTTTTGTTTGTTGTGATTTTTCTGTACTGGATAGCTAGCAAGGCATCCAAAGATTGTATTGAGAAACTTTTGCTTAATAATAATAAACCCTCAGATATGTTGCACCGGTTTTCCTGCATTGGGTTTTTCTGGGGACTTTCGTCCAAAAATAATGGTATCCTGTGTTTGATTTATTCTTTGCTCAGTTTCCTTGTTTCAGAATCAGAAAGTATTAAGCGTAGGTTGCTTCAGTAATTTACTTCAATATTTTCATGAAGAGATCTGAAAATAATTGTGCAATGTAATTTACAAGTAGGTGAAGTAGATTTAGTTAGTTGCAGTAGGATTCCTAAGATTGTAAGAACTAGGAATTTTCAGAGGGGGAGATGGTTAGAGAGATGGAAATGGAATGGAGATGTCAATGTGAAAATTCCAGAATCTAACAACCAGAAATCCTACTGCAGTTAATTGATTGACATTTCCTACTTGTGTTCTTCAATTAACAATTTATTTACAAAATTCTTCAATAAACATTAATGCAAATACACTGCAGTCTACACCAATATATGAATGAAGTACTGAAAAATAAGATGAGACAATCACACAAAGGGCACACTTATTTTTGGAAAAACGTCCTCGAAAAAACCCAATGCAGGAAAACCGGTGCAACAGATATGAGGGTTTTATTATTAACCAGATCTTTTAATACAACTAGGGTGCCAAATCCGGCTCACCCAACAAAGAAAAATATTCCCGGCATCCGGAGACAGATATTTTGGATGATCCAACAACATAATGATCAAACCCCACGGGTGATTGCACTGTCCTAGCTCTGTGTTGAGACTGCGTCACCCTGTCTAAGAGTTGTGTCACCCTCCTCATGAGCCTTCCCGACTCAGAAATTGAATTGTTAAACTGATGCACGATCTGCCTCACAGAAACCCCAACGCTGCCTCTTTAGTGACTGCGTCACCTCCCTCAAGCTCTGCGTCACCCTCCCGGGTGTTGCGTTCTCTCCTTGGTGTCGCACTGCCTCTTTGCAATGTATTCTCAACCTTGGCCTGAAGTCCCACTGCCAAACTGCCCCTCTCTGCACTAGAACTCACTCCAAAATTCTCAGCAAACCGTGCCCTAGAATTTCGATTTAGCTCAAGTGTTGCTCGGTGTGTGTGTGTTCTACCACTGACCCTCAAGCCTTCCTTTATACTTTTCCTGTTGTGAGATCAACGGTCGTGATCAAACCTTTAATCAACACCTAAGATGAAAACAAACGTGATCCTCATCACTTAGAATTTTCTCACCCACATTTACATTAATTCACTTTAATTATTTTAATTTCCTAAGTTTTAACTTAGGCTCCATTAAAAATAATTAATTATTTGAATAAAATTCACTCCAGGCAGAATTTATCCAAACGATTTCTGGGACTTGGAGATCTCATATATTCTAGCCCCTCCACAAAATTTCAGAGCTAGAACACATCCGATGCTACCCAAAACTCAACAAAGAAGCCTTTGAGAACCAACAACAGACCCAACCTAAGGAGCCAGCCCAGGAAATGGCCTAAAACAAACATAATGCTAGGTAGGGATACTGATCTCTCTCAAAGGTAGAGTCTCCACAGATCCAAACTCTATGAAGAAACAAGACCAGTTAGAAGAGGGCCTCCAAGGGTAAATGCTGGGCCCCAAATTTCACCAGAACAATGGGATGGGAAATCACCCATTTGCACCAAATGACGCATCTGAGGAACATGTCTTGAATATAGTCCAAACACCCAACAAAAAAAATAAATAAATAAATAACAAAACCAACAATGGACAAGAACTCACCTTGGAGTTTTAACAACATGATACTTTAAAACCTTTGCTTTACTTCCATCATCTGCAATTTCATCTGGAAATAGTTTGGAGAGTTCCTTAAGTGTAGCTTCAAGAATATCCTCATCACTGCGAGCAATCCATTCTTGTGCAGGTGCAAATACAAGCTCCAGCATTGATCGATTTGGATCATAGTATTCCTATATGTAGAACACAAATATGCCATAAGAAACAGTGACTGTCAATCAAATATAGGGTACCTAATCAATGCATTCCTGCAGTATTTAACGAATCAAGTAAAATTAATGATGGCATCAATTAAATAAATGCAAGCATATATTTTCTACAGAATTATTTCAGGCTGAATTATTCATCACTCTTATATCCTAATGCAACTTTCAGTAACTAGAATCAGATATATGCTTTCCTGTCTAGCTTTATTGATGACTTACAGATTCCATGGCACATATTTAGTCCCTTAGTGCAAGATGTTCACAAATATGGAACATAATCTTCACTTTAATTGTTTTGAACACCAAAAATTTCAGAGATAATCAGACTTAATTTCTTAGTTGAAAACCAAGTTTTCGAACTTTCGAGGATATATGCCTTATTAAGGCTATGACACTATATGATAATTATCAACACGAGCACTTTCATTGCACATCTTCTGATTGCTTCTAGTGTATGGTTTTTCTCTTTTTTGAATTATTTCATGAAAAACTGACTCAAATGTTATCTATGTTGATACAGACAATCCACCTAGAAAATAAAGATATCACCTAGAAGTTTCATTGAAATAGTGTTTGAGAATATAATAGTCCAATCATGGTTGTTTAAACAATATTCAATTTGAAAAACATGTACAAAACACATCCTAGAAGATTATGTTTTCCATACCCGACAGCTCTTAGTGATCACAAATCCAAGAGGAATGAAATGTGCACACATAAAAAGTGGGCAATTCGGAGAGGTAACTTTCTTGATTAACATATAATTATATTACAATATCATGTCAAATCTGGAGATTTATGGGGAAAATTAATTTTCGTATTTTTATGATTTTGCACTTAGTGATGAAAATGTTGATTTTTCATGATCTTCTAGTCTGATAATCACTTTCCAATGATTTCTTAATTAATCCATCTTATCATTAAACAATTATACATAAAAAATCTCAAGTTCTCAACAGTAAAACAATAATGGCAGTAGGATCATGAAGAGACATCCAAACCCAAGAGACAATTTTTTACCTAGGGAAAACCCTAACTATGAAAAAACCCACCAATCTTTTCTTAGGAGAAATTATTCAATTAATCAAAAGTGCAATCTGATTTTTCCAGTCAAAATTGGCCAGACTGTCCACAAAAGAGACCACCTTTTCGGCCTCCTGCAACTTGGTCAAAGTCTGGTCAAACAGGCCGAATTTCGGGTTCCTACAACTGCCTCAGAAACCCCTAGTCAACTGCAGTCAAATTACCCAGAAACAGATTTAGTCAACTGCCCAGAAGGTTGGTCAAACAAAGCAGAGATAGTCTTAGTCAACGCAGGTCAAACTTCTGCCTTCTTCTCCTCTCTCTCCTTTGCACGTGTGAACAGAAAACAGATGGTTTTGTGTGAGATCCGAATTGTGTTAAATTGAGGAGGTTGAGTGACTCATTTATAGTGATCTAAAAGACACGTCTCTTATTGCTGGGCCGACTTGAACAATTGGAGCCGATGTTACATTTTGGAGGCAAAAAATAAATTCAAAATTTAAATTTCAAATTTCCCCTTATTCATTTTTCTTTAGGGTCGACTTGTAGTGAAGAATACCAAGCACAGCGACCAAAATTCAACTGAAAATGCTGCTAAAATAAAGACAAATTGTAAGTTTCGTGCAACTATCCACCCTGTTTAAAGAAAAATGACCAGTTTCTGTTAAAGACAGTAAAACTGGTCAAAGGGAAAACTTACTTTTCAACGCAGTATGAATAGACTTATCAAAAACATTTTTTTTCTATGGAAACTACAAATAAATTACTGTTAAAAATGCTGTTAAAAATCAAAATAAATGTTTAGTACTCATATTTCCTCCCAGTTTAGAGAAAAAGGCTGCCCAAATGGGAAACGGCCTTTTCAACAAGGTATATAACTAAGTCACAACTTACAAGACACACTCATAAGGGATCCCTTGAACTGTCACACATAATTCCTTCAAATCCGATTTGCACTCTTGTGTTGAGATTGATCTCAAGAGAACTCCCCCAATATATCTTTGTTTTCACAATGGATGGAGTTCAGCAACACAATTTCTATTACGTGTACCTACCAATCCAAAATTTACTTGAGTATTAACAGAGATGGTGTTAATGCAGTGAGGAAAATTGCTCTTGAAGGTCATTTTTGGTTACATGTTAGGTATGTTTTGCAGTTCTTTACAAATTAATTCAATTTGTTGATTCAGATCAACCAATGACTAGGGGGATGTATGAGCAAATAGACACCATGCTAGGCCAAATTAAGTACATTATTGAGCCTATAGATGTGAACTTGTATAATTATACTCAAACAGAGATGGAAAAGCAGTGAGGAAAACTCCATTTTTCACTACATATTTTAGCATATGTGCTTACACCAAAATATTGTCATCCATCATCATTGTGAGCAGTAGTGCTTAGTGATGGGTTGAAGAGAAAACCACATCAAGATCCAAATATTAAACATGGTTATATGAAAGAATTAGAAAAAAGAAATCTCCAATATAGAGTATAAAAACATACAACAACAATTGAGCCAATATGTTATGAAACCAGCTCCAAAAATAGAAGAAAATAGAGATCAACGCCTTAGAAATAAGCCACTTCGAGGGGGCAACCTCCAATACATTACATAAATGAAAAATTCTTGGATGATACAAATGACAAAACCTCATTCTATAGATAGGAGTCCATAGGGTCACAATATAATCCTAGCCAACCTAACAATAATAATGTAAGGGCACAATAATAACAATATTGGAGTTACAGGGGTACAACAATAACAATAAGGGGGCTACACTAACAACAATAAGGGAGTACACTAGTAATATAGGGACCTAACATGCCACTCATCTTCAAAAAAGTGTTGTCCTTAACGCTTGAGTAGCTCTGAGTGCTTCTGTATAAAATTATCATCCTCCCATGTAGAATCTTCAGTGAGTAAATTCTTCCACTTGATGAGATACTTTGAAATTGATCAATTTCGTAGCTGTCAAGTTCTTGTTTCCATGACTGCTTCAAGTTCCAATATGATTTTTCCTTCCTCATCAAGTTCTGGCAATATTGTTTGAACCGCAAATTTTTCACCTATAACCTTCTTTAAGCATGAAACATAGAAAATTGGATGCACTCGCGACGAAGAAGGAAGCTCCAATTTGTATGCCATAGTACCAATCTTTTGTAACACCTTGTAAGGACCATAGTACTTTGGTGATAATTTATTATCCTTCTTAGCTTGTTTGAGGGACATTTGTTTGTATGGTTGTAGCCGTAAAAATACCCAGTCTCCTACATCAAAACTTCTCTCGCTGTGATGTTGATATGTCTGTTGTTTCATTGGATTTTGTGCCAAATATAGGTTATCCTTTAAGAGTTGGAGAACTTCTTGTTGATACTCGATGTGATCTTTCATTGCTTGAACCTTAGAATTTTCTCTTAAAGATGATGTGATGAACAGTGGATGATATCCATAAAGTGCCATAAATGGGGTCATTTTTTCTGCAGTATGGAAGGAAGTGTTATACCACCATTCAGCGAGAAGAAACCACTTGACCCATTGCGTTTGTTTATCAGATACAAAACAACGAAGATATCCTTCCAAACATTTATTCACTATCTCAGTTTGACCATCAGATTGAGGATGATAGTGTAATATTCCTTTTTTTGGTGTCACCTATGACAGGGCTAGGATGGACTTCCAGAGTTAGGAGCAGACTAGTCACAGGTACAGGTTGGTATCATCAGCGAGCCCAAGGGCTTTTGGAGGAGTTTCTATGTGGTTGGGTGGCATTCGCTTGATATATTCCATCATCCGAGCAACTTGGCTTTCGTTCTGGTGCATTCCGACAACTTTTCGAAATTTGAGTTATTTATGGGCTTAAGTTAGCGAATTACGCTCACGGTGGCATTCTAGGAGGAATACATAACAGAACACCTTAGTGTAATAGCTCTTTGGAATCAGGACGAGGATACCTCCATGATGGGACAATTGGAAATGAGTTTCGGTGACCAGAGGAGACGTGGTAGCCAATTTACTCTTTTTTGCATTAAAAAGGAATATTTTAATAAGAGGGAAAAGTGCTCCATGAATAAAATAATAATAAAATAATGCTCTAGAAGGCTCCAAGAGATCTATAAAAGAAAGAGAGGAGGCCATTGAGGGATATCTTTGGGATCATGTTATTTTATTGTATGAAAGGTGTGAGACCGTGGTTCTCTACTTCAGCAGTAGCCCTAGGATGGAAACCCTCAGGTGATTAGTGAGTGTTGGACGAAAGCCCAATTCTCTTGAGGAGACTTCATTAAGAAGTATCGCAGAGCTTCAGGGATTGGTGTGACGATCATTCAGATCTTCAACTTATGCTTCAGCGGGTTCAGTGACAGCTTTTGCCATAGCCGATTTGCAGCAGTCTCCTTGTCGAGCCATCTACATCATTGCCAGTGTCATTCATCAGTTGGGCTAGAGATCTTTCTGGGTTTTGCTCCGCTTGCTTGGCAAGCTCAAGTTCCGCTGTTCCTTTATGTTGATGTACTTTTTACCATGGATTAATAAAATGGCTCAGTGATTTTATTGGCATCCATTGTGTTATATTGGTAGTTGTGTGTTTATTTCCATTTATTTTGCTGCTCAAGTCCATTTCTGCATTTTTAGCTAAAATATCCCATTTGGGATATTACAGTGGTATCGGAGCTTCAATCTTGGACTAGTCTGCGGTTTTCCAGTTTTTACTTGCAACTATTTTGGCTATTTTTGTTAGAAGGGCCGACGCAGTTATTGGAGGAGGCTCATTTGTGGGAGCTTCAATTGTGGGATTTTAGATCTGGGGTGTAGGGAAATTGATAGGAGAGCCATATGAGGAGGTTTGTTGAGAATTTGGAGAGAAATGATTGACAGTAGCAACTCCAGTGCCAAAAAACGAAATTGGAAGAGGGCCAAACTACAAAGGGTTAGATTTTGAAGGTTGGAATTAGAAGAAACCCTTTTTGGGTTTTTATGGGTTTTGAGCAGGGATCACCTTCCAAATTCCTAGAATTTTCTGAGCAGTTTTGAGTGGGTAAATCAGAGGCCGAAGTCAGGTAGCAGTGTATTCTTAGAGCAGCAGTGCAGTTTCTAGAGTAGCTTGCTATTGGAGCGGTTGGATTTCCTTGCAATCATCACCTGGTGCTTGTAGCTTGCCTTGTGAAAGTCTAGCTAAACCACTGTTACTTCCATATATATCATTGAAACAATGAAGTTTTTAAAACAACTCCTAAATCAACATAGCAGTGCCTCAGTGGGTTGCGATCTAAACCAAAGACCAAAAAGATTAAACAATGCAGAAGTTAGTTCCTTGAAACAAAACAACAGACCCTTCTCCACGGAGGTACATAATTTGCTCCAACAAAGGCACCCGAGGAATTTACAAAAGCAGAGAGAAATGGGAAATTGACTTTATGCACTTGGGATGGACTTAAAGAGCGAAAGATCAGAAAATGACTTTCCCATGTAGGAGAAACTGGAATCCTGTCTTCCAAAGATAGAGCAATCTGATTGGAGTTTAAATTGGGCCTTGGAGCCATCTATGCTTGCATTGGTACAAGCTAGATTCTTGGAACATCCAAGTGAAAGACTCAAGCTTATAGTTGCCTCTTGTTTCAGTGATATTTTGAGGATAACAACACCCTTCCCTCCCTACAATGATGACATTATGAAAAGAATTTTCAGATTGATAGTAGGAACCTTTTGGGATTTGGACAACTATGCAAACTCTACATTTGGGAGGAAGTTTAAGGTTTTAGAAGTCATGGCCATGACCCGGACTCATGAGATCATGTTTGACTTTGAGTGTGATGGCTTGATTCTGCAGATGTTCCAATGCTTCTTTAGCATTAGGAGACATCATTCTGACACAATCATAGCACACATGCAGTCCATCCTGTCGTCATGTATGGGAATCCATGAGGCCATTTGCTGGGAGTTGCAGACTAGGTTGTTGAGCATTTGGAGGAGAAAGCAATTGGTCTCACCTGCCGCTTATGAACTAGCCCAAGGGTTGGTTGAGCAGAACATTGAGCTTTTCAGGAGACAATTGACCAGGGAGGAGCTGCTCCAGCTTGGTGGATCTGGGAGTAGAAATGAGTTGAGGAGGAAGGGACTTTGCTTCATTTGCAAAGGACCATGGGGGCCTCATCACTCATGTTTGAGAGTTGCATATGAGGTGGCAAAGGCAGAAAAGAAGGGCATTCCTTCTGTATGCCAGGATGAGGACTCTTCTTCAGGTGAGTCGATGAGATCAGATGCGGATGCTTCTAGGGAGCGAGAGAAGTCATGCAGAGATGATGACAGTAGACCAGAGTTGTGTTCCAGTGTGCAGGGTGAGCAGTTAGAGGACTCTACGGGAGATACTCTGGGTGATGAGTCACTTGTGATGATTCAGCCAGAGCAACAGATGATGGAGCCTAAGTCAGTAAAGGACGATACTATTTACATCGTGCATGATAGTCCCTTGGGGGAGAGCCAGATAGAGGCTCACATTGAGTCTATGATGGATATGTGGCTAACCTTAGGGTCAGCCATGGAGGAGGAGCAGTCAAATGCACAGACATCAAGTACGGTGACAGCATTTGCAGATCCATATCCTCTAGAGATGGTGGAGGTTGATGGGATAGTTCTGCAGGAGGCTAGTGGACAGCCAGAGCATTACATTCCCGATCAAGAGAGGGAGGAGTTGTTGGAGATGGTGGAGCA
Source organism: Pinus albicaulis (assembly GCA_034641835.2). NCBI lineage: Eukaryota > Viridiplantae > Streptophyta > Pinopsida > Pinales > Pinaceae > Pinus > Pinus albicaulis. Next base: position 813,368,366 of record CM076579.1, on the reverse strand, counting down.
TCCATATTTGGGCCGACACATTGATGAGGTATAGATAGATGTACATTAGTCGGCAGAGCTGCAGTACTTTCTGTGAGTAGCACTCTCCAGGAGTACATTGATGGGACTTGCAGCATATCTTGCCCACTTTGGCCCATTATAAAGAGAGGGGCTTTCTTCTACAGGCATCATTCGTTGGCAGATAGGGCAGATCAGTGTGATTTGATGACGAGTTGGCGACAACACTCCAGGTGTGTTCCGTATGCAGTTGTTGCTACATTGGATTCTTCTTCCAGGATGGATTAGCGGGAGATCATGAGTTGGTACCCTCTTGATGGTACGATATTCTTCATAGGGAGCACAGCGAAGCAGGAGCCCTTAGACATGACATATGATACAGATTCCAGTTGGCAGTGGGGCACAGATCGACATTTCTTCAGCGTCCCATCCCGATTTCAGGAGAGCAGCATCAACATTAGATTTACTCAGGGATTGGATTGGAGAGAGGTGATGAGTTGGTACACAGTTGATGGGGCATCTTACACAGTCATAGATACAGCGCAGCAGGAGTAATGGTCTTCACCTCTTAGAGCAGCACTTATAGCCAGAGGTAGTGCGCAGTCTGAGCCGTGGGATTTGGGCGATGATTGGCCATGGTGGCATTGGGATCCGAGAGGATTGTTTGTTGGTTGGTACAGTGAGGGATCAATTTGGGATCCCGGCATTGAGGGGTCTATTCCGAGTGGTTTGACACAGGTGCATAGCAGCACCCAGAGGTTTGTATGGGATCCGGGCATTGGGTCTCAGCTGCGACAGGCCAGCAGAGTGGCCCACATATTTCAATTGCTTGAGGGCAAGCAATCTTGGGGCGAAAGGTCTGTAATATTCCTTTTTTTGGTGTCACCTATGACAGGGCTAGGATGGACTTCCAGAGTTAAGAGCAGACCGGTCATAGGTACAGGTTGGTATCATCAGCGGGCCCAGGGGCTTTTTGGAGGAGTTTTGAGGAGTTTCTATGTGGTCGGGTGGCATTCGCTGGATATATTCCATCATCCGAGCAGTTTGGCTTTCGTTCTAGTGCATTCCGACAACTTTTGGAAATTTGAGTTATTTATGGGCTTAAGTTAGCTAATTACGCTCACGGTGGCATTCTGGGAGGAATACATGACAGAACACCTTAGTGTAATAGCTCATTGGAATCGGGACGAGGATACCTCCATGATGGGATAGTTGGAAATGAGTTTCAGTGACCAAAGGAGACGTGGTAGCCGATTTACTCTTTTTTGCATTAAAAAGGAATATTTTAATAAGAGGGAAAAGTGCTCCATGAATAAAATAATAATAAAATAATGCTCTAGAAGGCTCCAAGAGATCTATAAAAGAAAGGGAGGAGGCCATTGAGGGATATCTTTGGGATCATGTTATTTTATTGTATGAGAGGTGTGAGACCGTGGTTCTCTACTTCAGCCGTAGCCCCAAGACGGAAACCCTCGAGTGATTTGTGAGTGTTGGACAAAACCCAACTCTCTTGAGGAGACTTCATTCAGAAGCAAAGATGAAAAAATCGCGATCGGGATAAAATCGCCGAGGGGAAAAAATCGGAAAAAATCGTAAAAATCGGGAAAAAATCGGCACATACAAAAATATTCTTTTTTTTTCAATTTTTTTAATATCTAAAGCATCTACAGCATAAAATAAATGCATTGACACATAAATATGAAAAAAAAACTAATATATAAGATGTGTAATATCATGTCTAGTGCTACATCACACATAAAACTGAATCCTGTCTTGAATACTAAGTCCTGAGTCTCAAGAGTCAACTCAGCCTCAAAATATCAACAAAAAATATAATAATGTATCTCATATCATGAGTCATAATGTCAACAGTCATATACAAAGGAATGTCAATGCACCACATAACCTATGGTCCTATACTATTGATTTCCTCTACCCCTCTTGCGAGAAAATACAACAGCTTTGCCTTTCTCTCTAGATGAAGAAGTTGGCGGGACTGGCAATGGGCTATGTCGTGCTCTAGAAGAAAAAAATGAAGCACCAGAACCAGAACGAGAACCTGAACCACTAGGAGCTAAAGGAGGCAGACCACGTCCTCTACCGGTAGTAGTGGTAGGTGGTGTCACCTCCTCCTCCTGCTCCTCCTCCTCCTCCTACCGCTGCTGCTCCTCCTCGTCCTCCTCCGAGTCCTCCCCCTCCACTACCTCATGCTCTATCCAATCAGGGGCTGACTCCATGACATGCCTCTCAGCCTCAACCCTCCATTCAGCAGTGGTGTCAATCGCATCTAAAGAGATGGCCTCCATATCAGGGGTCCTCTCAAGTTGTCTCACCCACAATCTAAGATTGTAGTAGACGTAAACCATGTCATTGAGTCGCTGACCCTCCAACCTGTACAAGGGTCATAAATTAAAAAATTAAATATTTAAAAAAAAATATTTAATGAATTCAAAAAATCAGTTGGAAAAACTTGGAATATGTTAAGTTTTTTACCTGTTGCGCTTTTTAGTGTGTTTTTTTTCAAATACACTCCAGTTGCGCTCGCATCCTGAAGCGCTACATGTTTGGCTGAGTATTCTAATGGCAAGTTTTTGGAGTTTTAGTAATCTGCCACCGTTGCTCCTCCACCATGCATCTACAAGTTACAAGTTACAACAAATAAGATAAACTTATAAAGTTACAAACATAAGAAAATTTTTAAAATAATGAAAATCTTACCTGGCATTTTAGCAGTCCTATCCTGGACAGCCATGTCGAAGCTCAAGGTACCACCTGCCATTCTGTATACCTCCATCTCTTTGGATATCTCTGCACGTTCTGATGGATTTGGCACCATCTTCTGAACACAAGTGAAAAAGCCATCCATGACCTCAGCATCAAATAGAAAACCACATGAATAAGCAAATGGGAGGTTCAGGAAGAGCCCTGCAGCATGAATGGGACGATGGAGTGTGTTGTTCCATTGATCATCAATCACTTCCCATAAAAGAAGTTGTCTCTAAAACCCCTCATCACCCTTATCATCATAATAGCTGTAAACAGCTTCTTTGGCCCTATCCATGGCCTCATACAAGTAGCCCATTGTGGGCTTCTCTCCATCCACCAATCTAAGAACCTTTACCAAAGGTTCACTAATGCTGCACACCTCTTCCACTCCAGCCCATAAACTTTCCTGATATGACACCAACCTGCAGATGGCCTGTCCCTCTGATTTGCGGCTGATAGTCAAAGCACGCCACTCATCTGAAAGAAACATTCTCTTCAAATCCCACTTAGAATTCAAGAGGGATTGAAGAGAGATGAAAGTAGTGGCAAATCGTGTAATAGAAGGCCACACCAACTCCTTCTTGTTGGTGAATGTCCTCATCAAATGAAGCACAGATCCATGGTTATATATAAATTTTGTGATTCTCTTTGATGATTCTACAATATCTTTGACAAAATCAAGCTTTCCGATGTCCTCCAACATCAAATCAAGGCAATATGCAGCACAAGGTGTCCAAAATATGCTCGGATACCTCTCCATAAGCATCTTGCCAGCTGAAACATAGTTTGCAGCGTTGTCCGTTATGATTTGGACAACATTTTGGGGTCCAACCTCCATAATGAACACATCTAATAAATCACATAATAATCTTGCATCTTTGACATGTGCAGATGCATCAACAGATTTCATAAACATTGTCCCCTTGGGACAACTGACCAAGAAGTTAATAAGGGTCCTACCCCTTTGATCAGTCCAACCATCTGACATCACAGTGCATCCCGTGACTTCCCATGATGCCCTTAACTCTTCCAATCTCTTGGTGCAGTCAGCTTTCTCATTTTGCAGAATGCGCCCTTTAAGGTCATGATATGTAGGGGCTTTGTATCCTGGGCCAACAACAACGATTGCATCAATCGTAGCCTGATAAAATGGATTGTTCCTGGCAACATTGAAAGGAATATCACTCCAAAGAAACAGTTTGCCCAACAACTTATCAACTTCTTCCTTCTCCTTTCTTTTAATAAGGGAGGAGATAGATGGCTGTGCCCCGGGAGTGGTTCTAGGAACAAAAAATGAGGAGGCAACTGCGGGGCTGCCTGTAGAAGAGGCTGATGCTGAAGAGCCACTACCACTCTCACGGTCAACTCCAAACCCTGATATTTGACTCTTCAGAGCTGCTTTGCTGAATTTAGTGGTTTCTATTTCTCCCAATGAGTTCATGGCTCTTCTGATTATTTCTGGATTGGTGTTTTTGAAAGGGCCTACTTCATGCCCAGGAATTTGTGCCAGGTGGTATTTCAACCTGTATACCCCCCCTGACATGTGTTGACCACATAATTTGCAAGTCAAGTTTAATCGGTCAAACCCCCCATCAGGTTCACCAAATTCCCATAAAGGATCTAATTTCCTTGGCATGTTGGAAACTTTGAACTTTGAATGTTGAAATTTGAACCTAGGGCACAAGAAAAATTGCAAGTTAAAAAATAAAATTAAAAAATTACAATTTTACATACAACATTTTCATTTTTCATTTTTTTCACAAAAAAAAACCATCAACTCAATGCAAAAATAATGGGAAAAAACACATGTTGAAACACAAGCAAAAATAATGGGAAGAAACTAAGAGCACAAGAAGAAATATAAAAAACAAAATTTAACAAACAATTTTTTGCATTTTTGACCAAAATAAACCCTCTCCTCTCAATAAAACAAAAACAAAAAAAAAACACAACCAAATGCAATCACAAATGATGAAAAATACATGGGTAATAGAAACCCATGGAAGAACAAGAAAAAAACAAAAAAAATGGATCAAATTTGATGCCCATACCTGGAAAAACGTTTTGCCGGAGACACTTGGTCCAAATTCGTTTTTTGTTCGCTTGGCTTGCAAGAAATTCTTCACTTTTGTCCAATCTTGGGCCTGCAAATCACGTATCTCCCTCCTTGGCTCTCCTCCTTCCCTCCTTGGCTCTCATAAGCAAGTCTGTCAAACTAAAAATGAAAAACAAAAAACCAAAAATCGCATTATAAACTCGCTGTTGGAGGCTACCACGATTTTTTCCCTTCGACTCGCGATTTTTTCGCGATAACGATTTTTTCAAAAAATCGTTGAAAAAATCGCTGATAAAATCGGCAGCCCGAAAAACTCGCGATAAAATCGTGATTTTTTCATCTTTGTTCAGAAGTTTCACAGAGCTTCAGGGATTGGTGTGAGGATCATTCAGATCTTCAACTTATGCTTCAGTGGGTTCAGTGACAGCTTTTGCCGTAGCCGATTTGCAGCAGTCTCCTTGTTGAGCCATCTACATCATTGCCAGTGTCATTCATCAGTTGGGCCAGAGATCTTTCTGGGTTTTGCTCCGCTTGCTTGGCAAGCTCAAGTTCCGTTGTTCCTTTATGTTGATGTACTTTTTACCATGGATTAATAAAATGGCTCAGTGATTTTATCGGCATCCATTGTGTTATATTGGTAGTTGTGTGTTTATTTCCATTTATTTTGCTGCTCAAGTCCATTTCTACATTTTTAGCTAAAATATCCCATTTGGGATATTACAAGTAGGATGAGCTATGAGCTAGTTGAGTACCCCAAGCAAGAAAATAATTACGTCCAAAAATTTCCAGTAAAAATGGGATCTCTGTCACTTACAATAATCTTTGGGTTTCCATGTAGCTTTTGAATTGTTTCAATAAATGTAGTAGCAACTATACTTGCTTTAAATGGAAGAGATAATGCACAAAAGAGTGCATACTTCGTAAGTCTATCAACTACCACCATGATGACACTCTTTCCTTCGGACTTAGGTAAACCTACGATAAAATCCATCGAAATCTCCTTCCAACGTTGACTTGGAATGGATAAAGGTTGTAGAAGACTCGGGTCTTAATTGTCTCAACTTTATTTTGGTGGCAAACCAAACATTCTGCCACAAATTTTTGAATATCAGATTTAAGGCCATCCCAAAAAAAATATTTCTTCACCCTGTGGTAAGTTTTTAAGATCCCTGAGTGTCCTCCTAAAGGAGAAGTGTGCAATTCCAAAAGAATCTTTTGTTTTAGTTGGGAATTCTTACAAAGATATAAGAGATCTTTGTACCGTAAGGAATCATTTTTCCAACTAAATGTATCATATGTACTAGGATTTTGTTGCAACTTTTGAATGAGTGTCCACACTTCTTCATCCTTCTTCCATTCATCCCTTGCTTCGGTTATCCAATATGGTTGGATAATAGAAATGGAACAAAGCAATGCTTCCACATCTTCATTATTTCTTGAGAGTGCATCTGCAACAACATTTAGCTTCTCTTTTTTGTAGATGATTTCAAAGTCATAACTCAACATCTTTGTGACCCATTTTTACTGCTCTTTTAAAGATAGTCTTTGTTCCAAAAAGTGTTTAAGACTATCATGATCAGTTTTTACCTTGAAGTGTCTTCCCATTAGGTAAGGTCGTCATTTCTTTAGTGCATGTGGTATTGCTAACATTTCCTTCTCAAAAATAGCTTTCTGTAAATACTTTCCCTTGATTAGACGACTTTCAAAAGCAATGGGTCTTCCTTCTTGCATTAAAACAACACCAATTCCATTTCCCGAGGCATCACATTCCACAATAAAGGTATTTGTGAAGCATAACGTAGCTAAGACCAGTGCTAGGCACATTGCCTCTTTAAGATGTTCAAAGGCCTTAGTTGATTCAAGAGTCCATGAAAACGCATCTTTCTTCAATAATGCTGTTAGAGGTGATGCTATTCTCCCATAATTCTTAACAAACTTGCAATAATACCCTGTTAACTCGAGAAATCCTCGCAACTGCTTTATTGTTGTGGGACTTTCCATTCCTTGATGGCTTTGATTTTGCTAGGGTCTACCTTAACACCCTCGTGAGATACAATATGACCCAGATATTCCGCCTCTTGTACTCCAAAGAAACATTTGGATGTTTTTGCATATAATTGTTTCTCCTCCAACAGTTTGACCACCCTGTCAACATATTTAACATGATCCTTCCAAGAATTGTTGTAGATTAGTATATCATCAAAAAATACTAGCACAAATTTTCTAAGGAAGGGTTTAAAAATGGAATTCATCAACCCTTGAAATGTAAAAAGTGCATTGGTAAGGCCAAAAGACATGACCAAAAATTCATAATGACCCTCATTTGTTCGAAATGTTGTTTTCGGAATATCTTCAGTCTTCATTCTAATTGATGATATCCTGAACGAAGATCCAACTTGGTAAAATAAATTGCTCCATTTAATTCATCCAATAATTCATCAATCACAGGAATGGGAAATTTATCTTTAATAGTGAGCTTATTGAGCTCCCTATAATTCGGACACATGCGCCATGATCCGTCCTTCTTGTGCACCAATACTACTGGAGCAAAGAACGAACTTTGACTAGGTTGAATGATATCAGCCTCTAACATTCCTGCAATCATACGTTCAATTTCGCTCTTTTGGACATAAGGATATCTATAAGGCCTGATGTTTGGAGGAACACTTCCTGGAATTAAATGAATAGCATGATCATGATCACGAATAGGTGGGAGTCCTTTGGGAGTTTCAAACACCTTGGAATGATTATGCAAGATTTTTTGCAGATCTGGAGAAATAGAACATTTTGATGTTGGCACTTCTAGTGAGCACAATTGTGCAATTACGCCTCATTGATCTTTCTTCAAAAGCTTTGTCATGACATTAGAGCTTATTATCTTTCTCGGCTTCCCTGCGATACCCCGTAATTCGACTTCCTTTCCTTCCGAAAAAAATTTCAAGAAAAGTTCTTGAAAATTAAAAGCTACCGTCACAAAAGATTGTAAAAATTGTACTCCTAGTACAACATCAGCACCTCCCATTGGAATGGAAAGCATTGGACTATTCAATACATATTCCCCCATGGTTAGCTTGATATTATGGCATTTTCCAGAGCAATTTATAGTCCCTCCATTTGCAACCATCACTTGACATTCTGGTGCTGGGTATAGGAAGCAATTCAATTCCTTGGCTACCTTACAATGAAGAAAATTATGGGTACTACCCGAATCAATCAACACTATTACCTTTTTCTTCTTGATATGTCCTACCTTGAGAGTTTGAGGAGTGGTAATTCTTGCCAATGCATTACACAATCTGGTCGGACTCATTTCTTCTTCTTGTAGGTTTGCTTCTTGGTGTATATCCTCTTCTTTTGAAGTTTCTTGTTCATTTTCTTCCTCCTCTTCACAATCTATGTAAAATAATTTCTTCGCAGCACACTTATGACCTTTAGTGTATTTTCTATCACAACTGTAGCAAAGCCCTTTTGTTCTTTTTTCTTCCAATTGTTGTGGTGGCAACCTAGTAGGTTGTGGAAGACTAGGAGCAGCAACACTTCCATCTTTATAGATGTGAGTGGTAGGCTTCCTTGTTGCCATAATTTTACATTCAAGTTTTATGGCCAATCTGAAAGCCTTCTCCAATGAATCAGGGTCCCAAACGCGAACCTCATGTTGGATGTTATCCTTTAAAGTCCCTATGAAGACATCAATCCTGTGTTCCTCTAGAATATCAGTTACCCTTATATTCAATTTTTGGAAGTCTTCAATGTGCTCCACCACTGAACCCTTTTATTTGAGATTTATCAATTGGCTAAAGAAGGTGTTGCTGGTTGTATCCTCATAATGTGCTATCATTTCCTCCATAAAAATTGACCAAGTGACAATTTTTTTACGGGAGCAAAGCCAGTGATACCATTCAAATGTATTTTGTTCTAGATGTAAAGTTGCAATGCGTACCTTTTGTGTGTTTTGCACATTATTTAGATCAAGATATTGCTCCATCTGTAGTATCCATGTTACGGGATCCTTGCCATCAAACTTCCTCATATCCATCTTTGGAATATGGTGGTTCTTCCATCCAACATTAGAGTTTATGAAATCACGATTAACATTTATTTTGTTCTTATCATGAGTTTCCTCTACTATCTTTTCGCCATTACGAAACATTTCTTGTATCAACTTTACAAAACCTTTGATGTCTAATTTTAGATCATTCTTCATGTTTTCCATGTTGTCTTTCATTTTTTCATCGATCTTAGTGTAATATCCCGAATGGAAATAAAAAGCAATATAAAGCACATAATCAAAGACATATAGCAACTAAAGACAAATCATATGAAAAACAGACAATATGGAGAACGCTTAGCCATTTTATTAATACTGAGAAATGGAAATGAGTACAGAGGTGATCAGAATGATGGCACCTCGGCTTGCACTAGGCAAGCGTAGAAAGACTCTCAGGAAATGACCCGGAATGGCTGCTCCCTCAAGACTGTGTTATCTCCAGAGCTGCTAGTATTGCTATTGTGCGGCTGCTACTGCTGGAATGAACTGAATCTTTGGGGCTGCTCGTCCCCTTGTTGTCCCCACGCTACCCCTACGCTACTGCCTCTCCTGTGCTGCCACTAAGCTAATGTCTATTGCGTGTTGTTCCGCACGGTTCCACTCCATCTCTAATGTTTTCTTTGGTGACTTTAGGAGAGTGATTTAATCATCAGATTTATTTGTGGGTCACCTTTACCCACTTTATTATTTTGCTAACCTTAGAGAGGCAAAATTGACAAAATTAATATTGCAATTAGTTGACTACTAATTTGCAATATTACAGAAGATCCTACAGCATTCATCTTTGCAGTTGCATGAGGACAAGCAACGTTTTGGTGGGGAGGACTGTAATATTCCAAATTAGCAATCAGCGAATTGGAATATTAAATTTTGTTAATTTTTGCATTTTCTAATGTTCAGTAGGAAATAATGTGGGTGAGGGAACCCACAAATAAACCATAGAGTTAATTCACTTTCCTAAAGTCACTAAGGCATATATTAGAGCTGAAGTGGGACCCATGGGGCCAGCCACTCGAAGAAGACAACATCCTAGTGGCAGCGTGGGAGAGGCAGCAGTGTAGGTAGCGCAGTGGCAACGTGGGAGAGGCAGCAGTGCAATGGCAGAGCAGGGATAGGTTGGCAGAGGGACAGCATGTAAAAATTCTCAACCAGTTGCAGTGATAGATTTATTTCTCCTACTTATTATTTCAATAAGTTATAATTCAGAAATCTTAAGACAAATATCGAAATAAAAACTACTGCAACATTCACAATTATATATGCAGAGAAATAAACAATAGAGAACATAAGCACAATAATCAATCACAAGTACACAATTATTTTTAGACAAATGTCCCCAGAAAAACCCAATGTGGGAAAACCGGTGCAGCACATGAGGATTTTATTATTTCTTCAAAAAATGATATCTTTACAGGGAAATATTCGGCAGATAAATTTTGAACCACCTGAGACTAAATGCCTAGCTTTCTCGGACAAATATCCGACACCCAGATCAACCCCTGCAAGCCCCTACGTCAATCTGCGTGATTCTCCGTGCAGTCCCAGAGCTAGACTGCGTGACTCTGTGTGGAGACTACGTGGGGTCTCTACGCTTAAGCCTCAAGCTACCTTCAGTGACCCACTACTGCTCTCCGAACCTAATCTCGATCACCCCTGACTTCCTCCTACTTCTGCAACTTCTTGCCCTGCAACTCTCCTGCTACATCAGAATGTATCTCCTTCGGGTGTTGTGTGTGTGCCCGGCGTATTTTCCAAGTGACCCTCAAGCCTTCTTTTATAATCTTCTTGTTGGAGAACCAACAGACCAGATTAAAAGATTAATCAATGGCTAAGATTAAATCTTGACTTGATCCATGTCTTCTAGAAGATTCACACTCTGAATTAGTAATGCCCTTTAATTATTTCCTTTTCCTAAGTTTGGACTTAGGGTCTCCATTAAAATAATTAATTATTTTAATAATTCTTGAACCGAGTGGAAATTCCACAAACTATTTATGGGTTCTTTGGAATGTTGTTGTCCAAGCCTCCCTGCAAAATTTGAGACTTAGAACACTTTCGTATGCTACAAAAATCAACACTCCCCCTTAGCGAGGAAAGTGTTCCAACAATATGCCTGCTGCATGCTGCTCTGATTCAAAAGCACCTTCTATGTTGCTGCCACCTGTACTATTGCCTTTGACACTGCCACTGTCACTTGCTGCATCTATACTACAGCTCCCTCTGAATTTTGAATCCTCCATTCCTGCTACTGGAAGGGATTCTTCATCATCCCCATCTTTTCTCTGATGTAGACAAACTTTGTCTTTCCCAGAGCCTTGGTGACGATGTCTACCACCTGTTCTCCTGTTGGAGTGTACTGCAACTGAACAGCTCCACGTTGTACCCAGTCCCTGATGAAGTGACACTGGATGTCAATATGTTTCGACCTATCATGAAACACAAGATTTTCAGAGAGCTTTATGCAACTCTGATTATCACATAAAATATTGGTCGCTTCCATTTTCTACTTGAGTAGATTTACTAACAGCTTCCTAAGCCATATGGCTTCGCACGAAGTTGTGCTAGTTGTCATATGCTCTGCCTCTGCTGAGCTCAGTTCCATGGACTTTTGTTTCCTACTGCACCAAGAAGTCATTCCCGATCCGAGACTGAAACAGTACCCATTGGTACCCTTCCGATCAACTGAACTTCCTGCCTAATCTGCATCAGTAAAACCACTCAACCTGACATCATTGTCATGGGTGTACTTCAATCCAAGCTCGATTGTTCCTCAAAGGTATCTGAGAAAATGTTTGGTTGCTGCCCAATGTGCCCTCTTCGATTCCACAATGAACTGACTTTGGGTATTGACAGCATAACAGATGCTTGGCCTTGTATTTACCAGATACATCAATGAGCCTATGAGTTGTCTGTATAGCGTAAGATCAGCTTCATCATCATCGGACGTGTCGATTTTCCTCCAGTTGGTAATCATTGGAGTGGTCATGGGTCTACAATCCTCCATCTGAAATCTCTTCAGAATATTTGTAGTGTATCTTCTTTGACCAAGGAAGATCTCCCCATTCTGTTGCCAAACTTCCAACCCCAGAAAATAGTGCATCTGTCCCAGATCCTTGATGTCAAACTCTTCAGCTAAATTTTTCTTGCAATCTGTAATGAGCCTTGATGATCCTGTTAAGAACAGATCATCCACATACAATACCAGTATCAATGGCTCACTCCCTACTCTTAGATAGTAGAGATTGGGATCTGCATCACTCTTGACGAATCCCATCTTCTGCAGATAGCTGTCAATTCGACCATACCAAGCTTTGGGAGCTTGCTTCAGTCCATATAATGCCTTCTTCAATCTGCACACATGAGTTTTCTGATCATGTGTCTCAAGGCCTTCTGGTTTTTCTATATACACTTCTTCTTCTATCACACCATTCAAAAATGTCGTCTTGACGTCCACCTGGTGAATTTCCCATCCCATCTATGTAGCAAGGGATATCACAGACCTGATAGATGTGTATCTAGCTACCGAGGCGAAAAAACCTAAATATTTTTACAAAAATATCATTAAAATTTTTACAATTGACATAATGGGGACTAGTAAGATTCGCCAAGGTTTCTAAACTTTAAGATAAACTTCCATCCTTAAAATTTTCCCTGGGCAAAGGTTTCTTCATAGTCTATTCCTTCCTTCTGAGCATACCCCTTAGCCACAAACTTGGCTTTAAATTTCTCGATGTTGTCGTCTGCAGCATGCTTGATCTTGTAGATCCACCTGGATCCTACAACAGATCTCTCCTATGGCCTGGGTACTACTTCCCAGACATCATTTGTCATGATGGCACTGTACTCTTCCACCATTGCATCAACCCATACCTGGTGCTGAGCAGCTTCCCGAAAACTGGAGGGTTCTCTGACTTGAGCAACCAAGGCTTGATACCTCTCAGGCTGCTTACGCTGTCTCTTCTCATTCCTAGGATTTTCGACAAAATCCTCTACATCCTTCAGAATCTGTCGAAGTTCCCTACTCGTTTTTCCATTGGTGGTGGGTGGATTTACCGGCTCTCCTTCTTGCAAATCCTTAGGAGACCCATCCTTTGGATCACTATGCCTTGGAGAGGCCACTCAATTTTCTACTACTGGTTGTTGGGGCTGGACCAGAGGCTCTTCCTCTGACTGTGTAGCAGAAGGCAGTTCTCGTTATCTTCTGAAGGCTTTCTCCTCCATAAAATTCTCAACCAGTTGCAGTGATAGATTTATTTCGCCTACTTATTATTTCAATAAGTTATCATTCAGAAATCTTTCGGCAAATATCGAAATAAATACTACTGCAACATTCACAATTATATATGTAGAGAAATAAACAGTAGAGAACATAAGCACAAGAATCAATCACATGTACATAGTTATTTTTGGACAAATGTCCCGGAAAAACCCAATGTGGGAAAACCGGTGCAGCAAATGAGGGTTTTATTATTTCTTCAAAAAATGATATCTTTACTATAGGAATTTACAGGGTAAGTTCCGTAGATCAAGAACCACAGGTCACCGCTCACAAACAGATCACAAATCAGTACACCAGTATAATCACGTGGTTAAAACCCTCAAAGAGGGAAACAGTCCACGGCCTGAGCCAACATGGCCACTTCAGGCAATTTATTAATATAGTGTGAAAAGTTACATATGTTTCTCTCATAAGCGGTTACCGGACAAATGACCCTCCATGCTCATTAAATAGAGATCATGGACCAATCGGGTGTTAAGCCACGGATCAAGTGTCGTTAATACCGAGGTGATAGATAACCATCGGATCACTACAAATCGTGACCGTCGGATTATAAGTTACAAATGTACATGGTAAAGAAACACACTTTACCTAACTCTACACTAGACTAAGTTATTCTTAACTATTTCCTATGTGTCGGAATATCATAACATCCCCCTTAAGAACAACTTGGGATAGGATTGAAGGATTTACAAAGGTGACACAAAAGGAGCCTATTTCCTATGTGTCGAAATATCCTAACATCCCCCCTTAAGAACAAATTGGGATAGGATTGAAGGATTTACAAAAGTGACACAATAGGAGAAGGAAGGAGGCATTAAAGCCTATCACCCCTTAATGACAACCTTCCTGAACTCCAAGCATGGATCAAAGTTTGGTAAACTTCGCTTCTGTGAGAGCCTTTGTAAAGATATCAGCTACTTGATCATTGGTTGGACAGTACTGCACTTCAAGAACACGATCATGAATGAGCTTTCTAATGAAGTGTATGTGGAGTTCAATGTGTTTCATACGTTGATGTTGAACTGGATCTTTACATAGCTGAATGGCACTCTGATTATCACACCAAAGTGTAGTTGGATGCTGTTGATGAAGACCAAATTCAAACAGGATCTGACGAAGCCACATTGCTTCCTTGTTGGCTTCAACTGCACCACGATACTCTGCTTCTGCAGAAGAAAGAGAGATGGCACTTTGTTTCTTACAAGACCAAGTAATATGTCCTGAACAGAGAGTGAATACATATCCTGCAGTCGACTTTCGAACATCAGGGTCACCAGTCCAAACAGAATCAGTGAAACCAATCAACAATGGAGATGCTCCTGCACTGTAATGAATCCCAAACTGAACTGTACCTCGAATATATCGAAGTATTCTTTTGGCTGCTTTCCAGTGACTTTCATGAGGTTGGTGCATAAACTGAGCAACAAGACCAACGGCAAAGGAAAGGTCAGGACGGGTATGGGTTAGATACAGAAGTTTACCAACAAGTTGACAATATAAGGTAGCATCAACTTCAGGGGTAGTACAAGTGACTTAAAGCTTGACTCCAGACTGAAAGGGAGAAGGGGCTCGCTTACAGTCTTCCATGTGAAAGTGGTGAAGAAGATCACAGGCATACTTGGACTGAGAGAGGGTAATGCCTTCTTTGGATTGCAAGACTTGCAGACCAAGGAAATAATGCAAGTGTCCTAAGTCTGTCATTTCAAACTTCTTTTTGAGGCTAGACTTCATATGGTTTATATGGTTTGGATCACTATCAGTAAGGATAAGATCATCAACATAAAGAACAAGGATGGTGAAAGACTTACCCACTTTCTTGGTGTAGACAGTGTTGTCAGAATGACACCTAGAAAAGCCAATATGTAATAGAAATCTATCCATTTTGGCTTACCAAGCCCGAGGAGCTTGTTTGAGACCATAGAGAGACTTCCTAAGGCGACAAACAAGGTTGGAGTCCTTTTAGATAAAGCCAAGGGGTTGTTCCATGTAGATTTTTTCATGCAAATCTCCATGTAAGAAGGCAAATTTAACATCCATATTATGGACTTCCCATTTAAAGGAGGCAGCAAGGGAAAGAACAAAGAGGATAGAATTCATTTTGGCAACAGGGGAGAAGGTTTCAGTATAGTCAATGCCTTCAACTTGTGAAAATCCTTTAGCGACAAGACGAGCTTTATGTCTATCCACTTCTCCATCTGGCCCAAACTTTGTTTTGTAAACCCATCTGCATCTGACAAGTTTTCTTCCTTTTGGAAGAGGAACAAGATCCCAAGTATCATTCGCCAATAAGGAGCGATATTCTTCATTCATAACTTCATCCCAATCTGGATGACCAGAGGCTTCTTCAGAGGTTTTTGGATCAAGATTTTTTGGAACTTGAGCCAAGAAGGAAGAGGCTCTTTCAAACTGAGAACATGTACGTCGTCAATCGGTAGGGTCACCTGCAAGAGAACCTGCTGCATCCCGAGTAGAGAAGACCCATCTTGGAAGCAATGGAGTAAAAGGAACAATTTCAAGAGGTGGAGGGGGATTTCCATCCTCGCTATCATCATCTGAACTAGAAGGAATGCTATTAAAAATAGAAGAGAGAGAGAGAGGTGGCACATATGCCGAATCACGCTAGCAGGCCAAAGGTGGCACACTCGCCGAAATAGGCTCGCAGGCTTATATATTTCCATCAAATTTTACATCTCTTCTAATGATTATATTTTTGGATTTTGGTTGAAGAAGTCTATATCCTTTGACATCTTCAGAATATCCAACAAAAATGCATTTTTCACTCTTAGGTTCTAAGGCTTTAAGTTTCGCATCTAGAATATAGGCCCAAGCATCACTTCCAAAAACACGAAAGTGACTTACATCTGGTTTGATTGGGCTCTGTTAATTTTTGAACATGTTCTATGTCATTTCAAATTAGGGCACACAATACTGAAGGAGACAGAACATACTAATAGAGATATGGAAGACAAGCCAAAACAGAGATAATGAATGGTGGCGTTACGACGATCAGCAGGATGCTTCTACCAGCAAAGTCTCCAATAGGTCATTCAGCAAAGCGTGTCACACATCACCCCAGAACAACCCAAACAAAGAACACTCTATAAAAACGCAGCATCAAGAACGCAGCTCCAACGCCATCGAGAGAGAAAGAATTCCTCCACAATGTGTGTCAAATGAACTCTAAGTCTCTCCAATATATAGGAATCTTTGGGGGTGTGTGACACGTCCTTTAAGACATTTAAGTCTATATTTTATTCCAGGCCGACCTAGCACATAAGTGGAATCAATTCAAAGTACATGTTCTGCTCATCCGATCGAGATGATCTTTAGATCAATCTTACACCTCTCCGAAAGAGGAATCCAATAAAAATATTGGGATTGGAATTTGAGCAGCAAAACCCGGAGTTTGGACCTAGTTGTCCAATTTTAACACTCCCTCTCAACTAGGGAGAACTTCGTCCACTAGTGCAATCCAAACATCGTGCGTCATCCCGCCGTAACTTGCTTTGCTGGCCTCTTTATTTCAGAACAGAAGTGGGTCAGTCATAAAGACATCATACTCGGCTAACAAATTCAGCCCAGAGGTTTGAAACCTCTATAGGACTCACAAAGAGTCTCATACCAACCCGAAGTTGGTTTACCTGACCCGAAGTCAATTAGAGGTCTGAAACCTCGCTAAACTTGATTCCAGATACGACAATCTCCAATGCATCCATCGGTCTTGCTATGGTCTCTATTCACTTTTCCTACCGCATTGGCCAAATGAGAGGGACTTCCCATGAGTCTGAAACTCCATGGGTAGGATGCATACAGGGCACATATCAGAGAGAGGTAAACCATCTCAATATCATTACGGTGGAGTAGAAGCACACCAACTAGGTTCGGCAAGCCTAGCCCTGTGGTTGGTTGTAGCACCAAAGCTATCCCCAAAACCCCTTTGGAGCTCCCAGAGCTCATCGTCCAACAGGACCCTCAGAATAGGGTCGTTCCATGATTCCAAGATTCTCATGGAAGGTTAGGAACATGACCTTGCCCGAAGGCATTGTGAGAATATTCGCGACCTGCTCATCAATTCCTATATGATCGAGCCTTACGACGCCTCGTGATACCATATCCCAGATAAAGTGGTACCAGCCATCAACATACTTGGATCAATCGTGGAACCCAGGATTCTATGACAAATGAATCCCCCTCTGGTTATCACAAAGGATAACGGTGGCATCTAGCACATGCTCGAACAGCTCACTAAAGAGCTTTCGCAACCAAGTGACTTCACAACAGGTTATACATGCTGCAATGTATTTGACCTCAGTGGTGCTCAAGGCTAACGACTTTCGTTTCCTGCCCAAAGCAGATCTACTTGTGAAGTAGCATCCAGATGTGCTCTTACGATCCACCACACTGCCAGCCCAATCAGCATCAGTATATCCATGGAGTGTCATACTCCTAGCAGTGTATCTTAGCCCATGGTCTATCGTGCCTCGGAGATATCTCAAGAGTTTCTTGGCACCAACCCAGTGAAGGTTATGATCAACCATGTGTTGACTCAAAGTGTTCACTGCAAAACATATGTCCGAACGAGTGTTCACTAAGAACACTAGAGCCCCTACGAGTTGACGATACTCAATAGGATTTGCTAACACGGGCCTAGCAGCACTGCCACTCAACTTCTTAACGTTGAGCTTTTCCAAAGTCGACACGGACTTATATTCCACCATATCAGATCTTACCAGAAGCTTCACAATGTATTTTCCTTAAGAAAGGAAAATCTCGCCAGGTCTCTGCCAGACCTCTACGCCTAGGAAATAGTGCATCAGTCCTAGGTCCTTCATCTCGAAGCGACGAGCTCCCTCTTTCACTAATGAATAAGAGGGTCAGCACTTGTCAGGAAGAGGTCGTCCACATACAAAACCAGAATGAGAGGCTTCTCTCTATCAACCTTGAAGTAAGGGTCTGGATCAGCATTACTACGAGTGAAACCCAGCTTCATCAGGTAGCTATCTATCCTCTCGTACCAATCTCTAGGTGCTTGCTCCAACCCATAGAGGGATTTCTTCAACCTGCAGACATGGGTGTCCCGATCCTGGACTTCAAACCCCAGAGGTTGCTCCACATACACCTCTTCCCCTCCCTTTTTTTTTTTTTTTCGCACCATGCAGAAATGTGTCTT
This sequence comes from Pinus albicaulis, assembly GCA_034641835.2. Lineage (NCBI taxonomy): Eukaryota > Viridiplantae > Streptophyta > Pinopsida > Pinales > Pinaceae > Pinus > Pinus albicaulis. The sequence goes on along the minus strand of CM076579.1, from coordinate 813,350,047 downwards.
TACATCCATCTGATGAAGACTCCGTCCTTGCGTAGTAGCAAAGGTAATAATAGATTATAGGTGAAATAATAATTAGTGCCTTCCTAGAAAAGTCTCAGGCAACACATTTTCCCATCAAATCTATGCTTGATCTTATATCGAGGTGACAACAGCTTTCTTCTGTGATCTAGGAACCATATCCCAGACATCATCCTCGCATCCTTCCAGGCTTGATGCCTTACAGCTTCTTCAAATGATCCAGGCTCATATTGTACTTATGGCAGCTACATACCCCTGGTATTTATATGGCTTCTTGGTTTTCCTCCGGAATTTCCCCTTCTGAAGCCATATGTCTCTGAGCCATGAGGATCTTCTTTCGTTCGGCAATGGTATCCACTCAGGAGCATATACAGTTGTATTCTCCCTCTTAATGCCAGCTTCTCTCGAGAAAGAAAATATCTGTTTTAAATGAGGGCATCCCAGACACCAACTTGGAAAGGGGACTTAATCTCCCACAGTCAAAGCCATCCAACAAGCTTTGTTGATCATGGTTCAAGATTCCAACAACGTGACTGAAAGCTGAAAAACTTCTCAGTTCACACTTTAAGTTTGTCAGTACATTGTAATGTAAGACTGATACTGTCACAAGCTTACTGCTATTTATGAATCTTGTAAACATGGGTGTCTATCTATGTCACTGTCACTGTCATCGTGTGGGACACGTCCTTTAAGACATTTAAGTCTATATTTTATTCCAGGCCGACCTAGCACATAAGTGGAATAAATTCAAAGTACATGTTCTGATCATCCGATCGAGATGATCTTTAGATCAATCTTACACCTCTCCGAAAGAGGAATCCAATAAAAATATTGGGATCGTCATCTGAGCAGCACAACCAGGAGTTTGGCTCTAGTTGTCCAATTTTAACAAGCTCCAAGGTTCTTCTGGAGTTACATTCTTTAAAACCTTAGTAGGAGTGTGATTTACAATGTAATTTGCACAGTTAATGGCTTCTGCCCAAAAATTGAGACCAAGTCCTTTAGATTGAAGAATACAATTAGCCATTTCTTTTAAGGTGTGATTCTTCCTTTCAGCTACACCATTTTGTTGTGGAGTATATGGTACAGTATGTTGCAATTGAATGCCATGCTCAGTGCAGAAGTTGATAAATTTGTTGTTAACATATTCTCCTCCATTGTCTGATCTTAACTTAAGAATTTGATGTCCGGATTGTTTCTCAACAAAGGCCTTAAAGGCCAAGAACATGTTAAAAACTTCACTCTTGAGTTTTAAGAAGTATAGCCAAGTGAATCTGGAAAAATCATCAATGAAAGTTAAGAAGTACTTGCAACTAGAGAAAGAAACAACAGGAAGTGGACCACATAAATCACTGTGCACAAGCTGCAAAGGGGCTGAAGCGTGCCAAGAGGCACGTTTGTCAAAACTATCCCGATGATGTTTTCCGAGTACACATCCGGAGCAAACACCATCTCGACAAGATACCATAGGAAGGCCCGTCACCATATTTTCCTTACATAGAGTTTGAAGAGAGCGATAGTTTAAGTGACCAAATCACTCATGCCAAAGTTTGCTCACATCATCATTATGAGCAACAAAAACAGAGGGAAGAGATGATGACCCAAAGTTGTCAAAATTATACAACCTTGTGGAATCATCAGCAATGCCAGTAGCTAAAATATGTTTAGGATCTTTGAGGTCCTTGATTACAACATCATGAGGTGAGAATTCTACTATTTTCCCTTCACCTGAATGAGTTATTTGATAAACAGAGAGAAGGTTGCATGACAAGGTAGGAACACATAGTACATCATTAAACTGACCATTATTGAGATGAATGGTTCCATATCCTACAACACTAATAGATCTATCATCACCAACATAAATATGTTTGGTGTTACAAACATTTAAAGAAGAAAACATGGCTTTATTTTTGGCCATGTGATAAGAAGCTCAAGAATCAATGAGCCACTCATGAGAATGAGAAGAGGAAGATACATTTAATGCATAACCAGATCTTGATGCTTGACAACCACAAGCAGAAAGTTCCATTCCTGAAGATGAAGGTGAAGAGTGCTCCAAATTCATGTTGTGCTTCTTCATTGTTGCCTCTAAGGCTTCCATCTTCTTAAAACATTTGGACCCTATATGGCCATCACGATTGCAAAAGTTGCAATGTCTATATGTCTTCTTTCCTTTGTTTTTATATGCCTTATCATTTTGGTGAGTTGCTTTTTCAGTTTGCGGGTGAAATTGCTTAGGACCCTTGTTTGGTTTCAGACCATACTTTTTAGGATACTCCTTCTTGGGATTCTTTTGATATGATTGTTGTTGGGCTGCTAAGGCTTTCTTAGAAGCGTTTCCAGAAGTGATAAGACCAACGTATAAGAGTTTTTCTTATTCTCTTATCAAAGAATCACAAAAAGCATCAAAAGAGGGGTTCTTGAAGAAATGATGGCTTCTCTAGTGGAATGGAAGGTGGAAACAAATATAGAGTATGCAGGACCAAGCTTAGCAAGGATGCAATAGATGAGGCTACCATCTTCCTTTTTGACCTTACAACCTTCTAAAAGAAGTCTAAGGGTCTTGACTTTGGACAAGAAATCTTCAATAGAGGAGAAATTATTGGGGTCCAAAGTAAGCAATTCATTTTCAAGCTAATGGGCCCTGATTTGATTTTGAATGCCAAAGACAGTATTTAGCCTGTCCAAGGCTTCATGAGAGGTGTCAATGTCAAAGATATGAAATCGAAGATCTTGAGCAATGGACATTCCTATCAACCCTCGTGCTTGATCTTGTTTATTTTCCCATTTAGCAACTTTATCACCATCAGAAGGTTTAGTTTCCACTCCTGTGGCTATTCTATAAAATCCTTTACTTCTAAGTATATCTACCATGTGAGGTAGCCATTGGAAATAATTGGTGTTGTTAAGAATAATCGGGCATGTACTTTCCATTTTTTTTTAAAAGTAAAGCTCAGAAAAGCTGAAACTAACTGCTCCAATGGAAACATCTCGAAAAATTAGGCTAATTCAAAAAAAAAGGCTTAAAAAACAGCTTCTGGATGAAGAAGTTATGCCTTTTTGAAAAAACGAATTGAAGATGCCGAATAGTTACTGGAACGGTTTGAAATTTGGTGACAAAGTACAACTTTTTAAAAAAAATCTCACCCCTATAACAAAAACATTTTACAAAAAGAAGCTTGAGAAAGAGATTTAAACCCAAGACCTCTATTCTCATAAACTAACTCTTCACTAAGTGAGATAGTAAAAGGATTTTGTTATTGTTTGAAAGGAGGAAGGGTTTTTTTTTTTTTAACTCTTCAGTGTGCGTGCCTTTTCCTGCACAAAAAACACAAAAACCGAGTTTAAAAAAAAAACGAAATGCAAAGCCTTGCGGCAGAATGTTAGATTCTCGGTTAGCCTTACCGGCAACTATCTATTTTTTCACTATTTCTGATTTCCCGAGATCGCACAAAGACGCGGGGAAAGAGCATACGTAGCAAAAAAAAATACCTTTTCCTATTTCTAATTTGCCGAGATTGCACGCAGCACAAAGCAAAGAGCATACATAGAGAAGAGGGTATAGATCCGGCAAATAAATAAAACCTAAAAACCGTAAATAAACTGAGGGAACCGAAATAAGAAGAACTATGAACAAATATAATTGCAAAAACAGATACTTTATACCTCCAGATCTAAACAACCTTTTTGCATGAAACGAAAGGCATTCCTCACTGTAACAGACGCTTCGGACATAGCAGAGCAGTTCTCCAAGCCCAAAAATGTTTAGAAATAGTAGATCTGCAAAACGGCATTCGCATGCAGTCAAACCGGCTTCGGATTTTGATCAACAATGGATGTGGCCCTCAAAACAGCTCTGATACCATGTAGGAATTTACAGGGTAAGTTCCGTAGATCAAGAACCAAAGGTCACCACTCACAAACAGATCACAAATCAGTACACCAGTATAATCACGTGGTTAAAACCCTCAAAGAGGGAAACAGTCCACGGTCTGAGCCAACGCGGCCACTTCAGGCAATTTATTAATATAATGTGAAAAGTTGCATATGTTGCTCTCATAAACGGTTACCGGACAAATGAATCTCCATGCTCTTTAAACATAGATCATGGATCAATCGGGTGTTAAGCCACGGATCAAGTGTCATTAATACCGAGGTGAGTGATAACCGTCGGATCACTACAAATCGTGACTGTCGGATTATAAGTTACAAATGTACATGGTAAAGAAACACACTTTACCTAACTCTACACTAGACTAAGTTATTCTTAATTATTTCCTATGTGGCGGAATATCCTAACATTTACAGGGAAATATTCGGCAGATAAATTTTGAACCACCTGAGACTAAACACCCAGATCAGCCCCTACAAGCCCCTGCGTCAGTCTACATGATTCTCTACACAGTCCCAGAGTTCGACTGCGTGAATCTGCGTGGAGACTGCGTCAGGTCTCTGTGTTGTAGCCTCAAGCTACCTTTAGTGACCCACTACTGCTCTCCGACCCTGATCTCGATCACCCCTGACTTCCTCCTGCTTCTGCAACTTCTCGCCCTGCAACTCTCCCGCTGAAATCAAATTCTACATCAGAATCGATCTCCTTTGGGTACTGAGTGTGTGCCTGACTTATTTTCCAAGTGACCCTCAAGCCTTCTTTTATAATCTTCCTGTTGGAGAACCAACGGCCCAGATTAAAAAATTAATCAATGGCTAAGATTAAATCTTGACTTGATCCATATTTTCTAGAAGATTCACACTCTGAATTATTAATGCCCTTTAATTATTTCCTTTTCCTAAGTTTGGACCTCGGGTCTCCATTAAAATAATTAATTATTTTAATAATTCTTGAACCGAGTGGAATTTCCACAAACTGTTTCTAGGCTCTCTGGAATGCTATTGTCCAAGCCTCACTGCAAAGTTTGAGACTTGGAACACTTCTAAATGCTATAAAAATCAACACAACAGTCAAGTGGGGCCCAAGGGAACGTTGGAGGCTCAGCCTCGTAAAAGAGGATGAGAGCAGCTCATTCCTCATGCATTCAATCACTGATTTTTTGTCTGATTGACTGTAGCACGCTTGAGTTGTTTAGCTGAGTCTGCAAGTGTTGTTTAGCACAGAGATTTCCGAGCGGAGATCTCAACCTCTACCTCGGGGGACTTCGAGTGCCCGCTCAGAAGAGGAGTTCCATCTAACTTTGAGAGAGAGTTTGGAAGTAAACATTCAGGCATACGCAATCCCTCCAGGACAACACATAGGCCATGCAGGTAGCAGAGGAAATACGCAGTCCAGTTGAGGAGTAACCTTGGGAAAGAAGGAAAGAGAGCAAATTTCAGTTCGGAGTTTGGAGGCGAGGTTAGCCACCTCCTACCAAGGTTTTGGGCAGATTTCATATAGTATCTTCCAGCAGTTCAGCTAGAGAACCAAATTGCCCAGTAGAGCAGCGTGCCAAGCCCAAGGAGGCGAATTTCTGGGGTCGGGATTTCTGGAAACCCTTCGCAGGTTTTTGTGGGTTTGTTGAGGAGAGTATGGTGTCCAATTCCCGGAATTTTCTGAGCAGAGGATCAGCCTCAACACGTCGTTCATTTCCAACCAACAACAGTCGTTCCAAATCTACCAACGCTGAGGAGGAGCCACGCAGAGCAGCAAACCAGCATTGATTTTCTGTCCGAACTTGGGTTGTATCTCAGCCTGTCTTGTACAGGCCCAGGTGCCATCTTTCCGAGCACCCTAGTGTACTATTTGCCCACAGGAAATTAATAAGATGGCTCAGATGTTTTTGGCTCATTCATGGTGTTTTTAATGGCTTTTTATGTTTTGTTGTAGTTTTGTTGTAGTTTTAGTCTTGCATGTTTCATATTACTGTTTGTTCCCAATTTGGGATATTACAAGCTACTACAGTAAAGGAAAAGGTCTGCTATACAGTGCGAGAGAAGGCTGCATGGGAAAGGATGTAAAGCTTTGGTCTTGGGTCATCCTATTTGGAAAGGAACCAAGGATATATATATAGCGAAGAGGAGAAAAGGAGATTTCTGCCTTGGGAATCAAGGACACTGAAAATAGACCGAGAAGAAAACTTCAAAAGAAGGTCGAGGAAGAGTTTAGACTAGGGACCGAGTCACCCTAGCGTTGGTGCAGAACGGTGCAGAAAAGAAGATCAACATAAGGAGCCAAGAAAGAGCAGTGACAAGGTCTTGGAGGCATACTAGTGTCAAAGGTCTGTGTCATGGTCATGGTACTTGTCAATTGAAGATCTAGAAGAAGAATTATTTTCGGATTTTCCTCTCCAAGAGGGATAGGTTTTGGCCCTAGCTTGAAGAGCCAAAATTCTGTCTCATGTTTTGATAATTGACATGATGAAAGATATAATAAGCTAAAGAAGATAAGATCTAAGTAATAGAAGCATAACAAGTATAACATAAGAAGTTATCAAGTAAGAGAATTGAATTAAACTCTGCCCTAACAAATTCTCAACAACACACTCATTTCTCTTCTCCTGTGAGACTGCACATTAGTGTTTTCTCTTGTTCTATTGGAAGCAATGGCTAAGTAAAATGTGAATTGCCTTGGGAAGTGTATTTATTGCATGCAGAGATTGTCTTGTGGATTGATGAAGTAGTTCTTGCTTGAATGGTGTATGTTTAATGCATTTCTCTCTCTCTCTCTCAACAAGTTCATGGGTTAGGGTGTCCACCTTTCTAGTCTTGGACAAACTCACATAGTATTTCATATCATCGTACATTTGTCACAATTTTATACATATGTTCTAATGTTATATTACTTTGTTTGCATTACTTTTGGCATTTTCTAGGAGTTGCACTGGCACTCCCACATTGTATCCATACTAGTTGTACTCTTCAATCCCATTGGCCTACTTTTGTGGTCATTTGTCGGACATTAATAAAATTATCTTATCTTATAAAACTCAGTTTTAGTCACTCATTTTAGTATATGCTGTTACATGATTTAAAAAAAGTGAAAATTGCATCTGTGGAGTAAAGAAGATATCACATAATGTTAGCCATTCAGCATACATCTTACTTTATTCATTAATCCTCAAAATAGACTACAATGTAATGCATCTAAATGTGCAGTTATAAAACAGGATTGTACAACACACTGTTTGTCTGCCTAGATCCTAAGTTTTGTAGTAAATGAGGTTTGTTTTAGTAATACATCTATAACAAACTGCCAGTGTTTCTTTTATTTTCTGACAATTTCAGAGTCAATATGGCAAAGCTATGTACCGCATGTCTCCAGCATTTTAGTGGTATTCAGATGTATTTAGTATTCAGCAACATTTGGACACTCTTTATGCCAATTGAAAAACAATCCTATATCCCTAAATCAAGCACTTCAGCATATAGGTGAAAACTTGAAAGTAATTGGAAATGTTAATTTCATGTTTACCAAAACATGCTTTCTATTAACTGATTCCAATGGAAATTACACATGCATACTGCATACCTTGCAAGTAACAGACATATCTGCATAGACACTAAGAATAGGACTTCTGCAAAAAAAACAGGGTAAATTTCTATTAGTGAGATTACAAGCTACCATAAATACATCTGAATGCTAAAATTATGGCTGTCATTTCTATCTTGATGTAAAATGATACTTGCAAGTGATCATACACAAGGAAATAAAAGAATTGGAACTTCTGAATCAATAAATCCTATTAAACTTCGTGTGTATCAGAACAGAATATGTATCTTATATGAGAAATATACACCAGTGCTTAGAATGGGACTGCAAGGAACAGCTACCAGGCACAAGAGTTGGGCAATACATAGATTGAAAATACAAGAAAATATGTCAACTTTCGAGATGCAAGAAACCAGTGAAAATATACCAATAAATGCAGTAGACTGGAGCATAACGTCTGTTGAATGCATTCATTATGCATGTCTCAGCTGAGAACGAAACTTGAGGTCGTAATAAATAAGGTACTCTAACTTAATAATAATTTAGATTATTGGTTTGCTATGTGACAATGAATATTTGCTTCCTTTATTTATGGCTGTGCCTCCATTTCAGCTTTAAGATCTAAAATATAATTTTCATCAAAACAAAGACCTCCAAACATTAGAATAAGACTCATCCAAATAATCCAATAAATATGAGATGATTACTTACAATTCAATGGAGCCATATCAATGCCTTTTGACATTTTAACATACTTTATTAGAAAACAAAGTTCAACACTATAAAGCTTTTCAAGACCACCTAAGTGAAAGGATACTATATGTGAATACCTGCTAAACAATAAATGATCATATGTGTTTTTCAGTTTTCTATCAAACCTGTAAACAAAAGAACAAAAGTATCAAGAAAACGAGAAGGCTGATAATAAAGAAAACTAACTAAATCCTGAATGAATGTTTTCATCAAGCATGCACCATTGCATCCGAGGATTGGCTATCTGCTGGTAACGTGACATATGGAAATATTCATCATAAAATAATGCATGTGCTATGCAATAATGGATTCATAACTTACCAAATATGGATGTTGATTACAGGAACTCCTTCTAACTTTTCCAGTTTCTTAAAGTAGGAAACCTCCTTCCACTCTTCGGGTAAAACAAGCTTTAAGATGTCAACTATTTCATCCACAAATACAAATTTGCCAAGCCAAACAAAGGTTCAGAAAGTGTCCTCACCAACTAAGATATGTAATGCAAGGAAAACACACATCCTCTATACTATTCTCAAGTTATCACTCTTACCAGGCATTGCTGATACATAAACATCTCCTTCAACAATGGCTCCATTAGCCAGAAGAAAGTGTTTCACCGTGCCATCATTATTAAGCTCAATCTTTTGTAGTCGAGAATTTAACTGAAGCTGACCACCTAATGATTGGACATGATCAACAATTGGCTTACATAACCTCTCGGGTGGATTTCCATCTAGAAAAGCCATCTTTGATCCATGCTTTTCCTGTTTCAAATATGCAGAGGCCTAGATTATAGATTACACTGCACAGTAACTTCTCTTACACACTCCTAACTTGGCTAGCTTTTTTAAACAAGTCAAATAATTTTTTCATTAGCATATGCTCTGAGAATTCTATATGTTTAAGCCGATTATCCTGTTTGTTGTAAGATATTGTTCAATACTTCTATATGGAACTTCACAATTTTAACATAATTCAAAACATCTCTATAAAATCTTGCGTGCAAATGAATTCAGCAAAGAAGTCCAACATTGGTCCAGTAATTTTGTTAGACTTTCTTCAATAAGAATAAAATGGTTATTAGTCTTCACTTCTCATATGTTATTTGATCTGGAAGAGAGAATCACTGCTGAGCAAAAAAGAAGACATCTTCGTGGTTTTCTTGCTCTTGTTGCAAATGCAATTTGTATTGAATTGAGATTAACCTCCTTGTTGCAATGTGAGCATAAAAATGTACAAAACATTTTACAAGAACTTATGACTACCCTGAGACCAAATCCTTAAAATGAAATAAACGTTAAAAGAGACTAAAGTTACATTAATGGACCTGAAGAAAACGGTTCAAGGCTATCAAAATGCATTGCATTGAAAGCTCCTCGGGATTGATAAAATTTAAAGCTTTTGACATAGCTACAAATACTTCATCGCTAACTCGATCTGGTACACCCTGCAATTCCCAAAGTAAAAATGTGACTGATCCATTATGAGCAAGAAACAGAATAGCAAGAATCAAATCATCAAAGGTACCTACTATCATAGATGTCTAATAGACTTCAGACAACCATGAAGGAAATCTAACATCTCACAATGCACTCCAAAAATAAAGAAGCCAAAGGAAAAACCTACGAACATGAAAGCCAAATAAAAACAATTACAGTCAATTAAATGACCCACTTTAATCTGTTCTCAAGGCAGCCAACAGTTCAGTTGAATTGTATCAAAATAGCTCAACAAAACTTTCACTTCTTCAGTTACACTAATGTGCACTATAAGCAAAATATCTGCCTTGACAGGCACACAGAGTACTTCAGATGCTAAAAACTGAGCTGAAGTGGCACAATATCATGAAAATAATCTTCATAAAAGGAGCCACACATAAACATCAAAGCATGATTTCTACAGGCCGGAAATGTATAGTTCATCCATTAACCATTTTGTCTTTCCTTTTCCCCTTAGAGTATTGAAATAGTGAATAACAGTGTTCCCAAGAGCTCAGCTGAGAGGCCAACATAACAAAAAGAAGAATTGTAAATATAAATTTGTGTGTAATATCCCAAAAGGAAAAAATGACAGTAATACAAGCAGCAATAGACTAGAAACCACAGCAAAATAAAACACACAATCAATACATGAAAAATTGAAGCCAAAAGATGAGCTGAGCCATTTTATTAATGTTGGGAATTGAGTACAAAGAGGTGCTGGAATAGGTGCACCTGGGCCTGCTCAAGGCAGGCTGAAATACTTCTCAACCCAAGCTGAAATGACCCTCTACAACTGACCCTGCATAGCTCTGGAGCTGCGCTGCTCTGCCCAGAATTGCTGCTACTAGCTGACTTCGTACTGCTGGTTGGGCTGCCTCCAATGCTCAGAAAATTCTGGGATTTGGACCCCAGACTCAACTCAAGGAATCCACAAAAACCCGTGAAGGAATTGTGGAATGCTTGAGTTCAGAAATTTGCCCCTGTTGGGCTTGACCCACTGCACAGCTGGCTGAAGCCCCTCTGCTGGAAAAATCACTGCAATAACGCCTCTAATGCTGAGTTATGCCCCTGTTAGGAAGCCCTTAGCTTCCCCACCAAATCTCAACTGCAAATGCTCCTTTTCACCTGCCGGAAGAACTCTCAAACTGGACTGCATCCCCACTGTGTCCTCTGCGCAATCCCTGAAGTGGTTAAGCTTTCCCTGAAAAATTTTCTGTGTAATGGTCCTCCAAAATGGTGAATCTCCTCTCCTGAGCAGGCACTCGATGTCCCCCGAGGTAGAGGTTGAGATCTCTGCCTGAAGATCTTGTGTGCTAAACAGCACTGCAGACTTGGCACCCAACACAAGTGCACTATGTCAAGAATAAATGAACTACCTTCAATTTCTTTTGTCAATTGAGCCCCCAACGTTCCCCTTGGGCCCACCATGGACTGCGCAGTCCCCTCATGCAGCCACCCATTGCGCTGCCTCCATTGTGCCTCTCCCACGCTGCCACCTAGGGAGCTGCCTCCAAATCAAATGCTGGCCGCTTGGACCCCACTAAAGCTGCATTTTTTCCTTGTGAACTATAGGAGTTGGCTGTAGTTTTTCCTCAATTATTAATTGTGGGTCCCTGGCCCACCTTATTTCTGCCTAACATTAGAAACATCAAAATTTATCAAAAATTAATATTCTAATTAGCAAAACTACTAATTAGGAATATTACAGTGCTCCCCACCAAGAAGTTGCTTGCCCTCAAGCAACTAAAGTGATAAGTGTTGGGGGATCTGCTCCCCTTCCCACATGGCATCCTCATCTGGGAGATTCCTCCACCAGATCAAATACTCCTTAACCACCCTGCTCCGCAAATGCCTCTCTCGGATGTCAATAATAGCCTCTGGTTGGAGCACCAAGTGCCCCTCATCATCAGTAGGAGGAAACTCAGTGGTTGTTGTCACCTACAGTCCCAAAGCCTTCTTCAGGCAAGACACATGGAAAATATTGTGTATCTGGCTCCCCTACAGTAGCTTCAACTCAGATGCTACCTCTACCACTCTCCGGATGACTCTATACAGCCCATAGAAGCGGGGTTTGAGCTTCTCGATCCCCTTCTACTTCAGTGTGGACTATCTGTAAGGTTGAAAGCGTAGGTAGACCAAGTCCCCCACATAGAACTGCCTCTCCACACGACCTCGGTTTGCATACATCTTCTGTTGATTCTGGGTTGTCACCAGGTTATCCTTGAGATCCATGCGTGTTGATTTTTTGGTAGCATCGAATGTGCTCTAGCTCCGAAATTTTGTGGAGAGTGTAGAAAATTCTGTTTCCCACCCCGGTTTTCAGTTTTCGCCTTATTACTCCAAAATAGTTAAATGCCCTTTCCCATAACCATACATTCAACAACTGGAAAAATAAATTTTGCTGAAAACACAAATTCTGGAAATTTTTCAGAATGCTGGAAAATGCAGAAATAAAAAACAGCAGTAACAAACAGCCATTCAACACATCATAACACAGTTATTTTTTGTCAAGGTGACCCTGGAAAAACCCCCTACAACTCTTGGGGAAAACCAGTTCGAAAGCTCCTTCTTATTTCTGGAAAAATGCTTTTTACAGAGAGAGAAATATTCAGCAAAAAATCAGCAAGTAAACTTATACAACTTATCTCGTTTTCCGTGCTTAACCACCGCCTCGGAAAATGTGCAAACAGCAAAACAGGAACAGCAATAAATGTTGTACGGATTTCCTCGTTTTTCGTGCCCAAAAATCTGCAATAAATGCAGCAGTACAGCCACCTCGAAATCTGTGCCAAAACAGCAATAAATGTTGCTGTACGGACCTCGAAATTCGTGCCAAAAGACAGCAGAAACTTGCTGTACGGAATCTGCCTCGATTTTCGTGCAACGGTACAGCCACTTGCTGTACGGCTTGCCTCGAAATTCGTGCCAAATCAAACAGCCCCTTTGCTGCCTCGAAATCTGTGCTGAAACTGTTGTACGACCTCTTGGAAATCGTGCCAAAAGGCTGCTGTACGGCCTTCTAGAAAATCGTGCCAAAATCTGCCTTGGAATGTGTGCCAAACTCTGCTGTACGTACTTGCTGAACTGCTGCCTTGGAATGTGTGCCAAGCTGCTATCTCCTTCTCCTCACTGCCCAGAAATCTCCCTTGCTCTTTTTCTCTCCTTCTCCCAATCTGCTCATGAAAGAATGAATGACCTTTTCCTCTTTTTCCTCCTTTAACCTAACCCTAAGTGACTTTTGGGGAATCCCTAAATCCAATGGCTGAGATAGATTGAGATCTAGGGCTGAGATTAAATGCTCATTTAAATCTCACTTTCTATTTTTTAATTCACCCCACTTTAATAAAGACCCACTTAGTCTTTTATTTCCAAAGTCACTTTTTCCTTTCTAATTTTACATTGACATTATTTAAAGTCACTTTAACTTTAGTAACTTTATCACTTAAAGTCACTTTAAAATTAGATTTGACTTTATAACTTTATAAAGTCACTTTAGTAACTTTATCACTTAAGTCACTTTTAAATTAGATTTAACTTTATAAAAATTTATAAAGTTACTTTAGAAGAAAAATTAAATTCTTTTGGACACTTTTCCCTAGGCCAAAGATCAAAGCCTTAGGGAACCACCTGTCCTCCGGTACCAAATTTCAACACTCCCTCTTACCGAGGAAGGTGTTCCTCACCACACCCATCTTGTCTCTGAAGTAGACATGCTTGCCCAGTGGTAAGGCTTTGGTAAGAATATCTGCAACCTGCTCATCAGTGGGAATATACTCAAGCTTCACAACTCCTTTCTGAACATAGTCTCTGATGAAGTGATATCTGATCCCGATATGCTTTGACCTGTCATGAAATACTGGATTCTCCGTGAGTTTAATGCAACTCTGATTATCACAGTAAATCACTGAAGGTCTCAACGGCTGACCAAATAAGCCAAACAACATCTTGCGAAGCCGGATGGCCTCACAACTAGCTAGACTGGCCGCCATATACTCTGCTTCCGCTGAACTCAATGCTACTGACTGCTGCTTTCGGCTGAACCATGACACAACTGCGGAACCCAACCCAAAACAGCACCCTGAAGTGCTCTTCCTATCAGAAGCACAACCTGCCCAATCAGAATCAGTGTAACCTGCCAATCTCACTCCATCCCCTTGCCTGTAGTCCAGACCATAATCCACTGTCCCCTGCAAGTATCGCAAAATGTGTTTTGCAGCCACCCAGTGAACCTTCCTAGGCTCACACATAAAATGACTCATCGTGTTGACTGCAAAACAAATATCTGGTCTAGTGTTGACCAAATACATCAAGGAACCAATCAGCTGTCTGTACAATGTGGGATCCACCAACTCGGAATCCGAAGCATGAAGCTTCTTCCAGTTGGTGATCATCGGTGTCGACATGGGTTTACAATCCTCCATGTGGAATCTGCCAAGGATATCCACAATATACTTCCCTTGTCCCAGGAAGAAATGCCCCTCCTCCTGCGACACCTCCAAACCCAAAAAGTAATGCATCAAGCCGATGTCCTTCATCTCAAACTCCGCTGCAAGATCTCTCTTGCAGTGCTCTATGAGTCTCTCTGCACCTGTAATGACTAAGTCATCCACATACAGCACCAGAATGAGAGGCTCCTCACCTATCACAATATAGTAAAGGTTCGGATCTGCCTCACTCTTTGTGAAACCCATCTTCTGCAAGTAAGTATCTATCCTGGAGTACCAAGCTCTGGGAGCTTGCTTCAGGCCATAAAGGGCCTTCTTCAGTTTGCACACATGGGACTCCTTCCCATGCACCTCAAAGCCCTGTGGCTGCTCAATGTACACCTCCTCCTGTATGAAGCCATTGAGAAATGCGGTCTTCACATCCCTCTGGTGGATCTTCCAACCCATCTCTGCTGCTATCGATATAATGGAGCGGATCGAAGTATATCGAGCCACGGGAGCGAAGGTCTCCTCATAATCAACTCCCTCTACCTGGGAGAACCCTCTAGCCACAAGCCTTGCTTTGAATTTCTCAATGCTGCCATCTGCAGCATGCTTTACCTTGTAAAGCCATCTGGAAGTAACCACGGATTTGCCCTCAGGCCTCGGCACCACCTTCCAAACATCATTCTTCATGATAGAAGAATACTCCTCCTGCATGGCCTCTCTCCAGACCTGCTGGCTAGCTGCCTCCTCATAGCTAGAAGGCTCAGAGTCAAGGATGCTAGTAGCCATTGCCATATAGCTACAAAACCTCTCAGGTGGTCTGCTCTCTCTGACCGGCCTCTTAGGCTCAGCAACAGATGTGGCATCTCTCAAGGTGTCCTGAAGCCACTTGGGCTTCCTCTTCCCTGAGCACACTTCTCCCGCCGGAGAATAAAACTCCTCCTCCTCAACATCGGGAGCCTGAACTCCTGACTGTCTGTCTGCTGTCCTCCTGCCTGCACCTGAACCTGTAGATGCTGAGGTACCGTGTGAACTGTCCATCAGTGGACTCCCCAGTGAACTGCTCTGTGGACTGCTCTGCGTGTTGCCCATAGCTCCACCCCTCTGACTCTGCGAGCCACTCCCCACTGACGGACCTGACATCGTCATAGATGTACCTCCGGATCCTCCTGATCCCTGCCCACTGGATCCCTGCGACTGACTCAACTGCTGCTGAGGGTCTGGCTGATCCGGATACTCTAACTCCCGTGACCTCCTAAAGGCCCTGTCCTCCTCGAACTTCACATCCCGCCTGACAACAACTTTCCTCTGCCCAGGAATGTAAATCCGAAAGGCCTTGGAGGTCTCACTGTAGCCCACAAAGATACCCTTCTCTGCGGTGGGCTCTAGTTTGGTCCTCTTCTCCTTGGGTATGTAGGAGTATGTAATGCACCCAAAGATACGAAGATGACCAATATCAGACTTCTTCCCAGAAAAAGCCTCCTCCGGAGTCATGTGCCCCAAGGCACGATGCAGACTCCTGTTCTGCAAGTAAACAGCTGTGTTGCAGGCCTCTGCCCACAAAAACAATGGCAACCCCTGATCATGTAACATGGCTTTGGCAGCCCCTCCGATGGATCTGTTCTTCCTCTCCGCAACCCCGTTCTGCTGGGAGTTGTAAGGAACAATGAGCTCCCTCCTAATGCCTGCCTCAGCACAATAGTCAACAAACTCTCCAAGGGTGTACTCTCCCCCATTGTCCGACCTCAGGGACTTGATCTTCCGACCTGTCTGTGTCTCCACAAGAGCTCTGAACTCCTGAAACCGCTTGAAGACCTCACTCTTGGTCTTCAAGAAATAAATCCAGGTCCTCCTGGAGTGATCATCAATGAATAAAACATAGTACTCATATTCACTCAAGGAAACATGAGACATCCGACCGCTCACATCGGAATGAATCAAATCAAGTATCCCAGTCGCTCTGCTGTCACTGCTGGGAAAAGGGGATTTGGCAAACTTGCCCATCGCACATCCTCTGCAAGTATCAAAGTGATCAGTACTGAAATTTGGCACACCTGGAGTGATCTCCCGCAAAGTCCTCAAGGCTCCATGATACATGTGCCCCATCCTGCGGTGCCAAATCTCACACAGCTCAGAACTGCTAGCTCTGCTGTCAGTGCTACTGCTCAATGCCAAAAGGGACTAAAATGCAAACTTGTACACCTTTGCATGGCGTACACCTATCACTCTAGCTGAATCAGCTGGAGTGCCCCTGGGATACATCAACACCTGTCCTCCCCTGAATAGTATCTCATATCCTCTGTCCTCCAAAGCTGAGACGGATATGAGGTTCTTCCTCATCCCTGGCACATAAAGAACATCTGACACCTTCAAAGGAGGTTTGGACTCCCTCTGAAATGTCAATGTTCCCACACCGACTGCTCTAACAACTCTGTCATGACCGAGTACTACCTCTACATCAGTGCCACTCTGCGAAAGCTGCGAGAAGTACTCTTTGGACTCCCCCATCATGTGACGTGAGGCTTAGTATCACATACCAGATACCCGAAGATGCTCCGCTAGTCGAGGGAAATGCATGCTCCCTCTGAACCTCTGTGGCAGGTAATCCTGCACTAGAGGACTCACACGCAATGAACCCAAACTCCCGGTCAAAGCGATCTACAAAGTCCTCAACCTCTGCTGATGTTGCCATGCTCTGGTTCTTCCCCTTCTTCTTCTTCTTCTCCGGACACACAACTGCATAGTGTCCCATCTTCTGACAATTCCAACACTTCACCTTGGAATAGTCCTTCTGTGTGTTATCCTGTTTACCTTTACCTTTGCCTTTGCCCCCACCCTTGCTTGTGGAAGCCTGCTTCTTCCCTTTGCCTTTCTTGCGTCCTGCCAACAGTGCTACATCCTCATCCTGCTCAACTGGCTTGGCTGCCCCAAGCTGACCTTTCCTGATCTCTGTCTGAATGCAATCATCCCAAAACCTCTCCCATGTGGGAAAGGTCTCACGTGCACAAACCCCATCAGCAAAGTTCATCCATGAACGGGGGAGGCCATTCACTGCAATCCGCACCAACTCAGTGGGTGGAATGGCCTCTCCAATCGCTGCCAACTCATCTCTCACATTAGTAATCTTTGTGAGATATCCAGCTGCACTATCATTGCACATCTTAATGGTCTTCATCTTCTCCTTCAGGACCATTTTCCGGTTCTCATTGGTACTCTGGTAGAGATTGGACAATGCTGTCCACATCTCATGAACATTTCTCTTTCCTCTCACATGAGGAATGCAATGGTCTTTGATTCCGTCTAGAATCAGCCTCTTACCCTTGTTGTTCTTTTTATTATATGCTGCCAACTGAGTAGCATCAGTAGGCACATTCACAGGGTTCTATGTGGTATGCACCATAATGTCCCAAACTTCTGCCTCCTCGAAGATACTCTGCATTCTCTCCTTCCAAATGCTGTAGTTGGAATGCCCATCCAACCTATCCTCCACCCTTAGTCCCAATGACATCCTGCTGTCCTAAAACTGAAAAATAGCACTGCTGTGGTAAAGATAAAAACTGTTGTTTGTGAAAAATCAGCTTGCTGGAATTTTCTGAGTGAAAAATCAGCAGGCTGTAATTTTCCTCCTTGCTGTCCCAAACTGCCCTTCAGCACTCAAGCTCCGATACCATGTAGAAAATTATGTTTCCCACCCCGGTTTTCAGTTTTTCACCTTATTACTCCAAAATAGTTAAATGCCCTTTCCCATAACCATACATTCAACAACTGGAAAAATAAATTTTGCTGAAAACACAAATTCTGGAAATTTTTCAGAATGCTGTAAATGCAGAAATAAAATAACAGCAGTAACAAACAGTCATTCAACACATCATAACTCAGAAATTTTTGGTCAAGGTGACCATGGAAAAACCCCCTACAACTCTTGGGGAAAACCAGTTCGAAAGCTCCTTCTTATTTCTGGAAAAATGCTTTTTACAGTGAGAGAAATATTCAGCAAAAAATCAGCAAGTAAACTTATACAACTTATCTCGTTTTCCGTGCTTAACCACCGCCTCGGAAAATGTGCAAACAGCAAAACAGGAACAACAATAAATGCTGTACGGATTTCCTCGTTTTTCATGCCCAAAAATCTGCAATAAATGCAGCGGTACAACCACGTCGAAATCTATGCCAAAACAACAATAAATGCTGCTGTACTGACCTCGAAATTCGTGCCAAAAGACAGCAGAAACTTGCTGTACGGAATCTGCCTTGATTTCCGTGCAACGGTACAACCACTTGCTGTACGGCCTGCCTCGAAATTCGTGCCAAATAAAACAGCCCCTTTGCTGCGTCGAAATATGTGCTGAAACTGTTGTACGGCCTCTTGGAAATCGTGCCAAAAGGCTGCTGTACGGCCTTCTAGAAAATCGTGCCAAAATCTGCCTTGGAATGTGTGCCAAACTCTGCTGTACGGACTTGCTGAACTGCTGCCTTGGAATGTGTGCCAAGCTGTTGTCTCCTTCTCCTCACTGCCCTCACTGCCCAGAAATCTCCCTTGCTCTCTTTCTCTCCTTCTCCCAATCTGCTCATGAAAGAATGAATGACATTTTCCTCCTTTAACCTAACCCTAAGTGACTTTTGGGGAATCCCTAAATCCAATGGCTGAGATAGATTGAGATCTAGGGCTGAGATTAAATGCTCATTTAAATCTCACTTTCTATTTTTAATTCACCCCACTTTAATAAAGACCCACTTAGTCTTTTATTTCCAAAGTCACTTTTTCCTTTCTAATTTTACATTGACTTTATTTAAAGTCACTTTAACTTTAGTAACTTTATCACTTAAAGTCACTTTAACTTTAGATTTGACTTTATAACTTTATAAAGTCACTTTAGTAACTTTATCACTTAAGTCACTTTTAAATTAGATTTAACTTTATAAAAATTTATAAAGTTACTTTAGGAGAAAAATTAAATTCTTTTGGACACTTTTCCCTAGGCCAAAGATCAAAGCCTTAGGGAACCACCTGTCCTCCGGTACCAAATTTCAATAGAGAGGCTAGAACACATGAGATCTCCAAGATCCATAAATCGTTTGGAGAAATTCCACCTGAAGTGCATTTTATTCAAATAATTAATTATTTTTAATGGAGCTTAAGTTAAAACTTAGGAAATTAAAATAATTAAAGTGAATTAATGTAAATGTGGGTGAGAAGCTTCTAAGTGACGAGGATCAAGTCTGTTTTAATCTTAGCCATTGATTAAAGATTTTATCACGGTCATTGATTCCTCAACAGGAAAAGTATAAAAGAAGGCTTGAGGGTCAGTTGGAGAACACACACACAGAGAATGAATCTGGAGATCGAATTCTTCTGACGGAGCAGTGCTCAGACGAAGATAAGATCTAAGCGATTCAGTGCAGTGAGGGGCAGAAGCAGTTATTGGTCGGAGGATCTTCTCCGAGACCAAGAGTACATAGCAGAGAGGCTGCAAAAACAGCAGAGGAAGTAGCGCAACGACCAGGAGAGGAGGATCTTCTCCGGGACCAAGAGTACATAGCAGAGAGGCTGCAGAAACAGCAGAGGAAGTAGCGCAATGACTAGGAGAGGTGGCTCAGTCCTTTAGAAGGGGTGACGCAGGCCCACGCAGGGACAGCGCAGTGGTTCCAAGAGATAGTCTGAGTTTTGCTGGTGATCGGGGTTTTTGAGTCGGGAGGGCTGAAACTTGATTTTCTGAGAAGCAGATCAATTATGAGAAGAGTTGATGCAGTCCTCAGCCATCCCCACGCAGTCCTATGCATCTACTGCGCAAAGGCATCGCACAGAGAGTTGGGTTTCGCCAGTTCAAATCTGGATAAGCTGGGACTTGCAGTGTGAGGTAAAACTCACGATTTTTTGTTTGTCGTGAATTCTCTGTACTGGATGGCCAACAAGGCATCTAGAGATTGTACTCAGAAAACAGTTGCTTAATAATACAAACCCTCATATCTACTGCACCAGTTTTCTTGCATTGGGTTTTTTCGGGGACGTTTAGCCCAAAAATAAGTGTCCTTTGTGATTGTCTCATCTTATTTTTCAGTACTTGATCTGTATATTGGTGTACGCTGCAATATATTTACATTAATATTTTATGTAAATAACTTGTTAATTGAAAAATATAAGTAGGTAATGCAAATCAGTTAACTGCAGTAGGATTTTTGTTTGTTAGATTCATAAATTTTCAAATGGTATCAGAAGAATTGTAGATCAAGGAGCACTGAAGCCATCAACTAAAGGACAGAGGAAAAACTGTAGCGGGAAAGAAGATGTCTCGACAGAAAACACAGTTTTGGGCTAGAGAGCAGAGGAACGGTGACGCAATCACCAGGGAAGCCTCACACATAGCCTGCGTCAACCTGCTAGGGTGAAGTTGTAGCTGCAGAAGGCAGCACAGTGGTTGTTGGGCCAGCGCAGAGGCTATTGAGTCTCATTTTTCCAATTTCTCTGGCTGGAGGTGCAGTGTAGATTTTTTTATCTGGAGTTGCTAGCGGGACACTGATTCTGTTGGTGCAGAACAATGTCTTGTGGGACAGAAGCAAAGGAGAGGGAATCAGCTCCTCAGAAGATATCTTGCCAAGAAGTCTAGAGCCAGTGCTGAGCAGCAGCAAAGAGAGATTAGAGAGGGTTGCTTCGACAATTTTTCGGAGAAGGATTTCTGTGAAGGAAATCGAAATTCAGAGGGAGCTTGTTCCTTAGAGGATTTCTTGTGCTAAATAAATCAAGATCCGAGTTTTGTTGGGGCAGCAACGAAAGAGGGAGAAAGGAACTTGTTCGACACTCAGTTAAGGAGAAATGGTCGCAAGTGGACTAAGGGATCAGGACAGGTTGGATGGAGCATCCAACTTTGTCATCTGGAAGGCCAGTATCCTAGCAGTTTTGGATGAACATTGCATCAAGGATCATGCCTTGAACATAGTTGTTGTTTCGATTGATGCTGCTCCTCTCAAGAAGTACGAGGAGGCTCAAGTTAAAGCGAAACGCGTGATCATGGACGGAATCAAGGATCACGTGATCCCACATATTGCTGAGAAGAACACAGCAAGGGAAATGTGGGTGGCCTTGACCACATTGTACGAGGGATTTTTCGTCCAACGGAAGATGTTGCTTGAGAATCAGCTAAGATTGTTTCAGATGCAGAAGGGAGAAGAAATCAATCCCTTCCTTATCATATTGCAACGGATCTAAGATCAACTAGCTTCCGTAGGGGCTACACCTGATGTCGGATTTATGCTCAAGACTCCCCTAAATGCAGCCACTGAAGACTGCGAAACTTTTGTCCAAAGAATTTTGGGTAGGGCTACTCTTCCTAATTGGGAGGAGATGTGGGCAGCTCTTTGACAGGAATATATCAAACAGTAGACCAAGGCGGGAAGCAGTGTGGAAATTTCTGAACCTTAACACTTTATGCATAAATTATTTACTATTAATCTGGTTATGCTCCTCCTACTTAGACAAGTTATTAACTGAAAAAATTCAAGTTAAAATCGAAGAAAAACTCCACCAATTCAAATCTAGAACAAGTTCATGCACACATAGAAAAAGTGACACAATTATTTCTGGACAAATAGTCCCCGGAAAAACCCAATGCTGGAAAACCGGTCTTCTAGCTGCAGGAGGGTTTTATTATTAAGAATACTTTGAATACAACAAGCCTGGGTTCCAGATCTGGAAAACCCGACAAAGAAATAATAGATCTACAGCTCACTAGCTGATCTAGGGCCAAAATAATGACTGATCCACACCCTCAAATGGGATTTACAGAACTCAGCCAAAATTAGGGCCTAGAAACCCCAGCGTTGCCCCTGAAGCCTTTGAAGCCCCTTTGACCCTCAGCGCTACTCCGAAAAGGTCTGCGTTACCCCAGACCGGGTGACGGAGGCCTTACGCTGCCCCTTAGGGTCTCTGCGTAACCCTTAAGGGTTTCCTGCTGAAAAATCGCACTCTCCTTGGAGGGACTATGTTGTCCTTGCTGCTGCAACTTCCCTGCTTCTCTACGCTGTCCTCTGAGCTTATCTCTGCCTTTTGTGTATTCTAGATCCCGGGATCAGATCATCCCCTTGGCCTAAATTCCCCTCTCTGCAGCTGAAACACTTCCGAGATTTCTTGGCAAACCCACCCTAGAATCTCAGCTTAGCTTCAGTGCTCTGCCTCTGTGTGTCTTTACAAATGACCCTAAGCCTTTCCTTTATACTTTTCTTGTTGTGAAACCAATGGCCATGATCAGATATTGAATCAACGGCTACGATTAAAAGAAAGCTTGATACGTGTGACTTAAGACAATTTCATCACATGTTTAATTAAATTCACTTTAATTATTTAAGTTCCCTAAGTTTTAACTTAGGAAATACATTAAAATAATTAATTAATTTAATATCTCCTAAACCAGATGAAATTTCCCAAATCCTTTTCTGGGTCTTGTAGATCAAGTGTACTCTAGTCTCTCCACAAAATTTGGGAGCTAGAGCACAACTGATGCTACCCCAAATACACAAAATCTCAACAAGCAGCAGTAAAGGGATCAAAGTCAAGACGAAGGAAGAGGAAGATGCAGCTTTTGCATCAAAGGGACAACAAGGGCAATAGAGACGGAAGAAAAAGGACCTCTCAAAGGTCAGATGCTTCAGATGTGGGGAAATGGGACATTTCGCCACGCAGTGCCCTCTAAAGAAGAAGGGCAAAGAAGAGAGGTATGACTCGAAAGTTGTTCTAGCTCAAACTGACGAGGAGGATGACGATGATTGTGCCATGAGTGTTCATGCACCTCTAGAGAAGAGGTGGGGTGATATGGAGCTATAGTTGGAAGCTACAGAGAGATACGGGCAGGATCCTTGAGGTGCCCAAACTTTTGGATCACATACGGTTACGGGAGCCCTTAATGACAATAGCAGAATGACGTGAGTCAGTTGGTGCAAGGGATGATGGAGTGACAGTGGCAGTGTAATATCCCCAAATGGGATATTTTACTAAATTTGCATGAATTTACTTAAACCCAAAATTATGTCGTAAAATCAACATGCATTTAACAGAAGATTGCCATGTAAAATAAAAACAAATAAAATACTGCAATCCAATACCACATAGAACAGGAATAATCTCAGCTTTTATTATAAATAATAACAGGGTTTACATATAAATCTGACCCAGAAAGAGCTGAGATGGAAAACTGGCCAACAATACAATCTGTTGCAGCTACACGACGATGGCCTCCAAAACTGAATTGCTGCACTCTCACTCCAACAACAGCTACCACTGAATCCACTGAAGCACCTGTTGAAGATCTGAATGATCCTCACTCCAATATCCTTGAAGCTCTGCGAAACTTCTGAATGAAGTCTCCTCAAGGAGAGTTGGGTTTTCATCCAACACTCACAAACCACCCGAGGGTTTCCGTCCTAGGGCTACAACTAAAGTAGAGAACCACGTCTTAAAACTCTCATACAAGAAAATGATATGATCCAAAGATATCTCTCAATGGCCTCCTCCCTTTTCTTTATAGATCTCTTGGAGCCTTCTAGAGCCTTATTTTAATATTATTTTATTCATGGAGCATTTTTCCCTTTTATTAAAATATTCCTTTTTAATGCAGAAAAGGGTAAATCGACTACCGTGCCTCCTCCGGTCACTGAAACTCGTGTCCAACCATCCCATCATGTAGGTATACTCGTCCCGGTTCCAATGAGCTATTACACTAAGGTTTTCTATCATGTATTCCTCCCGGAATGCCACCTTGAGCATAGTCAGCTGAGTTAAGCCCACAAATAACTCAAATTTCCAAAAGTTGTCGGAATGCACCGAAACGAAAGCCAAACTGCTCGGATAATGGAATATATCATGCGAATGCCACCCGACTGCATAGAAAATCCTCAAAACTCCTCCAAAAAGCCCCTGGGCCCGCTGATGACACCAACCTGTACCTGTGACTGGTCTGCTCCTAACTTTGGTAGTCCATCCTAGCCCCGTCATAGGTGACATCAAAAAAAGGAATATTATAGACCTTCTACCCCAAGATTGCTTGCCCTCAATCAATCGAAATATGTGGGCCACTCTATTGGCCCGCCACAACTGAGACCCAATGCCCGGATCCCATACAAACTTTTGGGTGCTGCTATGCACCTGTGTCAAACCACTCGGAATAGACCCCTCAATGTCGAGATCCCAAACTGATCTCTCACTGTACCAGTCAACAAACAATCCTCCCGGATCCCCACGCCACGATGGCCAATCATCACCCAAGTCCCACGCCTCGGACTGCGCACTGCCTCTAGCTATGACTGATGCTCTAAGCGGTGAAGACCATGTCTCCTGCTGCACTGTATCTATGACGATGTAAGTTGCCCCACCAACTTTGTACCAACTCATCACCTCTCTCCAATCCAACCCCTGACTAAATCCAATGCTAATCCTACTCTCCTAAAATCGGGATGGGATGCTGAAGAATCTGCCCCAATGCCAACTGGAATCTGTATCATCTGTCATGTCTAAGGGCCCATGCTCTGTTGTGCTCCCTACGAAGAATATCGTACCATCAAGAGGATACCACCTCTTGATCTCCCGCCAATCCATCCTAGAAGAAGAATCCAATGTAGCAACAACTGTATAGGGAACACGCCTGGAGTGTTGTCGCCAACTCGTAATCAACTCACACTACTCTACCCTGTCTGCTAACGAAATCTGCCTGTAGAAGAAAGCCCCTCTCTCTATAACGGGCCAAAGTGGGCAAGATATACTGCAAGCTCCATAGATGTACTCTTGGAGAGTGCTACTCCCTAAAAGTACTTCAACTCTGCTAACTGCATGTGCATCTGTCTGTACCTCATCAGTGTGTTGGTCCAACGATGGATGCTCCACCATCTCCAATAGCTCATCTCTCTCCTGATCGAGAATGTAATGCTCCTGCTGTCTGCTAGCCCCCTGCAGGACTATCCCATCTACCCCCAACATCTCCAGAGGATATGGATCTATAACTATTGTCACCGTACTCGGTGTCTGTGTATCTGATTGCTCCTCCTCAGTGGCTGACCCTAAGCTTAGCCGTATATCCATCATAGACTCAATGTGAGCCTCTATCTGGCTCTCCCCCAAGGGACTATCATGCATGATGTGCATAGTATCCTCCTCTGCTAACTTAGGCTCCATCATATGCTGCTCTAGCTAAATCGTCGCAAGTGACTCATCACCGAGAGTCTCTCCCGTAGAGTCCCCTGACTGCTCACCCTGCACACTGGGACACATCTCCAGTCTACTGTCATCATCTCTGCATGACTGCTCTCGCTCCCCAGAAGCATCCGCATTTGATCCCATGGACTCACCTAAAGAAGAGTCCTCATCCTGGCATACAAAAGGAATGCCCTTCTGCTCTGCCTCCGCCGCATCATCTGCATCACTCAAGCATGAATGTTCAGGCCCCCAAGGTTCTTTGCAGATGAAGCAAAGTCCCTTCCTCCTCAGCTCATTTCTGCTGCCAGATCCACCAAACTGGAGTAGCTCTTCCCTGGTCAACTGTTTCCTGAATAGCCCAATATTCTGCTCAACTAACCCTTGGGCTAGCTCATAAGCAGCAGGTGAGACCAACTGCTCTCTCCTCCAAATGCTCAAAAACCTGGTCTGCAACTCTCGGCCAATGGTCTCACAGTCTCTCATACATGATGACAGGATGGACTGCATATGTGCTATGACGGTCTCAAAATGATGTCTCCTAATGCTGAAGAAGCATTGGAACATCTGCAGAATCAAGTCATCACACTCAAGGTCAAACATGATGACATATGTCTCGAATTTGGCCATACCCCATAAAATCTCAAGCTTTTTCCCAAAGGTAGAGCCTGCACTGTTGTCCAAATCCTGAAAGGTCTCTACAATCAATCTCATAATCCTCCTCATAACATCATCATTGTATGGAGCTATAAGTGCAGTCAACTTCATGATGTTACTAAGGCAAGCTGCAACTGGAAGTGTGACCCCTTCACAAGGTTCCTCCAAGAATTTGGGTTGTATAAGAGCAAAATCGCAGGTTTTAGAGCCCAAATCAGTTTCTTCCCTTCTGCTTGCTTTATTGTGGACAAGAGTTCATTAAACTCTTCTAGTTTGGACAAAACTCTCCATGACATCTTCATGTGTTTCAAATCTGTCCCAAGTGCAAAATTTTTGTGACCAATCCCCAATTTTCCTTGCAAATCTTTTGGCTGTCCTTTTCGAAGGATGGCATAAATCCCTCTTGAAAGAGATCTGTAGTTCTGCTTAGTTTCTGGGTGTGTGCCATGGTTAATTTCTGTGTTCAATCTCCTCACGTTGTTTAGGAGTCCCTCCATCACGAAATGTTTGCATGAGAACATCATTTTCTGAGTTTGCTTATATATTTTCCAGTGAAGTGTTTTAGCAAACAGGTTGCTTGCACAGTGTTTGTAGGTGTAATTTTGAGTTGTTTCAACTCAGTATTGCATTTTTGAGCTACTAAATTTCTCAGTGAGATGAAAAGTTGTTGTAGGTATATACTAGATAGTTTAGTTTTCTCACACTGTGGGTCTTAGTAGATTAATGTCTCCAAACATGATTCATAAATCCATGAGCACAAACTGAGCATAAAAATGTGCCTCTTCTATGCAACATTAATTCACAACTGTAAAGAAAATTACGAATAGAAATAACAGTGGTAAATAAATACACAGTTGTAACCTAGAATGAGATGGTGAGCTGGGTAGTCCATTGTGCATGCTCACATTGCAGATTTTGGTGGTATTAGGGCCCTAACGTGTATATATATATATATATATATATATATATATATATGCTAAAGAAATTGTTTCGGGTATTCTATGCTCCACGCAACTCAGGAATTGATGCCTTAGGAACTGATATCTCCAAGTGGGTGTCCTCTACTATAGGAATAAATATACATTTTCCTTTTGTAAACAAAAACTCTACCTGAATTTAAGGACAGATGGCTCAGTCTTTGCATGGAACATCCACTCCGTTCATGCTGTTCTCATCATTAATGCTTGGTGTAGACACTTTCAAACTCATCCATGCCTCTGTCCTATATGCAATTGGCCTCTAATTTCTTCGATTTCACATGCATTCGTTGGCAGTGCAGTGAATTCGGTCATTTCTCCTTTGCTTCAAACTTAAATTGCCCAATAGAAAATACACAGATTTCTGCCCTTTTGCTCATAGTCGGCCCTGCAATTATAATTTTGTTCGGAGCTTGAAATTCTGGTCCCACAGAAACAATGCGGTCTTTTGAAACAACAACGATCAACTCTTACTGTAATTATGATACTGCTGCCCGAAGCTCGACCTCCTGTATTAATCAATAATTTGGCCCTCGACCATTATAAAATGTGAATTGTTACTCACGCATTCATCAAGGTATGAGTGACCCTTTTCCACGTGATACACCACCTTGTCATCTAAGTCACATGACACGAGGACACGAGACACGGAGGACACGTAAATACGAGTATTCGACACGAGACACCGTGACCTCGAAAACAGGACACGAGGGACACGTTTTATTTATATTTGAAAAATATATATATATATATATATATATTTTAAATTTTAATATATATAATAATTTATAAATTAATATTAACAAATTAGTAAATTACAATTATACAACTTACAACTTCAAGGCTACAAGCACATAAAAAATACTAAAAGTAAATAGTCATTAAAACCATAAGTTATAAACTTATAACAACTTGAATGTTTGTAGAAGACCTAAACAACTTTTGGTCTGCAATGTCTGGAAGGGATGCTTATAATTGAAATTAGAACATGGGCAAGCAAACATGGAATACATTAATGGATTAGGACTAAAATATTGAAATGCTGAAAAGATTGTTTGAGAATCAAGACATTCAAAAGATGTAAAATTTCTTCAAAAGCCTACTACTTGTGTACACTGTACAGATATATTTAGCATATGGTAGGGTGCCAGACTGCCAATCTGTTTGCACTTGTACTATATATGGAGTTTCCACTTAAGATAAAGGAAATGTTGTTAATTATTAATTTCTTTTGTAGGTTCAAACAGGGGTTCAGATTCTTCGTGACAAGCAACAAATAGCTGAGGCTCATTCTCAACATGTGAAATCCCAACCGTATGACTGCACTGCCTCACAGCAAAGCTTAGAATCTAGCTCTATCGATAGTCAATAACTTGCAACAATAAATTATAATGAATAATAATAAATTTAAATATTATAAATTTAAATTTTAAAATTTATACATATATCATATATGATAATCATATTACATACCTATGTGCGTTAATGCATCCTCCGTCTGGGCAGTCAAGGCAACAACGACAAGGTAGTGCCAGGGCAGTCGGGGCAGCAACAGCAAGGAGTGCCAGCAGCCTTAACGCCCAACAACACTGGGCAGCAATGCAATGGGAGGCAATGCAATGGCAACGAGTTTGGAACTTGAAATGCACGGAGGCAGCAACAACAACTGGAATGCGGCAATGGAAACGAAGGTTCAAGGCAAGCACAAAGGTTCAAGGCAGCAGCGACCACATTGACGACAACAGCAACCACACCGAAAAGAAATAAAACTAACGAATTTTTTATCATTTTTGTATTTTTTGGTGGAAAACGTGTCCAAACGTGGGAATACGTTAGGGCAAGTATTCCAAACCTAGGACACGAGTATTCCATTTAAGGACACGCATTCAAAAACGGAGGGTACGTATTCAGTTTCAAAGGACACGTCCAAAAACGTATTTTACACGTTTTAGGTCGTATTAGGTGTTCGACACGTGAAATACGGGACACGTGACCCTGGAGGACGTGTCCTGTGACTTAGGTTGTCATCTTCCAATTTTGTCGTCTGTCAACGCGGGATTCATGTTTCCGCTTTCCAGCCTTCACGGCACCTACTTTAATGGCGGCTCCTTCCCTTTTTGCTAAGGTGGATCATTACGTGCAGCGGACGTGCCTCCGTAGCCAATTATTCCTTTCTCCAAGACTCAAGTAATATTTCCATTAGCATTTGACCCCCGCGGAATTTGGTTCTGGCGGCTGTTTGAATTTCTATTGGTGCCACCAACGCCAATATTCCTCCACCTGTAGCGGCTTCACGCGGCCTTCTCACATATTGCAAACAACCCGATAGCAATTCCTCGCGTCCCGGGAAGAATGTGCTCTGATTGAATTTCGACGCACCCGGTTCAATACACTCACTATTCCCAGCAATGTTGTCACCCAACGGAAATCGGCCCCAACTAACCATGACTCCTTCCGAATCTGTCATACGATCATACAAGTGAATATTCCACTCCACATAAGCTCATTCGATTCCCTTCAAATTTACGGTGGTTGCACCCTTAAATTGAAAAAAAAAAACGACCTGATCGTCTAACCACTGATCGACCGTGTTTCTAAGGAAATTTCGAACGATTTGCTATCTTCTGTCTCTAACATGGTTTGAAAATGGTCCACGCATCATCAACCTTCAGCGTAGAGGCTTCATCACAAATTTGTTTTACCTCTACTATTTACATTCCAACATTTTGCAAATAGGAATTTGCTCTGGCAATATCATTTGGCACTATCGCAGAAATAAACCTTTGAAATTTATCTGCAACAAACCCTCAAGCTGGCAAGATCACCAGCTCCGATACCACTGTAATATCCCCAAATGGGATATTTTACTAAATTTGCATGAATTTACTTAAACCCAAAATTATGCCGTAAAATGAACATGCATTTAACAGAAGATTGCCATGTAAAATAAAAACACATAAAATACTACAATCCAATACCACATAAAACAGGAAGAATCTCAGCTTTTATTATAAATAATAACGAGGTTTACATATTGATCTGACCCAGAAAGAGCTGAGATGGAAAACTAGCCAACAATACAATCTGTTGCACTGCTACATGGTGATGGCCTCCAAAACTGAATTGTTGCACTCTCCCTCTGACAACAACTACCACTGAAGCACCTGTTGAAGATCTGAATGATCCTCACTCCAATATCCCTGAAGCCCTGCGAAACTTCTGAATGAAGTCTCCTCAAGGAGAGTTGGGTTTTCGTCCAACACTCACAAATCACCCGAGGGTTTCTGTCCTGGGGCTACAGCTGAAGTAGAGAACCACGTCTCAAAACTCTCATACAAGAAAATGATATGATCCAAATATATCTCTCAACGGCCTCCTCCCATTCCTTTATAGATCTCTTGGAGCCTTCTAGAGCCTTATTTTAATATTATTTTATTCATGGAGCACTTTTCCCTTTTATTAAAATATTCCTTTTTAATGCAGAAAAGGGTAAATTGGCTACCACACCTCCTCCGGTCACTAAAACTCGTGTCCAACCATCCCATCATGTAGTTATCCTCGTCTCGGTTCCAATGAGCTATTACACTAAGGTTTTCTATCAAGTATTCCTCTCGGAATGCCACCTTGAGTGTAATCAGCTGAGTTAAGCCCACAAATAACTCAAATTTCCTAAAGTTGTCGGAATGCACCGGAATGAAAGCCAAACTGCTCGGATGATGAAATATATCACACAAATGCCACCCGACCGCATAGAAAATCCTAAAAACTCCTCCAAAAAGCCCCTGGGCCCACTGATGACACCAACCTATACCTGTGACCGGTCTGCTCCTAACTCTAGTAGTCCATCCTAGCCCCGTCATAGGCGACACCAAAAAAAGGAATATTACAGGCAGAGCTAGAGCACTTATTTCGGGAGCAGCGCAATGCATCAAAGGGTCAGCGCAAATTAGCAGTAGAGAAAGCTTCAACATCAAGGTGCATCTAGACTGACTAGTATGTCAGGATTTGGGATGTCTTTCAGTTGCTTAACTCTCAGCAACTGAGTCGCAGTGCAATAGTTAGCAGTGGCAGTGTTATGGGCAGCATGATGCAGCATTTTGAGAGGGAGTAGCAGTACAAATGCAGCAGTGACAGTGGCAGAGTGATGGGTAGCAGTAGAATTTGCAGCAGTGCAATAGATGAGGGTCAGTATCCCAAGCATCAATCGCGCAGTAGACCGATGTCGTGGATCAGGGTGATGCTTCTAGTGAGAAGTATTGCTAGAGCACATTCCTTGCTAAGAGGGAGTGTTGATTTTTGGGTAGCATCGAATGTGCTCTAGCTTAGAAATTTTGTGGAGGGGCTAGAACACATGAGATCGCCAAGACCCAGAAATCGTTTGGAGAAATTTCGCCTGAAGTGCATTTTATTCAAATAATTAATTATTTTTAATGGAGCCTAAGTTAAAAATTAGGAAATTAAAATAATTAAAGTGAATTAATGTAAATGTGGGTGAGAAGCTTCTAAGTGACGAGGATCAAGTCTGTTTTATATTAGACGTTGATTCAAGATTTGATCATGGTCGTTGATTCCTCAACAGGAAAAGTATAAAGGAAGGCTTGAGGGTCAGCTGGAGAACACACACAGAGAATGAATCTAGAGATCAAATTCCTCTAACAGAGCAGTGATTGGACGAAGATAAGATCTAAGTGATTCAGTGTAGTGGGGGGCAGAAGTAATTATTGGTCAGAGGATATTCTCCGGCACCAAGAGTACATAGCAGAGAGGCAGAAAATACAGCAGAGGAAGCAGCACAGCCACCAAGAGAGGTGACGCAGTCCCTAGAAGGGTTGACACAGGCCCACACAGGGACTACACAATGGTTCCAAGAGATAGTCTGAGTTTTGCTGGAGATCGAGGTTTCTGAGCCGGGAGGGCTGAAATTTGATTTTCCGAGAAGCAGATCGATTCTGAGAAGGGGAGACGTAGTCCTCAACCATCCCCACGCAAGCCTATGCATCTATTGCGCAGAGGGAGCTGGGGTTTCTCCAGTTCAAATCCGCATCAACCAGGACTTGTAGTGTGAGGTAAAACTCACTATTTTTTGTCTGCCGTGAATTCTCTATACTGGATGGCTAGCAAGACATCCAGAGATTGTACTCAGAAAATTGTTGTTTAATAATACAAACCCTCCAACCTGTTGCACAGATTTTCCCGCATTGGGTTTTTCCAGGGACGTTTAGTCCAAAAATAAGTGTGTCCTTTGTGTGATTGTCTCATCTTATTTTTCAGTACTTGATCTGTATATTGGTGTAGGCTGCAATGTATTTGCATTAATATTTTATGTAAATAACTTGCTAATTGAAAAATACAAGTAGGTAATGCAAATCAGTTAACTGCAGTAGGATTTTTGTTTGTTAAATTCAAAAATTTTCACACTGAGAATGTCTTGGCTCTCTTGGATCTATATTTTGGCCATAGGGGCCTTGCTAGCTCTAAACATCACATCAAAAAAATTATGTGCATTATAACCATATAGTAGCAGTATTCCCCCAAGTGCAGCTAGCGCAGCCAAGCCTTCTACTGCCCTGTGACATATTTCCACAAGTAGTCCTCCAGCCACTTGTTGACAATTTCGGTCTTCTCATCTGTCTACGAATGGTAGCTCCTGCTCGGAGTGAGTTTTATGCCACCAATCGGAATAGCTCCTTCCAAAATCACCCCATAAACCTGTTATCCCGATCACAGACTATGGTCTTGGGAAGGCCATGCAATCTGAAAATATCCCTGAAAAACAACTCGGCCACCTGAGAGGTCGTGTACTGAGTTGGAATAGTGAGGAAGTGTGCGTACTTCGTCAATTTGTCCACTACTACGAAAATGCAGTCCTTGCCCTGCACCGTGGGCAACCCGGTAATGAAATCCATCGAGATACTCTCCCACTTCCCCTTAGGGATGGGAAGCAGTTGTAGCAAACCTGTCAGATGGGTCAACTCCCCTTTGTTCCTCTAGAAAACCTTGCACTCCTGGACATGTCTCAGAACATCCTCCTTGAGGCCCTTCCATTAGAACCTCTCTCTAGTGGTCTAGTAAGTCTTGGTGAACCCCGGGTGCCCAGATAGAGGAGAATCATGGGCTGCATGCAAAATCTTCTCCCGCAATTGGGCTCGGTAATAAATCACCTCATCCATGACTCGGTACCTGTCATCTGTCACCTGCCCATCCAAAACCTCACATGCCAATCGATCCTTTGAGTATTCAACCAGCAATTGGGCCTATCAATCTGCCTCGATACTCATCAGTGAGAGGGACGCTGGCCTCCTCGACAAGGCATCGGCCACCACTTTATGCTTCCCCTTGACGTACTCGATGTCAAAGT
The DNA here is from genome assembly GCA_034641835.2 of Pinus albicaulis. NCBI lineage: Eukaryota > Viridiplantae > Streptophyta > Pinopsida > Pinales > Pinaceae > Pinus > Pinus albicaulis. The sequence goes on along the minus strand of CM076579.1, from coordinate 813,316,774 downwards.
TGTAAGCCTCGATCTTACTGACCCACTTTTGTTGCCTCTCCTGAAGTTGTCTTTGCTCTGAGAAAAACTGGAGGCTATTGTAGTCTATCCTAACCCAGAACTGGTTCCTCACTAAGAAATGTTTGAACTTAGCTAGCGCATGCATGATGGATAGCATCACTTTTTCATAAATGGGGTAAAGCCTCTCATGAGGCAAAAGCTTCCAGCTCTCATAGGCTATGGGATGCCCCTCCTGCATCAGTATGGCCCCCACTCCTACACCAGAAGCATCGCACACTAAGATGAAAGGCTTGCTGAAATTTGGAAGTGCAGGACCGGACAACTACTCATCCCCTATTTGAGGCGATCAAATGCCTCCTGCATAGTACAGGTCCAAGTGAAGGCCCCCTTCTTTTTCAAGTCTGTGAGGGGGCTACTAGCTGTGAGAACCCCTTCACAAATTTCTTGTAGTAGGTGCTAATACCCACAAACCTCCTCAACTCTATGACATTTTTGGGCATTGGCCATTCCCAGATGGTCCTAATTTTCTCCTCATGCACCCTCACTCCATCAATGCCTATAATGTGCCCTACGTAGAGCGTCTTTGTCAGCCCAAAGTTGCATTTGGACAGCTTGACATAAAACTATTGCTCCTCCAATATGTGAAGCACTGTCTCCACATGTTGTAGGTGCTACTCCCAAGTTTGGTTGTAAATCAATATGTCATCAAAGAATACCTGCACAAACTTTCTCAATTGCCCGTGAAACACATGGTTCATGAATGACTGGAAGGTAATGGGAGCATTGATTACCCCAAAGGGCATCACCAGAAACTCAAAGTTCCCATAGTGGCACCTGAACGTGTCTTAGGGACATCCTTGTCCCTACCTCGTATTTGATGATACCCTGACCTCAGATCTATCTTGGAGAAGAACTTGGCTCCACTCAACCCATCCATCAACTCATCAATCCGCGAGATGGGGTTGCGGTTCTTCATCGTCTTCTTGTTCAAGACCCTATAATCAATACACATCCTCAGTGTACTATCCTTCTTCTTCACCAAAACAATTGATGAAGCAAAAGAGCTCGAACTTGGCCGGATATGCCCCAGTGCTAGGAACTCATGTATGACCTTCTCAATCTCATCCTGATAGGCCTTGGGGTGCCTATATGGTGTAGTGATCACAGCTTGGATCCCATGCTTCAGCTCGATGGTGTGCTCGAATACTCGGTCAGGGAGCTACCCTGGCGGTATGTGTATATTCGAGTGAAGTGGCTTTGGTGCCCCACCAGCCTCTGAGGCTCTCAACTCGACAGCCCACTCTATATCTGCATGCCTCAAGTCAGCCTCCATCCTATGTCCAAAAACAGTCTACAGTGGGTACGAGTGCATGCCTCTCAGCATAACTGGCTTGCCATCAGTGTCCAGCAACTCCATCTCCAGTCTCTGCTAATCAATGGTGACCTTGCCAAGTGCATAGAGCCACTTGACTCCCAACACTATGTTGGTGTCTGGAATGTCAACCACAAAGAAGTGGTCGATCATGGAGTAGCGCCCCATAGTCACTTTCAGCGTTGAGACATAGGCGATGTCTGTAGGGGGTGCGTACTAGGTAAGTAACCCAAGGCAGCATTTCCAAGCAGTAGCAGTAGGGCCAAGAGTGTGTTGGATTTGATACACTCAAACATCTGCGGACCAATGTCCACGAATGCTCCCAGTGGTGCAAAGTATTTTGTCACCTAATTGATGACCATTCCCAAAAGACATGGATCTACTTTCTAAAGACCAAAGATGAGATCTTTGAGTGATTCAAAGAATTCAAGGCTTTGGTAGAAAATTTAACCAGAAAGCAGATCAAGAAATTGCGATCAGATAACGGTGGAGAATATATTGATAAAGACTTCACAAGCTTCTGCGCAAAGGAAGGCATCAAGAGAGAATGGATAGCCCCATACAATCCGGAGCAAATGGAGTTGCAGAAAGGAAGAATATGACCATTGTGAAAGTTGCGAGGGCGATGTTGTATGATAAAGACATGCCCAAATTTCTGACAGTTGAAGAGTGCAATATAGCAGTGTATGTGCAAAACAGGGTGCCTCATAGAGCATTGGGTAAAGTTACTCCTAAGAGTGTGTTCACTGGCAGCAAGCCTGAGGTAAGCCACTTCAGGATATTTGGCACTATAGCGTATTGCCACGTGCCCGATGAGAAGAGGAAGAAATTAGATCAGACTGTAGAGAAGGGATACCTTGTGGGATATAGCGAAAATGCGAAGGCATATCGCATCTATATTCCCGAGAACAGAAAGATCGTAGTAAGACGGGACATGAAATTCATGGAGGAGAGAGCCTTCAGAAGATCTCGGGAAATGTCTACAGATATGCAGTCTGAGAAGGATCCACTAGTACAACCACAACGGCCTATAGAAGATGGCTCTAGTGCCTCTCCACAGCACAAGGATTCTAAGAAAAGTTCTTCCGAGGAAGTGCAAGGAGAGCAAGTAAATCCACCCACCTCTAGTGGAAGGATGAGCAAAGAACTCCAACAGACTCTGAGGGATGCAAAGGAATTTACTGGAGCCCCTAGAAATGAGAAGAGGGTACGCAGGCAACCAGACAAGTACCAGGCACTGGTATCTCAGGTTGGAAAACCCTCCCGTTTTCGAGAGGCAGCTCAACATCAAGTGTGGGTAGACGCGATGGTGGAGGAATATAGCTCCATCATGACAAACAATGTATGGGAAGTAGTCCCTAGACCTCAGAACAGATCAGTTGTAGGATCAAGGTGGATCTACCACATCAAGCATACTGCAGATGGCAGCATAGAGAAGTTCAAAGCCGAGTTTGTGGCTAAGGGGTATGCATAGAAGGAAGGAATCGATAATGAAGAAACCTTTGCCCCTGTAGCTCGGTACACTTCGATCAAATCTGTCATCTCTCTTGCAGCGTAGATGGAATGGGAAATTCACCAGATGGATGTCAATACAGCATTCTTGAATGGGGTGATAGAAGAAGTGTACATAGAACAGCCAGAGGGCTTTGAGACACATGAACACAAGACTCGTGTATGCAGGCTTAAGAAAGCCTTGTATACACTAAAGCAAGCCACTAGAGCATGGTATGGGCGAATTGATAGCTACCTGCAGAAGATGGGATTTGTCAAGAGTGACGCAGAACCCAACTTCTACTATCTAAGAGTAGGGGATGAGCCGCTAATTCTGGTATTATATGTAGAAGGTCTGTTCTTGACTGGATCATCTAAGCTCATCAAAGACTGCAAGGAAAATCTGGCTACCGAATTCGACATGAAGGATCTGGGGCAAATGCACTATTTTCTTGGTTTGGAGGTTTGGCAGCAGAAGGGAGAAATCTTCCCTAGGCAAGGAAGATATACTATAGAGATCCTGAAGAGATCTCAGATGGAGAACTGTAGACCCATAGCTATACCAATGATTACAAACTGGAAGAAGATCGACACGTCCGAGGATGATGAGGCTGACCCTACCTTGTATAGGCAGCTCATAGGATCATTGATGTACCTCGTCAACACTAGACCAACATCTGTTATGTCGAGAATACCCTTAGTCAGTTCATGACTTCACTAGGACCCTCATCTTCATGATTTAATTCTTCTTCCTCCCTAGTACCTTCCTCTTCAAATATAGGAAGTTATTCATCATCAGAGTCCATAGGGAGATCCTTTCATTTCTTGAATGCAATACTTTCATCAAATATCACATCTCAACTAACTTCTGTTTGGTGTCCTTTTATGTACATCCTATAGGCCTTGAAAGAATTACTGTAGCTAACAAATGTTCCCTTCATGCCTCGAGGATCCAATTTCTTTCTCTTGTCCTTCAGTATATCAATATAGACAGGGCAACCAAAAATCCGAAGATGGTCCACACTTGGTTTCTTCCCAGTGAATGCTTCATCGAGAGTCATGGTACCTAGCAGTGTGGTAAAAGTCGGCAAAATTCCCGACTTTTTGAAAAAATCCCGAATTTTTCCCGGAGCCAACTTTATCGGCTGACTTTTTGCGGACGATTTTATCCTTGAAGTCTCGACTTTTTGCCGACTTTTTCGAAAAAAACGTGAGTGAGGTAGTTTCTTTAATAATTTTTTTTTTTTTTAAATCAGGATTTTTTCCAAAAATGAATTTTTTTGTATTTTTTTAGTTTTGCTGACTTTTTCAAAAAACTCCAGACTTTATCGAGTTTTTCAACTTTTGGACCCTTGTCGATTTAATCCCGACTTCGACTTTTTCCACATTGGTACGTAGTAACCTACGGGGACTTCGATTTTGTATGTATATAGTTGACTTAGTAGCTTCACCCCATAGAAATTTCCGCAAATCTTAATCAAGTAACATGGATTTTACACTTTCTTCAATGGATCGATTCTTTCGTTCTGCAACTCCATTTTGTTCGGGATTATATGGGACTATCAGCTCCCTCTTAATCCAAGACTCCTTATAGAAGGCTATAATTTCCTTTCATGTGTATTCTCCTCCATTATCGGATCTTAAAATCTTGATTCCCCTTTCTGTAAGGTTCTCTACTTCAGCTTTGAATTCTTGAAATTTGATGAATACTTTATCCTTGGATTTCATTAAATAAACCCAAGTTTTCCATGAAAGATCACCAATGAATGTTATACAGTATAGATGACCTCCAAGAGACTTTGGAGTCATGGGACCACAGACATAGCTAAGAATGAGATCCAAAATTTCTTTCGAACTTGAAGCATTGCTTCCAAATGGTCTCTTGGTGTTTTTACCCAATGCACATCCCTTGCACACCCCTTCATGATCTTCTTTTAATTTGGGGATGCCATTCACCAATGAATTTAGGGTTGGTAATATTTTGTAGTGAAGATGACCAAATCTTCTATGCCAAAGTTCACATGGGCTAACTTCAATGTGAACCAAAGCTTGAGCGAGGGGAGTTAACAATTTGTAAAGTCTTTGTTCACGAATCCCAATCATCCTTGCATCTTCTATGCTTGAGTCTTTATCCCATACTACAACCTTTCCATCTATGAAAGCAATTCTATCACCCTTATCTTCTAAACATGAAATGGAAAGTAAATTCTTATGCAAAATTGGAACAAATAAGATATTGTTGAGAAGAATATTTCCTCCATTCTCCAGCTCTAGCGAGGTTGATCCAATTCCTCTCACATGGTAGCTCTTATTGTCACCAAGCTCTATGGAGTAAGAGGACTTTCCTTTTGACAATGTTTTTAGTTGCTTGTGTTGACCAATCATATCTCTCGATGCTCCACTATCGATTATCCAAATATTTTCATCTTGAAATGTGCCAGTGAGTGTTGAGAATAGTCCTTTGTAGATGTCTTGGTAACTTCCTTTGAAGCAACAAAACATATATCTTGTTGACTTAATGTGTAAAATACTCAAAATGGTATTTGTAATAATAATTTATTAATATATAAAGATGTATAAGAGATGATTGAATGTTACAATGAGGCCCTGCTTATATACCTAGGCAGGCGTCCTTTCATGATTGGCCATGTCTTTTAGACATGCCTTTTCACTCAACTAATGACTACATAACATTGACTATTTAGTATTTACATTTATTTTTATTTATTTATTTCTTATGAATTATATTCATAACATTGCCTTCCTCTTAGAAAAGCTTTGTCCTCAAAGCTTATTTGCTAAAAATCCCTTCACCTTGTGCTTATCATCTCAACATATGTAACTTGACGTCTCATCTTAATCCCGAACAATTTTGTTCACTTTTCTCACGTCATTTTTTTTAAACTATGACCGGTCACTGATACCTCACATGTATAATTTTGCAGGTGATATTGTCTTGAATTTAGGGTCATTGATATATATATATATATATATATATATATATATATATATATATATATATATATATATATATATATATATTCTTCACTTTTCTCACGTAATTTTTTAAAAAGCTGTGACCGGTCCGCGTACCTCCCATGTATAATTTTTTGCGGCTTTTGCGGGTGATATTGTCTTGAATTTAGGGTCATTGATATATATATATATATATATATATATATATATATTTTAATTAAATTAATATATTTAACTATATTATATAATATAGTATATATTTAATTTTATGTTTGATTAAATATAAGTCGAAAAAGAAATTAACCACCAACGGAAAAGTCACGTCTCACCTCACCCGGCAGGACCTTGTTTTAACGTCGTGATCGAAGGTTGTCTGGACCACGGAGTTATCGTGGCTTGATGGGGAGAGGGAGACCAGTGGGTTGACCAGCAAAATGATACGCCGATCCACAACAACAGTTGAGTTGGGTATGTTGTAAAAGGGTGATACGCTGACCACGGAAACAGGGACTGGTCGAGGAGCCAGCCCACAACACAGCAGTGGACACAACTGATGGGTGTCGGGACCGATGAGTTGTCGTGAGTCAACAATCGGTCACATCCTTTGACCATGGCACAGAAAAAAAACAGTGATCGTTTATTTTCTTGCAGATCCCCACGTCATCAGATCGTTGGCGGTAGACTGTTTCTGAACGCCGCAAACGAGGCAACGTCGAGACAATGGACCGGGTTTGGATAGCGGAGAAAGAGATATCAGAGATCGAGTGTTGACTGATGATGAAATGGTAATGGGTTGTGCCCTGGAAAGGTTTTCCAGGATGGAATATAGCTCGTCGGGCTCCAGATTTGCGCCATGAACGAAAGGAGGCCAAGGGCTACAAATTCCAATCCTTCGTCACCCATCTTTAAAAATCCTGTAAAACGAGCACACTGAAACAGAGTGTCGAGATTCAACTGATATTGTTCTTGATGTGTAGTCAAGTCGAGGGCACAAATTGTTCTGAGAATTTCTCTGTGAAAGAGGTCCGATTTTTCAGTTTTTCTTCCGCAAGTGTAGGAAATTATTATAAATTCTGATAAAGATTTGATTGACTATTCATCTAACAGGAAGAGTTGGCAATTGTTATCGAACATATGTAGATTAAGGCAGAGAAATTCAAGTCGATTCCACACGTTGGTCCAACACTCCACACTCATTTGGCTCAAATTCTCTTCCCTGTCGTTACTGGGAAAGTGTCGGTTGTGTGCCTGGACGGTTGGTTGAACAAGCTGGTCATGAATAACATCTTGACAAAATATGGAGTGACCATAAGAGAAATCCTTGTATTTTTGTTTTTGACTAACTACATGAATTGATGTTGTCTCGTACTTCCTCACGAATTGATTGCTCTAGTGTTACTGTCACCCTTGCTGCTCCCACCTTTGTGGTTCTCTTTATATTGAATTGGAGTCTCTCATTATCATACACAGATGATACCAAAGTAGGGTTTCCATTGGTAATAGAAGCAATTTCCCTGTTTACGAAAGAATTAGTTTCACATGCTCTAACTTCCTTAGGGGAATCATCAAGTTCACAAGATTTGGTATCTGAATTGATGTTAGAAGTCTCTTGATCAATCCCCGTTTCATGAAGATCCTTGTAATTTTATTCTTCATCCTCCCTTGTCTGTTGCACATCAACTGTATTGGAATTTGACTTAACTAGATCTAAACCATAGTATTAAAAACCGGAACCGATGACTGGACCTGTGGACCTAACTAACCGGGTTTCTGACCGGAACCGGTCTAACTGGTATTGGTCAGGTCTAAATAAACCAGTTTAAAAAAAAAAATACATTAAATAATTAATTTTTAATAAAAAAAACTATTTGTAAGATTTGTAACCATGATTCCAAGCCAATAGAGACGAAATATGCAAAGTTTGCTCATTTATATACCATATAAAGGTGAATATATCAAAATGGCACCAAGTGCAATATATACCATAAAAATTGCATCAGCAATGAGGCTCCAAATGGCCTATAAAGTCCAAAAATATTGCTATAAGCTATGAGGCCATTGACCTACTACAAGACTACATATTAGTGATCAACAACATGATCACTCCTCATCATAATCAAAATAATCACCACTACTAGACAAGGGATCATCAACATGAGCTACATAAATAATATGGCTCAGAGTCGCACTCCTAAAACTCCTCTACAACTTTAGTAGTAGTAGTAGTAGTAGTAGTTAGTAGCAAAAATAGACAACAAAACTATCTAGAAATTTATGTTCCCAACCCCGGTTTTAAGTTTCTCCTTATTTCACCCATAAAGTTAAATGCTCATTCCCATAGCCATACATTCAACAAGCTGGAAAAATAAATATTTTATGAAAACACAAATTCTGGAAATTTCACAGTGCTGAAATGCAGAAATAAAAACTCAGAAAAAATAAATCAGCCACACACAGAAAATAGACACGTTGATTTTTGGTCAACTTCACCCTGGAAAAACCCCCTACAACTCTTGGGGAAAACCAGTTCGAAAGCTCTTCTTATTTCTGATAAATAGCTTTTACAGTGAGACAGAAATTACACAGCAAAAATTACAGCAACCTCATAAATGTTCTTATCTCGAAAACCGTGCACAAACTCTGCCTTGATTTTCGTGCCAAATACAAACAAAAAATTTCAGCAGAAAGTGTAGCCTTAAATGTTGTACGGACAACACCGAAAACAATGTTGGAACAGCTGTACAACCTCCCTCTGAATCTGTGCAAACGCTGCCTCGATTTCCGTGTTGTACGGCTGTTGTACGGACATCGTTTTGCGTGTTGTTTGCTACTGTACGAATTCTAGAAAACCAGATTTCTCTCTCTGTTGTACGGACCTTGATTTCCGTAAATCCTTGCTATTGTATGGACCTCGAAAAACGTGCTACAATAAATGTTGATTTTCCTCCCTCGAAATTCGTGCCCACTTGCCTTGAACTTCGTGTTCTGTCCTTGTTGTACGGATTTGCTGAATATAATTGTTGATGCCCTCCTTCTTCTCACTGCTCAGAAATTCTCCCTTAGCTTTCTCTCCTCCTATCTCAATCTGCTCATGAAAGAATGAATGATATTTTCTCTAATTTTCCTCCTTTAACCTAACCCTACGTGACTTTTGGGGAATCCCTAAATCCAATGGCTAAGATAGCTTTAGATCTAGGGCTGAGATTAAATGCTCATTTAAATCTCACTTTCTATTTTTTCATTCACCCCACTTTAAAAAAGACCCACTTAGTCATTTATTTCCAAAGTCACTTTTCACTTTCTAATTTCACATTGACTTTATTAAAGTCACTTTAAAATTAGACTTAGTAACTTTATCACTTAAAGTCACTTTTAAATTAGATTTGATTTTATAACTTTATAAAGTCACTTTAGGAGAAAAATTAAATTCTTTTGGACACTTTTACCTAGGCCAAAGATCAAAGCCTTAGGGAACCACCTATCCTCTGGTAACCAAATTTCAACACTCCCTCTTACCGAGGAAGGTGTTCCTCACCACACCCATCTTGTCTCTGAAGTAGACATGCTTGCCCCGTGGTAATGCTTTGGTAAGAATATCTACAACCTGCTCATCAATGGGAATATACTCAAGCTTCACAGCTCCCTTCTGAACATAGTCTCTAATGAAATGATATTTGATCCCGATATGCTTTGACCTGTCATGAAATACTGGATTCTCCATGAGTTTAATGCAACTCTGATTATCACAGTATATCACAGAAGGTCTCGACAGCTGACCAAATAAGCCAAAAAACATCTTACGGAGCCATATGGCCTCACAACTAGCTAGACTGGCTGCCATGTACTCTGCTTCCGCTGAACTCAATGCCACTGACTACTGCTTTCGGCTGAACCACGACACCACTGTAGAACCCAACCCAAAATAGCACCCTAAAGTGCTCTTCCTATCAGAAGCACAACCTGCCCAATCAGAATCAATGCAACCTGCCAATCTCACTCCATCTCCCTGCCTATAATGCAGACCATACTCCACTATCCCCTGCAAGTACTGCAAAATGTGTTTTGCAGCAACCCAGTGCACCCTCCTGGGCTCACACATGAACTGGCTCATCGTGTTGACTACAAAACATATATCTGGTCTGGTGTTGACCAAATACATCAAGGAACCAATCAGTTGTCTATACAATGTGGGATCCACCAACTCGAATCTGAAGCGTGAAGCTTCTTCCAGTTGGTTATCATCGATGTCAACATGGGTCTACAATCCTCCATGTGAAATCTGCCAAGGATGTCCACAATATACTTCCCCTACCCCAAGAAGAAATGCCCCTCCTCCTGCCACACCTCCAAACCCAAAAAGTAATGCATCAAGCCAATGTCCTTCATCTCAAACTCCGATGCAAGATCTCTCTTGCAGCTCTCTATGAGTCTCTCTGCATTCGTAATGACCAAGTCATCCACACACAGCACCAGAATGAGAGGCTCCTCACCTATCACAATAAAGTATAGGTTCGGATCTACATCACTCTTTGTGAAACCCATCTCCTACAAGTATGTATCAATCCTAGAGTACCAAGCTCTGGGAGCTTGCTTCAGGCCATAAAGGGCCTTCTTCATTCTGCACACATGGGACTCCTTCCCATGCACCTCAAAGCCCTGTGGTTGCTCAATGTACACCTCCTCCTGTATGAGCCATTGAGAAATGTGGTCTTCACATCCATTTGGTGGATCTTCCAACCCATCTCTGTTGCTATCGATATGATGGAGCGAATCGAAGTATATCGAGCCACGGGAGCGAAGGTCTCCTCCTAATCCACTCCCTCTACCTGGGAGAACCCTCTAGCCACAAACCTTTCCTTGAATTTCTCAATGCTGCAATCTGCAGCATGCTTTACCTTGTAAAGCCATCTGGAAGTAACCACGGATTTGCCCTCAGGCCTCCACACCACCTCCCAAACATCATTCTTCATGATAGAAGAATACTCCTCCTACATGGCCTCTCTCCAGACCTGCTGGCTAGCTGCCTCCTCATAGCTAGAAGGCTCAGAGTCAACGATGTTGGCAACCATTGCCATATAGCTACAAAACCTCTCAGGTGGTCTGCTCTCTCTGACTGGCCTCTTCGGCCGACCAACAGATGTGGCCTCTCTCAAGGTATCCTGAAACCACTTGGGCTTCCTCTTCCCTGAGCACACTTCTCCCACCGGAGAATGAAACTCCTCCTCCTCATCAGGAGCCTGAACTCCTGACTATCTGTCTGTTGTCCTCCTGCCTGAACCTGAACCTGTAGATGTTGAAGTACCCTGTGAACTGTCCATCAATGGACTCCCTAGAGAACTCCACTGTGAACTTCTCTGCATGCTGCCCGAAGCGCCACCCCTCTATCTCTGCGAGCCACTGCTCACTGATGGACCTGACACCGTAATCGATGTACCTCCTGATCCCTGCCCACTGGATCCCTGTGCCTGACTCAGCTGCTCCTGAGGGGCTGGCTGATCCAGATACTCTAACTCACGTGACCTCCTAAACGCCCTATCCTCCTCGAACTTCACATCCCACCTGACAACAACTCTCCTCTGTGCAGAGATATAAATCTGAAAGGCTTTAGAGGTCTCACTATAGCCCACAAAGATACCCTTCTTTGCGGTGGGCTCTAGCTTGGTCCTCTTCTCCTTGGGTACGTAGGAGTAAGCAATACACCCAAAGATACGGAAGTGACCAACATCAGGCTTCTTCCCAGAAAAAGCCTCCTCCGAAGTCACATGCCCCAAGGCACGATGCGGACTCTTGTTCTGCAAATAAACAGCAATGTTGCAAGCCTCAGCCCACAAAAACAATGGTAACCCTTGATCATGTAACATGGCTTTGGCCGCCCCAATGATGGATCTGTTCTTCTTCTTCGCAACCCCGTTCTGCTGGGGGTGGTAAGGAACTGTGAACTCCCTCCTGATGCTTGCCTCCGCACAATACTCAACAAACTCACCAAGGGTGTACTCCCCTCCATTGTCCGACCTCAGGGACTTGATCTTCCGACCTTTCTGAGTCTCCACAAGAGCTCTTAACTCCTTAAACCACTTGAAGACCTCACACCTGGTCTTTAAGAAATAAATCCAGGTCTTCCTGGAGTGATCATCAATGAATAAAACATAATACTCATATCCACTCAAGGAAACATGAGACATCCGACCACTCACATCAGTATGAATCAAATCAAGAATCCCAGTCGATCTACTGTCACTGCTGGGAAAAGGGGATTTGGCAAACTTGCCCATCGCACAATCTCTACATGTATCAATGTGATCAGTACTGAAATCTGGCACACCTGTAGTGATCTCTCGCAATGTCCTCAAGGCTCCATGATACATGTGCCCCAACCTGCGGTGCCAAATCTCGCACAGCTCTGAACTGCTAGCTATGTTGCCGGTACTACTGCTCAATGCCAAAAGGGGCTGAAATGCAAACTTGTACACTTTTGCATGGCGTACACCAATCACTCTAGCTGAATCAGCTAGAGCGCCCCTGGGATATATAAGCACATGTCCTCTCTTGAACAATATCTCATACCCTCTGTCCTCCAATGCTAAGACGCATATGAGATTCTTCCTCATCCCTGGCACATATAAAACATCTGACACCTTCAAGGGAGGTTTGGGTTCCCTATCAAATGTCAATGTCCCCACACCGGCTGTTCTAACAACACTCTCATTTCTAAGTACTACCTCTATATCAGTGCCACTCTCTAAAAGCTCTGATAAGTACTCACGGACTCCTGTCATATGACGTGAAGCCCCATTGTCAACATACCAGATACCTGAAGATGCTCCGCTAGTGGAGGGAAATGCACACTCCCTCTCAACCTCCGTGGCAAGTGATCCTACACTAGTGGACTCACAACCAATGAACCCAAACTGCCAGTCAAAGCTATCCGAAAATTCCTCTATCTCTGCTAATGCTGCCATGGTCTTGTTATTCCCCTTCTTGTTCTTCTCTGAACACACAACTGCATAGTGTCCCATCCTCTGACAATTCCAACACTTCACCTTGGAATAGTCCTTTTGCGTGTTCACCTGATTACCTTTGCCTTTCCCTTTGCCCCCACCACTACTTGTGGAAGCTTGCTTCTTTCCCTTGCCTTTCTTGCCTCCTAACAGTGCTACATCCTCATCATGCTCAACTAGTTTGGCTACCCCAAGCTGGCTCTTCCTGATTTCATTCTGTATGCAATCATCCCAGAACCTCTCCCAAGTGGGAAGGGTCTCACGTGCACAAATCCCAGCAACAAAGTTCAGCCATGAACTGGGAAGGCCATTCACTGCAATCTGCACCAACTCAGTGGGTGGAATGACCTCTCCAACTATTGTCAACGCATCTCTCACATTTGTGATCTTTGTGAGGTATGCAGTAGCACTATCAATCTTAGCCATCTTAATGGCCTTCAGCTTCTCCCTTAGGACCATTTTTCTGTTCTCATTGATACTCTGGTAGAGATTGGTCAAGGCTATCCACATCTCATGAGAAAATCTCTTTCCTCTCACATGAGGAACGACATGGTCTTTAATACCATCCAGAATAAGTCTCTTATCCTTGTTATTCTTTTTATTAAAGTCTGCCAGCTAAACAGGGTCAACAGACACATTAACAGGGTGATGTTGGGTATGCACCATTATACCCCAGACTTCTGCCTCCTCAAAGATGCTCTGCATTATTTCCTTCCATACACTATAGTTAATATTGTTGAGATTTTGTGTATATGGGGTAGCCTTAGTTGTGCTCTAGGTCCCAAATTTTGAGGAAGGACTAGAGTTCACCTGATCTACAAGACCCAGAAATGGATTTGGGAAATTTCATCTAGTTTAGGAGATATTAAATTAATTAATTACTTTAAAACTTAGGAAAATAAAATAATTAAAGTGAATTTAATTAAACACGTGATGAAATTGTCTTAAGTCACACGGATCAAGCTTTCTTTTAAACTTAGCCATTGATTAAAGATTTAATCTTGGTCGTTTATTTGTCAACGAGAAAAGTATAAAGGAAAGGCTTGGAGTCATTTGTAAGATACACAGAGGCAGAGCACTGAAGCTAACCTCAGATTCTAGGGCGACGTTGCTAAGAATTCTCAGAAGTGCTTCAGTTGCAGAGAGGGGAATTTTAACCAAGGGGACGATCTGATCCCGGGGTCTAGAATACACAAGAAGCAAAGAAGAGATTAGTAAAGACGGCGTAGAGGAAAGCAGCAGCAGCAGTAGCAGACGGCAGCAACAGATGGCAGTAGCAGCAGATGGCAGCAGTAGAAGCAGCAGCAAACGGCAGTAGCATCAGCAACAAGGACAGCATGATTTTAAGGAAACCCTTCAGGGGTTACGCAGAGACCCTTAGGGGCAGTGTAGTGACTGCGTCCCCCAGACTAGGGTAACGCAGTCCCTTCCAGTGACAGCGTTGAGCATTTGGAGACCTTCAGATGCTGACGCAGTGTCTTTCAAGGGCAATCAGGGGTTTCTAGACCTAAATCTGGCTGAGTTCTGTAAATCTCGTTTGAGGGTGTGGATCAGTCAGTATTGTTGGTCTTAGATCAGCCAGGTGTTGCAGATCTAGAGTTTCCTCTGTAGGGTTTTCCAGATCTGGAACCCAGAGTAGTGTATTCAGAAATATTTTTAATAATAGAGCCCTCCAGCAGCCAGAGACCGGTTTTCCCACATTGTGTTTTTCCGGGGATAGTTTGTCCAGAAATAGCTATGTCACTTTGTCAATGTGTGCATGTGCTTATTCTAGATCTGAATTGGTAGAGATCTGTTATGTGTTTTGCTTCGATGTTAACTTGAATCTATTCAGTTGATAATTTGTTTAAGTAGGAGGAGTTTAACCAGATTAACAGTAATAATTTTTGCATAAGATATAAAATTTAGAAATTAATACATGGTATCAGAGCAATTGCAGATCTAGAAGGGTCACCAGCTGAAGCATCTAAAGAATCTAGTTGCAGAAAGCAGCTGGAGAGGCAGCAGAAAAGAAGATCTTAAGGGACAGCACAGTTTTCAGGAGGAGATTCATGCAAAGGGAAGTGTGACGCTATCCAGCGCTGTGTCCTAGCGAGCCCACGCAATTACTGTGTAGAGGCAGCTCAGAAACAACGCTGGTTGGCTCTGAAGCCAGCCAATGTGATTCAGATCTGAATCTGTCAAGTCCAGAAAAAGTCAGCAGAAAAGTTGCAGAATTCATAAGAGCTGGTGGGGTTAAACTTCTGAAGTTTTCAGATTTTTAACCTTAGCACAAGTGACAAAGTTTGGGAAGAGATCAGCTTCTCAGAGAGTTTCTTCCCAAAGGAAACTTGCAGTTTGGTCAGAGGATCAAAGAAGAAGCTGAATCATAGTTGATTTGGTAGATTTCCAAGGAGGGAGCAGCAGTTCAAAAAGGACCCTAGATCCATATCTCTAGCATAGAGAAGAGGAGCTCTGACACATTCTGAGCAGGTGGCTCCTCATGGACTGCGTGATCAGGATAGGCTAGAGGGCCTCTCAAACTTTTCGGTGTGGAAAGCTAGGATCCTGATTGTCCTTGAGGCATATCGTCTAAGAGACCATGCAAATCAGACCATGGCCACGCCAACAGATGCGGATCTCCTACGGAAGCATAGAGAAGCTGCTGGGCATGCCAAGTGGCTGATAATGGACAGTATCAAGGATCATCTTGTGCCAGACATAGCTGAGAAGAGGACAGCTAATGAGATGTGGAAGGCCTTGACTTCCCTATATGAGGGAAAATCAATCCAAAGAAAGATGTTGTTGGGGGCCCAAATGAAGTCATTCATGATGACCAAGGGAGAAGACATCGAGCATTTCTTCTTCAGATTGCACTCAATCACGGATCAGCTGAGTGCAACAGGTTCAACCGCAGATGATGCAGTGATAGTCAGGACTACCCTCAATGCAGTCACGGATGAGTGGGAAACCTTCGTCCAAAGTATCTTGAGCAGAGCGGACCTCCCAGATTGGGACAGCTTGTGGTCAATCCTGCGGCAAGAAGAACTATGCAGAATCACCAAGAAGCAGCACAGCACTGGATTGAGCAAAGTAAAGAAGAAAGAGGAGGAAGATGTAGCCTTGGCATTGAAGAAGCAGCCGAAGAATAAGAATAAGGATCTTTCTAAGATCAAGTGATTCCAGTGTGGAGAAATGGGACATTTTGCCAGCCATTGTCCAGAAAAGAAGAAGGACAAGGAAGCATCTTCTTCCAAAGCAGCGGTGGCAGATGATGGGTCCGGAGATGATGTAGCCATGAGTGCTCATGAACCACGGAGGTGGGGTGACATGGACATGTAGAGGAGCTACATGGAAGTAGGCGGGATCCTTGAGCAGCTCATCTCTTGGATCACAAGCAAGCTACGGCAGCCTTAATACAGTAGCGGGACAAGTGGAGCAGTCGGTGCGTAGATCACAGATGAAACATAAGCAGAACAGATCTAGAGGCTAGGAGGAGCAGCGCAGAGCATAGCAGCAGCGACGTAGAAGCAGTAGCAGCTCAGAGGCTGATGTGACTTCAACAACGTAGTGCAATACTTCTTACGCAGTGCAGAGCTGCAGCAGCGCAGAGAGCTTCAAAGGGACAGTGCAGTGCAGCAACAGCGTGATAGATTTCAACACAAGGAGTTGATGTGACTTCAATAGTGCAGAGGGAGTCTGATTACGCAGGTAGAGTTGTAGCTGTGCATCATTCTTTAGATGCCAACACAAATCTGTAGCCTATGGAGCTTCGGTGATGAGGATGCAGCCCATCTGACTTGTCTGTCAAAGATTGGGCAGGAGATTCAGTTGTTTCTCTCAACAACTGAAGCTGCAGTGCAGCAGATCAGCAGTGGCAGTGCCATGAACAACACAGATGCAGCATATTGAGAGGGCGCTGTAGTACAATGGTTGCAATGGTAGTGGCAGAGTTATGGGCAGCAGTACAGAATGGCAGCAGTAGTGCATAGTTGAGTGGCAGGAGGCCAAGCTTCAGCGGCACAGAACCAGTGCCCAAAATCATGTAATGCATAAGTGTGATGTATTGCTAGAGCACACCATTGATGCTAAGAGGGAGTGTTGAGATTTTGTGTATTTGGGGTAGCATCAATTGTGCTCTACGTCCCAAATTTTGTGGAAGGACTAGAGTTCACCTGATCTAAGAGATCCATAAATGGATTTGGGAAATTTCATCTAGTTTAGGAGATATTAAATTAATTAATTATTTTAATGTATTTCCTAAGTTAAAACTTAGCAAAATAAAATAATTAAAGTGAATTTAATTAAAAATGTGATGAAATTGTCTTAAGTCACACGAATCAAGCTTTCTTTTAAACTTAGCCATTGATCAAAGATTTAATCTTGGTCATTGATTTGTCAACGAGAAAAGTATAAAGGAAAGGCTTGGGGTCATTTGTAAGATACACAGTGGCAGAGCACTGAAGCTTAAGCTGAGATTATAGGGCGGGGTTGCTAAGAATTCTCAAGTGTTTCAATTACAGAGAGGGGAATTTAGACTAAGGGGATAATCTGATCTCGGGGTCTAGAATACACAAGAAGCAGAGAAGAGATCAGGAAAGACAGCGTAGAGGAAGGCAGCAGCAGCAGCAGCAGACGGCAGCAGCAATGACAGCGTGATTTTCAGGAAACCCTTCACGGGTTATGCAGACACCCTTAGGGGCAGCGTAGTGACTGTGTCGCCCAGTCTGGGGTAACGCACTCCCTTCCAGTGGCAGCGTTGAGCATTTGGAGGCCTTCAGAGGCTGACGCAGTGTCTTTCAGGGGCAGATCTGGGGTTTCTAGGCCTAGATCTAGCTGAGTTCTGTAAATCCTATTTGAGGGTGTGGATCAGTCAATATTTTTGGTCTTAGATCAGCCAAGTGCTGCAGATCTAGAGTTTTCTCTGTAAGGTTTTCCAGATCTGGAACCCAGAGTTGTGTATAAAGAAATATACTTAATAATAGAGCCCTCCATCAGCTAGAGACCGGTTTTCCCACCTTGGGTTTTTCCGGGGACAGTTTGTCCAGAAATATCTGTGTCACTTTGTCTGTGTGTGCATGTGCTTTTTCTAGATCTGAATTGGTAGAGATCTATTATGTGTTTTGCTTTGATATTGACTTGAATTTATTCAGTTCATAACTTGTATAAGTAGGAGAAGCTTAACCGGATTAATAGAAATAATTTCTGCATAAGAATTAAGATTCAAAAATTTCTACAACTATGCCTATCCAACCTATCCTCCACCCTCAAGCCCAAAGACATGCTTGATGTCCTAATAAGCTGAAAATAATACTGTTGTAGTAAAGGTACTATTTTCTGTGTGAAAAATCAGCTTGCTATAATTTTTCTTCTTGCTGTCCCAAACTGCACTATTTAGCAAAATAGCTTTGATACCATGTAGAAATTTCTGTTCCCAACCCAGGTTTTCAGTTTCTCCCTATTTCACCCTTAAAGTTAAATGTCCATTCCCATAGCCATACATTCAACAAGCTTGAAAAATAAATATTTTCTGAAAACACAAATTTTGGAAATTTCACAGTGCTGAAATGCAGAAATAAAAACTTAGAAAAATAAATCAGCCACACAGAAAATAGACACGTTGATTTTTGGTCAACTTGACCCGAGAAAAACCCCCTACAACTCTTGGGAAAAACCAGTTCGAAAAATCTTCCTATTTTTGATAAATAGTTTTTACAGTGACACAAAAATTACACAGCAAAAATTACAGCAACCTCATAAATGTACTTATCTCGAAAACCGTGCACAAACTCTGCCTCGATTTTCGTGCCAAATACAAACATAAAATATCAGCATAAAGTACAGCCTTAAATGTTGTATGGACAACACCGAAAACAGTGTCGAACCAGCTGTACGGCCTCCCTCGAAATCTGTGCAAATGTTACCTCGATTTTTGTGTTGTACGACTGTTGTACGAACCTCATTTTGCGTGTTGTTTGCTACTATATGGATTCCAGAAAACCAAATTTCTCTCTCTGTTGTACGGACCTCAATTTCCATACCTCCTTGCTGTTGTACAAACCTCGAAAAATGTGTTGCAATAAATGTTGATTTTCCTCCCTCGAAATTCGTGCCCACTTGCCTTGAACTTCGTGCTCTGTCCTTGCTATACAAATTTGCTAAATATAAGTGTTGTTGCCCTCCTTCTCACTGCTCAAAAATTTACCCTTAGCTTTCTCTCCTCCTCTCTCAATCTGCTCATGAAAGAATGAATGATCTTTTCTCTCATTTTCCTCCTTTAACCTAACCCTAAGTGACTTTTGGGGAATCCCTAAATCTAATGGCTGAGATAGTTTTAGATCTAAGGCTGAGATTAAATGTTCATTTAAATCTCACTTTCTATTTTTTAATTCACCCCACTTTAATAAAGACCCACTTAGTCATTTATTTCCAAAGTCACTTTTCACTTTCTAATTTCACATTGACTTTATTAAAGTCACTTTAAATTTAGACTTAGTAACTTTATCACTTAAAGTCACTTTTAAATTAGATTTGACTTTATAACTTTATAAAGTCACTTTGGGAGAAAAATTAAATTCTTTTGGACACTTTTCCCTAGGCCAAAGATCAAAGCTTTAGGAAACCACCTGTCCTCCGGTAACCAAATTTCAACAAACTACAAATCACTGAGCAACATGGTCTCTCTTGAAACTCATCATTGATTCATCGCTACTAGAAATGAAATCATCAACAAGAGATACATAAACATCATCTAGCTCAAAGTCTTCAGACTCGGATTGCTCAACCTTATAACATGATAGAAATTGAAAAAATTTAACATGCCTAACCAATGATTTTGGTTTGAGTGAATGTTCATCTCCTCAACCTTAAAATGCGGTAGAAAAATATTAGCATGCCTAACCAGTTGTTTTTCTTTGAGTGAAGGGTACATTCTTGTTAAGGCAACGGTAGGGGAGTTCAACAATCAATACCACCAACATCAATAAAGTTCAACAATCAATGCCACCAACATCAAGGTTCTTAAAGAGCTTCATGCCTTTGATCAAATGCCAATCTCATACCCTTACACGTGATAGAATCAAATGGAAACATTGCAAACCCCCAAACCATGAAACCCTGAAAACCATTAAGTCTGTTGAATTTTGAGTGAAATCTAAAATTCTAGTTTCTCTATAAGAAATCCAATGAGGTCGAAACCACCCTCAAACATCCTGAGTCATTTCATGGTAATGTTAAAAATTTAAGTAATAGGATGAAACATTACCATGAATTGCCAACATTGCTAGGGATGTGTCAAGAAAATGAGAGTGTAGGCATGCTTTTCTTAGAAGGGATGTTCTTGTAGGAAAAAAACCCTAAATCTCCCTAAAAAAGCTCCAAAACTCACAAAAATGCATTCTTGGCAATGAACTGGCCAGTTTAGGATGGAACTGGCCGATTTGGTTCCATCATAAACCAGTCAGTTAGCACCGGTTGGACCGGCTTTTTTGGCGAAGAGGAGGGTCGAACCCGGTTTTTCTACCGGTTTGACCCGGTCGGCTAATGAACCGGTCGATTTGACTAGTTTTCGGTTCAAGCTGACCAGTTTTTAATACTATGACTAGAACCCACAATTTTCTAGCTTGCAACATCAATTTTGTCATTTTCTTTAACAATCTTATCTATGTCATGATATTGTTCATCTTCTTGTTTCTCAAGATAGTCCTCATCCACAACATCTTCATTTGGATCATCATCTTGATCATTTTTTGCAACATCTTCAATATCATCATCATTCTAATCAAAATCTTCTTCTCCTGCTTCACCTTGCTTCGTTTCTTTACCGTCACTATCATCTCCCTTCTTATGGGTTTCTGCATAACTCTTCTTAAAATATGTTGTAGCTTCTTCACATGATTTTTCTAATCCCTGAAATACTTCTTGAATTTTACTAAACTACTCAATGTATTCAGGGCGAAAACTTAACCGCATATTGTGCGGTGAACTACGTTCAAAAGCTCGCAAGATTATATTGTGCAACATGGCTTGATACCACTGAAGCAACAAAACTTATAGCTTGTTGATTTAATGTGTAAAATACTCAAAATGGTATTTGTAATAATAATTTATTAATATATAAAGATGTATAAGAGATGATTGAATGTTACAATGAGACCCTGCTTATATACCTAGGCAGGCGTCCTTTCATGATTGGGCATGTCATTTAGACATGCCTTTTCACTCAACTAATGACTACTTAACATTGACTGTTTAGTATTTACATTTATTTTTATTTATTTATTTGTTATGACTAATATTCATAACATCCTTCTTAAGAGAAAATAAGAGATCCAATACTTCTTTGATGTCTTTCTTGAGATGTCTTGCCACCATTGTACATTTCTCTAGGAACTTCTTCAATGTAGTAGAGATCTTCATTATGCCCTTAGCCAACCTTAGGTCTAATACCATGTTGAGAAATCTATAGGGAAGTACTTAGGATGATTTCTCTTTTCTTCATAACTGCTTGTGATATCTTTTGACTTTTTCTTACTTATTAGCTTCTTCTCCTATAATTGTGCTTGTTCTCATCATCAAACATCTACCAAAACAAGAAGAACAATAATACACAAGAACATAGAATATAGGATGCAAGTTAGGGCCAAAACCTCTCCACTTAAGAGGAAAACCCGTAGATCTCTTCTCTTCCTATAGATTCTTCAATTAACGAATTCCAAGACCTCTAGCCCAAGACCAATACCCTTCCAAGACCAAGTCCGACTTTTCCTGTTGATGTGCTTCATTTTTCCAAGTCAAACCCAGTCAAATCTCTTCCAGCAGCACCACTTCAACCCCCAGCTCCAGAATTTCGGCCTCTACTGCAGGTCTGAAATTTTTGGTCCCCTGCAACTGCTACAACATCCACATGTGTGAGCAAAATTTAGCCTTCCAAGGCCTCCCAGCAACTTCACTTGAATTGTTTCCTTGCCTAGGGTTAATAGGGGACCTATTAGACGCTTCTTCCAGCAGATTTGATCATCTTCCAGTAATTAGAGAATTTCGACCTTGAAGCAGCAAACCCTAGCCTTCCTTCTTCGCACGTGTGAGAGAGAATTAGCCCAAAACCATCTTTCTTCATCCTTATTCTTCGCTAGCCTTCTTGTGCTTCTCCTTCGCTTGGATGAGCGAGAAGTGAATATGTCCAAAGGAGGTCGAGTTCCCTCCTTTATATAGGCTTCTTAAGGTGGACATCGCTCTTCAAAATAGGCCGACTTCTTAACTGCCAGGCCGACTTGGTCTTGAAGGGTATTTTGACACTTTTAAATACAAAAATAATTTTCTTTACAAGTTACAATGTGCCCAATGGGGTCTTCAACTTATGACAATGACTCTTTTGACTTTTTGACCTAGGAAAAACACTAGAAGCACTCAATGAGTGCTTGACCTCTAAAATAAAAGGCCTTGAGCATGAAACCCATGCTCCAAAAAAAAAAAAAGTTTTCTTTCATTTTACTATATACAAGCATCAAAAGTACATTTTATAGTTATGAAGACCGAACCTAGTTGCACATTTTTCAACACTGAGGACCATCTACGAGAAAAATAATTCTCCTACGGATATCACCCATAGTGGGTGGGTAACAAGTATCGGTCCAAAAATAAGTATTTTTTTTATTTAGTGTGTTTTAATTGCAGATATGCAACTTTTTGTTGCAGAAATGAAGTGATTTACTGCAAATTTATGAAGGTTAAGTGTTGATTTAGAGTTATTAAGTGTAAATATGAACTGTACTTGCTTCCCTCAAATGTTTAATGGAAGAAATATGAATTATTTTGAATATTTCAGTGAGTATTATCTTGCATACTTAAATCACTAGGAATGACCCCCCAGGTTAGCAAGAATTAACCTGATGTGAAATGGCACCATGCAAGATGATACTGGCAATTCCCCAAGTGTTCATTCAATCCCCCATGGAACTAAATTCCATGAGGAAAACTTCAAGTGATAACAAGTATTCAAGTAGATTATGACACTGAACTGTATGCATGGAAAGGTTTGGGAGATGGTCAAATGACTTTCCCTGCCGTTGTGACACTGCCAGATGTACAGACAATGGTTGACTTGATAACCACATTTCTCTTAGTCGATTCAGTAGGGATGCATTCATACTAACTCCCATAGTTCTGGCCTCGTATATTCTTGTGTAAGTATACTGTGTCACAGGTAATGCAGAACAATATCCTATAACACACTCCAAGATGCACAGTGCAATTCCTCGAGTGAGATTATAAATACAAAAATATGTAAAGATACGAAGCATTTTGACACACACACACACACAAAAGAAATGACTCAATGCAGCATAAGTCAAGTTATCCAGCTGTAGGTGAAATTAAGGAGATCTTACCTGCTTACACATCCACTCTTTGACAGTTAAGCCATCTTGGGCTTCAACATAAGCTTGACCCCCAAGTATAGCTGGAAAAATTCCAACTGCAAAGCGTAATTTCTCTGACCAAGTCAACATCTCATTGTTCTTTAGGATTGCCCAAATTCCTGAAATCATATAAAATGGAAATTATTCACAGCAGAAAATTGATGCCAGCCGATGTAATCAAGTGTGCAAAAGTGGACAATATCATCATATGTTTCAAACAACATATCTATACGTTATAGAAAATGCCATTGCGAGAGTAAGATTTTTAACACCTGAAGATATTTCACATTTAAAACACAGATTTTAGTAATAAAGGTTAAATTCTTAAATAGATTCCATCTGAAATAATTCCTTAATGTTGAGAATAACTATTACCAAACTTATTTCCAAGTATTTCATTCAAAAATATTTTTTTTGTAACAGAATAGGAGTTGTCTAACGAGACGGGGGAATTGCCCGGACGGCCAAAATTGGCCGGAATCCGGGCCAAAAAAATTTAAGAAATCTTACAGTAACAGTGTTTGAATCATGATTTTGAAGGTGAAAATGGATTCAGCACCATCAAAAACCTCTAGGGAACCCAAAATATTAAAGTTTGAATTTCCAGAGTGTTAGACACACATGGAACATGTCCCATGTGTCATGTGCCAAGACACATCCCATGTATGTCAACACTCGTTCATAACATTTCCCAATGTGTTAGACACTCGGCACACCAAAACAATTCACAAAAATTAACAAAATATCAAACAATTGTGCAGATGTCTGGTTGTGTCAATAAATGTGTCCCAACGTATGATTGATAAGTTCTATTTAAATCACATATCTCTGTTTGTGTGTCCCCTAGTGTCACATTTCAAGGGGTCTACATATCCCAATGTCCCAATGTCATGTGTCTCAAATTGGCATTGCTCACACAGATTACATGAGAACTGAAATATCCTAATCGATCTATTTAACAATGAAGTGATACCTATTCTTCCAAAATAGTATGTTACAAATATCATACAGAACCAAGTGTAACAATGTTGCCCATAATTGCTACAACAGCCACAGGGATATGATAGTTAAGGAACAAGGTCATGGAAGCATTGGGACCTTAGATCCTTCACTCACAAGAACTTCCTTCAATTCCTGCTCTTCCTCAACTGAGCCCTGTACTAGTTCACCATCTCTGGTCTCCCTTCTACTAGTTCATTATTCTCCTTCACATGACCTCTTATTTTCTAACTGCAGTTTATTAATCTCTACTTGGAGTTCTACGCATTCTCATCCCCCACCCTGGCTATTTTAAGGTCCCTACCTCAATATGGGTCCATGAAATTGCACAGCATAGTTGTTTTAAAAAGCAAACATTGCATATTAGAAATATTCATTAATGATTATTTAATCCAATAAAGGATCCCAAATCTAGATTGAAGTTTGGCTCAGTTCAACTAGCAATTATAATGAGAAGAGCTTAGATAGACTTCACATTTTTCTTTAATAAACCACAATTTTATTGTCACTAGCATAAACACAATGCATCCACCAATTGCCTAGTCCAACATCACATCAAATTCCTCACCATGCAACTGTCATGCATTATTGTCAAGCAATGCTGCATAATATTCATGGGAAAGAGTGATTTTAATAGCAATCATAGATTCGGCAAACACCTATATAGTATAGAGATGGTGCTTATTGTTGCTTAAGCCTTACATTGAATGAAAAAGTGTCAGTCCGCTTTGCTGTTTAACGAGTTCTACATCCTAGAGCTGTTTCACAAATTCTACCTCCTAGGGTTATATTCACTTCAGAGCAGCTTTGTCCTTCAGAGATTACTACCAGCTCAAGCAAGATGAAAAGGCAAGAACGGTGGGGGGTCTAGCATGCAGAGCTCAGAGTTGCGGCATACCATTGGGAGGATACATTTCCTCAAGTATGATGGATCCACCAAGTGCATGGCTCGAGATCGAGTGGGAAGAGTGGATACCTTTTTCCAGCTTAACCAAATAATAGAGGGGGAAGCCATCAGAATGGCTACCTCGCACTTGGAGGATCAGGGCACACAGGAGCATGGGTAGCAAGTGGATAAACCCAGTATGATGCAGGGGTCACCCATGTTGGAGACTTCCTTGACTGTGTCAGTTGACATCTTAGTGGAGAGAGTTGAGCCTACCCTAGTAGTGCCATCCGTTGAGGGGATGACCAAGGATGTGTCCGAGTTTTGGGGTGATAGCAGCATGCAACAGATGGGTGAGGTGCCAGTAGATGTATCCACCCTTGATGAGACGATAGGAGATACAGTGGTATTGGGCGATGGTCGCACATAGCAGTGCCATCAACTACGGGCCAACCTTCTAGCTTTGAAGGAGAAGGCTACATCAATACGAGAGGCTATTCTACTACAGAACGAGGAGTTGGAGGGCATGAGAGTGGTTTGTGTCGAGTTGGCGACCAAGTTGACACACATTGGGGAACAGTTGGATTCCCTAATAGTACAGCTAGAGGGCACATTGGAGTGTCAGAGCAACCCCCTTCAAGCCTACATAGACGAGGCTAGAAACAATGTTGGGTCACCTCTTCCCATTGGAGAGAGAGAGACGGAGCCACCTAGTCAGATCTCATATGTTGACCTAGATAGCGGGATGAGACAACCAGAGTTGCACAGCGTGCGACATCCGCATGTTGGGGTTGGATGGCGAGAGATTTTGAGTTGGTACCCGGTGGAGAGGGTTATGGAGATGGTGGTGGACCCAAGTGCAGTTCAGCAGGAGTTACAAGGTGCTGGGAATACAGAACCCCAAAATGGCATTGGGATCTGGGTGGGACTACCTATCGTTTCCCAGGCAGGTCAGTTGACTATGTTTTGGAGGGTACAGTTGGCCTAGCAGTTGAACGTGCACATTCGCTAGGGAAGTCTCAATCAACTCCAGTGGCAAACCAGTTTATGGACAGACTCCTTGGGTTGACTTGGTACGACATTTGTACGCAGGGTCGCAGGGTCATCAACATACTCTAGCGGGAGATTGTCAGAGGAGGTGGCATTGGCAGGCCACCAGACAGTGCCTTGTATCCAGGGATTCTTCACCTTTGTGTGGGGCACAGAGGTTGCAGAGCAGCAGAGCAGTGGTGGCATCACTACAGACACATAGAGAGATTCACTTCTCGGACCCCTCAAGGAGGGTTTAGAGTGACGATCCATTCATTGGCGAGTATGTCGATGCGACAGTGGAGGTGATGATACGAATTGGGGGTGGTCCGACATGTAGAGACACAACTATAGGCCATCACATCCAAGGATGTGTGGGAGCATCTAGCATTGAGCAGTGGACTACCAGTGGACATGGAGGTGCATGGTGGTGTACCGTAGTGTGTTGGATTGCATTGAGGAGTAGGAGTGTCTTACATCACATTGTGTACATGCGAGGAGTGACTGGTGCCTTGACACAGACAAGGCACAGGACAGTACAGGGCGGTACAGCAGTAACAAGGGTTATCAGGGGTGTGCCACAGTGTACAGTGGCATGTCAAGGAGTACCTAGATGATTAGTGGTATGCGGAGGTGTATGGTGCTGCACAACAGGGTTTTAGAGCATTGCCTCCAAGGAGACTCATGGACGGAGACACTGGGCATACCTTTGGGGGTAGTTCACCTAGGATTGACGGGGAGACAGATGAGCGATGCTTGACGGTATCCGTGGGGACTCACACGTCTGACCCTCTGCTACATCACTTACGAGCACAGTCGATTTTGTTGTTGTTCTTGGCACCTGGGCATGAGCAGCAGGGTACGCAAACCTCACCCAAGATATTTGGATGACACTTAGCACACTTGGGAAGAGACTTATCAGCAGTCGCATTGGGTCGGTGCGTTGGTTGACAGCCACAGGTTGGGGGATGAGATGATCATCTGCAAGGGTGGCATATTAGTCCTCACTGAGCCTATGCCTGGGGAGCATGTCACGAAGGAGACATGTCACTCTTTCCTCGGGACATGTCGAGACCGTGCATGAGCAGAGGATACTGGGTACATGTAGCGACCAACAATCATATACGCAGTAGAAATATTAAAATACTTCGTAAATAAAGTCTTCCATTGTAGGATAGAAATTGTAAATTGTATATTGTATAAAAGACTTGTTGATAGGATGACTACAAATGAGAATGAGCGTCCACTTATATACCCTAGGCAAGTGCCCTTTCACGAATGGCTATTTCTCTAAGACACACCTCTTCATCACTAACTAACTAATCATTAGTTAATGAGTTATTATTTATTATATTTATATTTATTATTATTTATTATGAATTATATTCATAACATAGCCTTTCCCTTCAAAAAGCTTTATCCTCAAAGCTTACTTAAGAACATCTTCTCATCTATGTACTTTCATCTTCATCAATATGAGACGATATGATACCCTGAGTGATAGACAAAATTGTCGCACTGAGAACAGATCAGACCATCATAAATTGATCTTCTGGGGTATCTTCTGATCTTTGGAGATGTGTGGTGAACAGTTGTACCACTGAATTTTGCAAGCTTCAGTATCCCTACGAACATGAATTTCTTGTTTATTTTCTGAATGATACTGGTATGTAGCTTGATTAGAATGTCTGCTCTTGTGATTTGGATGTCGATACATGGCTCCTTTGGTTGTTGAGTGGGCAACTGAATCATCAGTTGGAAAGTCCAAAGTTTGACCTAAAACTTTTGCATATGTTTTAACTTCTCTAGACTCTTCTTCTTCCTTACTAGTGATCTTGACAGGATCAGTATTAATCCCTTTTTCTTCAACTTTGATTGAAATTACTAACGACTTCAATACTTCACTGTGAAGTTGTTCTAGCTTGTCATTCTGCGATTTCTTGTCATTTTTAAGTTTCTTTATTTGCATAAGTACGGTTTCGTTATGAGTCCTTAAACGTACAAGTTCATCCTTTTCTGAATTGTTGATTTTATTCTTAGTAGCTTCATCATCTTTTAAACTTTTGATTTGTTCTAATAATGTATGATTAAGGCTCTTAAAACGTACATTTTCTTCTTCTTGTTCTAATAAATGCTTCTTAAGCTCCTTCTTTGATGCTTTAGCTTTCTTGACTTGTTTGAGTAGTTTTTCTTGGTGATCTCTGTAATATTTCTAATAGGAAATAGACAGCAATACCAAGCAGCATAAACAAAAACTACAACATATAGAGAGACACAGAGGAAACACTGCAAATAAACCAGAATAGATGAGCCATTTTATTAAATTTTTGAAATGAGGAACATATACAAAGTGTTCTCAGAATGATAGCACCTTGGCCTGCTCAAGGCAGGTTGAAATGATCACTCCCTCCTTTATCAGAATCTCTGCTCAATCTCTGCTTTGTGCTCTTCCTCCTCCTCTACGCAGTCCTAATGGAAAATATTGTTGTTGGATGGAAAGGGACTGCAAGATGGGGTTGCTCCACTACTCAGAAAATTCTGCAATTCGGACACCAGCTTCTCCTCCAAAAACCTAGAATAACACGCGAAGGAATTCCAGAAAGGCTAACCCCGGAAATTCACCCTCTAGGGATGGCTACGCTCTCATGTTGGGTACGCTGGCCTCTGTGATGAGAACACTGAAAGAAAGGCCTCCAACTCTCCGAAGAACTCAACTATGGAAGGGTTGATCCCCTCACAATATCTCGAACTAACATCTCGTGAAGTTCTCCTCGCCCGAAGTTGCTCTCCTCTATGACTTCTTAATCCCCCTGGAAGACTGCACTACCCTGGAAGTGATTGCGTAATCTTGTGGCTGAAATGATGATGTTGCTCTCCAAAAACTAGTGAAATGGCTCCTATCCTAAGTGGGCACTCGAAATCCCCCAAGGACGAGGTTGGGATCTCTGCTCGAAGACACCCTTGTACTAAACAACACTGCAGACTCAGCTAAACAGCTTGAGCGTACTCTAGTCTTGACAGACAAAAAATCATAAGATGCAACAATGAATGAGAAAGGTTTCCTTCCTCTCCTTTTATGCTTGTGAACCCCTAAATTCCATTGGGCCCACCTATGTTGCCTTGTCCCTCTGTGGCGCGATGTCCCTTGCTACTTTTTGCTACCTCTCCCACGCGGCCACTGCGCTCCCTGGCCCCACGCTGCCACTACGCTGCCTGGCCCCATGCTGCCACTGCGTTGTCCTAAGTGCCTCCTCTCCTGTGTTGTCACTTGGCCTCATGGGCCCCACTTCACCTTTTAATTAATCTACCCAATGACTTTAGGAAAGTGCTTTTATTCTAATGTTTTATTCATGGGTCCCCTCACCCCTTTATTTCCTGTTAAACTTAAGAAAAGCCAAAAATTAATCAAAAATGAATATTCCAATTAGCTATCTGCTAATTGGGAATATCACTGTCCTCCCCACCAAAATGTTGCTTATCCTCAAGCAACTGCAACAATGGATGCTGCAGGATCTTCTCCCCCTCCCAAGTGGCATCCTCATCTGGAAGGCTCCTCCACCTGATCATATATTCCTTGATTGTCCTGCTCCTTAGCTGTCTCTCCCGAGTGTCTAGAATGGCTTTTGTTTGTAACACCAAATGCCCCTCATCATCTATAGGCGGGAGCTCCATAGTAGCAGTCACCTGCTGTCCCAGAGCTTTCTTCAAGCATGAGACATGGAAGATGTTATGGATTCGGCTCCCTGTTGGTAGTTCTAGCTCATATGCCACCTCACCAACTCGTCTAATCACCCTGTATGGCCCATAGAAGCGAGGTTTGAGCTTCTCTGCTCCCTTCTACTTCAGCATGGACTATTTGTATGGCTGAAGGCGGAGGTAAACCAAGTCATCTACCTCAAACTCTCTCTCTACGCGACCTCTGTTTGCATACATCTTTTGTTGGTTCTGCCTTGTGGCCAAGTTATTCTTGAGAGCTTGGAGGATGTCTTGGCTCTCTTGGATCCAATCTTTGGCCTGTGGGGCCTTGCTTGCTCCAAACATAACATCAACAAAAGTTAGAGCATGATATCCATACAAAGCATAAAACGGAGGCATACCGATCGACATATGGAATGTCGTGTTGTAGCAGTATTCCCCCAAGTAGAGCTAGCGCAGCCACGCCTTTTGTTGCCTCGAGACATGGTTTCGCAAGTAGCCCTCTAGCCACTTGTTCAATATCTTTGTCTGTCCATCCGTCTTTGGGTGATAACTAGTACTAGGTGTCAACTCGATACCCACCAAATGGAACAACCCTGCCAAAATCCGCCCATGAACCGACTGTCCCTATCACTGACTATGGTATTTGGGAGACCATGGAGCCTGAAAACATCCCTGAAGAACAACTCGGGCACCTGTGAAGTTGTGTATCATGCGGAGATGGTGAAACATGTGCATACTTTGTCAGTCGATCCATGAATACAAAGTTGCAGTCCTTGCCTTGCACCATGGGCAACCCTGTGATGAAATCCATGGAGATGCTCTCACATTTCCCCTCCGGAATGGGAAGCAGCTGTAGCAAACCTGCGAGATGAGTCAACTCCCCTTTGTTCCTCTGGCAAACCTCGCACTCCTTGACATGCCAGAGTACGTCCTCCTTGAGGCCTCTCCATGAGAACCTCTCCCGAATGGCCCTGTAAGTCTTGGTGAACCCCTGATGATTTGAAAGTGGTGATTCATGGGCCGCACGCAAGATCTTATCCCTGAGCTGGGAGCTACCCGTCAGATAAATCTTGTCCCAGTAATAGATGACCTCATCCATCACTTGATACCTGTCATCTGTCACCTGTCCATCCAACACCTCACAAGCAAAACGGTCCTTGGAGTATTCCACTAATACTTGGGCTCTCCAATCTGCATCAAGGCTCATTAAGGACAATGCTGCTGGCCTCCGTGATGTGGCATATTCTTCCCCTTGGCATACTCGATGTCAAAGTCATAGGCCTGGATTTTGCTAACCCACTTCTGTTGCCTCTTCTACAACTGCTTCCGCTCAAGGAAAAACAAGAGATTGTTGTTGTCAGTCCTCACTCGAAATCTATTACCCACCAATTACTGTCGAAACTTGGTCAACGCATACATGATGTCTAGCATCTCTTTGTCATATATTGGGTATAGCCTCTCATGCGGCAGCAGCTTTCGACTCTCGAAAGCAATAGGATGGCCTCCCTGCATCAAAACTGCTCCTACTCCCTCTCCTGAAGCATCGCACTCCAGCGCAAAGGCCTGCATGAAATCCGACAATGCCAACACTGGACAGCTCCTCGTCACCTCCTTGAGCCTGTCAAAGGCCCTCTACGCAGCATCAGTCCATCTGAAAGCCCCCTTCTTGGTGGGGTCCATGAGGGGTGCTGCAAGCTGTGAAAACCCCTTGACAAACTTCCAGTAGTAGGTGCAGATGTCTACAAACCCTCGAAGTTATGTCACATTCTTCGGTGTCGGCCAATCCTGGATGGCCCGGATCTTCTTTTCATGGACTCTTACCCCATCCACTCCGATGATATGCCCAAAGTATAGCAAATATGTAAGCCCAAACTCGCATTTGGATAGCTTAGCATGGAATGTTGCTCCTCCAAAATACACAGTACAGCCTCAATATGCTACAAGTGCTCCTCCCATGTGTGGCTATAGATGAGAATGTCATCGAAGAATACCAGCACAAACTTTCTCAGTTGACCACGGAAAATGTGATTCATACAAGACTGGAATGTGGCTAGAGCATTGGTCTGCCCAAAGGACATCACCAAGAACTCAAAGTGGCCATAGTGGCATCTGAACGGAGCCTTGGGGACATCCTGGTCCCTCACCTTGATCTGCTGGTACCCCGACCTCAGATATATCTTCGAGAAGAACTTCGCTCCCCTCATCAACTCATCAATCCTGGGGATGGGGTAACGGTTCTTCATGGTTTTCTTTTTGAGCACTCTGTAATCGATGCACATTCGCAATGTGCCATTCTTCTTCTTCACCAAGACCATAGAAGAAGCAAAGGGACTAGTACTGGGCCTGATGTGCCCCAACGCCAAGAGCTCATGTATGGCCTGCTCAATCTCATCCCTGTAGGCTTTAGGGTGCCTATAGGGGGTGGTAATCACTGCCTGGACCCCCTGCTCTAGCTCAATAGTATGTTCAAATCCCCTGTTTGGTGGTTGTCCTGGTGGTATGTCCCCGAAAACCGTAGCG
Organism: Pinus albicaulis; assembly: GCA_034641835.2. Classification (NCBI taxonomy): domain Eukaryota; kingdom Viridiplantae; phylum Streptophyta; class Pinopsida; order Pinales; family Pinaceae; genus Pinus; species Pinus albicaulis. Next base: position 813,284,407 of record CM076579.1, on the reverse strand, counting down.
TAGCGGTCCAATATAGACTGTACATCGGCATGCACTCGCTGCCCTGTCGCTCATGCCTCTGAAATACGCAAATCCACTACCCATTCTACATCCCCCTTCCGGAAATCTGCCTCCATCTGATGTGTCGCGACTGTCTACGAAGGGTATATGTGCATGCCCCTGATCATCACATGCTTCCCACTCTTCTTATCCATCCACTCCATCTCCAATGTCTCCCAATCTGTAGTGACCTTACTAAGCGTGAAAAGCCACTGCACACCCAATACCACATTGGTATCTAGGATGTCGACCACAAAGAAGTGATCCATCATGGTGTATGTCTCCATGGTCACTACTAAGGCTGGAACATATCGCATGCACTGCATGGTCCTGGCACCTGGAACCAACACGGAGAACCCATCAAAACTCTCCGTTGGTATGCCTCTCTGCTGCACTAGCTGAGCATCAGTGAAATTATGGGTAGCCTTGCTGTCCACCAACACTGAAACACGTTGTCCCTGGACCGTGCCTCGGACTCTCAGCATCAAATACTTGGGAACTCCCCGCAAACATGCAAGAACTCCTCTGGTGGGCGCAAACACTGCTAGTGGAGGTGGTGGTGAATGATCTCCTCCTGGTGCACCTGCGCTAGCATCTCCCTCCAACTCCTCATATGCCTCTTCTTCTCCCTCACTGTCGGAGAAGACCTCAATATAACGTGCCTTCCCTGCGGCACAACGATGACTCGGTGCCCATGGCTCCTGGCAAGTGAAGCATAGCTTCCTCCATCTCAAGTCCCTCCGGGTATCATCATCCAATGGCCCTTAGCCTTGGTTCCCCCTCGGGGGTGGAGCTCTCGTGTCTTTTCCCTTCTACTGGAACACTGGTTATTGTGGAAAAGGATCTCTCATCCTTGGCAAGGCATCTTGCAAGTCCCTAGTCCCCCCCATTGCATCTTGCAATGTAGTAGGCCTACTGGATCTGACTAGTCCACGCAATGGTTTTGTCAACCTGTCGATAAACATATAAACCCTCCTGGCCAATGACAAATCTGGCATCATCACTACGAGTTTCAAGGACTCAAAAATGTAAGTCTTCACGCTTCCTGACTGCTTGAGATTAGTCAGCCCAACGAAATGTTCCTCCGGGTCGTCCTTTCGGTCAAATCTCTCCACCAACCTCTGAGTGAACTTTGCATACGTTGTCACTCCTGCAAGACCCAGCGTGGACATCCCGTGGAACCACCAATCGTGGGCTTCCCCTTCAAGGTGCAGCGCTACCACCTTGATAGCCTCTACCTCCGCCATTTCGTTCAACTGAAAATAGATGTCCATCTTTTCTACCCAAGCCTTAGTTGAACACTTTGATGATCTGTCAAAGGTAGGTAAGAAAAATCTGCCCACGGTGCGTTGCAGGTCATTCCCCTGTGTACCCTCCTCTATTCTGGTTTCAGGGTCAGATGTTGTTCTTCAGCTGGCAAAAATCGTGGAACGAGAGGGCTTCTCCAAACTCTCGCCCAACTCTCGCCCATACGACTGATACTCTCCAAAATATTCCCCATAATGAGCCACCTCCGGCTCCTAGGGTCAAGAAAGTGGGCATAGTGGAACGTGGAAGAGTGCGTAGCACTACCTGCTGCACGCTACGTAGTGTTCTGCTCCAAAATATGGTGAGAAGGGTCTCTTCGATGTGGAACTCTCTTGGAATCTGCTGTCTATTTTCTCCGGCAATCTTCTGCCCCATTTCCTCTATCTTCTTGGAAAGCTCCTGTACAAATTTCAAGAGGAGGTTACCAAACTCCTTCCTGTCATCCATCTCATCTACCATTGATGCCTTCCCTTTGCCTTCCTCCTCTGGATTCATGTCCTCTTCTGCCGGTGTGATTTCGAGCCTACACTCTTTGTCCTTGTACCTCTGCTTCCGATAAGTGATGAACTCTCTGTCTTCGGGTGTCATACACTGATTACTCCACAGGTTGAGCCAAGTGTATGAGCTCTGATACCACTATAATATTCCTAATAGAAAATAGACAGCAATACCATGCAGCATAAAAAAACAAACTACAACATATAGAGACACACATAAGAAACACTGCAAATAAACCAGAACAGTTGAGCCATTTTATTAAATTTCTGAAATGAGGAACATATACAAAGAGTGCTCAAAATGATAGCACCTTGGCCTGCACAAGGCAAGCTGAAATGATCACTCCCTCCTCTATCAGAATCTCTGCTCAATCTCTGCTTTGCGCTGCTCATCCTCTACGCAGTCCTGCTGGAAAATACTATTGCTGGCTGGAAAGGGAATGCAAGATGGGGCTGCTCCGTTGCTTGGAAAAATCTGCAATTCGGACACTGGCTTCTCATCCAAAAACCAAGAATAACCCGCGAAGGAATTCCAGAAAGGCTGACCCCAGAAATTCACCCAATAGGGATGGCTACGCTCTACTGTTGGGTACGCTGGCCTCTGTGATGAGAACACTGAAAGAAAGGCCTCCAACTCTTTGAAGAATTCAGCTATGGAAGGGTTGATTCCCTCACAATTTCCCAGACTGAAATCTCGTGAAGCTCTCCTCCCTCAGAGTTGCTCTCCTCTATGACTGCATAATCCCCCTGGAAGACTGCACTACCTTGGAAGTGATTGTGTAATCCTATGGCTGAAATGATGATGCTACTCTCCAAAAATTGGTGGAATGGCTCCTCTCCTGTGTTGAAAAGTGTAACTAGGTCAGTCTTCATAATAACTATAATTATGTATTTATGTAAAGAGGAAGACAAAGATAATAGAATTTGTTTTGTTGTAATTGCTTCATGGGTTTCATGAGAAAGATTTTATTATATAGGTTAATAGACTTCTTCTTGATGTCTATTAGGTTTGTGTCTTCTAGGTATAAAATATAATTAAGTGTCATTTATATGAAGGATCTAATCTAGCAATATATGCTCCAAGACCTTGTGGAAGAAGGGCACATAACAGCTCTCAAACAATGCAGGAAGACAAGCTCTACATACCATGAAGAACACTTCTCTCAACGTTGGAATATCCTCTCTCTAGTCAGCCTAAATCTCAGTGATGAAGTCGGCTCAATAAGTGACTCTATGGTCAGCCTAGAGGCAAGAACAATGCACAATATATACACAGGATCTGCGGCCTATTGGAGGATGAACATAAGTGCGGATCACTCTGATTCAATACGGTTACATTTGTGGTTGACATAAAGTTTTCGAGAGGATATAAATGCGGGTCAAGCACAGAGAAAATGTGGATCTCTCTAAAATACAATGCGGACTTGAGACAGGATTCAGCTCTGAAGAAGTGCGGTGATTCAAGAGACAATTTGCGGAAGCTTAAAGGGAGCTTCAGTGCGGATCTATTAAAAAGCTTTTTGGTGAGAAATTCGAAGAGTTTCAGGACTGGTTGCTTGATATATAACAGTGCTACTGTGTGGATCACAAGGTGCTGCAGTTCGGATTGTCCTGTAGCTTCAGCATGTTCCTGAAATACGGATCTTTCTAAATGCATGAATAAGAGCATCCTGAAATGCAATATGTCCAAGTTCAAGTTCATGGATAATTGAGACAGTGGTATGCAAAGAAAAGAAGCAGTCGAAAAGTAGAAGAAAGAAGGAAAGTCAATCGGCATAGTGAAGATATGCAAATGTGTTTATTTCGGAATTTGCTAAAGCATCTGTAAATAACTTATCTAATAAGTAGGAGAAATAAACCAAGTATTGCATAAATATTTTCCTTTTGAAAATTTCACATGGTATCAGAGAGAAGGTGTTAAATTTGGACAGCTAGGTCCAAACTCCATGTTGTGATGCTCAGATGAAGATACCAATATTTTTATTGGGTTTCTCTTTCGGAGAGGTGCAAGATCGATCAAAAGATCATCTTGATCCAACAAGCAGAACATTTATTTTTAATTTATTTTTAATCTATTCAAAATATGTGTAGGTCGGCCTTAAGGTTTTACACCCCCAGCAAATGTGTCACACACCCTCACTAATGGATATAAGTAAGGTCAATGTTGGAGGACATTTCACTCATCTCATCATCTCACATTCTCTCTCCTCTTCTAATTGGTTTGAGCTACTTGCAAGCAATCTTCTGTTTACATGTGGGAAGAAGGACGTTGACTTTTTTGTTGCAGCTAGGGCATCCACCGCAGGTTTGACCAGCGTTGACTTTGGTCAATGCATGGTCAAAAGGCATTGAATTTTGGCACAGACTTCAATTTCTACAGTCCGTACTATTTGGCACAAGAACCGAGGTCAAAAGGTTGACCGTTGACTGTGTTGCATTGACTTTGACTTGCTGTTGTTCTACGTTGACTTTCTGGACATTGTTGACTTTCTGGACAGCATTGACTTTTGGGTTGCATTGACTTTGGTTGAATTGGATTGTATGATGAGGGTGATGTGACACATATACTAGGTTGGTTGACTGATAAGACTTTGCTGGTTGAAGCATCCTACTGATTGCCATAACGCACCATCACATCCATATATTTTTGGCTTGTCTTTTGTTGATCTATTGGTATGTTCTATCAGCATTTTACTTTATTGCTTATGTGATCGCTACCTAAAATTGAAGAGAAAGTAAAGTTGCATCAAGCATAGAACATCTACATAAATTTACATGGTATCAGAGCTGAGGTGAAGACAAAGCCCTAATTTGTAGCAATCACCAAAGAAGAGGATGGGTTTCTCAAACTACAATAGCTTCAAGGCTGATGACAAATTCACTGAGAAGGATGACTTCCATGCTTGGAAGATGACATTGGATCTTATGTTGGAAGACCAAGATGTCATGGACTATGTGCAAGGTAAAATCCAAGAGCCTCCATCCACTACAACTTTTGCTGCCAAAACAAAGTATAAGAAGGGAGAGATCAAAGCAACGTTGTTGATCAGGGACTCAATTCACAAGAGTCGGTTGCCTACATCTCTGAGTTGGGCACATCAAACAAAATGTATGATAAGTTGGTCAACATGTTCAAGGCCAACAATGTGAATCAAGTACTATTCTTCAAGAATCAATTGAAGAATCTGAAGAAAGGCAGGGATGAGTCTGTTCAATCATACTTTCTGAAGCTGACCGAGATCAGGGACAATTTGCTGGCTATTGGGGAGACAATAGTTGATCGAGAGATGGTACTCACCACACTTGGAGGGCTCCCATCCGAATCGCATGTGTTCAACACTACCATTCTAAATAGTAATGTCATACCTGACTTTGACGAAGTACTATCGAGATGCGTACAAGAACAGACAAGAATGAAGGAGTATGAAAATGAAGGAAATGCTTCCTACGCTACTCATTCTAGAAAGAAGAACTTTGGTGGTCCAAAGAACAAAGGAAGAGCAGGGGCCCAAGGAAAGAAGGGCAACTGTTACACTTGTCATAGGCCAGGTCACTATGCTAGAGAATGCCCTTTCAAGAAGGATTCTCCCGATGGTGATGACAACAACATCAACCAGAGGAATGGAAATCAAAGGAACAACAGCTTCAAGGGTAAGAGGAAGGCTCCCTCCAATGGAAATGGTCAACCTTTCAAAAGGTCAAGGAACTCCAGGTATGAGGAATCACATGTTGTTCATAAAAGAAGTGAATACATTCTTGTATCTGCCCTCTCTGTTGCATCTCCACCCGACACTATGGATGTCTGGTTGATAGATAGTGGTGCCTCAAGGCACATCACTGGGTTCAAGGAAGCACTCTCTGATATAGTTGAGAAGGATACTAATCTGGAAATTATCCTTGGAGATAATGCCACATATCTTCATCAGATGAATGTGAAGACCGCATTTCTGCATGGTGCGATAAAGGAAAGAGGTGTATGTAAAGCAACCTCTGGGGTTCGAAGTCCAAGATCAGGACACCCATGTCAGCAGGTTGAAGAAAGCCCTCTATGGGCTGAAGCAAGCACCCAGAGCTTGGTACAAGAGGATAGATAGCTACGTGATAAAGTTGGGCTTCACTCGTAGTAATGTTAATCCAAACCTTTACTTCAAGGTTGATAGAGAGAAGCCTCTCATTCTGGTGTTGTATGTGGACGACCTCTTCCTGACAGGTGCCGACCCTCTCATTCATCAATGCAAGAGGGAGCTCGCTACTGATTTTGAGATGAAGGTCCTAGGGCTGATGCACTACTTCCTAGGCCTGGAGGTCTGGCAGCGACTTGGCGAGATTTTCCTTTCTCAAGGAAAATAAATTGTGAAGCTTCTAGAAAGATTTAGCATGGTGGACTGCAAGTCTATGTCGACACCGATGGAGCTCAACTTTAAGAAGTTGAGTGGCAGTGCTGCTAGGCCCGTATTGGCAAATCCTATTGAGTATTGTCAACTCATAGGGGCCTAATGTTCTTAGTGAACACCTGTCCAGATATATGTTTTGTAATGAACACTTTGAGTCAACAGATGGTTGAGCCTCATCACACTCACTGGGTTGGTGCCAAGAATCTTCTGAGATATCACCAGGGAACGATAAGCCATGGGCTAAGATACACTGCCGAGAGCATGACACTCCTTGGATATAGTGATGTCGATTGGGTTGGCAGTGTGGTGGATCATAAAAGCACATCGGGATGCTGCTTCACGCTTGGATCTGCTTCGATATCATGGATGAGCAGGAAGCAGAAGTCGGTGTCTTTGAGCATCGCGAAGGCTGAATACATTGCAGCGAGTATGGCCTGTTGTAAAGCAGTTTGGTTGCGAAAGCTCTTCAGTGAGTTGTTCGGGCATGTGCTAGATAACACCGTGATACTCTGTGATAACTAGAGTGGGATTCGTTTGTCTGAGAATCCCGTGTTCCACAATCGATCCAAGCATATTGCTATCAGGTACCACTTTATCCGAGATATGGTACTGTGAGGCGACATAAGGCTCGATCATATAGGAACTGATGAGCAAGTCGCGGATATTCTCACAAAGCCCCTAGGAAGGTCAAGTTCCTAACCTTCCGTGAGAGTCTTGGTATCTTGGAACGACCCTATGATGAGGGTCCTATTGGACGATGAGCTCTGGGAGCTCTGGGGCTTTGGGGATAGTTTCTCGGAGCTATAAGCAACCACAGGGCTAGGCTTGCCGAACCTTGTTGGTGTGCTTGGGCCCCACCTTTTTGATGATTGAGTTGGTTCACCTCTCATTATTTGTGCCCCGTATGCATCCTACCCATTGAGTTCAGGGCTCATGGGAAGTACCTCTCATTTGGCCAATGACATGGGAAAAGCTAGAGACTAGTAGCAAAGACTGATGGACGCATTAGAGATTGTCGTACTCTCTATCTAGGATGGCACGGTCCAACCACTTGATCTAGGATCAAGTATAGTGAGGTTTCAGACCTCCAACTGACTTCGGGTCAGATAAACCAAGTTCGGGTTCGTATGAGACTCTTTGTGAGTCCTATAGAGGTTTCGGACCTCTTGGCTAAATCTGTCAGCCGGGAATGATGTCTTTGTGACTGACCCACTTTTGTTTTGAAATAAAGAGGCCAGCAAAGCAAGTTATGATGGGATGACGCACAATGTTTGGATTGCACAGGTGGATGGAGTTTGCCCTAGTTGAGAGGGAGTGTTAAATTTGGACAACTAGGTCCAAACTCCATGTTGTGTTGCTCAAATGAAGATACCAATATTTTTATTGGGTTCCTCTTTCGAAGAGGTGCAAGATCGATCTAAAGATCATCTTGATCCGATGAGCAGAACATTTATTTTTAATCTATTCAAAATATGTGCAGGTCGGCCTTAAGGTTTTACACCCCCAGCAAATGTGTCACACACCCTCACTGATGGATATAAATAAGGTTAACGTTGGAGGACAGTTCACTCATCTCATCATCTCACATTCTCTCTCCTCTTCTGATTGGTTCAAGCTACTTGGAGGCAATCTTTTGTTCACACGTGGGAAGAAGGACATTGACTTTTCTGCTGTAGCTAGGGCATCCACCGCAGGTTTGACCAGCATTGACTTTGGTCAACTCATGGTCAAAAGGAGCTGAATTTTGGCACACACTTTAGATTTCTGCAGTCCGTACTATTTGGCACAAGAACCGAGGTCAAAAGGTTGACCGTTGATCCTGCTGCGTTGACTTTGACTTTCTGTCAGTGCACTCAGCAGCTCAGCGCAAATTTCTTCTCTTCTGTCTTCTACACCTTTGAGTTCAATTGGATTTCGATGGGATGAGGTATTAATGCATTATGACACATGTAATGTTAGGAGTAATGTTTCCTTCTTTTTAGAAGAGGTGGAGTTAGTGCCTCTCTTCCTATATATACCACTTGTAAATACCATTTCAGGGCGGGATAGTTGTTATTTGCAGTGGAGCTATTGTAAAAACTCTTTCAGTGAAATCAAAGAATGTTGTAGCTACAATCTTGAGATTCCAGCAGTATACTTTTGAGCATTGTTTCTTCTCTGTTAATCCATCAAATCAAAGGTTATATTACCTTTTCATCACATATATGCTTCTGTATGTTAATCTTATGAGTTTGTAAACATAAATCATTACGTTCTATGCTATGTTTATAAGATTTTCATAGATCTGTTCTTTCTTCTGATGAATGAATTCATTTAAATGCTCATTCTGACTCCTTTTTCAAAACCCTATACACAATGACAAATTAAGTATGCTCCTGAGTTTACCTACCTGGCCTCATCAATATTTCTGCAATTTAACCTTTGAAATCAGACCTTAGTTCCCTAACTGTTATTCCTATCCAGCGAAAAAATTTCAAGCAAACAAAACCTTAATCTACTGAACATCATAACTAGCCTAAGATCATAATATATCCAGTCATTTCATTCGCTGTAAAGTGACATAGAGAGAGCCCTCTCTGGTCCGTTAGGGCTAGCTACCTGAACTAAAGTTGATATGTGGTTATCTTTCTCCACGCCTTTTTTCAACCTTGGGAAGTTGGGGAGAGTGATAACAGTGACGACGATGACGTTGAATGAAGGTGGAAGCGACACAAGCGTACAGCATGGCACGATGGAGGAGACAGCAGCATTTTAGACGTGTTTTGGTTTGTCAACAAATAATGGAAAGTCAGGGTGTAACGGGAGGCACGATGGAGTAGTGGTCTCAGCGTTTTTAACGTGTTATGTGATAAGGAAGGATACAGCGGATGGTATGTTCGACGGAGACTCGACGGTGGTCGGGTTCCTTTGTTGTGCGGACAGGGTTTGATCCGACGGAAATCAAATGGAATCAATTACAACAATTGGTATAAATTCCATATGCAACTAAAACGTACTCGATGCCCCAGTCGAAAATATTCGATTGCAATTGTTAGGATATAACTTCGGAAGGGTGCCACGGGTTCGTGGTTATTTATGACCACCACTACATATATTATTATGCCCTAATTCTGGTGTTTGATGCAGGTTCCAGCAAAGATGCTTCTTGGTCGGTTACGTTAGTTGCTACCTAATTTTGTACTATATCACTTTTATAGCAACAATAATACTATCGTAAGACACAATGTTGCTTATTACCTCCTTTGCTTATTAGTTTTCTTTTCTTTTTCCAAGTTATGTTTTTTTATTGTTTTTTAATTAATTTTTTTTTAAATAATTTCTTTTTCTCACTCTATTTTTTTTTTTTGACTAATTTTTTATTTTATTTTTATATATATTTCTTCCCTTTTTTTTTCAAATTTTTATCATGGCCAAAGGCCTGCCGACAAATCCGGTGGAATGGAGAATCTCCAACACTAGTGTAGCGAAAAACTTCGATTTTGATGGCAACCAAGTTGACGACAAGTTAAAGGCCAAAGGCCGGTGATCGGAGAACGAAGCTCTGAAACCAATGTAGCAACCAATAGTCGTATATGCAGAGGAAATATTAAAATACTTCATAAACAAAGACTTCCATTGTAGGATAGAAACTGTAAATTGTATATTGTATAAAAGAATTGTTGATCGGATGATTACAAATGAGAATGAGGGCCCACTTATATACCCTAGGCAGGTGCCCTTTCACGAATGGCTATGTCTCTATGACACTCCTCTTCATCACTAACTAAGTAATCATTAGTTAATGAGTTATTATTTATTATTACATTTACATTTATATTTATTATTATTTTATTATGAATTATATTCATAACATTACAGCCGAGGTAGCCTCCCAGTATGTGTCTGGGCTCTAAACATTGTATTGGCACATGTTCGAGGAAGTGGATGGCAGACCTAGTGGAGATGTTTGGCAGAAACAGGAGGGATCCACATACCTTGAGTCGATTGTGAGTATCAGATATCCATTTATTGGTTGCATTCAGGGGGTAGCTATTTGTCACATGTGCCTCTCAACGATCATCGGTGCTACACAGTAGGAGGCACAGGGCAGGTTAGCATGCATCAGGTTAGCCCATGATATATGGATCCTCTATATTGGTCACATGCAGTGACTAGAGAAGAGGCATGGAGGAATTCCTGCAGTTGTCAGAGCTATGGTGCAACAGTTCTGACTATGGGATGCAGAGACTCAGTTGATTGATAGACCATGTTGTCTCGTGATGGTCAGAGTCAGGACCGAGAGTGATCTTGTTCACTATTGGGTTGGCACATGGGGGTACACAGAGGCCTTCATCGGATGGCGAGGTAGAATTTCTTTGTTGCTGCATAGATTCAGAGTTGCATTCAGAGGGGTAGATATTGGCATCATGGCGATGCCTATGCCAGATGAGCTTGTCTCTCACAGATCTCCTGCCACTAAGCCTCGGGAGAGGAGGATACAGTTTGCACACGATGGGGAGTATCTCATGATCAGATTAGCGCAGCATTAGCATGGTGGTACCTGTCAGAGATTAGCAGGGAACATGAGCATTACAACTCTACACAACTCGATAACTTTTAGTGGTGAGCTGTATATTATATGGGGAGATCATGTAGATCTTCCATTGGGCTTTAGCAAGTCACTGATGGAGTGGGGGACTTCATTAGCATGGCAAGATCATGAGTGGATCAGGTGGAGCTTCATGTTGGACAAGGTAGCTTGGGATCCTGGCATTGAGGGATACCTTCATATTAGGGCGATGCAGAGGACAGGGATGATTTAGTGGCGCATCTGGGACCCAGGCACATTTTTGCAGCGACAATGGGGAGCGTCAGCTAGAGAGTAGGCTTGTTCAGGCATTGTTGAGGACAAGCAATTTTTGGCAGGGAGGACTGTAATATCCCCAAATTAGCAGTCAGCTAATTGGGATATTAAATTTTACTAATTTTGGAAAATCCTAATATTGGGTGGAAATAAAATAGGTAGGGGACCCACAATTAATAAATAGGCCAAATAAAGTCTTTTCCTAAAGTCCCTAAGGGAAAATTGCGGCTCTAGTGTTGGGGTCGATTTGGCCTTAGGTGGCATCATAGAAGAGGCACGAAAAGGACATTAGAGGATTGGCTAGAGGAAGGCAGCAAGTGATTGGCCAAGGAGAGGCAACACAGACCAACGTGGAACCCAAGGAATACGTTGGGCCTCAAGGGATAAAAGGAAGAAGGGAAGGCTCATTTGGCCATTCATTCATTTATCTTATTTCTCTTGATCATTTTGACTAAAACACGCTTGAGTCGGAGAGCCAAGTCTGCAGTGTTGTAGCACACGAGACCTTCAAGCGAAGATCTCAACCTCTACCTCGGGGGACTTCGGGTGCCCGCTCAGGAGAGGAGTTCTACATTTTGGTGAGGGAATTACACAGCAACAGGAAGAGTGTAGCTCCTTCAAGACTGCGCAGAAGCAGAGTAGACTGCGTAGTGATTGCGCAGTTCAGTTCGGTGTGGGTGTCAAGAGTGTCGAGAGAAGCAGAGTTTCAGCAGGAGATTTGGAAGGGAGGTTAGCCACCTCCTACCAAGGATTTTGGTAGCTCTCAGGAGGCATTTTCCAACAGATTCATCCAGAGGTTCAATTTACCCAGCAGTGTTGTGAGCCAAGCCCAAGAGGGCCAAATTCTGAAGTCAAGCTTTGGGTGAACCCTTTCTGGGTTTTTTGAGGAGAAGCCAAGATTAATTCAGCAAAATTTTTTGGGCAGGTTTGAGGCATCAAACAGACATCCTAACGCAGCCAACAGCTAGAAGAGCTAGAGGAAATTGGGCTAAAATTCCGAGGACAACATCTGGCCAATTCCTTTGCAGGTTTTTGTGGGTTTGGTGAGCAGAGTTCGAGGTTAAAAGCCCAGAATTTTTTGAGCAGAGGAAGCAACCAGCAGTCCGAAGTCAGTCAGAAGCATCATTTCTGGGCTAGGCAATGCAGAGACTAAGCCACGCAGAGGCACTTTCAGCCAGAGTTTTTGCTTGGGTTAGAGTTGTTCTTCGAGCCCGCCTTGAGCAGGCCTAGGTGCAAACTTTCCAGCACCTCATTTGTACTCTTTCCCAATATATTAATAAAATGGCTCAGCAATTATTTTGGCTCCAATTTGTGTGTTTTAATGGTGTTTGCATTTTTGTTGTAGCTACTTGTCTATTTGCACTTTTATTATTGTTAATCCCCATATAGGATATTGCATCAGTAAAGAAGCCAAAATATTTATTTGGCAGAATTAAAGTTGTATATGGAGGCCAAATCTTTCAAATGTGAAAGAAAAGCGTACTTCAAAAGGGTCGTGAGCAAATATTTGATAAATCGTGGCACATTATTTTAGAGTGGGATCCTAAATATTATGAGGGCCAACTTTTACATTGGTGAAGAAAATTATTATTTTGCATAAATTAATTTTATGAGGTGCCAAAGTTAATATCCCAAGTCGAAATGTGGTGATGGCAATTACTATAGGTCGAATATTAATTTTGGGAATATCACAGGCATTCAAGTGCTTCTTTGTGAACGTATTAGGGAAATTGTCAAGCAAGAATGAAATCACACGCCAAAATATACAACCACCCTGGAAATCGATTAACTTACCTGCTGTGATTGTTTTTCAATGAGACTCAGGGATCCAAGTTTTTTTTTTCTTCATCAAATTTTCATGTGATACCTCACAAATTTTCCAATGTTCCATCAAGCAAAGATCGAAACCACTGAAACCAAGTTCAATATATCTGCAAGTTAATTAATTCCCAGAATCTCATTGTGTTGATCAAATTTTGTATTCGAATTCTTCAAGTCAGGAGGGTTGAATGAAATTGTATTGAAGCAATTATCAAGATCGAAGTTACTCTTTCTAAAATTGGGAGCGATTTTGCTTCATAGTGCAATTTTTGAAGTAATAATTTGTTGAGACGAAAATTTTTTCTGGGATGGCCAAATTGATTAAATTCAAAAGCATAATTTCATTAATTGTTGGAAGCTAAAGACTCAATCTGCTCGTCAATTTCTACAAGGGTCAAATTTCAATATTGGAGATTGCAAATGGTTTTGAGAAGGTCATGACCCTCATCTAGTAGGACGTTAAGAGCACTGATGTGTAGTTCAAGGTTGTCTAGACCAGAGTTTGAGCTAAATGCTATACATCATTTCCAGATTGCGTGGGTCAATTGTTGATTTTTGGGTAGCATCAGATGTGCTCTAGCTCTAAAACTTTGTGGAGGGGCTAGGACACATGAGATCTCCAAGACCGAGAAATCGTTTGGAGAAATTCCACCCGGAGCTTAAGTTATTCAGATAAAAAAATTATTTTAACGGAGACCCTAAGTCTAACTTAGGGAAATTAAATAATTAAAGTGAATTAATTTAAACATGTGGGTAAGAATGTTCAAAGTAATGAGGATCAATTCTTTTCTAATCTTAGTCGTCGATTAGAGATTAGATCACGGTCATTGATTCGTCAACATGACAACTATTAAAGGAAGGCTTGGGGTCAGTTGGAGAACACACACAGTGAGTCTAAGAGATCGAATTCTTCTAACGAAGCAGTGTGCTCGGATGAAGATCAGATTTGAATGATTCAGAGAAGCAATGAGGGGCAGATTTAGTAATTGGTCGGAGGACCAAGAGTACATAGCAAAGCAAGGGCAACATAGATGCAGACGAGGCAGCGTAGCCACCAGGAAAGGTGACGCAAACCCTAGAGAGGGTGACGCAGGCCCACGCAGGGCTCACGAAGGGGCAGCACAGAGCCACGGAGGGACAGTCCAGAATCAGCAAGAGATCGGGTTTTCTAAGCCAGCAGGGTTGAAACTCGATTTCTAGAGAGGCCAATCAGCGGAGAGTAAGGGTGATGCAGTTCATCAACCAGGCCCACACAAGCTTACACAGTGGCAGCGTAGAGACTGCGTAGAGGCAGTTGAGGTTTCACCAGTGTCTGATCCGGATCAGCCGGGACTTGCAGAGTAAGGTAAAACTCACAATTTATCTCTGTCCGCCGAGGTTTTCTTTGTTGGGTGAGCCGGTTTTTGGCACCCTAGATTTACTCAGAATATTGTTGCTTAGTAATATAAACCCTTAGAACTGTTGCACCGGCTTTCTCGCATTGGGTTTTTCAGGGGACATTTGTCCAAAAAATATGTGTCCTTTGGTTATGTTCTTTACTTATTTTTCAGCACTTGATCTGTATAAATGTGTAGGTTGCAGTGTATTTACTTTAATGTTTTCCTTAATTATTCGGAAAAATAACTTGTTAATTAAAGAAAACAAGTAGAAGAAGTAAATCAGATTTACTGCAGTAGGATTTCTGGTTTAGATTCAGAAATTTTCACATCAATCCCATAGTATATCATTCCTGAGGCAGGTCGTGATTCATTCTGAGAGGAGCAGTGAGTAATTTATTCAAGCCAAGTTCCTAATTCACTTCTGGCAGAAATCTTGACTATAAGAGGGCTACATATATTTTATATAACGCTGAGGTGGTCATTTTAAAATAAGAGGCCGAACTGAAGAAATTACCTGACTGATACCAAGCATGGAGGCCAAGACTCATCTAGCTGCGCATCCTACCAGTGCCTTGGATATATGTCTTTGAGCTGCATTAGATTAGAGGAGTTGATATGAAGAACTGAGTAACTGTTTAGAGGACCATTCAGCCCATTATTCCACTCCAGGTTTTATTGTTAACTCATTTCCTGTGTAATGTTGTTGCTTACAACCAGGTTCTTTTAATTATCTGCTACTATTATCACCACTTTCAAAGCCACTGCAATGTCTCAATAAATGTTTTATTCTCGATTAAACACACCAAAATCCGCAAATTTTCTGGGTATAATTTATAAGCTAACTATGTTGTTACTCCTGTAGCACTATAGAGGCTAGTCAAAAAGGGTTGGTCGAAATTGCTGAGTCTCATATGGGGTAGAATCTAGTCAATATTCCAAACTAAACATTAGTGCTGGAAATTGTATGTTGCATACTGCGTAAAGCTGAGTCTTAAAGGTTGAATGATAAACGTGCAATACTAGGGTCTGTCAGTAACAAGTTATCCAACCATGACCAAGAGCAGGTTGGGGCAGTAAGTTACCTTGTGCCACAGTTGTAGGTGATGTGTTGAGGTCTGAGTATTTGTTGTTGTAAGGTGTAGAGATTGTCCTTATTAAACTAAAACATGGAGGAACTACTAAACAAATTGAGAAGATTAACCACAAAAATTGGTTCCTTGAACCACCGTGCATCATTAGACCTCAAAACAAAAATTAACAACAAACCTTTGTCAAAAGGGAACTATGCCATTCTTCGAAAAGAAACACCAAAAGATTTGCACAAGGGGCAGGAAATAGGACACAAGATTTTTGCTCCTGGGACAGATTTGAAGCACATGAGGGACACATGGAGAGTCCTTTTCAAACTAGATGAGCTAGATTCACTCCTTTCCGAACTGAGACTGTTAGAAGGGAGAAAACAAATTTGGGCATTAAAACCAACTATGCTTGCTCTTATACAACACAAGTTTTTGGAAGAACCTTGTGAAGGGTTCAGACTTCGAGTTGCATGATGCCTCGGTAACATTATGAGCTTGACCACATCTATAGCTCCTTACAATGAAGATGTTATGAGGAGAATTTTCAGATTGATAGTAGAAACTTTCCAAGACTTGGACAAGAGTGCAAGCTCTACCTTTGGGAAGAAGCTTGAGGTTTTAGAAGTCATGGCCATGACCATGACTTATGACATAATGTTTTATCTTGAGTGCGATGGCTTGATTCTGAAGATGTTCCAATGCTTCTTTCGCATTAGGAGACATCATCCTGACACAGTCATAGCACACATGCAATCCATCTTGTTATCATGTATGAGAGGTCGTGATACCATTTGCCGAGAGCTGAAGAAAAATATTGTTGAGCATTTGGAGGAGAGAGCAGTCGGTCTCACCTGTCGTTTATGAGCTAGCTGAAAAGTTGGTTGACCAGAACATTGGGTTGTTCAGGAGACAGTTGACCGGGGAGGAGTTGCTCCAGTTTGGTGGATCAGGCAGCAAAAATGAGCTAAGGAGGACGGGACTTTGTTTCATATGCAAAGAACCTTGGGGGCCTGATCACTCATGTCTGAGTGACACTGAGGAGATGACAGAGGTAGAGCAGGTGGATATTCCTTTTGACCTTCAGGGTGAGGATTCTTCTTTGGACGAGTCCATGGGTTCATACGAGGATGCCTTTGAGGAGCATGAGTCATGTAGAGTTGTTGACAGCAGACCCGATTTATATAGTGAGCATTCAGTGGACCCTATGGGAGACATTCAAGATGTTGAGTCACCAGTGATGAGTCAGCATGAGCAGCATATGGTGGAGGACGAGTCAGCTGAGGAGGAGGATGCGCACAGTATACATGATGATCCTTCTAGGGAGAGTCAGTTGGAGGTTCACATTAAGCCCATAATAGAGGAGGATGGGAAGCCACCCTTGGGGTCAGCCATCGATGAGGAGTGCGAAGGTGTACAGGCAAATAGTAGGGTGGCAGTATTTGCAAACACTTGTCCCCAGGCGGTGTTGGAAGCTGACAGGGCAGTTACGCAGCAGGCTAGCAGACGGCAGGAGTGTGGAGTTTCCTATCAGACATGGGAAACAGCGGTGCATCCATCTTTCGGTCTACCCATTGATAAGGTACAAGCAGATGTAGTGGCGAAAAGCAGAGTTGCAGCATTTTCAGGCAGCAACCCTCTCTAGGGGTACATAGACAGGGCTTGCAGCAAAGCTTGCCCACCTGGGTCCATTATAGAGAGAGAGGCAGGATTTCTTGGACAGATTTTGTTGGTTGATTGGGCAGAGCATCAAGAGTTGAGCATGGACCAGTATTAGCCTAATAGACATACTCCTTGCACAGGTGTCCATACATCAGATTGGTGAGAGATCATGAGTTGGTATCTTATTGATGGTACGATCTTCTTAGTCAAGAGCATAGTGGAGCAGGGACCCGTAGACATAACGAGTACTACAGGTTTCAGTTGGCAATGGGATACAGATCGACAGCTCCTCAGCATTCCGTCCCAGCATCAGTAGAGCGGGATTAACATTGGATTGAGTCAAGGGTTGGACTGGAGAGAGGTGATGATTTGGTACACAGTTAGTGGGTCAACATTCTCAGCCAAAGTTATAGCACAGCAAGAGCCGTGGAGCACTGATGCTTGTTCTTGGTGGCATTGGGATCCAGGGGGATTTGTTGAGGACATGCACAGTCAGAGATTAGTCTGGGATCTAGGTATTGAGGGGTCTGTTCCTGGTGGGTCAACACAGAGGCATAGTATCACCCAACGGATTGTATGGGATCCTTGCATTGGGTCTCAATTGCATCGGGGCAATAGATTGATCCACATATTTGGATTGCTTGAGGGCAAGAAATCTTGGTGCGGAGCTTTTGTAATATTTCTTTTTCTGGTATCCCTTATGACATGGTTAGGATGGACTTTCAAAGTTGGGGGCATACAAGTCACAAGTGCAGGTTGGCGTCATCGGCGGGCCCTGGGGGCTTTTGGAGGGGTTTTGAGGAGTTCTTATGAGATCCGATGGTATTCACTTGGTATATTCCACCATCTGCATCGTTTTCCTTTCGTTTCGTTGCATTCCGACAATTTTCATAAAATTGAGTTAATAATGGGCCTAACTAAATTAATTACGCCTAAGGTGGCGTTTCGGGAGGAATTCTTGGCAGAACACCTTAGTGTAATAGCTCGTTGGAACCAGAACAAGAAGATATACAAGATGGGATGGCTAGGAGTGATTTTCAGTGACCTGAGGAGGCATGGTAGCCAATTGACCATTTCCCACATTAAAAAGAATATTTTAATTAAAGGAAATGTGCTCAATGATTAAAATAATAATAAAATAAGAGCTTCTAAAGGAGTCCATCAGATCTATAAAAGAGGAGGAAGGGTCATTAGAGAACATCTTGGATTTGATATTGTTTCTTGTATGTGAAGGTTGAGAACCCGGTTCTCTACTCCATTGGTAGCCCCAGGACGTAAAACCTCAGGTGATTTAGAGAGATTGGGCGAGCACCCATCTCCCCTTGGTGAATTTATCCGAAATTCACAGGAGAGCTTAGCAGTGGCAATTCAGTGCATTTTTTGTGGAGGGTCCGTGCAGCATTGCAGCAGATCCTTGAGGCCAATTTTATCTCAGCTATTTCTCAATTCAGCATGTAAAATCCCAGTTCATATATATTAATAAAGCTGAGATTATTTTGGGTACTTACATGTTTGTATTGCATGTATTTTCCTGTTTAATTTTACATGTCAATCTTCTGTTAACTGAATAGTTATTTATTGAAGAAACTTTTGGTCAAGCACATTTCCGCAAAATTTGCCAAAATAGTCCATTTGGAATATTACAGGACCAGACATTGGCCAATCAGTTTTGGAGTTTCATGATCCTGTCATGTTCTGTTATGATTGGTGTCAAATATTGCAGACAGTCAAGTATCAAGATTCGCTATGTGTCATCTTTGATTGTGCTCAACTTGTACCATTTGTCAAGTGGCAACTGGGGATATGTGACAAAAAACAAAATACATGAGGAACTCAGAGACAAAATATAGAAGAGAGTGCCTTCAAAAAAATTAAACAACAGAAAACATTTACATGGAAGAACCATTTTTCACACTTCTACTTAACTTCAATTCCTACATTTATAGAAATGTGTGAGTTCACAGTATCACCAAAACAAGGAAGCAAGAACCATACGTATCCATATGAGTGTTTATAATAAGCATGAGGGATTCTGTAATTAGAAAAGATTATCATACCATTCAAGGGTGCTGGAAGAACCTCCATGAAATCAAAACGGCTAAACTGTCCAGGTTTATTTGGCAGAGCAAAGATCATCGAGTGCTCCTTCCACTGTAATCTATCATTGATTCCAAGCTCTCCAAACAAGTTTTGTACATTAGGATAAGCTCCAACTGTATCGCATCCATGAAGGACACAATCAAACAACTTTATTAAGAAACAAGATTACATAAATTCCATACAAGATAAAAATATTGGCTCCCATTTTAAAAAATAATAATTTAGAATATCTATATTTGAAGTAATGACAAGAATGCTATATCAAGCATAATGCAAATGACTTAATGCCCTTGACAATAGGGAGACGTCACTCCAAAAGCTAGTTCACCATTAAAAATTATTTTGCGTGAAATACAGAACGTAATGAGATAATTATATGTCAACTGTAATACTTAGACAATATCTATAGTGCTAAAAACAAGCCTTACAATTTCATTTATACTTTCTTGTAGATTTGTTGTATCATTGATGAAACATAGTCCCAAAGTTCCATATTGAAGATATATATAAAACTAAATAATGAAGAGATACATGAAAGGACATGTCTCAACTTAAAGATGTGACTTTTAAAAAAAGTTCACTCCTGCCGAGTATTTATACAAGGCCCAACATTATCAATCATCATATTTTCTATATCAAATTCTTATATACATTTTATATATTTATTGTCCACATGGATTTCTTCACATTCCAAACAATTTCGATAATTTGTGTGTGAAGGAAGTTCATTTGTCATATTTCATATCAAAACCTCATTTTCTAATCCAGGCCATTGGCCATTTTTCAGAGTTTCTCCGATTCCATGATCTTCGACCACATATCAACCCTTGGCCCCACACAGTTCAAAAATTATTGTTCACTACAAATTTGAAGAAAATGTAGAACCGAAAGCTACACCAAACTGGGAATTATATATATATTATATATATATGAAATTGACTTACACACACCATATGAAACTCACTCCTACCACTATTTCTCTCTCCATCATACAGTCATACAGCTACCTCCTGAAACTAGCATTTTCGCCACTTTCCATATATGTCAACTAATAAAACAACGATATACCAATTTCTACAGCAACCTGCATAATCAATTGTCTGCTGCTATATACTCAATTAATTACAGCTGCCAATTGCACGCGCTGTCCATTTATGTCATCCATACCCTCTATATCAAATAAATTAAACTTTAAAAATGGTACAACAATTCATCTGTACTATTTTATTGTACCAATCCGTACATTACCAGCAATTAAAAATAGACAACTGTCCATACCACAAATTAAAAGAGCCTATTACCAATCTTTTTAGCAAGGCTGCTAAGGTCCTAGCAGCCTTGCTAGATGGGTGTTAAATTTAGATAACAATGGTGTTCAATGCTTGATGCACTTTTACTTCAATCTTTCATAGGCACAATACAAGATAGCAATCACTTAAACTTGAAAGTAAAATGCTGATAGAACACAATAATAGATCAATAGAAGACAAGCCAAATATAGATCAGATTTACAATTCCTTATGTCCAGCAAAGATATGAGATATTGTTGTGTTACGGCAGTCAGCAGGATGCTTCAACCAGCAAAGTCTTTCTCGATCAGCCAGAACTTTCATGTGTTACACCCACAACCCTCAAAGACAGCTCATCACAAGTCAATGCAAGTCAAACCAGGGACAACGCAGAAAAGTCAACGCATGCAGCGTCAGAAAAGTCAATGTAGCAAACTAGGGCTTCGATCAAACAACCCGGAATTCCTCGATTTTAGTGCCCAGCTGTACGACCTCCTAAAATCGGAATTTCTGCAGAAGATGGAGGTCAAATGACCAAGGGTTGACGCTGGTCAACGCTGCAGCAGAAAAGCCCTAAACAGATCAGTGCATAAAACAGCAGCTTCGCTCCACACGTGTGAGGGGAAAAAAGCCTCCAAAGGCTATCGAACCAATCAGATCACAACGAGAGAATGTGTGAAGAGATCATGAGAAAATGACCTCCAAGTCTCTCCAATTTATATTCATCAATGAGGGTGTGTGACACATCTCTTAGGCATGTGGGAGAAATCTGGCCGACCTTGCACATGTAGAAAACAAATTCAAAATCAATGTTCTGCTCATCCGATCAAAATGATCTTTAGATCAATCTTGCACCTCTCCGAAAGAGGAATCCAACAAAAATATGACCATCGTCATATGAGTAGTGCAACATGGAGTTTGGACCTAGTTGCCCAAAATTAACACTCCCTCTCAACTAGGGGGAACTCCATCTGTCCACTAATGCCATTCATCATGTACCAAACCAAACATCGTGCGTCATCCCATCGTAGCTTGCTTTGTTGGCTCTTTATTTACGAACAAAAGGTGAGTCACAAAGACATCACACACAGCTGATCCGAAGTCAGCTTTAGAGGTAAAAACCTCTCTCGAACTCAAAAGAGTCTCATACTAACCCGAAGTTAGTTTACTTACCCGAAGTCAGTTTAGAGGATAAAACCTCATCATACTTGATCCTAGATCAAGGTGTTGGAAACGTGCCATACTAGACATAGAGAGTACGGCAATCTCCGATGCATCCATCAATCTTGCTATGGTCTCTATCCATATTTCCCACCTCATTGGCCAAATGAGAGGTACTTCCCATGAGGCTGAAACTCCATGTGTAGGATGCGTGCAGGGAAAAAATCAAAGAGAGGCAAACCAACTCAATATCATAATGGTGGGGCAAAAGCACAACAAGGTTCGGCAAGCCTAGCCCCGTATGTGCTTATAGCTCCAAGAAGCTATCTCCAAGCCCCCTGGAGCTCCCAGAGCTCATAGTCCAACTCAAGCAGGACCCTCAGAATAGGGTCTTTCCACGATTACAAGCTTCTCACGGAAGGTTAGGAACTTGACCTTCCCCAGGGCTTTGTGAGAATATCCGCGACCTACTCATCAGTTCCTATATGATCGAGCCTTACGGCGCCTCGTTGTACCATATCCCGGATAAAGTGGTACTTGATATCAATATGCTTGGATCGATCGTGGAACACAGGATTCTCAGAAAGACAAATCCCACTCTGGTTATCACAAAAGATAACGGTGGTATCTAGCACATGCTCGAACAACTCACTAAAGAGCTTTCACAATCAAACAACTTCCCAACAGGCCATACTCGCTACAATGTATTCGACCTCAACGGTGCTCAAAGCCACTGACTTTTGCTTCCTGCTCATCCAATATATCGAAGTAGAACCCAAAGTGAAGCAACATCCAGATGTGCTCTTGCGATCCACCACACTGCCAGCTCAATCGGCATCAGTATATCCATGGAGTCTCAAACTCCCGGCAGTGTATCTCAGCCCATGGTTGATTGTGCCCAGAAGATATCTCAACAGATTCTTGGCACTAATCCAGTGAATGTGATGAGGATCAACCATATGTTGACTCAAAGTCTTCACTGCAAAACATACGTCCAGACTAGAGTTCACTAAGAACATCAGGGCCCCCATGAGTTGCCAATACTCGGTAGGATTTGCTAGCATGGGCCCAGCAGTGTTTCCACTCAACTTCTTAAGGTTGAGTTCCATCAGTGTCGATACAGACTTACAGTCCACCATTCCAAATCTTTCCAGCAGCTTCACGACATATTTTTCTTGAGAAAGCAAAATCTCGTCTGGCCTTTGCTAGACCTCCATGCCTAGGAAGTAGTGCATCAGTCCTAGGTCTTTCATCTCAAACTCAGAAGCTAGCTCCCTCTTACACTGATGAATGAGAGGGTCAGCACCTGTCAGGAAGAGATCATCCACATAGAGAACCAAAATGAGAGGCCTTTCTCTATCAACCATAAAATAAACGTTCAGATTAGCATTAATTCGAGTGAAGCCCCGCTTCATCAAGTAGCTATCTATCCTCTCGTACCAAGCCCTGGGGGCTTGCTTCAACCCATAGAGGGCTTTCTTCAACCTGCATACATGAGTGTCTCTATCTCGAACTTCGAACCCCAGAGGTTACTCCACATACACCTCTTCCTTTATAGATCCATGCAGAAAAGCAGTCTTCACATCCATCTGATGTAGACTCCATCCTTGCGTAGCAGCAAGGGCAATAATAGATCGGATGGGGGTATAGCGAGCCATGGGTGCAAATATATCATCATAATCTATGCCTTCTTTTTAAGAGAAGCCTCGGGCAACAAATCTTGCCTTGTACTTTTCAGTATTTCCATCAAATCCATGCTTGATTTTATAGAGCCATTTCGAGGTGACAACAGATTTGTCCTCCGGTCTCGGGACTACTTCCCAGACATCATTTTTCATAATGGACTCATACTCCTCGTGCATAGAATCCTTCCAAACTTGATGATTTATGGCTTCTTCAAGTGTTCCACGCTCAGATTGTACTATCATACTCACGGCTACTAGATACCCTTGGTATCTCTTCAGCTTCTTGCTTTCACAAAATGTCCCCCTTAGGGCAATATGTCTCTCGGCATCTTCGAGAGTATCCCTAAGCCATGAGGGTCTTCTCTTTTTTGAAGAAGGTGGATCAATGGGATCCATAGGTCCTCCAACTTCCTGCTCCTTCATCTTCTTTGTCTTCCTTGGAGCTAGGAAGATTTCTTACTTTCTTGAGGGCAGCGTCTTCATCGAAGGTGACATCGTGGCATATCTCCACTTCTCTTTGACTAGACACATAGATTCTATATGCCTTCGAAGTTTCACTGTAGCCCACAAACATTCCCTTCTTTCCAGAAGCATCCAACTTGCTTCTCTTTTCTTTCGGAAAATGAAAGTAAACAGGACAACCAAAAACTCTAAAATGAGAAACATCAAGTTTCTTACCAGAGAAGACTTCTTCGAGAGTTTTGGAGTCCAGAGCGGAATGCGGGCATCTATTTTGAACATACATAGCAGTGTTCGCAACTTATCCCCATAGAAACTTCAGAAGACCTTGGTCACATAGCATGGCGCGAGCAGCTTCCACAATGGTCTTGTTCTTTCTTTCCACAACACCATTTCACTCACGAGTGTACACAGTTGTGGTCTCCCTCTTAATGTCAACTTCTCCACAAAAGTCATTAAACTCATTTGACTCATACTCGGTCACATTGTCGGTCCTCAAAACTTTGATTTTATTCTCAGTTTGTTTTTCAACCAAGGCCTTGAAGGTAAGGAACCATTTGAATGCTATGTCCTTCTTCTTCAAAAAATATATCCAAGCCTTGCGGGAGAAATCATCTGTAAATGTCATGTAATAGGAACATCCTTCCAAGGATGTCACAGGTAGCATACCAAATAAGTCAGAATGTATCAACTGCAAGATATCAGTTGTCTTTGTGACACTTGAGGGGAATGGTCCCCTTGTATGCTTCCCTTGGGCACAACCCTGACATATACCTTCATGATCATCTCTAAATTCTGGCATCCCTGTCACCACCTTCCTTGCTTCGGGAAGGGCTTTGTAATGAAGATGAGCAAAGCTCTGGTGCCATAACTTTGTTTGAAGAATCGTATCACATGTCATAGCCCCCAATGGACTTCCTCCAACCTAGCAGAGTGTATCAACTCTAAAACTAATAGAAAGAGCTTCCTTGAAGTTCTTCTTCCAGATAAGTACCTTTCCGTCAACGAATGCCACCTTGAACCATTTGTCTTTCATTGCTAAAATGGACACAAGGTTCTTCTTCAAATCAAGTACAACAACACATGTTGTAATCGGATGACTTTACCTTGAGATAAATGGAGGGTCACAGTCCCTATCCCTTTCACGGGATAGGTGGCATTATCGCCAAGGATAATTTCTAGATTAGTGTCCTTCTCAACCAAATCAAAAAGGGCTTCTTTATAACCAGTGAGGTGCCTTGAAGCAGCACTGTCAATTAACCAAACATCCAGGGTGTCAGGTGGAGATGCACTAGAGAGGGCAAATACAAGAATAAAATCATTTCTCTTATTATCAACAACATTAGACTCATCATACCTGGAATTTCTTGACCTCTTGAAAGGTTGCCCATTTCCATTACGATCAGAGGGAGCCTTCGTTTTTCCTTGGAACCTATTGTTCCTTCCATTCCTTCTCGAGTTGTTGTTGTCATCATCCCTGGGAGAGTCCCTTCTATTAGGGCACTCTCTTTCATAGTGACCAGTCTTGTTACAAGTGTAACATCTTCCCTTTCTTCCTTTGGGCCCCACTCTACCATGGTTTTGATTTCTCAGGCCACCATGGTTCTTCTTCTTTGCATGAACGGTGAAGGCAGTAGGGTCACTTCCATTACCATTAGACGCATACTCCATCATTCTAGTTTCCTCTTGAGTGCATCTTGTCAATATTTCATCAAAATCAGGAATCACATTATTATTGAGAATCGTGGTATTGAATACATGCCAATCACGGAGGAGACCTCCAAGTGCAATAAGAACCATCTCTCGATCAGATATTGCTTCCCCGATAGCTAGGAGGTTATTCCTAATTTTAGTGAGCCTCATAAAATAGGATTGAATAGATTCATCCTTACCCTTCTTGATATTCTTCAATTGATTCTTGAAGAAGAGGATTTGATTAGCATTGCTAGCCCTGAACATGCTCACCATCTTATCATACATCTCCTTAGATGTCTTTAACTCAAAAATGTAAGCAACCAAGTGCTTGTTAATAGAATCTCGGATAATCATTTTTGCTTTGATTTCCCCTTTTCTATACTTTGACTTCGTGGCAGCAACTGCATTTGATGGAGACTCTTGAATATTTCCCTGTACATAGTCCATGACATCTTGATCTTCTAGCGTCAAATCCAAGGACATCTTCCATGCATGATAATCAAACTTATCAGTCAATTTATCAACAGCCTTGAAACCCTTGTAGGTTTAGGAGGCCATTTGTCCTTGATAGGATTTCTTCCTTCAGAGATAACTTCTAACACCAGCTTGGACTCTTGGACTTTGTCTTCACCTCAGCTCTGATACAATGTTAAATTTAGATAACTATGGTGTTCTATGCTTGATGCACTTTTACTTCAATCTTTCATAGGCCCAATAAAAGATATCAATCACTTAAACTTGAAAGTAAAATGTTGATAGAACACAATAATAGATCAATAGAAGACAAGCTAAATATAGATCAGATTTACAATTCCTTATGTCCAGCAAAGATATGAGATATTGTTGCATTACGACAGTCAGCAAGATGCTTCAACCAGCAAAGTCTTTCTCGGTCAGCCAGCACTTTCATGTGTCACACCCACAACCCTCAAAGATAGCTCATCACAAGTCAACGCAAGTCAAACCAGGGACAGCGCAGAAAATTCAACTCATGCAGCTTCAGAAAAGTCACTGCAGCAAACTAGGGCTTCTTTCAAACAGCTCAGAATTCCTTGATTTTAGTGCCTAGTTGTACGGCCTCCTAAAATCAGAAGTTTTGCAGAAAATGGAGGTCAAACGACCAAGGGTTGACTACGGTCAACACTGGTCAACGCTGTAGCAGAAAAGCCCTAAACAGATCAATGCAGAAAACAGCAGCTTCACTCCACACATGTAAGGGGAAAAAGGCCTCCAAAAGCTATCGAACCAATCAGATCACAATGAGAGAATGTGTGATGAGATGATGAGAAAATGACCTCCAAGTCTCTCCAATTTATATTCATCAATAAGGGTGTGTGACATATCTCTTAGGCATGTGGGATAAATCTAACCGATCTTGCACATGTGGAAAATAAATTCAAAATCAATGTTCTACTCATCCGATCAAGATGATCTTTTGATCAATCTTGCACCTCTCTGAAAGAGGAATCCAACAAAAATATGAGAGTCATCATCATATGAGCAGTGCAACATGGAGTTTGGACCTAGTTGCCCAAAATTAACAATGGGCACACATAAGGGCAGGGACCTAGTGTCATCTTTAGCCCAAACCTTGGCTATCTAGGCCCAACACCCCCTAAATGGCCAATGGAGGAATCCCGAAATATTCCCCAATAACTATAGTTTATGTCTAGCGCCTTATACAGAGTCAATGGGTGGAGTTATTCTTGATCAGTATGTTGCCCTATGTAAAAAAAGTGTTAAAAGCTAAGTCACCTAACATGGGAACACGGGACACGAAGGACACGAGGATTTGAGTGTCGAACACGAACATGGTGACCCCACGGAACAGGACACATTCGGACATGTTATATATTATTTTATTAAAAAAAAATATATATATATATATATATATATATATATTAAAAATTACATATTTCTTACACAAATTCATTTATTCAAACATAGATCTTCATCTAGATGTAAGTTTTACAAAGATACAATCATACAAAGTAACATTATGCATACATATTACAAATACAATTGTGACATACACTGAGTGCATGCATGTCTTTGTAAATATCTAACAACTTGCAGTTTTGTATCATACAGACAACTCTACAACACTTCCTTGATGGTGGATTTCAATGTAGTAAGTTTTGCCCCTCTACACATTGTCAAGTCATCTGAATCCTCAAAAGGCAGTTACGAGTAGTTGGCTGAGGCCATGGTGGTATGCACATAAGATCATCCACTTAGGCCAGAATAATTCCAAAAATGAAATCTTGGAACATAGTACAATGCATTTATATTTCTCTCTCTTGTTTAAATGCAATTTCAACTCAATCTGTTCATCAGTACGCTCATCATTTTTTGTCTTTGTATGTGTCTCATTTATCCCCTAAGCTTCAACTCTCAGTATAATCCACTAGATTCAATGTAATGAATAAAATAATATAAATAATGATTAAATTAGTTAATCAGTAATTAGGTTGAAAGGCCATGTCTGATGAGACATGACCTTTCGTGAAGAGGTACCTGCCTAGATATATAAGCAGGCCTCATTTGTAATTATCAATCATCTCATATCTCATTCATCATCTATCTAATATAATATGTGTATCCTCATGGATATTTTCATATTCCAAGTGTTCTGGAGTATTTAACTTGAGAAGGAACTTTGTTCGCTTCATTCAATAGATAGCGATTTTCTGTTGTATTTTCTTTTGTTTGCATCCCAATTCAATATTCATTATCTTCTTTTGCATATATAGTGTATAACAAGTGGTCCATGGATCTGGTGGGACCCAAGGAATGTGTTGGTCTTCAATGGAAAAAAGGAAGGAAGGAAGACTCATTTTCCATTCATTCAGCTTATTTCTCTTTGTCATTTTGACTGAACACGCTTGAGGTTGAGAGCCAAGTCTACAGTGTTGTTTAGCACACGAGATCTTCAAGCGGAGATCTCAACCTCTGCCTCGGGGGGCTTCGAGTGCCCGCTCAGGAGAGGAATCCTACCATTTTTTGAGGAATTACCCAGCAGCAGCAACAGAGATAACGTAGCCCTTTCCAGGACTGTGCAGTGATTGCACAGTGCAATTTTGGTGGAGTGTCGGGAGTGTGGAGAGGAGTTGTTTCATCAGGAGATTCGAAGAGGCGGCTAGCCACCTCCTACCAGGGATTTTGGTAGCATTCCCGAGGCATCTACGAGCAGTTTTCTTTAATGGTTCGATTTCCCCAGCAAAGTAGTGAGCCAAGCCCAAGTGTTGAGATTTTGTGTATTTGGGGTAGCATCAATTGTGCTCTAGGTTCCAAATTTTGAGGAAGTACTAGAGTTCACCTAATCTACAAGACCCAGAAATGGATTTGGGAAATTTCATCTGGTTTAGGAGATATTAAATTAATTAATTATTTTAATGTATTTCCTAAGTTAAAACTTAGGAAAATAAAATAATTAAAGTTAATTTAATTAAACATGTGATGAAATTGTCTTAAGTCACATGGATCAAGCTTTCTCTTAATCTTAGCCATTAATTCAAGATCTGACCATAGGCGTTGATTTTTCAACGAGAAAAATATAAAGGAAAGGCTTGGGGTCATTTGTAAAGACACATAGAGGCAGAGCACTGAAGCTAAGCTGGGATTCTAGGGCGGGGTTGCTAAGAATTCTCAGAAGTGTTTTAGCTGCAGAAAAGAATTTAGACCAAGGGGATGATCTGATCCCGGGGTTTAGAATACACAAGAAGTAGAGAAGAGATTAGCTCAAGAACAGCGCAGAGAAAGGCAGCAACTCAAGGAGAGTGCAGAAGAAGGCAGCAGCAAGGACAGCACCATTTTCAGAAAACCCTTCAGGGATTGCGCAGAGACCCTTAGGGGCAGCGCAGTGACTATGTCACCCATTCTGGGGTAACGCAGTCCCTTCCAGAGGCAGCACTGAGGGTTTAGAGGCCATCCAAGGCTAACGTTGAGCCTGTGAGGGGCTTCAGAGGCTAACGCAGAGCTTTTCAGGAGCAGCATTGGGGTTTCCAGGCCTAAATCTGGCTGAGTTCTGTAAATCTCGTTTGAGGGTGTGGATCAATTAGTACTTTGGCCCTAGATCAGCCAGGAGCTGTAGATCTAGAGATTTCTCTGTAGGGTTTTCCAAATCCTGAACCCAGAGTTGTGTATTCAAAAATATTCTTAATAATAGAACCCTCCAGCAGCCAAAGACTGGTTTTCCCACATTGGGTTTTTCCGGGGACAGTTTGTCAAGAAATAACTGTGTCACTTTGTCTCTGTGTGCATGTGCTTATCCTAGATCTGAATTGGTAGAGATTTGTTATGTGTTTTGCTTCAATGTTAACTTGAATTTATTCAGTTGATAACTTATATAAGTAGGAAAAGCTTAACCGGATTAACAGTAATAATTTTTGCATAAGGATTCAGAAATTTCTACACCAAGAGGGCTAATTTTCGGGGCCGAGCTTTCAGCAAACCCTTCGCGGGTTTTTGTGGGATTATTAAGGTGAGTCTGGTGTCCAATTCCCAGGTTTTTTTTACAGGGGACGTAGCCTAACCAATAGTGTGAAGACAGCTAACAGCAGCATTTTCTGGGCTATGCAGCGCAGTCATTGAGCCACCCAGAGCAGTTTCCAACAGGATTTTTTGTTTGTTGAGCTGTCCTACAGCCTGCTTTGAGCAGGCCCAGGTTGTAATATTCTTTTTTTTGGTGTTCCTTATGACAGGGTTAGGATGGACTCCAAGAGTTGGGAGCAGACAGGTCACAGTTACAGGTTGGAATCATCAGCGGGCTCAGGGGCTTTTTGGAGGAGTTTAGAGGAGTTTCTATGAGGATCGGTGGCATTCTCTTGGTATATTCCATCATCCGCTTAGTTTGCCTTTCGTTTCGGTGCATTCCGACAACTTTCGGAAAACTGAGTTATTTTTGGGCTTAACTCAATTAATTACGATCAAGGTGGCATTCCGAGAAGAATACGTGATATAACACCTTAGTGTAATAGCTCGTTGGAACCGAAACGAGAATACCTACATGACAAGATGGTTGGACATGAGTTTAAGTGACTGGATGAGACATGGCAGCAGATTTACTCTTTTCCGCATTAAAAATAATATTTTAATAAGAGGGTAAAGTGCTCCAGGATTAAAACCGAGTAGCCCCAAGACGGAAACCCTCGGGTGATTTTGGTGAGTGTGGACGGAAACCCACCTCATCTCCTTGGTGGATTCAGCCAGAGTTCAATGGATAAAACCCACGCTCCCAAAACCAAGAATTTTATTAGTTATTACAAGAAGGAGAAAACTATGAAGTTTTCTCTAAAATCAAAGGAAAGTCTTCACAATGTTAGCTTGAGCCATAGATCTTTCCTTGCTGAACATTTCTGCAATTTGAGGCCCACAAAAGCCCAACAAAATGCAGATTTTTCGAGGAAGAAGAAGCAAACAAAGCCTCTTTGAGTTACACGGCCAAAGGAAGGAAATAATCTAAAAGTTGAAGCCCCTACATCCTGCATGCAAACTTGTAAGTAATTTTCTCAAAATGAAACGTGCAAGTAGCTGCAAGACAACAAGTTAGAGAAACTCTACAATCACAAATGTTAGCTCAAGAAATCACAAAGTCATATTACAAAAATAATCTACAAGAAGCTAAGTCAAAGCGTATGAGCAAGCTCTCCTCTTTGACTAGCCATAGCTTGGCTCTTTGAAATGGCCAGATATTAAAGAAATGAAGAGAAATACTTGAAAAGTAAATTATTTTTAAGTTTGATTTTTTGATGCAAGAAATAAGAGCTTTGAGAAAATTAAAAGAACCTCTGTAAGACAAAATAAAATATAGATTAGACTTTGGAAATCAACACATGCAGGTTCTCTTTGAACATTTTCAAGAGTGGGTTGGTTCCTCCGAGAACTACCCCTCACACTTGAAAAGTTTGACCAAAGACGAATCCTTCTACACAATCTCACCGCAACATATTAAATCCACATGAAATTAAATAAAAGCAATGGAAATAACTCTTATAGATATATTTGACATCAAATAGAAAATTTCTTATCCTAAAGCGATCAAGTAACTCTTATGCTAATATGAAATAGTTGCATACTAACATAACTTGAAACAAGCATGAAGGAAACAATAGCATGAGGAAATAAATAGAAGCATAACAACAAGTCAAGAATTTACCATATATGCAAGGAGGAGAACACCATCATGAGTTACCCCAAAGACTTTTATATTATATTGCAAGTACGTGTACAATCCGACAGCATATCCTCACGCTCGATAGCTCATATTACATGATAAAATATGAGAGCCCATGGCTCCATTATATAGAAAGTTGGGAGCAAATCTCAATGAAGAACCATATGCCAAGTGGTGAGAGGGAGGAGATCACAAGGCAAATTCAAATTTGATATGTCGAGCTCCATTGCCAAGTGTAAAAATCGGATTCTGGCAAGTGGACATCATTTTCTTCTTCCCTTATGTGCCAAATTCGAATTTTATGATGAAATGACAACTGTATATGGGTGGTAACCCATGTGGGGACAATTTTCCACAAAAATCTCCACCAAATATTCTCCCAAATATGCACTGACTTCACAAATTTGAATTTCCAAGTAAACAACTCTCATTTAATGCCAGAAATTCAATTTTATTTGAGCACGTGTCTTTTCCTTGATTTTAGGAGCCCGCATCACTTTGGGACTTCACTTTAACTCCTCCATAATTTTCCACCTCATTTCCACCTCATTTAGCATGTGTGGATATTTATGTTTTTCCATTTATTTAATTTATGGCTTAATTAATTGCCAGATTTCTCACTAAACTTAGGAAAAGTGGGTTTTGAGGGTTCAAAACACATTTTTAACCCCTCAAAGTGTGTCATAGTAGAAAGTTGAGGGTGAGAGGTATAATTTTGATTACTCATACCCCATAGAACTTCTCTAGGCAACACTTATTACAATTCAATTACAATTTTTATTGCAATTTTCGACTTGCGAGAAATCTAGAAAATTAAAAAATCACTACCTAGACCTAACCAAATTCCACGAAATTTTTTTTGTGATCTAGTATGGCAATATACATTAACTCTAGACAATAGGCCTCACCCAAGGCCTCACCATCAAGCCGTACTCCGGCTTTGGGGTAAATTTGCAGGAAAAAACTCAATTAATTATTAAGTCCTGGTTGGGAGATGATAATTAATTGAGTAAAAAAAAACTCCCAAAGTAATACTCACTTGTTGGAAAGGTCCTGTTATCGCTTGCCGCCTACACCTACCTACAGTGAGTAAGAAAAGCCTTCAACCCCACAAGTGTGGTTGGTGGCAAAGAACTCAGAGAAGGGGTTGTCACCTATTCCCAACTCTCTCCATTTAAGCTATCTCCTAGGTTAGCTAAGGAGGGTGGTTCCTAAAGGAAAACTAAGTTAAAGATGTGAGATTTCTAAGAGAATTGATTAGAAGGAATTACTTATCAAAGATGACTCGATTCCAATATGTAAACAAGCATACAAGTATATGATCAATATTCAATGATGTGTTCAAAATATAGACCAGTGCTTTAAAGTAAATGACAAATGCTTGCTCAAAAATGAAATTCAAGATATAATGACAATAATCCCACAAAGGACGTGTTAGACCAAGATCACAATATGCAATTAAATTTGCAACACCAAATAAGGGTATTTGCCAATGAAACGAGATATATCAATCATCCATAAGCATAATGATCATTAAAATGACAACATGCAATGAAGTTGCATGTAGAAGCAAATTTCCAAGTACCATATAATTAAACTTGTTGCAAAATTTAAGGAATTAAAATGCTTGCATCCAAAGTGCTTCTTGAGATAATATTTGCATGTGAATCTTTAAACCGTCAAGATAACAAAAAATTTGGGAACTTTGCAAGTAAATGTGATGAGATAGTGCTCTTAGTTTATTTTATTGATTAGTTCTAAAGCAAGGTTACAATTGAACTCTAATCGTCAGACCTCACCCTCGCCCAAATATTTGGATCTCACAGTGAGGAGTCCATAGAGGTAGAGGGTCCCTAAAATGTCTATTCAACCAACTTAAGTTGGAGGTAAATTTTAGAGATGCAAGTCTAGTATGAAAAGTGAAATGCCTAAATGATATGAAAGTGAGTTTGCAAGTGCTATGTAAAAGATGGAGATGATTCATTTAAATATGCTTCATAGTTAGAACAATAACTCAAGTTGTCATAAATTGAAAGTGTTATGCTTCTTTACTTTTAGTATATTGTGAAACTTATCCAAATGAGAAATAGATCACAAAACATAAGTAAGCGATGGCAAATGAGATTGCAATTAAGAAATTAAAGGACTATGCGATTTATGTTACTTCCCAATTAAAGCATGCGTATGTGATGTGAAAGAAAACGGAAATGTCAAAACCACTAAGTCAATCCATCTACAAATTCTCTCCTTTCAAATGGAGAGATAGGGATGCCAATGGATAAAACCCACGCTCCCACAACAAAAACAGAAATTTTTATTAATTTACAAGAATGCAATGACCATGAGGCATTTTCTAAACCAAGGAAAGTCTTTACAAATAAAAATTGAGACCATAGGCTTTTCCTCGGTGAGAATTTCTAAGAACTCAAAATAAATTCAGACTTTATATAGGAGAAAAGAAGCTAAGCCTCTTCTATGCCCACAACCAAAGAAGAGAGGGTTATCTTCCTCATTTGAAATTCAGCTCAAAGGTCCTGCAACAACTTGTTAGTAATTTCTTGAAGTTGTCCACTCAAACTGTCACAAGAAAAAATTTGAAAGAGGGCTACAAAACCAATCAAATATTAGATAGATAAAATTACAAAATATTGCACAACAATTTACAAAGGGCTAAACCAAAGAATTCGAATAAACTCTCCTCTTTGCTTAGTCATCTTCAAGCTCTTCAATAGCAAATGAAAGCAATGAAGTATAATGTTTTAAAAGATATTCAAATTTAGAAGTATTCGGCTTGTATACAAGTTATGTCCCAAAACCCCTGTAGAACCACTTTGTAAGATAAGACTATGAAGGTTCAAAGAACAAATGAGAGCTCCTTTGAGAATGTATCAAGAGTTGGTTGGTCTCTCCAAAGACTTCCCCCAACACTTGATTCTTTGATCCCAACAAGATGTTCCCTCTACAAAACTTCAATCAAGAATTAGTTCCATATAGATCTAGCAATAAACAATGATAAGAAACTCTAGAGATTTATTTGAAACCAACTAGAGCATTCTATACCTAAAGCATACTCCTAAATCAAATGTCAATTTAAGATAGCTCTACATTAACAAATCTACAAGAGCATATGGAAACAAATTAGATCAAAGCATGAGTAAAAGGAATTATACCACTAATCAACAATTCATCACACTCCAAAAGGAGGAACACCTCATGAATGAAACCCCAAAGTCTTTATTGATATTTCTGAAAGTCTACAAGGCAGCAACACTTCCGCAAGCACAATAGCTAGTAAACAATGATTACAATATGGGAGCCCATGGCTCCATTATATAGAAAGTTGGGAGCAAATCCCAATGAAGAACCATATGCCAAGTGGTGAGAGGGAGGAGATCTAAAGGCAAATTCGAATTTGGTAAATGGAGCTCCAATGCCAAGTGTATAAATCGAATTATGGCCAGTGGACATCATTTTCTTCTTCCCTTATGTGCCAAATTCGAATTTTATGATGGAATGACATGTGTATATGGTTGGTAACCTATGTGGGGACAATTTCCCACAAAAATCTCCACCAAATATTCTCCCAAATATGCATTAACTTCACAAATTCGAATTTCCAAGTAAGCAACTCTCATTTAATGCTGGAAATTCAATTTTATTTGAGCATGTCTTTTCCTTGATTTTAGGAGTCCATATCACCTTGGGACTTCACTTTAACTCCTCCATTATTTTCCACCTCATTTCCACCTATATATTTATTTTTCTCCATATATTTAATTTTTGGCTTAATTAATTGCCAGATTTCCCACTAAACTTAGAAAAAGTGAGTTCTAAGGGTTCAAAGCACATTTTTAACCCCTCAAAGTGTGGCATAGTAGAAATTTGAGCATGAGAGGTGTGATCTAGTATGGTAATATACGTTGACTCTAGACACTAGGAGTCACCCAAGGCCTCACCATCAAGCCGTACTCCGGCTTTGGGGTAAAATTGAAGGAAAAAACTCAATTAATTATTAATTCTTAGTAGGGAGATGATAATTATCCAAGTAAAAAAAAAACTCCCAGAGTAATACTCACTTGTTGGCAAGGTCCCAGGCTATCTAGGCCTGTTACAGACTCAATACTGACTCAAAACTCATCATTACTAGCATCACTTATTACAATTCCCCGTAGAGCGTGGAATCTGGGTATAAGATAAAATGATAAGAAGTAGAAGTAGAGTTTAAAAACTCTGTTGAACTGATGATATCTGATGATATCTGATGGTACAAATGTCTTCTGGTTCATCCTTGGGCATGGAGTCTTCTCATTATCATCAAGTGCCACTCCAGTGGTCAACAGGTCCCAAGCTACTTAGCCTATTATAGACTCAATACTGACTCAAATTCATTATTATTAGCATCACTTATTACAATTCCCCGTAGGGCGTGGAATATAGATACAAGAGAAAGATGATGAGAAATAGAAGTAGAGTTCAAAAACTCTGTTGAACTGATGATATATGATGATATCTGATGGTACAAATGTCTTCTGGTTCATCCTTGGGCATGGAGTCTTTTCATTATCCTCAGGTGCCACTCCAATGGTCAACATTTGGCTCCATATGGGGATGCATGCTAGATATGAAGTGATAGTGTGCAAGGACCTGGAATCTGCATCCACGAACCAAAGATATATATTAGCAGTATCCATTCAAAATATCATAGAATAAAATCAAATACAAATATGAAAATTATATTCTAAGACCATAATTTATTCATAAAATAAATCTACTTAAACAAAATTTACAAGGGATAAGGTTAGAAATATGATACAAAAAAATGTTGCATTGCATCAGATGTCCTCAATGAAGTTCATGTTGAGTACTTGCCTACTTTCAGGCAGGTCCATGGGTTGTTATTCTAATGTGCCCTGACCAATTCTGAATAACTTAGGACTTTGATCCGTCCCAACA
Source organism: Pinus albicaulis (assembly GCA_034641835.2). Classification (NCBI taxonomy): domain Eukaryota; kingdom Viridiplantae; phylum Streptophyta; class Pinopsida; order Pinales; family Pinaceae; genus Pinus; species Pinus albicaulis. The sequence goes on along the minus strand of CM076579.1, from coordinate 813,247,871 downwards.
CTGTGTTGTACATGGTCATCAGATTTAACAAATCATTTCCGCTTTTTTCTTCTTTTCTTAATAGATTGTGATGTTGATGCGATCAAAGTAGACCTTTCTACCCGATCTTGAAGATGCTCAGATGGAGAATTTGAAGTATCCAAGACTTCCGTGACCTGTCTTTCTCCATTATGCATCTACTCTAGCATGGGTGATGGACCAATCTCATAAGTATAAACTTGATTCTCCTCAATTTCCTTGTGATTCGGGTCACCTTCGATCAACCATTTTTCAATGGAAGAAATGACCTCCTCATAATAAGATGAAACTTGCTTCAATGGATCAGGAGGCTTGTGATTTGTTTCTTTGTTCTTAAACCATTCGTCATCTGATCTAAGTTGGAATTTTTGTACCTGTGATCTTTCCATTTCCTCCAACCTATTCTGAAAAATTATTTTATTAACCTTCATAACATTTATTTCCTTAGCATGATTTGTTTCCACGTTGTTGATTAATAGCACTTGTTTTTCTTCGATGGCAAGCAACATGTTTTGAATAGAGATCATCTGATTAGAATGATTGACCTCCATGGCCTTTATTGCGTGTGCATGATTTACTATTAATCTTGTTTGATTGAGTTCTATGGTTTTAATGAGTTGACCTTGGTTGAGTTGCATATCCTTAATCATTTCAGTCAACTCCCTGATGAGATCCCTATCATTCTCATTTGCTTGAGTTTTCGCTTTGCTCTTTCTTTCACCTTCATATTTTTCTTCAAAGGCATCAATGATCAATTCTAGAGAATCAAAATTGTTAGCAGGTAAGTCCATGAACCAATCCATAGCATCACCATCTAATGAAAAGATGAAAAATTTCATTTTAACATCCTCATGGTTAATATCATGGCACTATTTTCTCACACAAAGGTTGAAACTCCTAAGGTGAGTTTCGGTGGAAATGGCATTGTTACCTCGAAAACTAGTCAACTCACCAAGAGTCTCAATGGCTTCATCCGGAATAAAATACGGATAGCTTGGAATGTTAGTAAAATCACAAGAGGTGAACAAATCATTCATGATGTCATGCTCACTTGACCCTGAAAGAGCAAATGGATATTAGAGAGAGGTTCTTGTCCAAGATTAGCAAGAATTCTACAAGAAGAAGGCTTCAAGCAGAAATCCTTGCAGAAAATGAAATAAGTGGAGTCACCACTTGATCAAGAATCTAACTCTAAAATCCAACATGCAAAAACCAATAGTTAGTCGATTTCCCAGGTACAAAAAAGCTTGTCCCCGGCAACGGCGCCAAAAATATTATCGCTCCTCGCCGCCTACACCTACCTACAAGTCAAGGGGGAAAACCTTCAACCCCACAAGGTGTGGTTGGTGACAAGGAATTCAGAGAAGGGATGTCACCTACTCCCGACTCTCTCTGTTTAAGCTATCTCCTAGATTAGCTATGGGGGGTGGTCCCTAAATGGAAAACTATGTTAAAAAATGTGAGTTTGTAGGAGAGTTGTTAGAGTTAAATAGATTACTTCTTAAGATTTATAAGCAAAAAGTGATAGAGCAGTAACCAAAAATACATAATTTAAATAGGCATAAAGCATATGAAAACCAGTGCCTTAAAAGTATTTCTCTTTGAAATGAAAATGTATTTGCATAAATGAAGTAGAATGCTACTTTATGGAAAACAAAAGTAATCCTAAAAAGTTGAAACAAGAAAATGTTAGCACAAGATATTATAAATGACTTCAAGATAAACAAATTAATGAATCCAAGCATGTAAAACTATCTTGTTCAAAAGGAAACAACTAGTGATCTATTTATGACAATGTAAATGAGATGATAAAAAAAATCAATTGTTAGACCAAGATAACAACATGCAATTAGCCTTACAACATGAAATAAGAGTACTTGAAAAGAAAATGAGACTCATTAACCATTCATGAACATGATGATCATTAAACACGAAAGGGAGCTTGCTAAAGTAGACATTGTTCCAAGTACAAGAAAATTAAACTAAACTTGTTGCAAAAGATATTAAAGTACTCGCACGAAAGGAAATTCTTCTTGAAAATAGGAAATGATGTTGCATGTGAGACTCTAAACCATCAAGAAAGCAAAAGTTTAAAACTTGCAAGTAAGGTAAATGTGATGAAAAATGCTCTTAATCTATTTTATTAATTAGATCTAAAGCAAGGTTACAATTCAACTCTTCAATCCTCAGACCTCACTCTCGCCCAAAGATATTAATCTCACAATGAGTAGTCAATAAAGGAGTAGAGAGTCCCTAAAATGTCTATTTAACCAACTTATGTTAGAGGTAAAATTTTAGTGATTTGCTTGGGGCGTGTAAGTAAATTAATCAACAATGAAAATTAACTTTCAAACTTGAGATGTATTTGCATGTTATGAAGTAGAATGCTTCTTTATGGAGAAAATTTGCCCAAATACTTATTGTTTGTAATATGTAATTAAAGTTGAAGCATAAGTGGTTTTGGAACAAAATTCATGACAAATTTAAAAGTGCATGCATGCAAAAGTTTGAACCTGCTATGAAAGTAAAAATACTAGAAATCTGTAGCAAATTAGTTTTAGGTGCATGCAAAATAAGTGTGATGCATGATTGTGTTAATTACCCAATTAAATGATGTGCATGCAAGTGAAAAAGATCAAAAGATCAAGCCACAAAGTCTTTCCAAAAAGGTGGAGAGATAGGGATACCAATGGGTAAAACCCATGCTCCCAAAACCAAGAATTTTATTAGTTATTACAAGGAAGAGAAAACTATGAAGTTTTCTCTAAAATCCAAGGAAAGTCTTCACAATGTTGGCTTGAGCCATAGATCTTTCCTTGCTGGAAATTTATGCAATTTGAGACCCACAAAAGCCCAACAAAATACAAATTTTTCAAGAAGAAGAAACAAGACAAGGCCTCTTTGAGTTACACGACCAAGGGAAGGAAATAATCTAAAAGTTGAAGCCCCAAAGTCCTGAATGCAAACTTGTAAGTAATTTTCTGAAAATGAAACCTGCAAATAGCTGCAAGACAACAAGTTAGATAAACCCTACAACCACAAATGTTAGCTCAAGAAATCACAAAGTAATATTACAAAAATAATCTACAAGAGGCTAGGCCAAATAGTATGAGCAAGCTCTCCTCTTTGACTAGCCATAGCTTGGCTCTTTGAAATAGCCAGATATTAAAGAAACGAAAAGCAATACTCGAAAAGTAAATTATTTTAAGTTTGATTTTTTGATGCAAGAAATAAGAGCTTTGAGAAACTTAAAAGAACTTCTGCAAGAAAAAATAAAATATAGATTAGACTTTGGAAATCAACACATGCGAGTTCTCCTTGAATATTTTCAAAAGTGGGTTGGTTCCTCCGAGAACTTTCCTTCACACTTGACCAAAGACGGATCCTTCTACACAATCTCACCACAACATATTATATCAACATGAAATTAAATAAAAGCAATGGAAAGAACTCCTATAGATATATTAGACCAATGCCAAGCGGTGAGAGGGAGGAGATCACAAGGCAAATTCAAATTTGATATGTGGAGCTCCATTGCCAAGTGTAAAAATCGGATTCTGGCAAGTGGACATCATTTTCTTCTTCCCTTATGTGCCAAATTCGAATTTTATGATGGAATAACAAGTGTATATGGATGGTAACCCATGTGGGGACAATTTTCTACAAAAATCTCCACCAAATATTCTCTCAAATTCTCTCAAATATGCACTAACTTCACCAATTCGAATTTCCAAGTAAGCAACTCTCATTTAAAACCGGAAATTCAATTTTATTTGAGCACATGTCTTTTCCTTGATATTAGGAGTCCACATCACTTTGGGACTTCAATTTAACTCTTTCATAATTTTCCACCTCATTTAGCATGTGTGGATATTTATTTTTCTCCATTTATTTAATTTATGACTTAATTAATTGCCAGATTTCCCACTAAACTTAGGAAAAGTGGGTTTTGAGGGCTCAAAACACATTTTTAACCCCTCAAAGTGTGTCATAGTAGAAAGGTGAGGGTGAGAGGTGTAATTTTGATTACTCATACCCCATACAGTTCTCTAGGAAACACTTATCAAAATTCAATTAAAATTTTTATTGCAATTTTCGACTTGCAGGAAATCTAAAAAATTAAAAAATCACTACCTAGACCTAACCAAATTCCACGAAATTTTTTGTGTGGTCTAGTATGGTAATATACATTGACTCTAAACACTAAGACTAACCCAAGGCCTCACCATCAAGCCGTACTCCGGCTTTGGGGTAAATTTGCAAGAAAAAACTCAATTAATTATTAAGTCCTGGTAGGGAGATGATAATTAACCGAGTAAAAAAACCTCCCAGAGTAATACTCACTTGTTGGAAAGGTCCCAAGCTACCTAGGCCTATTATAGACTCAATACTGACTCAAATTCATCATTACTGGCATCACTTATTACAATTCCCCGTAGAGTGTGGAATCTGGGTACAAGAGAAAGATGATGAGAAATAGAAGTAGAGTTCAAAAAATCTGTTGAACTGATGATAGTTGATGATATCTGATGGTACAAATGTCTTCTGGTTCATCCTTGGGCATGGAGTCTTCTGATTATCCTCAGGTGCCACTCCAGTGGTTAACAGGACCATAGCCCAACGTAACCAAATGCCCAAACTTCACATTTGATTAAGGTCGAGGGGTTTAATTTTTCAAAGGTAGCCACCATTTCCAATCCAACGGTTTTTAAGAAGTAGAGTCTCAAAACGCATTATTAATCGGGAGCATGGCATATTTCTGCAAGTGATCACTGCATCCTGTTGAAGTAACCTCGAATTCCATTAAAATCATGATCAAAGGAGACCATTGACCACACCACTGATAGCCATCAAGAACTTTTCAAGACGCCAACATGGGGTCGTGCTGGGCTACGCATTAATTCTCTGGAACAGCGGAAGGATATAGTGTATTCGGTATGGTAAAGGGGCGATCGAAGTAAGAGATAACCGGCTGAATTCCCATCTCCACAACGAGGCCGACCTGTGGCCAGACAAGCGAGCGGCTACGAGAGGAAGTCGAGGGCAAGCTGATCAAGTGTCAGCAGAACGAGTTTGTGTTGGACCGAATTAAAATATTGGCGAGTGGTGCATCGTGAAGAAGGATTCGGTGGGTCGAGGTTCAAGCATGCAGATCAAACAACAGGAAGAGGAGCGACTAGATACTCGCGGAAGCAGAGGTTGAACCGAGCTGTTGCGTGGTCTGTAACAAGACCGAATAAGCCAGTCACTAGGAAGTGTATATATCTTGTTCTGGTGAAGAACGACGGTTGGGTATGACTGTCTCCGACTTGAGCGCATAGTCGACTGAGTTGGATCAGACGACAAGTACGTATAAGGAATCACAGTGAATCAACTTGATTAAGAACATTGATACGTTGGTAGTGTTGACGTCAAAAGCAATGACCTGCAAATAGGATAACGACATTCCGGAAGGCGCATTCAATAAATAGAGTTGCTATAATCAGTAATCCTTCTCGTACCTATTGTAGACACTGGGCATAAATCACGTGTACCGGATTACATGTTTCAAAAGAACCACATTGGTTGCTAAAGACAACGCTACTACCTGGGTCAAATCTTTATTACTGACAAGTGCCATGACGAAAGCTTGAAAAATCTGCTCAAGTCAATCTGGTGTCGGAACCACTTGCTGGAGGGTGTTGTCCAATGCTTGACCAGGTCTAGATTTATGTTTGAGGAGCCCAAGACGCTTGTACAAGTAGACTCAGAGACTTTCTACAAGAATACAGTATTGTTGTTCCATCACAGGCATATCGTTCGCAATTGGAAGGGAGGTTGAGACTGTCTTGGAGCCGTGAATATGAAGATTACAATGTTGGGGGTCCCTCATTATATTGCCTAAAGTGACAAAGTCCGTACACTAAATACACTCCAGGTTCCTCTATTCTCATTGTTTGCTTGGAAGATCGTTGAATTTACTCATGCATTGTATTATTGTAAAGCCTATATCATTATGGTATTGTTGAAATAGGGGGGGTTAGTGTCCAAAGCTATTTTGATCATTTTGGTAGGAAGCCCATAAAGTGTAGCGAGTTGAGTTTGTCTATCTTGCTGGTAGTATTTACCCTTTGCTTATATGTTGTGTATTGAGATAAAAACTGTTATTGTAATGGTCAATGAATGTCTTGAGGGGTAAGTAGAATTGGTTGCTAGAGTACATCTGTGTTTAAACACCTCATAAACTCACATAACAGCACAACAGTTGATGCCTTAAACCACAATGCTTTTATGGACCAAAAACCCAAGAAAAACAACAAAACTTTCTCAAAGGGGGTCTATGCCATTCTTCAAAAAGGACAATCAAGGGATCTACAGAAAGAACCAAAAATAGGTAACAAAATCCTTGCACTTGGAACAGATTTGAAATACATGAAGATCACATGGAGAATTCTTTCCAAACTTGATGAACTTGAAGAACTCCTTTCCAAAGTAAGCTAGTTAGAAGGGAAGAAACTGATTTGAGCTCTAAAAGCTGCTATGCTTGCTCTTATACAACCCAGGTTCTTTGAAGAACCGTGTGAAGGGTTCAGACTTCCAATTGCATCATGCCTCAGTAACATTATGAGGTTGGCCGCACCTATAGCTCCTTGCCATGATGATGTTATGAGGAGAGTTTTCACGCTGATAGTAGAGACTTTCCAAGATTTGGACAACAGTGTAAGCTCTACCTTTGGGAAGAAGCTTGAAATTTTAGGAGGTATGTCCATGTTCAGAATGTATGACATCATGCTTCATTTCAGGTGTGATCACTGGGTCCATCAGATGTTCCAATGTTTCTTTAACAATAGGAAACATCACCCTCATACAGTCAAAGCAAACATACTATCCATTTTGTCTTCAGTCATGGGAGATCGGGATGTCATTTGCAGGGAGTTGCGGGCTAGATTGTTGACCATTTAGAGGAGAGAACGGTCGGTCTCACCTGCTGCTTATAAGCTCGCCGAAGGGTTGGTTGAGTGGAACATTGGGCTATTCAGGAGACAGTTGACCAGGGAGGAGCTGCTCCAGTTTGATGGATCGGGCAGCAAAAATTAGTTGAGGAGGAAGGGACTTTGCTTCATCTACAAAGAACCTTGGGGGCCTGGTCAATCATGCTTGAGAGATGCAGATGAGGTGGCAGAGGTAGAGTAGGAGGACATTCCTTCTTGTTGAGGAGGTAAATCCCCTTTGCGGACAGAGGCGATCCCTACCAGCCCAGATCGGGTCTAGCAACAATCAAACACGCTACAGTGCAGGTTCCTAATTGCAAATAAACCGACTTGCGAGGAAGGCTTACCTGGAATCCAACACTGTCGTTTGTAGAAGAGGTGGTGCTCCCGTTCCTTCGCCCTGGCAGATCACAATCCTCACGATCTCCGTGATCGGACACCTGCACATGCAAGAAACAACACAAATGCAAGCATAAAATCCAGTACATACAACTATATGTCAGTCGAAGAGGACATAACTCATGAACATGATCAAGAACAAGAGTGGAACCATAACCGATAGTCGCTTATCATTAAAGAGTCAAAAGAAGAATACAACCATAGCTTCGACGCAGCACTCTCCTTTAGCGGGTCGTCAGCATAACATGTCTCGATAAAGCCTGTTAGGGATGGGACAAGCCTCTCTCTCCGGATACTTGGCAATAGTCTCCTTGCTTGGATTTGGCCTTAAGGGAATCAAGAAGGCTCTTGCAGCATAAGGATGTGAAAGCTCTTGGGAACTTGGAGATTAGCTTGCCATGGATCTGAGCAAGCTTTTATAGAAGGAGGAAGGGAAGTTGGGATCCCTATCATTATGGGATTGGCCCTATCATCAAGGAAGCTTCCATGAGAGGTGGCAAACCACTTCCTCTCTATGGAAATCCGTAGCCAAACCTCCCAACTCAAGATAGATATCAGTCCAGGAATTTGTTAGGACGAAACTTCCGCCATTTATTTTAAAAAAACACCTCTTAATATGGTTGGCGCGGGTGCGGCTCTATGACAGAGCGCCAATTGGCGCGCCCTCTTTGGAGGATTTGCCCCCTTGGCGCGAGGGCTGAACTGTGGAACCGCGCCAATGGAAAAAGAGCTATTTTTAGGGTTTTTTGCAGGTTCAGGGCAATGAAAGCTCATCTTCAGAGGGATGCAATGAAAGTATTTTCAAGTCTTGTCTCTGCTCACAGGTCACGGAATGAGCCCTCCAATGTACGGGATGGGGATTGTAGGGACGGTGACAAATTGCTGTGTAACAGATGCCCCGTAAAGCATGAGGCCCGAAAGAGAGAGAGAGGGGTGAAATGCTTTACGAGAACATGGCGACCGAAAACACTGCCATCGGAAAACCTGCGGAGCGAAGTACAACTGATGTCTCAGATACATGATATATATGCGTGGTATGGGCGCAGCCATCCATAACAGAGTATAGAATAATCGAGATCCAAGGTATGGGCGCAGCCATCCAGTGAGGATCGATGAATAGACTCAGGCATGGTCGCAGCTATCCAATCAGTGAGTCATGTAAATAATCATAATAATCCACAATATCGCAGCCTGGATTACAACAGACACAATCCAAGGTCTTGCACTCCATCTCGACCCAAACAAAGTACAAGTTCAAGCATGCGAGTATGTGAGATGAAGTCGAACATGCAAGAACATCGCCTGATTACCAGCCAATGATGAAAGTTGTTAACAGACGCGAGAGGAACCACCAATAATGACAATGGCTCTCAAGGTACTATAGGTACAATCCACGGCATGCGAATCAATGAGCTGGTGTCGAACACCCGTAGAATCACTCGATCGGAGGCCAATGATGAAAACCTCACGTCGAATGCGACGAACCTGCCATTGAGGCATGCAAGCTCCAAGGTACCATAAGGGAGTCTCTAGATCGGCTTCCTGGATAATGAGCTGAAGTCGACAGGAAGTGACCTTGATCGAAGGTGGGCCATAATGTTTCCCACATCATCGACACGAGACAGAGGAACATGATGTTTTTGTGAATCAGAATCAAATGAGAATCAGAGGGAGGTTGATACTTTGCAGAGGTCAACTTCTCTTGAACATATAAACAGCACGATAGTGGACTTGGCAGTATTTGACATCAACGGATCAGAGGTCATGGTGACGAGGCAATGAGCAGATGAGAGGTCAAAAGGGATTATCCAAACCCACGGAGGCAAGTGAAGAACGAGATGAGATGTCCCCAACCCGACACGAATGCAGACAAGTGCCATGTTCAAGAGCGACATACTGCCGACACGACAATGATGCTGGTTCCATTTTCCCCCACCATTTATGGCGAGTACCCCAATTATTTTTGATAACAAGCTTGAAGGGGATAGCATATGCTTGTAATATAAGTCCGCCCTTCGGGCAAATCCATCCTAGTACATTTAACGAGCGCTAGGAAGGAGGAACTCGGAGAACGTCATTTTGACTGAATCCAATGTCATCAGGGTTTAACGAGTCTGACAAAGGGAGAACTCAGCGTCTTTTCATATTTAGAGAGTTTGAAAAGACGGCAGAAAAGTAAACTCCAGCAGTCCCTTTTCGTAGATAGTTCCTCGGACCCGAAAAGGTAGAAAACAATATCCGAGAAAACCTCCTAGTTGCGATAGGCTAGGGTATTCCTTTTTCGTAAATAATCCATCCCAACCCGAAAAAGGGGTAAACGTATACTGGGTAGATGTCGATTCGTGTCCACTTTAACGAGATCGAAACGACAAGGGCCTCGGCAATCTTTTCATGTTTAGAGAGTCAGAAAAGAGCTGAAAGATGACTCCAAAGTGACTTTTTCGTGTGTTTACCGAGTCTGAAAAAGTATAAAATACAACTCATTTCATCGTCTAAGTTGCGTGAAAGACCTGTTGTTGCACAAAAAGGCAAGTGTAAAACCCATTTTCGACAAAATATATTAAAATATTCAGAAAAATAACTTTCAAGACCTATTTTGAATTCAAAAAGTTATAAATATGTCAAATGGTAAAAATAAAATTACTTTTTACTTTTTACCTCACCGAAGAGCAGCAGTGATCCATTTTGTGTGCGAACTTCTGACAGCGATTGCGATCGATCCGGGCTACCATTCAGAGTTCTGTCAGTTCCAGGTAAGAGGCGCTTCTTTGTACTCCATTTCAATCCGTTTTTAATAGTTTTCCATCATGCATTAGACTTCTGTGGCAACTTTTTAAATTTTTAGGGCTCCGCTCATTGGCGCAGGTATCGGGCACGGACCCGCGCCAATGGGCTTTTATATGCAAAGGGCTCGCGCCGACTGGCGCGACTGTTCAGGAAACAGCCACGCCAGCGGTGGAACCCAAATTTCCGCCTAAAAATTCGAGATTTTAATCAATTTGGATGAATTTTGAAGCTCATCAGAGATCTAATTAAGGGTTTGTGACCATGTTGATGCAGGAAACCGAGCAAAATGGTGATTGAGTGGAAAGAGAGAGAGCATGGCGAAGAGGATGAACAAGCCATGGAGAATGAAACTTGCATGAATGCCCTCAAGAACTGTGGGCTAAAAAAGTTCTTCCTGACACCTTGTTTACGAGATCAGCTTGAGCTTCTACAGTACTTGATCAATATGTAGGACGCAGATGAACAAGTATTCAAGTTGCGGGATCAAGTGTTAGAACTAGAGGTTGCTGACGTGTACTTCATAACCGGACTATCGCGCAGAGGTTCGGTGCCCATATTGACAGGGAGCAGACCGTCTGGTGAGAAGATGGAGCAAGTGATGGCACGAGTGTGCCGAGGGGCACAACTGGGATCTAGAAGTGGGAAAGTAGACATTCACACCATTCCTGATCTAGCACTGAGAGTGGTGCTGCATACCATCACGCGGGCTGCGGGGTCGCAGGCACCGCACGAGGCCACAAAGGCCCAACTTTTGCTAGCCTCAGAGTGTATGACTCCCCTATTGTTTGACTAGGCCAAAGCAGTGACGATAAACATGAAGAGACAGCTCACGAAGTGCAAGCAGGCCAAACTGAAACAGTTTGGCTACAGTTCTATCCTGGTATCGTTCATTCTGGAACGATTACCAATCTTCCAAGGCCAAGGGGCCATAGTAGCTGAGTCGATTCCACGAGAGCCAAGAATGGCTCGCTGGGCAGCACTAATGCCCAGAGCTGGAGGAGGCCAACAGATGTCGTGGAGGCCGGAGGTTTTTGGGTGGTTGCGACGTCAGTTGATCGTAGTGGAAGACTGGCCATATGCAGGAACCGATTTCACTGGTGATCCAGATCTCCCACTGCCGAAAGGAGATGATTGGGACGAGGAGTTGGGTATGACCTCTTCTCTTTTTGATTTTTATGTTTTATGATTTTTTTTTTATTAATACATATCCATCCTGACACATTTTATATGTATGCAGACGTGGGCCCAGAGAGACCAGCCGGTATGTCTCCTATCGCACGGAGGACTCTTCCCGCACCTGATCCTCAGGCAGAGGGTGCAGAGGGGGGGGAGTTAATCCAGAATCTTGAGGGCATTGCCCGAGGGATCCCAGACTATGCCCGGCTGGCGGATGTACCGATGGCGTACCAGAGACATACGGAGGGTGATGGCGTACCAGGAAGTTCGCTTTTCCCTGCAGACTCTGCAACTGATATAACGAGGAGGGTGATGGGAGGTTGATGATAGCCTCGACTTTTAAAGGGTCAAGGCAAATTCCGTCTTTGGAGACTATGAATCCCAAAAGACGGCCAGAATCCACGCAGAAGACGCATTTATGAGGATTAAGCCTAATATTGTAGCACCTACAGCGAAGGAAAATCTGGCGGAGGTGTTCAGGGTGATCCTCTCGCCTAGCTGAGTGAGCTGGCAAGTCGTCCAGATAAGGCTGAACGATGTGGCGAATGTCATGGAAAGCGTAAGACATCGCACGCTGAAAAGTGGCGCCAGCGTTCTTCAAGCTGAACGGGAGCTTTTTATACGCGAAAGTACCCCACGGACAGATGAATGTAGTCTTGTGTTGATCCTCAGGTGCAATATTGATCTGATTATACCCTGAGAAACCGTCCATCAAGGAATAAATCTCAGTTCCAGCACATTCGTCGATGATCTGGTCTATGAACGGAGTGGGATAGTTATCTTTTGGACAGGCGCGATTGATGTCGCGGTAATCAATACAGACCCTAATAGTACCCTGCTTTTTATCAACAGGGACAATGTTGGAAACCCATTCTGTTAGGGGGATGGGATAAATAAAGCCCGCGTTCAGAAGTTTTTCAACTTCTGCCTTAATTGCAGCGGCTTTCCGAGGACGCATGGGGCGTAAGGGTTGGCGCACGGGCTTCGCACCAGGATAGGTTGGAATCTCATGCACTACGATACTAGGATCAATCCCCGGCATTTCCTCGTAGGACCAGGCGAACACATCTCTGAATTCTTTAAAAAGATCAGTGTAGACTTGAATCTCATCAGGAGAACAAGTCACTCCCACGTGTATATTCTCAACGATCCCCGGTTTAACGGAGATGTTGATCGAGATGGTTTGAGTGATATTACTCAGGTTTCCCTCTGAAAAAACCTCGTGCGTCAAGATGGGCGTTTGGAGAGAAGTAGGAACCTGAGATGCATAACGCTCTAGACAATCTGACGTTGCCCCCAAGCTAGGCATAAAAGAGGAGCGATGATGTCCATCGCCCCAAGGCAGCTCCTCGAGAGACATAGTTTCAATGATGGCTTCATCGGAAGGAAAAGTCTCTTTGAGAGGATCAGGTGAATCGGCCTGACCAAGCCAGGGGGATTGAGAGTAAACATCTAGAGCCATGCTCAAAGGAGCATGCTGAGGAGGTGGAGGATCGGATGCAGCAACAATTTCACAGTAGCTAATCTCTACTGGAGTCAAGGGCATGGATTCTCCAAACTCAAACACCTGCTCAGGCGTAGGAATGAGCCAGGGGTCATCAGACCTGGAAATCATGTTAACTTGAGCGGTGTGCGGTGGTGGTGCGGGAAAGATACCCATGAGGACGAGGTCTTTGAAGAGACCGGGTCCTACACTGTCAGGGGGATTTGGGCTTTGATCCACGTATGGTACGTTGTTCTCGGAGGTGGAGGTGAAGAAGGACAACTGATCCACCGTGACGATTTTGCCCTCATGAGGGAACTTAAGAAGTCGAAAGACGGTGGATGGCACGCATAGCATGGCATGGGTCCAGCTGCGGCCAAGAAGTATATTGTAGTTGAGCCTGGCGTCGACTACTTCTACTTCCACGTTGACAGTCTTCCCCTGTAAAGTGTTCGCTAAACTCTCGAGAACACCCAGGGGTTTGGATTCCCGACCATCAAATGCCTCGAGGGCATTGGGAGAGGACGAAAGGGCCGGAGAGCCAATGGCCTTCCAGCAAGTGGATGACATGACGCAGGTAGAAGCACCTTCATCCACAATGGCCCTATGGATGTTCAGACCGTTGATCCCGACTTGAATAACAAGAGCGATCTGATGTGGAAGTGGGGGGGTGAAATTCTCTAAATCGAAGGTGAGAAGACTCGAATCAGCGGGATCGATGCCACCGATTGTGGACAGTAAAGCCTTTCGTTGCGAAGGACAACTTTGAAGAACTTCTAGTGCGGACATAGCAGAAGGTGCCTGTGCCAAATCCTCAACAATACTGTAGTGTTGAGCGGCACGAGCATTCGGATTATAAGAAGATCTTCGAAGAACACCTTTAGAAGGTGGTTTCACAACAAGTTCAGGAGTAGGCTTCTCGATTTCCAATGAACCGGAGACAGGTGGGGGAGGTGGTCCATCTGCAACTGCCTTCCCGGGTGCCTGCCACGATTCATTGTAATCCTTCGAGCGTGTAGCGACGGAGATAGGTGCAGCACCATTCATCATAAAAACTTGGGACCCAAATGGTGCAGATGGTGACGGTTGTTCAACCATCTGGGTCTGCTGAGACGGGAATGGCTCTTTTAGAACTTACGGAGTCCCTTTGGAGCCTTTGAGAAGTTGACTAACTTCGGATCGTCGTGGACAATCCTTAGTATAATGGTCTCCTTCACAAATGAGGCAGGGGTACTTCGGTTTACGTTGAGAACCATCCTCAGTACGAGATTTGGATTTTGGCTTCGGGGCGTCGGATTTAGATTTACCTTTGCCCTTCTTTTTCCCTTTGGAGGCTTTCTCCGTAGGATTGGCTTGAACGGCATTCACTTCCGCGGTTTTGCCAGAATCGGACGGGGCGGGATTAGCAGGAGTATTGTTGGAAGAATTAGACTTATGCTTCCCATTCGAAGATTTCTTCGAATTCTGAGACACAAAACCAATGACACCATCCACTGCAGGGGTAGGTGGAGCCTTAGAGGTTCCGGACCGTGGGGCATCAGGCAAGATATCATAAAGCGTGTCGGACTGAGAATATACAAGATCTAGATATTGGGCACGCGCAATGGCTTGTTCCTCCGTCACACACACTCCCATCGCAATATCTTGGGCGATTTTATTCACGAAGGAGGTAGTGAACCAGTGAGTTAGTATCTGATCAGGTATATGAAACTTGATCAGTCTACGACGGCGTCGCCACTCATGAATGTGATCGAAAATGTGAGTGGCTTTATCCTACTTCAGAGAAGTCAGGAGGTGCGTCCCGACTTCATAATGAACCGGTAACTGAAAGTGCGTTAGAAAAGCCATGGCTAAGGAATTGAAATCTTGGAAGATGCCACGGGATAATTCGATGTACCACTTAGCAGCAGCTCCAGTCAAAGTGCGCTGGAAGAGGCGCAGACGAATTGAATCATCGACCCAAGAGTTAGATGAACACCAAAGATGATACGTCATCACATGCGTTTGAGGGTCCTCTCCAGCTTTTCCCTCTAACTTGGGGCAATCACCTGGTGTCTTGGTAGGAACCGGAGGCCAATACGGATTATGCAAAATCGGATCATTGGTCAGTTTTGAAACATCCGGCAACTCCAAGGTAGCCAGGAACGGCAATGGCGGATTGACCGGCATGCCAGGCCCGGGATGAGGACCGGTACCCGTACTCCACAATGGTTGTGAATATCCTTGCCCCCATGGGTTCTGTCCCGTAGGATTCTGACCGTAGGGGGTGTAGGTCGTATAACCCGACTGATTTGGCTACTGGTAACCAGTGTGCGGGGCTTGATAACCAGAGTACGGACCCTGATTATGTGTCGGCCCAGTGTAAGCAGCATTTGGATTTGGCTGCTGAGTATAGGTAGAACCGGGTGGCGGAGGATAATACTGAGCGCCTCGAGGCTGATTATAATTCGGTTGAGATTGACCATGAGGATAATAACCGCCCTGAGGATGAGTCGGCTGCTGATAGGTGGAACCCTACAAAACCTGATAACTAGGACGCAGCTGTTGATTTGGCTGCGGCATCGAATGAATCGGCTACTGGGCAGGGTTAATGGAATGAGCGGGCTGCCCTGAATGAACAGGTTGACCCGGCTGAGAGGGCTGCCCTGGGTGAACAGGTTGACCCGGATAGACAGGCTGCGCCGGTTGCGCAGGTTGACCTGGCTGTAAAGGAGCCCCAGGTTGTACCGGATGGGCCGGTTGGCCTAGAGGCGGAACACCAGGTTGTACCGGATGGGCCGGTTGGCCTGGTGGAGGAATAGGGCCAGGTGGTTGCTAGTAACCGGTTTGACCTGGAGCAGAACTGTAGGGTGGTCCTGGCTGATATGCAACGTTAGAAACAACAGGATACTGCGGTTGCATAGGTTGAGAAGGCTGGATTTGCCCCCCAGGACCATAGACCGGTCCCGGTTGGTACCCCGGCTAAGGTTGCACAGGTTGACCGGAAGGGCTGTAATACTGTCCTTGCGGGCCGTACGATGGCCCTTGCTGGCCCGCAGGATAGCCTTGCACGAGCTGCCCCTGTGGGTCATAAGGATAGCCAGGTTGGCCCGAAGGTTGGCCTTGGGAAGGTTGCCCTTGCGGGTTATAAGCCTGGTTATAAGGTAAACCTTGAGCATGGAGGTAAGCCTCAGAGCAGGTAGACGCAAAATGTCCCCGTGCTCATCATACTGACCTGGAAAAGCATACACGGGCGTACCATCCTGTGCATAGTGCGAAAAGTAAGAGCGGTTGGGATCTTGGGAGGATGGTCCAACCTCGGGGTTCGGCTGTTGCAGGGACAACCGATACTCCTCCGGAGAGATGTTCTCCGGTATAGCAGTCACTAAATAAACGTCTTCAGGAGACGGCATAGCCCTGGCGGAAGGTGCCATGACAACAGGTGTAGAGGCGGCCACACAGACAGTGGGTAGAACGGGTACAGAAGTAACGGGCGTCTGAGGAGACACCCTCGGTGAAGGAGCAGCTGGCCTCGGAGAAGGAGCTGACACTCCTATAGAGGCAGCAGCAGAAATGATCTGACCCATGGACCTATACCCCAGTGGTAATGAGAGACTAGACGTTGACATGACAGCTATTTCAGAGTTAGTCTCCTAAAAATAATCTTCGTGGGAAGAGCTGATAGTCTTCACCAGACGTTGGGATTTCCTCACCAGAATCACTCATGTTTGAGCCTGCCGCTAGATCTCGCAATAGACGGCAAGGACTAGGAGGAAAAACAGCAGCTATAAAAGGCGAACCCGATGTAAGAGAAAGGAAATCAGCTCCTAATCTCAATTCAGACACAGGGTCCGAAAAGGGCCAATCGAACTCAACTGGTCCCCCAAAGGGTTGCTCAGAAAGAACCGGTCCCTCGTCAGGAAACTCGGAAACAATGGGCTGCTGTGGTTCAGCAGAGGATTGGGACACCTCTGATGAATCGTCCGTGTAAGGACTACCAGTAGACGAAACCGAGGGTTCCGCCACTGTGGCAGCATCGACAAGAGAAAAAGATCAAACACACACACGGGCTAAAAAAGAGTCAAGACACACGATCAAACGGTCAACAAGCAAAATCTAACAGGGCGTGTGATCGTGGGTGATTAAGTTTTTACCACATTGAAAAATAAGAAACTTCACCGTTTCATGTTTTAAGAGTCGAAAAACGGTCGAAAAGGTGACTCTATCTCTTTCAGATTTGACACAAGCGTGAAAGGACAAGCGCTTGGTGATCCTTTCAAATTTAGGGAGTCAGATAGGATCAAAATGACTGCTCAGGAATACTAGGCAAAAGGGTGTACCAAATAACCGTGAACTGCAATATACACCTTCGTTTCAATAATGAAAGAGAAATCAACCAAGGACTTTCCGTACGTGCAGGCAATCTCCCCGAATGTTGTGTCACGGGTATAGGGCGATAGACTCGGCTTCCTATGGATAAAGGATTGAAACCTAGAGGGGTCTCCCTTTATATACGCGACGTTACGGGGAGCACAAGTCCGTACTAGCGCTGTCTAAAGCCAAAAGGCGAACGACAGCGACTAGGTTTAAAGATGCCGGAACACGTCTCTAGCCTAGACCTCTAAATGTGTTTCGTTAGATTTCAATGTTGCCTTAGTGTAAGTTGAGTAAATTTTAAAGTTTATCTTCAATTACGTTTCAATTTTCAGGCCCTAACGAATGTGTTGTCTCAAAAATCTCCTAAATGCAAAACCACATGCCACAGTACATCATTTCGTTCGATGAAAGCTAGCTACAGAAGAATTGAGAGCTTTTTACACAAACAAAATGATCAGAAGACAATCAGTGATATCTCTAATGCAGCTAATGAAACTAAAAACTTTTCTTCAAAGTTACTAATTACTAATAACACTGAAAAGATTTTAATTTGCATTAACCAACCAAAAGCAAAAGAGATTTTTTTTATTTTCAATGTTTGATAGCTAGATGCACTAAACAAACCGAAAACAAATGAGAAGCAATTCGAGAAATGATATTAAGAGAGCAAAAACAAGCAAATTTCACTCAATGGCACAAACAATCAGATCTCATATCGACCAAAAGTCTCTCAAAACCAAGAAAAGTCCCAAAGACACCAATGAGCCGTGTAATCTAGGCCCAAAATGAAGCAAAGCGAAATTCGAATGAAACGAAATCAGTCACTCAAAAAGCGCAACAATATGATAGACAACTGTCAAACGAATGCAAGGAAGCAATCCCAAAGCCGACTGAACGAACGAAAACCAAAAACTCCCAAGGTTGGCTTGACTCACAAAAGCACCTAGATGCCCTAGGGCTCAAATGCAAAATCGAAAGAAATAGGCAAACAACCAAAGGATGGAGGTTACAATCAGTCAAATTCAGCTCCAGTGCACTCGAACAGCCGAAAAAACAAGATCAAAATTCCAAGTCAGTCTCAGAAAGCATGAAACACAGCAAACCCTAATAGCTCACAGGATTAGCGTGACTGTGAGCTTGAAATTAGCGCCAGAAAGGCAATGGCGCGGGTGATACACAGGCAACCTGCGCCAATGGGCGCGACTGTCACGCTGAAAAGCGCGCCAGCCGAGTTTACTATGGGAAAATGAAAAACAAGCAATCTCAGACACATAAAAGTGATGACAAGGCTAAAACAAAACCAAACAAACAGGAAAAACCAGTCCAAAGAGCCGACCAAGCAAGCAAGACCAAGAAGTTGACCGGACAGAGAAGACAAAACTCCAAGTTGTTCAGTCCGTAAACCAAACCGGAGATTGACTAAAGCAGCGTTGATCTACTCCGCTAATGCAGAGCAAAAGCGTTTCAAAGGCTATCTGGCTGTGCTTCAGACTCTGTCTATAGTTTACAAATCAAACAACAAGCTGAACCCCCAGCGGAGTCGCCAAATTGTTGAGGAGGTAAATCCCCTCTGCAGACAGAGGCGATCCCTACTAGCCCAGATCGGGTCTAGCAACAATCAAACACGCTACAGTGCAGGTTCCTAATTGCAAATAAACCGACTTGCGAGGAAGGCTTACCTGGAATCCAACACTGTCGTTTGTAGAAGAGGTGGTGCTCCCGTTCCTTCACCCTGGCAGATCACAATCCTCACGATCTCCATGATCGGACACCTGCACATGCAAGAAAAAACACAAACGCAAGAATAAAATCCAGTACATACAACTATATGTCAGTCGAAGAGGACATAACTCATGAACATGATCAAGAACAAGAGTGGAACCATAACCGATAGTCGCTTATCATTAAAGAGTCAAAAGAAGAATACAACCATAGCTTTGACGCAACACTCTCCTTTAGCGGGTCGTCAGCACAAAATGTCTCGATAAAGCCTGTCAAGGATGGGCAAGCCTCTCTCTGTGGATATTTGGCAATAGTCTCCTTGCTTGGATTTGGCCTTAAGGGAATCAAGAAGGCTCTTGCAGCATAAGGATATAAAAGCTCTTGGGAACTTGGAGATTAGCTTGCCATGGAGAAGAGCAAGCTTTTATAGAAGGAGGAAGGGGAGTTGGGATCCCTATAATTATGGGATTGGCCCTATCATCAAGGAAGCTTCCATGAGAGGTGGAAAACCACTTCCTCTCTATGGAAATCCATAGCCAAACCTCCCAACTCAAGATAGATATCAGTCCAGGAATTTGTTAGGACGAAACTTCTGCCATTTATTTTTAAAAAACACCTCTTAACATGGTTGGCGCGGGTGTGGCTCTATGACAGAGTGCCAATTGGCGCGCCCTCTTTGGAGGATTTGCCCCCTTGGTGCAAGGGCTGAACTGTGGAACCACGCCAATGGAAAAAGAGCTATTTTTAGGGTTTTTTGCAGGGAGATGTCTTCAGGGCAATGAAAGCTCATCTTCAGAGGGATGCAATGAAAGTATTTTCAAGTCTTGTCTCTACTCACAAGTCACGGAATGAGCCCTCCAATGTACGGGATGGGGATTGTAGGGACGGTGACAAATTGCTGTGTAACACTTCTGTTTGTCATAATGATGACTCTTCTTTGGGTGAGTCCATGGGGTCATATAAGGATGCTTCTGGGGAGCATGAGCAGTCATGTGGAGTTGATGACAGTTGGTCGAAGTTGTATTCCAGTGTGCACGGTGAGCAGTCAGGGGACTCTATGGGAGATACTCAGGGTGATGAGTCACTTGTGATGATTCAGCCAGAGCAACATATGGTGGAGCATGATATGCACAATATGCATGATAGTCATTTTGGGGAGAGCCAGATGGAGGTTCACATTGAGTCAGTAATGGATGTGCGCCTACCCTTGGGAGCAACCATTGATGAGGAGCAAACAAATCTACGGACATCTAGCAAGGTGACAATAGTTGCAGATACTTATCCTCAAGAGATGTTCGAGGTCGATAAGGTAGTTCTGCGAGAGGCTAGTAGACAGCAAGAGTATGACATTCCTAAGATGGTGGTACATCCATCTTTGGGCCGACCCACTCACGAGGTATAGGTAGATGCACATGCAGTTTGCAGAGCTGCAGTTCTTTCAGGGAGCAACACTCTCGAGGAGTACCTCGATGGGGCTGGCAGCATATCTTTCCCACTTTGGCCTATTATAGAGAGAGGGGCCTTCTTTTTCAGGCAGCTCTCTTTCAAAAGGCGAGACAACGCAGAATGAGATGAGTATGGACTGGCGACAACACACCAGACTTATTCCATATGCAGGTGCCACTGCATTTGATTCTTCTTCCAAGATAGATTGGCGGGAGATCATGAGTTGGTATCCTATTGATGGAGTATCATTCTTAGTTCCGGGCACATTTCGGCAAGAGCACTTGGATGAGAGAGTTGTTGCATGTTTCTTTGGGCCATGGATTGTGGACTGACAATCCATCGGTATTTCAGTAGCACTAGCCCGACATCAGCAGAGCAGGATTGACTTCAGCCTAGGCCAGAGGTCGGATTGGAGAGAGTTGCTGAGTTGGTATTTGCTTCATCGAGAAGCAACTATAGCCAGAGATTGTGCAATCCAAGCCATGGGACTTGGGCAATGATTGGCCATGGTGGCGTTGGGATCTGGGAGGACTGGTTGATGATAGGTGCAGTGAGAGATCAATTTGAGATCCCGGCATTGAGGGGTTTGTTCCGAGTGGCTTGATACAAGAGCATAGCACCACCCAGGGGTTTGTATGGGATTCGGCCATTGGGTCTCAGTTGCATAGGGCCAACAGGGTGGCCCACATATTTGGACTGCTTGAGGGCAAGAAACCTTGGGGCGTAAGGTATGTAATATTCTTTTTTTTGGTGTTCCTTATGACAGGGTTAGGATGGACTCCCAGAGTTGGGAGCAGACAAGTCACAGGTACAAGTTGGTGTCATCAGTGAGCCTAGGGGCTTTTCGGAAGAATTTTGAGGAGTTTCTATTAGGACTGGTGGAATTTGCTTTGTATATTCCATCATCCACACAGTTTGCCTTTCGTTCTGGTGCATTCCGACAACTTTCGGAAAACTGAGTTATTTTTGGGCTTAATTCAATTAATTATGCTGAAGGCGACATTCCGAGAGGAATATGTGATAGAACACCTTAGTGTAATAGCTCGTTGGAACCAGAACGAGAATACCTACATGACGGGATGGTTGGACATGAGTTTCAGTGACCGGATGAGACATGGCAGCCAATTTACTCTTTCCTGCATTAAAAGTAATATTTTAATAAGAGGGTAAAGTGCTCCATGATTAAAATAATAATAAAATAGAAGGCTCTAGAGAGGTCCATGTGATCTATAAAAGAAGAGGAGACCATTGGGAAATATCTTGGATTCTATATTTCTTCTTATATGAGAGGTTGAGAACCCAGTTCTCTACTCCAGCAGTAGCCCCAGGACGAAAACCCTCGGGTGATTTTGGTGAGTGTGGACAGAAACCCACCTCATCTCCTTGGTTCATTCAAACAGAGTTCACAGGTGCAGTGATTGATTCTAGTTCAGTTTTGGGAGGGTCGACTTCAACTTAAGAGCCATTGTCATTCTGATTTTGGTGACCCATCTCCTCAATGTTCTGCACGAAGTCCTGCACTACCTTCAATAGAAGGTGAGGAAATTCCTCCTATTTTCTCTTCTTCTCTAGAACTGCGTCCCCCATGCTTCTTTGTCTACCCTCTGGTTCACTGGTCACAGGATCTAGAGTGATCTCTAACTATATTTCTCTGCTCTTATACCTCTGCCTCCGATATGTCACGTTTTGCTTGTCTTTCGGTGTCATAGGTTGTGTTGCTCCCACAGGCTGAGGCAATTCTATGAGCTCTAATACCACTGTAATATCCCCAAAGGTAAATTACAGTAATAACGGACATACAAAGACATAAGAATGAACAGCAACCAGAACACATCATTGAAACACAAAAACTACACTGAGCCATTTTATTAATTTGAGGAAATGTGTACAAGAGGAGGTGTTGGAATGAAGGCACCTGGACTTGCTCAAGGCAAGCTAGAGAAGCCCTCTGAAAAGATGCCGAAATCCCTCATTGATGGTACACTGCGTGATTGTAGCTCTACACTGCAATCTGCCCAGAAATGTTGTTGTTTCTTTGAATGATATGCTGCTAGGGCCTGCTACACTGCTCAGAAAATTTCAAGACTTTAACCCCAGACTCTACTCAAGAAACCCACAATAACCCGTGAAGGGTTTGCCAAATGCTTGACCCTGGAAATTGGCCCTCTTGGGCTTGGCTCTCTGAACTGTTGGGCAATTCGGTCCTCCTGGAAATTCTGTTGCTCAATGCCACCAAAATGCCTGGAAAATCCCTTTTATGAAGCTCTAAGCCTCCCCACCAAGAAGAAGAAGCATAAGGTAGATCACAAGTAATTATCAAGAAGAGAAATTGTAATAAATGCCCTAATTTCTCAACACCAAGGAACACTGAAGTTTGTAAAATCTACTCGTGATAACAATTCATCACAAGTTTCCAGTCACCGCAAGATTCCATAGAAGATTAGCTTAGGATGGTTTGATTCTTTCTCAGTGCGACAATTTTGTTTATCGCTTAGAGGATCATATCAACTTGTATCAACAAAGATGACAATTCCAAGACAATAAGACATTCAAAAGAGAAAAAGAGATCAAGCCTTCTCATCAGCGGAATTTGGGGACAAAGCTTTTTGAGGAGGAAGGCAATGTTATGAATAAAATATAGATATAAATAATGTAAATATAAATAATAATAACACATCATAAATAATGATTAATTAGCAATTAGTTAATGAAGAGGTATGTCCCTAAGGACATGACCGTTCATAAAGGGACACCTGCCTAGGGTATATACGCAGACCCTCACTCTCATTTGTAAAAGCATTCTCAATCATATATATATTCTTGTATCTTCAATGGAGATCTACATACTCCAAGTCTTTTGGAGTGTTTAACATGCTATAACGAACCTTGTTCGTTACACTGGTATCAGAGCATTCCTCTGAGTATACAAACTTTGTTCGTTACATTTGTATCAGAGCATTTTGTTCATTAGAAAAACACTAGTGTCAAAATTGCCTGTTGCCAAAAATTGAAAAAAAAAACCTATAGTTTTTCCCACCTATCCTCATTTTTGTGGTGACTGACTAAAGCTTTCAACCCTACACAAACAATCTCATCAGGACTTGTCTCCCAAGCAAAGATTTGAACCACAGGATATTATCCTCTGTCTGTTCTCCTCTATTGCAGAAATTTGGGATAGTAAAGAACTAGTTGTTTTCAGTGGGTTAACCCTACAAAACTACCAACACAATCAGATCACATATAAATATGCAAGATAAGGAGTGGATTAAATAGAAAAGAGCCTGTAGAGACAACAAGGATATATAATAACAACTGAACTGGAAGATATTTTCCAACAATCAAATTGGTTAGAATATGTTAACAGGCTACAAGGATACGATGATAAGATAGCCATGGAATTGGCACTAAATTTCCAGAACATTAAGAACCAAGATTAAATAACCTCTATAAAGGATCTAGAAATCCAAGTGAATGAAGCTGTGATCCACGAGATCTCCAGTCTCCCATTGGGGCTCCCATGGGACAAAACAGATAGACAGCCTACTATAGATGCTAAAAAATATTCTTTCTAAGCTATGAGGAGCATGAAGAAAACAAGAATGGGGTGAAGAGGGAGATTTTGCTTAATCCCTAAGATAAGATGGACAACCACCTCTCAAAATACATGACATGTGAAGGAAGTCTCAGCATGATAGTAATGAAAGAAACTAAATTTAAGACACAAGAGACTATAGGTTTATGAGGTGTTACAAAGAAAGGAGTTGGTCACATATTCATCAAAGAAAAATAATGACTAAACCTAGTAGACATATTCTTTCTTTGGGAAATGAAATAATTGATGTTCAATTTTATACCAAAAGTAAGAATTCATCTTACAGAATATATGTAAGCCTGTCTCATACCAATCCCCATCATCGTCCTTCCATGCAGCTACCTGCCAAATCCCCAAAAGTAAATAATTATTAAAAAGCATACAATACTTTCCACCACAATATGCTCTTAAATTTATCATTTGCAACCAAAACACTAGCATCATAAGTGTGGGAGACAACATTCTCAACTGGGTCTAGCCAAAGTGGTTGCAGGATGAAATGTTATCCTCCCAACCCAATTCTATTCTCATGAGTGACACACTGAGCTCATAATGAGTATATTGTTGTAATGGCATCATTCCCTTTTGCTGACCTGACCTTGTGCTGTGACGAATCTAGGGTTTATCCTAGGTACCATAGTCGGATTGAGGGGAAGTGCACAGGGGTTTTCAACTTTTCCCTACATGTTGTACCGAGAAAAAGAAAAGAATGAGACACAAACATAATCTCTAGAAGCATGGGTCACAAACAACTTACTGCATTGTAAAATTAATAAATTTTACCTTCAAATAGAGAAAGCATGCATGTAAAAATGAATTAGGATACATGTCTAACAATGTGTTTCTTTCATATAGCTAATGTTTCACAGACAATTATTTAATTTGAGGTTGCAAAGAAGTAAACTTGCAACAATTGGTTGTGAGGCATTTAAGAAACATCAATAAATGAAATGCACAAACTGTGGAGCAATAGGCATGCGTTTACCAGAACAGAAATAGTGGCATCTTTTAACTGGAGAATCATCAATCTCTCTAGAAGGAAAGAATTTGGTCTGATCTCAAGAGATGTTGATTGACTGTAATCGATATGTAAACCTTGATGAGTTTTATATGTCAACTCTTTTTGCAATGGTTGTAATTATAAATTTATATGTAACAAGATACATATAAACTCAAGATCCTCTTCAAAGCTAGTCTGACAGCTAAGATAGAATATCCATGCTTTTGATCTGAGAACATAAAAGAGTTCTAAAAGAAAAATCAAGGGTTCAATCCATGAACTCCAGGTCATTGGATGCTATTATTTGAATAGACCGTCTTAATGTTTAGTTTAAGATTTGGTATTTTACTGTAAAGTATATAAACACTTGTTTATTCGTTCTTTATAAGTCCATAAACTTACACCTCTAAGTAAGGTAAGGCATGTTAACCATTACAAAAAATACTAGTTTAAAAAATTGACATTCATCAAAAGCATAGAGCTCATCCAAATTTATTTATTGTCATTGTCCTGATGATGAGTCTTGATTTAGACTCGAAACGTAGACTAAAAATGATTACTGTCGATTTTCTGAGTTTCACATCTGAAAAACTACACCACAGAAACCTCCAATCTAACATTATTTATTGTCATTTACAGTAAAATATAAAATGAAGTTGGGGATGGCTTCTATGTGAAAAATCCTAGATCTGGAATCATATTGCAGCAACTGGGAAATATTGACCTAACTGTTAACTTTTACTTAACAATTTATTTGCAGTTAACTACGGCAAACACTGAATACATCACACTGCAACCCTCACTTACATAAACTGTGGAAATTAAATACAGAAACAAAATCTGAGCAAGAAAAGAAATAACACACACGACACCGTTATTTTTGGACTAGGTCCCCAGAAAAACCCAATGCAGGAAAGGCGGTGCAGCAGCTGACGGTTTGATATTATTAAGCAGTAATTTATGAGTACAATTCTTCAGATGCCCTGACTAGCAATCTTATACAGAGATTGTTAATTTTGGGCAACTAGGTCCAAACTCCATGTTGTGATGCTCAGATGACACTGCCAATATTTTTATTGGATTCCTCTTTCGGAGAGGTGCAAGATCAATCTAAAGATCATCTTGATCCGATGAACAGAACATTTATTTTGAATTAATTCCACTTATGTGCAAGGTCGGCCAGAATTGTAATGTAGGCTTGGATCCCCAACAAATGTGTCACACACCCGCACAGATGGATATATATTGGTCAACGTTGGAGGTCATTTTCACCATCACTCATCACACATTTCTCTTTGCATCTGATTGGTTCGATCTCGCATTTGGAGGCTTCTCTTCACTCACACGTGGGAAAACAGCAGCTAGGGTTTTGGATTTGTTCTAAGGTTTTCAGCGCAGATTTGACCAGCGTTGACTTTGGTCAACGCTTGGTCAACTTGACCTGAAACTCTCCCAAAACTTCGATCTCTGCAGTCTGCATTTTTTGGCACAAAAACCGAGGCTGGACGTTGACTTTGACTTGGCTGCATTGACCTTTTGCTGCTGATGTTTTGCATTGACCGTTGACTGGACAGCGTTGACTTTTGTTGACTTTGGTTTGACAGTTAGAGTTGTCTTCAGGGTTGTGTGACACATTCTAGTTAGCTGACCGTGAGGAGACTTTGTTGGTTGAAGCATCCTGTTGACCATCGTAACGCACCACAACACATATAATTTGTTGAACAAGTTAAGTGTATTTTTGGCTTGACTTCCGTCGATCTATTGGTATGTTCTATCAGCATTTTACTTTCATGATTATGTGCTTGCTATTTGATTTCGGATATAAAGTAAAGTTGCATCAAGCATAGAACATCTTCAAAAATTTACATGGTATCAGAGCTAAGTTGAAGACAAAGCCCAAGTTTCTATTGAGATCAATCACCGAAGAAGTAGTATTTGTCAGGGACTCATGGGCACCTCAAATTATAATGGCTTCAAAGCTAATGACAAGTTGACTAGCAAGTCTGACTTTCATGCTTGGAAGATTTCTTTGGATCTGATCTTTGAAGACCAAGATGTCATGGACTATGTGCAGGGTAAAATCCAAGAGCCTCCATCATTTGCACCTGCTGCCACCAAGACGAAGTATAAGAAAGGGGAAATCAAAGCTAAGTTGATCATCAGGGATTCCATCCATAAAATTTTGGTTGCCTACATCTCTGAGCTGGGCACATCTAAGGAGATGTATGATAAGTTGGTCAATATGTTCAGGGCCAACAATGCAAATCAAGTTCTTTTCTTTAAGAACCAATTGAAGAATCTCAAGAAAGGCAAGGATGAATCTGTTCAATCTTATTTTCTGAAGTTGACTGAAATCAAGAATAATCTTCTTGCCATTGGGGAAACAATAGTTGATCGAAAAATGGTTCTCACCACACTTGGAGGTCTCCCCACTTAATGGCATGTATTCATTACTACCATTCTCAATAGTTATGTGATTCCTGATTTTGACAAAGTTTTGTCGAGATGCACTCAAGAGGAAACAAGAATGATGGAATATGAAAAGGAAGGTAATGTTGCCTTCACTGCTCATGCTAAGAAGAAGAACAATGGTGGTCCGAGGAACCATGAAAGAGTCGGGGCCAAAGGAAAGAAAGGAAGATGTTACACATGTAACAAGTTTGGCCACTATGCTAGAGAATGCTCTAATAGAAGGGACTCTCCAGGGGATGATGACAACAACAATCAAGGGAATGACAATCAAAGGAACAACAGGTTCAAAGGAAAGAGGAAGGCTCCCTCTGGTTGAAATGGAAATGGGCAACCTTTCAAAAGGTCAAGAAATTCCAAGTATGAAGAATCTAATGTTGTTGACAATGAAAGAAATGAATTCGTTCTTGTATCTTCCCTCTCTGCTGCATCGCCACCCGACACCATGGATGTCTGGTTCATTGATAGTGGTGCTTCAAGGCACCTCACTGGGTTTAAAGAAGCACTTTCTGATTTGAATGAGAAGGATACTAATCTGAAAATTATCCTTGGAGATAATGCCACCTATCCTGTGAAAGGGACAGGGACTGTGACCCTCCACTTATCTCAAGGTCAAGTCCTCTATTTGCAAGATGTATTGTATGTACCTAATTTGAAGATGAACCTTGTGTCTAATTCAGCCATGGAAGACAAAGGTTTCAATGTGGCATTCGTCGATGGAAAGGTACGTATCTGGAAGAACAATTTCAAGGAAGCTCTTGTGATTGGGTTCAAAGTTGATACACTCTACCAGGTTGGAGGAAGTCCTCTAGGGGCTATGACATATAATACTATTCGTCAAACCGAACTATGGCACCGGAGGTTTGAACACCTTCATTACAAAGCCCTTCCTGAAGCAAGGAAGGTGGTGACAGGCATGCCCGATCTCAAAAATGATCATGAAGGTGTATGTCAGGGTTGTGCCGAAAGAGAAGTGGAGATTTGCCATGATGTTACCTTTGATGAAGATGCTTCCCTCAGGAAAGTGATAAATCTTCCGAGCTCTGAGGAACATCATGATGTAAGATCTAGGAATCAGGAAGAACCGAAGGATGAGATGATGCCAGATGTTGAAGGACCGATGGACCCTATTGATCCACCTCCTTCAATGAAGAGAACACACGCATGGCTCAAGGATACTCTCGAAGAAGCCGAGAGACATATGGCCCCAAGGGGGGCATTCCATGAAAGCAAGAAACCGAATAGATACCAAGGGTATCTAGCAGCCATGAGTACAATCGTACAATCTGAGCCTGAATCATTTGAAGAAGTCGTAAAGCATCAACTCTGGAAGGATGTTATGCACGAAGAGTACGAGTCCATTATGAAGAATAATCTCTGGGATGTGGTTCCAAGACCGGAGGACAAAGTTGTTGTCACCTCGAAATGGTTCTATAAGATCAAGCATGGATCTGATGGTAGTGGTGGAAAATTCAAGGCAAGATTCGTTGCCCATGGCTTCTCTCAAAAGGAAGGCGTAGATTATGATGATATATTTGCACCTGTGGCTCGATATACCACCATCCGACCTATTAATGCCCTTGCTGCTACGCAAGGATGGAATCTTCATCAGATGGATGTGAAGACCGCTTTTCTGCATGGTTCGATAAAGGAAGAGGTGTATGTGGAGCAACCTCTGGGGTTCGAAGTCCAGGATAGAGACTCTCATCATTCATGTATGCAGGTTGAAGAAAGCCCTCTATGGATTGAAGCAAGCCCCCAGAGCTTGGTACGAGAGGATAGATATCTACTTGATGAAGTTGGGCTTCACACAAAGTAATGTTGATCCAAACCTTTACTTCAAGGTTGATAGAGAAAAGCCTCTCATTCTGGTTTTCTATGTGGACGATCTCTTCCTGACAGGTGCTGACACTCTCATTCATCAGTGTAAGAGGGAGCTCACTTTTGAGTTTGAGATGAAGGACCTAGGAATGATGCATTACTTCCTAGGCCTGGAGGTATGGCAGAGACCTGGCGAGATTTTCCTCTCTCAAGGAAAATACATTGTGAAGTTTCTGGAAAGATTTGGAATGGTGGACTGTAAGTCTGTGTCGACACCGATGGAACTCAACTTTAAAAAGTTGAGTGGAAACACTATTGGGCCCGTGCTAGCATATCCTACCGAGTATCGACAACTTGTAGGGGCACTGATGTTCTTAGGGAACATGCGTCCGGACGTATGTTGTGCAGTGAACACTTGGAGTCAACACATGGTTGATCCTCATAACATTAACTGGGTTGGTGCCAACAAACTCTGGAGATATCTCTGGGGCAAGATAGACCATGGGCTGAGATACACTGCCTGGATTTTGAGACTCCATGGATATACTAATGCCGATTGGGCTGGCAGTGTGGTGGATCGCAAGAGCACATCTGGATGCTGCTTCACATTTGGGTCTGCTTCGAGCAGGAAGCAGAAGTCGGTAGCTTTGAGCACCGTTGAGGCTGAATACATTGCAGCGTGTATGGCCTATTGTGAAGCCACTTGGTTGCGAAAGCTCTTCAGTGAGTTGTTCGAGCATGTGCTAGATACCATCGTTATCCTTTGTGATAACTAGAGGGGGATTCGTTTGTCAGAGAATCTCGTGTTCCACGATCGATCCAAGCATGTTGATATCTGGTACCATTTTATCCGAGATATGGTACAGCGAGAGGTCGTAAGGCTCGATCATATAGGAACTGATGAGCAGGTTGCAAATATTCTCACAAAGCCCTTGGGGAAGGTCATGTTCCTAACCTTCCGTGAGAATCTTGGAATCGTGGATCGACCCTATGCTGATAGTCTTGTTGGACGATGAGCTCTGGGAGCTCCAGGGGGCTTTGGGGATAGCTCCTTGGAGCTATAAGCAACCACAGTGCTAGGCTTGTCAAACCTTGTTGGTGCGCTTCTGCCCCACCGTTATGATATTGAGTTGGTTCACCTCTCTTTGATTTGTGCCCCATATGCATCCTACCCATGGAGTTTTGGACTCATGGGAAGTACCTCTCATCTTGGCCAATGAGGTGGGAAACGCTAGAGACCAGTAGCAAGACCGATGGATGCATCGGATATTGCCGTACTCTCTATGTCTAGGATGGCACGTGTCCAACCACTTAATCTAGGATCAAGTCTAGTGAGGTTTCGAACCTCTAACTAACTTCGGGTCAGTTAAACTAACTTCGCGTTAGTATATGACACTTTTGAGTCCAAGTGAGGTTTTGGACCTCCAACTGACTTCAGGTAAGTTAAACCAAGTTCGGGTTGGTATGTGACTCCTTTGAGTCCTATAGAGGTTTCGGACCTCTGAGTTGATTTTGTCAACCGAGAGTGATGTCATTGTGACTCACCTTTTTGTTCTGAAATAAAGAAGCCAGCAAAGCAAGTTACGGCGGGATGATGCACGTTGTTTGGATGGCACAGGTCGATGGAGTTCTCCCTAGTTGAGAGGGAGTGTTAATTTTGGGCAACTAGGTCCAAAATCCATGTTGTGATGCTCAAATGACGATGCCAATATTTTTATTGCATTTTTCGGAGAGGTGCAAGATCGATCTAAGATCATCTTGATCCGATGAGCAGAACATTTATTTTGAATTAATTCCACTTATGTGCAAGGTCGGTCAGAATTGTAATGTAGGCTTGGAGCCCCAACAGATGTGTCACACACCCTCACAGATGGATATATATTGGTCAATGTTGGAGGTCATTTTCACCATCACTCATCACACATTTCTCTCTGCATCTGATTGGTTCGATCTCACATTTGGAGGCTTCTCTTCACTCACATGTGGGAAAACAGCAGATAGGGTTTTGGATATGTTCTAGGGTTTTCAGCGCAGATTTGACCAGTGTTGACTTTGGTCAATGCTTGGTCAACTTGACCCGAAACTATCCCAAAACATTGATCTCTGCAGTCCACATTTTTTGGCACAAAAATCGAGGCTGGATGTTGACTTTGACTTGGCTATGTTGACCTTTTGCTGCTATTGTTTTGCGTTGACCGTTGACTGGATAGCGTTGACTTTTGTTGACTTTGGGTTGACTGTTGTAGAGTTGTCTTGAGGGTTGTGTGACACATTCTGGTTGGCTGACCGTGAGGAGACTTTGTTGGTTGAAGCATCCTGTTGATTGTCGTAACGCACCACAACACATTTTTCGCTGAACAATTTAAGTATATTTTTGGCTCGTCTTCCATCGATCTATTGGTATGTTCTATCAGCATTTTACTTTCATGATTATGTGGTTGCTATTTGATTTCGGGTATAAAGTAAAGTTGCATCAAGCATAGAACATCTTCGAAAATTTACAAAGATCTAACTGAACAAAAAGCTAGTGAGATGATCTCACCCTGTACTAGAAAACCTGACACTGATCTGCGTTGGAGATGAATCTTTACATTGTCTCTGCGCAGTACTGTGTCACACCTATACAGTGACTACGTCACTATCGTTGGGACTGCGTTGAACCTCCTCTGATTTCTCTTCTAGCTCGAAACTTCAGCCCTCTGGCCTCTCAGTCTCACACCCCGACTTCGATACTAGATCCTAATTGTTCCCCAACAGAAATACAAAATCCCTTTGAAGCTCTACGCTACCTCTTTGGACTACTCTCTGCCCTTGCTACCTTATACTCTCAGGATCAGGAAAATCTCCAACCAGAAAATTATCTTTGCCCCTCTCTGTAAGAATCAACTCAATCGATCTTCTCCTCTTCTGAGAATTGCTCACTTGAGAAATTCGAACTCTAGACTTTCTCGGTGTATTTTCCAAATGCCCATCAAGTCCTTCTTATAACCTTCTCGTTGAGACTTCAATGGTCGAGATTAAATTACTAATCAATGGCTAAGATTAACTTGACTTGATCTCCATCTTTTTCTAGAAGATTCACACCTTGTTTTATTAATACCCTTTAATTATTTTAATTTCCTAAGTTTAAACTTAGGCTCCATTAAAAATAATTAATTATTTTAATAAAACACAATCCGAGTGGAATTTCCCAAAATGCTTTCTGGGTTTTTTGAAATACATGTGTCTAAGCCTCCCTGCAAAATTTGAGACTTAAAGCACATCTGATGCTACCAGAAATCATCACTCCCTCTTAGCGAGGAATGTGCTCTAGCAATACATCCAGCTGAAGTACTTGCCTGACTTTGGCACCATCCTGGCTGTGCTGCTGGTATCTGACACTGCTGCCCACCAACAATTGCGTTGCAGCATCTATGTTGTTGTTGACCCTACGTATTGTTGTCAATTTCTATTACACTTCAACTCTGTTGCCTCACGCAACATAAAAACATCCACGTTCTGAACTAAGCAGCATCTATGTTGTTGCTGACCCTGCGTACGGCTGTCAACTGCTACTGCACTGTAACTTTGTTGCCTGATGCAACAAAAAAGCATCCAAGTTCTGAACTACGTGTTTAGTATGATGCATCTGATAGTGAAGATATGACTACTACTAGTCTCTGCGCTGACCCTCTTAAGCTGTTACGTTGCTGCTGATTTTGCGTTGTGCCTTCCTGTAATGCTGCCAAGTCTGCTCTGTGTTGCTCAGACTCTGACACTCACTATCCACTGCGTTGTCACTTCTACACTCGTCTGCACTAAATGATAGTTGTCCATCCTACTACTTCTGATTTGGGCTCCCGTAGCAAGGTATTAATCCATGAGATGGACTCCTCAAGAATCCTTCCCAACTGCAGCGTTGCAGAACTACAATTCTAGATCACCCCAATTCTCCCCTGGAGATATGTGGGCAATCATCGCAAGCTCTTCCTCCTCGATCCTCGCAGTTGCAGCCTACGGATCATGTTTCTCATCCTTGTCCTTCTTCTTAAGAGAACATTGCGTAGAGTAGTGACCCATCTCACCACACCCGAAACATTTGATCTTCGAGACGTCCTTTTCCGCCTCTGCTGCTTTTGTTGTCCCTTTGATGCAAGAGTTGGATTTACATCCTCCTCCTTGGGCTTCATCCCACTGTTGTTGCCATCAAGCTTGCACTTGATTAAGTCTCTCCTCATCTCTTCCTATTGAAGAGCTCCCAGCATTCCTTACCAATCCGGTAACTTCTCTCTACCCAAGATACTCTAGACAAAGTCATGCCATTCTTCGGAAACAAAATTTAGAGTCAATTTGACCATTTATGTGGCCTGAGGTGCTGACCCTACAACTGCCAGTTGATCTCAAACCTCCTGAAGCTTTGCAAGGAATAGGTCTATGCGTTCTCCCTTCTACATCCTAGTAGACCGCATCTTTTACTCAAAAAATATCTTCCGCTGCTCGGAAGACCCCTGGTATAGCATGGCCAATGCATCCCACATCCCCTTTGCAATCCCTTTGCTAGAAATATGCGAGACAATGTGATCCCTCACTCTGTCGAGGACCAACCGTTTGGCTTTTTCCATGTTCTTCTTGAAGGCTTTCAATGGATTTGCATCTACAGGTTCAGCTACTGCACTGTCGATGAAGTCCTTGAGCTCATGCTCATACAGAAGGAAGGAGATCCTTGCCTTCCAGATTACATAGTTGGAGGCACCCTCCAACCAATCCTGATCACTCAACCCAGTGGTTGCCATCTAACCCAACCAATTGTCGAATTGCTACCACTAACCCTCTGCGCAACTGGATCTACACACTCCCTGTTGTAGCAAGCCACATAAATCTCAATCACGTTGTTTCTACACAGGAAAACAGAATTTCTTGGGCAATAAATTCCATGAGGTTAGAATTCCCTCAGTATGTTTCTTCTTTCTTCTGGCGCTTTTCTGCCCAACAAAATGTTGCAGAAAATTTGAGTCTCACAAAGATCTACTCAGCATTGAAGTTGTTGCTTCGTTGCTCCCTATGTCGCTGACAAATCATGAATCTGGAAATCTTACCTGTTTGTCGACTCACTCAAAAAGAGATTTTCCTCACAAATCTAGCCCTCTTGCCCTGGACTGTGCAATACCTTGGGAATTCGATCTGCTACCTACACAACTATTCGACCTCCCACTTCTTCTTCAATGTTGAGTTCTCTCGATCTACTCTCTTGCTTCTCCTGCAATGTTATACAAGCTCTGATACCATGTGAAAATTCCTAGATATGGAATCCTATTGCAATAACTGGAAAATATTCACCTAACTGTTAACTTAACAATTTATTTACAGTTAACTACAGCAAACACTGAATACATCACATTGCAACTGTCACTTAAATAAACTGCGGAAATTAAATGCACAAACAAGATCTGAGCAAGAAAAGAAATAACACACACGAAACCGCTATTTTTGGACTAAGTCCTCGGAAAACCCAATGCAGGAAAATCGATGCAGCAGCTAAAGGTTTGATATTACTATGCAGTAATTTCTGAGTACAATTCTTCGGATGCCTTGACTGGAAACCCTATACAAAGATCTAATTGAACAAAAAGCTAGTGAGATGGTCTCACCTTGTCACTGGAAGATCCGGCACTAATCTGCGTTGGAGATTAGCCTCTGCACAGTACTACGTCACACCTACTCATTCATTGCATCATTGCTGCTAGGATTGTGTTGTACCTCCTCTGATCTCCCTACTAGCTGGAAAATTCAGCCCTATGGCCTCCCGATCTCATGCCCCAGCTCTGACACTAGATCCTGATTGATCCCTAGTAGAAATACGAACTCCCTCTGAAGCTCTGTGATGCCTCTGCGTGGCTGGCTCAGCACTACCTCACCGAACTACTCTCTCCCCTCTCTGCCTTGTACTCTCCAGATTAGGAAAATCTCCAACTAGAAAATTATCTCTACTCCTCTCTACAAAAATCAACTCAATCGATCTTCTCCGCAGCTAAGCACTGCTCACTTGAGAAATTCGATCTCTAGTCTCTCTCGGTGTATTTTCCAAATGCCCATCAAGTCCTTATAACCTTCTCGTTGAGACTTCAACAATTGAGATTAAATCGCTAATCAACGGCTAAGATTAACTTGACTTGATCTCCATCCTTTTCTAGAAGATTCACACCTTGTTTTATTAATACCCTTTAATTATTTTAATTTCCTAAGTTTAAACTTAAGCTCCCATTAAAAATAATTAATTATTTTAATAAAACACAATTTGGGTGGAATTTCCCAAAATGCTTGATGGGTTCTTTGGAATACATGTGTCTAAGCCTCCCTACAAAATTTGAGACTTAGAGCACATCCGATGCTACTAGAAATCAACATTCTGCTCCAGCAAGGTTTGGTTGTCAAGCATGGCCTTCATAAACTTGGTATGACAGATGTTGCTTGTCTTCTCTATGGCACGAATGAGAAAGTGCAACATATTTTTTGAATATGTTTGGCTTTCAAGGTGTTTTGGTCATTATTTCGGGCTAAGCGTCACTTCCTCTTCTCTTCCTTGCTGCTATCGAAGGGTCCCCTCTTGGGAGACACATGGATGATTAGGTAAATCTGCAAGCCCTTGTGGACTTATGTTTTCTTGTTATTGGCTTTGGAAAGATCAATGTAAAATTAACTTCCAGAAGGATCCTTCCCTTTTAGCTTAAAGTATTAGAGTTTAGAGAAAAGATCTTTTTTCTTGTGAAATTCAAGTTGTAATATCCCCAAATGGGGATTAACAGTAATAAAAGTGCAAAAAGACAATTAACTACAGCAAAATTGGAAACACTATTAAACACATAAAAATGAGCCAAATACAGCGCTAAGCCATTTTATTAAAATGTTGGGAAAGAGTACAATATGGTGCTTGGAAGGATAGCACCTTGACTTGCTTAAGGCATGCTGAAGAATAGCTCTACTCCCAGCAAATCCTTTGTTGAATGTGCTCTGCGTGGCTCACCCATTGCACTTCCCAGTCTTGGAATTCATTGTTGCTGCCTGGTTTCAGACTGTTGGCTAGCCTATCTCTTGTGCTCAAAGAATTCCGAGAATTGCTCACCAAAATCCTCTCAGTAAACCCACAAAAACCCGCGACGGGTTTGCAGAGAGCTTGACCCCGAAAAATTGCCCCTTCGTGCTTGGCACGCTGCTCTGCTAGGGAATTCGGCCTCCTGGTTGAATCTACTGGAAAATGCCTTTAAAATGCTACCAAAATCCCTATTGGAGGTGGCTAGCCTCCCCTCCGAATCCTTCGGCAACTCTCCTCTTCAATCCCCTACTCCCGGCACTCTCCCTTGGTTGGACTGCGCAATCACTGCGCAGCCAAAGCTATCTCCATGTTGTCCTGAAGGGATTGCATTCCCCTGCTGATGAAGCTGTGGATCCTCCTCACAAAACGGTGGAATTTCCTCTCCTGAGCAAGCACTCGAAGTCCCCCGAGGCAGAGGTTGAGATCTTTGCTTGAAGATCTCTTGTGTTGAACAACACTACAGACTTGGCTCTCCGGCTCAAGCATTCTCAGTCAAGAAGACAAAAAATACTTAGGTGAATGAATGATGACGAATGAGCTGCCTCTTCCCTTTTGTCTCCAATAGCCCAACGTTCTTCTTAGGCCCCACTATAATATCCCCAAATGGGAAAATGACAGTAATACAAGCAAAATAGACTAAAAATTACAACGACGAGGAAAACATCATTAAAACACAAAATTTGGAGCCAAAATCATTGTTGAGCCATTTTATTAATATGTTGGGAAAGAGTACAAATGGGGTGCTGAGAAGATTGCACATGGGCCTGTTCAAGGCAGGCTGAAGGATAACTCATACCCAAACAAAACTCCTCTTGGAAACTGCTCTGTGTGGCCCAGTGACTGCGTTGCCTAGCCTAGAAAATGTTGTCATTGGTCCCAATCAAAATTTGTTAGGGCCTGCTACGCTGCTCCGAAAATTCCAGGATTTAAATTTTAAACCACAATCTCTGCTCAAGAAACCCACAATAACCTGTGAAGGAATTGGCCAGATATTGACTTCAAAATTTTAGACCAATTTTCCCTTAGCTCCTCTAGCTGTTGGCTAAGTTAGGATCTTTGTTTGACAACTCAAACCTGCCCAAAAAATTCTGCCAAATTAATCTTGGCTTCTCCTTGATAAACCCAGAAAGGGTTCGTCTTAGTTTTGATCTTGAAAATTGGCCCTCTTGGGCTTGGCTCACCCAACTGCTGTGAAATCGACTCCTGGTCGGAACTACTGGTAGATGTCTCCAAAATGCTACCAAAATCCCTAGTAGGAGGTGGTTAGCCTCCCCTCCAAATCCTTTGGGTGAACTCCTCTTCTCTCCCATGCTTTCAGCACTTCCTCTAGTCTGCAATGCGCAATCATTGCGCAGCCTCTATTGCCTCTACATAGTCCTGAAGGGGACTACGTACTCCTATTGCTGCTTCTATGTCATCTCCTCACCAAAATTGCAGAACTCTTCTCTTGAGCAGCCACTTGAAGTCCCCCAAGGTAGAGATTGAGATCTTCGCCTGAAGATCTCATGTGCTAAACATCACTGCAGACTTGGCTCCAGGCACAAGTGTGCTATGTCAAGATGACAATCAAAATAGAAGTTGAACGAATGAGAAAATGAGTTGCCTTCACTTCCTTTTATCAATTGAGGCCCCAACGTTCCCTTCGGGCCACCATGGACTGCGTAGTTCCCTCATCTATCCATTCACTGCGCTACCCCATAAAGCCTCTCCCACGCTACCACCTAGGGAGCTACCTCCAAATCGAATGTTGGCCACATGGACCCCACTAAGGCTGCAATTTTTCCTTGTGAACTATAGGAGTAGGTTGTAGTTGTAGAAATTTCTGTTTTCCCACCCCGGTTTTCAGTTTCACCTTATTACTCCAAAATAGTTAAATGCCCTTTCCCACATCCATACATTTAACAAGCTGGAAAATAAATTTTGCTGAAAACACAAATTCTGGAAAAATTACAGAATGCTGGAAAATGCAGAAATAAATATCAGCACACATAAAACAGTGATTCACACATTTTGACACATATTTTTGGTCAACATGACCCTGGAAAAACCCCCTACAACTCTTGGGGAAAACCAGTTCGAAAGCTCCTCCTTATTTCTAGAAAATGCTTTTTACAGTGAGAGAAATATTCAGCAAACAGAGTTTACAACTTATCTCGTTTTCTGTGCTTAACCACTGCCTCAGAAAATGTGCAAACAGCAAAAACAGAACAGCAATAAATGCAGCTGTATGGCCTCCTCAAAATCTGTGCAAACAGCAATAAATGCTACTATCCAAAATCTCGATTTTCGTGCCAAAAACACAGCAAAACTTTGTTGTACGGAACAGCCCTCTGCTGCCTCGATTTCTCAGGCTCATGGGTTAAACTACTTCATTGCATTTTACTTCTATCAGATGTATTTCTCCCTTTTCTAGAAACTCAGGCCCAAAATTCTCGCCTTTCATCAAGCACTCACTGCATAGCCTTGTCAAATGTCATTTTGTGTGCCAAGTCAGCTGCTGCCTCCTTCTCCTCACTGCCCAGAAATCTCCTTTGCTCTCTTGCTCTCCTTCTCCCAATCTGCTCATGAAAGAATGAATGACCTTTTCCTCCTTTTCCTCCTTTAACCTAACCCTAAGTGACTTTTGGGGAATCCCTAAATCCAATGGTTGAAATAGATTGAGATCTAGGGTTGAGATTAAATGCTCATTTAAATCTCACTTTCTATTTTTTAATTCATTCCACTTTAATAAAGACCCACTTAGTCATTTATTTCCAAAGTCACTTTTCCTTTCTAATTTTACATTGACTTTATTAAAGTCACTTTAAAATTAGACTTTAGTAACTTTATCACTTAAAGTCACTTTTAAATTAGATTTGACTTTATAAAAATTTGTAATATTCCTAATTAGCACTGCTAATTGGAATATTTCATTTTGTATAGTTTTGCCGCCTTTAGTTAAATTAATAAATAAAGTGAGAACTAAGGGGTCAACTCACTAATAAAATAAAGTGCTTTCCTAGTTGATGAACGTTGTGACTTAAAGGAGTGGCCTTGGTGGTCCACACACACATGAGGGAAGGCCTCACGCTGACCCTAAGGTAACTGCGCAGGTCAAGGAGGAGAGCAAGGACGCAGTTAGGGTTTTGAGGGAGCTAGCACTATAAAAGGTGGGGTTTTCACTCCATTTGGCATGGTTGATATGATATTGATATTGAGAGCTAGACTTCTGTCTACTTCAGCACGCCGGTTGTTTAGTCGGTCTGCAGCACTGTTTAGTGCGAACCGAGTGTCTCCGGTCGGAGATCTCACCCTTGGCTCCGGGGGACTTCGAGTGCCTGCTCGAGCAAGGTTTTTCCTTCAGTTTCGGTGGTGATTTGCAGCAGTTTTCTGGTGGACGTTTTGCAGAGGAGTCGCTCTCTGGAGGATCACAGTTTTAGAGAGAAAACGTAGTTCCGGTTAGGAGGACGCAATATTGTTGCCAGTGCTGTTGTTGTGAGGTGGTTTCTGATGGTGGTTTCAAGAAAGCCTGTATCGGGAGGTTGTTGATTCAACGTGAGGTTTTGCAAAAGAGAGTCGGGCCCTTTTTCCCAAGGTTTTCTTGGGGCTTCCGCGCCGTTCCCGGGAGATACCTAGATCCCTGAGGGGTTGGTTTCAGGGCTGAAGCCTGATGGGCATCAGCCACGATTTCGGGTTTGTCCCAGGCTGAGCATGTTAGGCCTTCCACAGCCATTCCGTGTGGGGATCGCCCCTGTCTCAAAGACATTGTACAGCTAGCCTACGCAGCTTCCACAGCCTAGACGTTACTCGTTGTGCCAGCAGCTAGGACGCAGTCTCTGTTGTAGCCATTTCTTTTTCTGAGAGGGTCTCCACTTGCCTAGAGCAAGGATAGGTGCACTCATTCCGATTATCTCTTGTACCCATATATATGTATTCTCAGATTAATAAAATGGCTTAGCGTTCTGGTATTTTATGTCTATTTGTTCCATGTTCTAGTTCCGGCATTTTGTTCTATATAGCTGCTTGTTATTTTGCTGTGTATTACTGTTTATTTCCCAGTGGGGATATTACAGTGGTATCAGAGAATAGTTCTGGCTCAGCCTGTGGTGCTAGCAGTCTATGACGCCCGGGGATAACCCCTACTTTGATCAGAGGGGAGACAGGGACGTTGAGAGTAGGTGGGCGTTTCCCTTCGGAGGGAGGGATTCTGATCAAGAGCCACCTGAGACAGATTCAGAGGAGCAGCCTGCGAGGGATACTGTGCAGCGGAACCCGATGGCGGACGATGAGGGTTCGAGGAGATGGGATGCACTCCTCCATCACATGCAGGAGGTGACACAGAGACTCACGGCATTGGAGGTCAGGCAGAGGGAACCCCCTAGGGTTTTCCAGGTCGGTGAGGGATCGGGTATGTCTCACCACGTGCCAGTGCATGATGCTATCCCCATTGTGGCATCTCATGCACCCACGCGATCCACTATGCCCACGTTCTTGCCAGAGGACGCAGGGGCAGGAGTACAGGGAGGTGCACAGAGGGATATTCCAGCACCCACGCGACCTACCATGCCTACCTTCCTGGCAGAGGACGCAGGGACAGCAGTACAGAGGGAGATAGATCCGGCTCGGATGGCTGACCTTTTTGCAGAGTACCAGGCTTACGAACCGGCGTTCATGGATTCTATCACCTTCAGAGACTATATCCAGGTCCAGTATGGCATTAGACCCCGTGATCATCACCAAGGGCACAGGCACCACCGTGATGACCACCGCGCAGCTAGTAGATTTCATTTGCCCACGTTTGATGGCTCATCAAACAGTTCAACAAAGTCTTGGGTGGAGAAGGTGGACATCTATTTC
Organism: Pinus albicaulis; assembly: GCA_034641835.2. Classification (NCBI taxonomy): domain Eukaryota; kingdom Viridiplantae; phylum Streptophyta; class Pinopsida; order Pinales; family Pinaceae; genus Pinus; species Pinus albicaulis. The sequence continues at coordinate 813,206,726 of CM076579.1, read as the reverse complement.
CAGCTTAACCAGATGTCGCAGTCAGAGGCCATTAAGGTGGCAACATTGCATCTGGATGGTGAGACCCAGGATTGGTGGTTCCATGGGATGGCGACACTCGGGCATTCTACAGTGACGACATATGCCGAGTTTACCAGGAGGGTGGTAGAGCGCTTTGACAGGAGGGATCCGGAGCAGCACTTTGTTGAGCTGACCAGGCTCAAACAAACTGGGAGTGCAGAGACATACATTTCAGACTTCTTGAGGGTTTCGGTGATGGTACCGGATTTATCTGCAGCTCGGGGTTTACATGTTTGTGGAGGGGCTGTCAGAGCCACTGCGTGGCCTAGTCCGGTCGAACAGATCGGCTACCCTTCAGGATGCCATCAGCAGGACTCGGGACTTACAGGATGTCTTACCCAGGACTCGGCCACCTTATTCCCAGAGACAGGCCTTCCAGCCTAAGGGTAAGGACACGAGGGTTCCGCCTCCCAAGGCGAATCCTGGACGAGGGTAGTTTGATGATGAGGCCAGGAGAGAGCTGAGGAGGAAGCGGTTGTGCTTCACTTGCCAGGAGCCATGGGCACCGGGACACAGGTGTGCGGCAGGGAAGGCACATTTCATTGAGGTCTTCTCCGAGAGCAGTGGAGAAGAGGATGAGGAGGATGACGTGGAGGCAGGAGACAGCTATGCAGCGCAGGGTACCTTACCACCTCCACCAACCGCCGCAGGTGGGGCATCGTTTGCACCCACTGGGGGCGCTCTAGCCGCATTGCGGGGAGTCCCCAAGTATTTGACGTTGCGCGTACGAGGGACGGTGCGCGGGCAGCGGGTTTCAGTCTTAGTTGACAGTGGGGCCACCCACAACTTTATTGATGCCCAGATGGTTGAGCAGAGAGGCATCCAGACAGAGGATTTTGATGGGTTTTTCGTCTTGGTCCCAGGAGATCAGACTATGGCATGTGCTCGGTATGTTCCTGAGTTATCAGTGACGATGGGCACTTACACATTGACATACCACTTCTTTGTGGTGGACATTCCGGACACCAACCTGATATTGGGTGTTCAGTGGCTTATTACTCTAGGGAAAGTCACGACAGATTGGAAGGCCCTAGAGATGGAGTGGGATGATCCCAAGACGGGGAGGCATGAGAAGATACGGGGACAGCACACATACCCACCCCAGACAGTGTCAGCACACAGGATGGAGGCGATCTTCCGCAAGGGAGACATAGAGTGGGCGGTAGAGTTGCGGGCTTCAGAGGCGGTGGATACAGGGCAGGCAGTGCATCCTGAGCTACAGTCTATTCTCGATAGGTATGCAGCGGTTTTCGAGGATATCCCACCAGGGCAGCGGCCAGATCGGGGGTTTGAGCATACGATCGAGCTTGAGCAGGGGATACAGGCCGTGATTACCACACCGTATAGGCATCCCAAAGCCTATCGGGACGAGATAGAGCGGGCCATTCAGGAGTTGCTGGCCCTTGGTCACATTCGGCCCAACACGAGTCCTTTTGCTTCTTCTGTAGTGCTGGTGAAGAAGAAGGACGGCACATTGCGCATGTGCATTGACTATAGGGCTCTGAATAAGAAGACCCTGAAGAACAGGTACCCCATCCCCAGGATCGATGAGCTGATGGATGAGTTGAGAGGAGCACGGTTCTTCTCAAAGATTGACTTGAGATCCGGGTACCATCAGATTCGCGTGAGGGAACAGGACATTCCCAAGACCGCTTTCAGGTGTCACTATGGGCACTTTGAGTTTCTGGTCATGCCATTCGGGCTGACCAATGCACCTGCTACCTTCCAGTCATGCATGAACCACATCTTCAGGGGTCATCTGAGGAAGTTTGTGCTGGTTTTCTTTGATGACATACTTATATACAACAGGACTTGGGAGGAGCACCTCCAGCATATTGAGACAGTTTTGCACATCTTGGAGGAGCAACAGTTCTATGCCAAGCTCTCCAAGTGTGAGTTCGGGTTGACAAAGATGCTGTATCTGGGGCACATTATAGGAGTGGACGGGGTGAGAGTCCACGAGGAGAAGATCAGGGCCATCAGGGATTGGCCAGAGCCGCGGAATGTGACAGAGCTTCGGGGATTTATTGGTATTTGCACATACTACAGGAAGTTCGTCAAGGGCTTCTCTCAGCTTGCTGCACCCCTCACAGATTTGACGAGGAAGGGGGCATTCAGTTGGTCGGACACGGCACAGCGAGCTTTCGACAAGCTCAAGGAGGTGATGAGCAGTTGTCCTGTGTTGGCGTTGCCAGATTTTACACAGCCCTTTGTCCTAGAGTGTGATGCATCAGGAGAGGGGATTGGTGCAGTCTTGATGCAGGGCGGTCACCCGATTGCTTTTGAGAGCCGGAAGCTCCTTCCACACGAGAGGTTGTATCCCATATACGACAAGGAGATGTTGGCCATTATGCATGCATTGGCCAAATACCGACAGTATCTAGTGGGCAGCAAATTCAGGGTGAGGACAGATCATAATAGCCTGAGGTACTTTCTAGAGCAGAAGCAGTTGCAGGAGAGACAGCAGAAGTGGATCAGCAAGATCCAAGCCTATGACTTTGACATAGAGTATGTCAAAGGCAAGAACAACGTGGTAGCTGATGCCCTTTCTCGTAGACCGGCCACGTTGTCACTCATGAGCTTGGACGCTGATTGGAGGGCTCGACTGTTGGTTGAGTACTCCAAGGATAGGTTTGCATGTGAGGTTCTGGATGGGCAGGTAGCTGATGACAGGTACAGGGTGATCGATGAGATCATCTATTACAGGGACAGGATCTTCTTGACTGAGAGATCTCAGCTCAAGAAGAAGATACTCCAGGCTTCACACAATTCACCATTGGCAGGCCATCAGGGGTTCACCAAGACATACAGGGCTATTCGGGAGAGGTTCTCATGGAAGGGCCTCAAGGAGGACGTACTCCAGCATGTCAGGGAGTGCGACGTTTGCCAGAGGAACAAGGGGGAGATGAGCCATCCTGCAGGGTTGTTGCAGCCTCTTCCCATTCCGGAGGGGAAATGGGAGAGCATCTCGATGGATTTCATCACAGTGTTGCCCATGGTGCAGGGCAAGGACTGCATCTTCGTAGTCGTTGACCGGCTGACGAAGTATGCCCATTTTTTCGCCATATCCGCACATCACACAGCAGCGCAGGTGGCTGAGCTGTTCTTCAGGGAGATTTTCAGATTACATGGTCTACCCAAGACCATCGTCAGTGACAGGGACAGCCGCTTCATGGGCGGATTCTGGCAGGAGCTCTTCCGACTAGTGGGGACCGAGTTGACACCAAGCACTAGTTATCACCCCCAGACGGACGGGCAGACCGAGATAGTTAACAAGTGGCTGGAGGGCTACTTGCGTAACTACGTCAGTGGACAGCAGAGGGCATGGCTGAAGTGGCTGCATTTTGGGCAAGTACTGCTACAACACGACGCATCATATGTCTATCGGTATGTCACCTTTCTATGCTTTGTATGGATATCATTCCTTATCTTTTGTGGACATGATGTTTGGTGTTAGCAGGGATCCGAGAGCCAAGTTATGGATCCAAGAGAGCCAAGATATCCTCCGAGCTCTCAAGGACAACATAGCCACAGCACAGAATCAGCAGAAGTTATATGCTGATAAGGGTCGGGTGGAGAGACACTTCGAGGTAGGGGACTTGGTCTACCTACGGCTACAGCCATACCGACAGTCTTCGCTCAAGCAGAAGGGGGCGGAGAAGCTTAAGCCCCGCTTTTATGAGCCCTACAGGGTGATACGCAGGATCGGGCAGGTTGCGTATGAGTTGGAGCTGCCCCAAGGCAGCAAGATTCATAACATCTTTCATGTATCATGCCTGAAAAAGGCACTGGGCCAGCAGGTGACAGTCATCGAGGAGCTACCACCCACGGATGATGAGGGGCATCTGGTGTTGCAGCCGGAGGCTATTATTGACACCAGGGAGAGGCAGTTGAGGAGCAGGAAGATCAGGGAGTTCTTGGTGAGGTGGAAGAACTTGCCGGATGAGGATGCCACTTGGGAGGATGAGAGGATCTTGCAGCATCCATCACTTCAGTTGCTTGAGGACAAGCAACGTTCTGCCGGGGGAGACTGTAATATTCCTAATTAGCACTGCTAATTGGAATATTTCATTTTTGTATAGTTTTGCCACCTTTAGTTAAATTAATAAATAAAGTGAGAACTAAGGGGTCAACTCACTAATAAAATAAAGTGCTTTCCTAGTTGATGAACGTTGTGACTTAAAGGGGTGGCCTTGGGGGTCCACACACACATGAGGGAAGGCCTCACGCTGACCCTAAGGTAACTGCGCAGGTCAAGGAGGAGAGCAAGGACGCAGTTAGGGTTTTGAGGGAGCTAGCACTATAAAAGGTGGGGTTTTCACTCCATTTGGCATGGTTGATATGATATTGATATTGAGAGCTAGACTTCTGTCTACTTCAGCACGCCGGTTGTTTAGTCGGTCTGCAGCACTGTTTAGTGCGAACCGAGTGTCTCCGGTGAGTGTCTCCGGCCGGAGATCTCGCCCTTGGCTCCTCGGGGACTCCCGAGTCCCCGCCGTAAGGTTTTTCCTTCTCCACTTCGCTGGTGATTTGCAAGGATTGGTGGACGCGGCAGAGGAGTCGCCCCTTGAGTGACTGCGCCCAGGAGAGAGAACGCAGGGCCTGGGCGCAGGGAGGACGCAACATTGTTGTGCGTGCCGTTGTTGTGAGGTGGCTCGCGGTGTTTTCGCTTGCCTTCAAAGATTGGGAGGTTGTTGATTCAAATGAGGTTTTTTTGCAGGAGAGTTTGGGCCCCTTGTCCCAGCGTTTTCTTGGGCTTCTGCGCTGTTCCTGGGAGAGACAGCGTTTTCTCTGGAGGGGGTTTGTTTGGTGGATTTTCGGAGGTGGAGCACTTGCTTCACGGTTTCTAGGTTTTGTCCGGAGGGTTGAGTACACACTTCATTTTCTGCTCATTCCTATAGGATCACCAGTTCCGCACACGTGCCAGCAGCCGCACGATGGCCTGGGCCAGCCTGCAGTCTCTGTTGTAGCCATTTCTTTTTCTGAGAGGGTCTCCACTTGCCTAGAGCAAGGATAGGTGCACTCATTCCGATTATCTCTTGTACCCATATATATGTATTCTCAGATTAATAAAATGGCTTAGCGTTCTGGTATTTTATGTCTATTTGTTCCATGTTCTAGTTCCGGCATTTTGTTCTATATAGCTGCTTGTTATTTTGCTGTGTATTACTGTTTATTTCCCGTTGGGGATATTACAAAATTATAAAGTCACTTTAGGAGAAAATTAAATTCTTTTGGACACTTTTCCCTAGGCCAAAGATCAAGGCCTTAGGGAACCACCTGTCCTCCGGTACCAAATTTCAACAGTAGTTTTTCCCTTAATTATTAATTGTGGATCTCGACCCACCTTATTTCTCCTTGACATTACTAATGTCAAAATCTATCAAAAATTAATATGCTAATTAGCAAAATTGCTAATTAGGGATATTACAATCCTCCCCGCCAAGATTGCTTGTCCTCAAACAATGCATAAACAAGCATCCTCTCTAATTGTTGCTCCATATTGTCACTGCAAAATGTGCCAAGGTCCCAGATGCGCCACTGAATTGTCTATGACCACTGCACTGTCCTGTCATGAAAGAATCCCTCAATACCGGGATCCCAAGCCATCTTGTCCAACCTAAATCTCCTCACGCTCCCCTCACTATCCTACCTTGTATAAGTACTCGTAGTCCCTTATATACCATAAGTGAGTAGGGGATCATGATAATGTGGCACTATGCCCAACTCGTCGTAAATTTGTCCTACCACGTAGGCCATCCCATGCATTCTAGGAGTATACTCTCGAAGATACCACCCAATCCCTACAGAGATAATTTCTTGCTCACGTGAGCTTCTCCTGATATCATGTTGTTGGCCTACCTGCCATGCTACTAGAGTCCCCCAGGCCATCAAAGACTCATTAAATCCCAATGGAAGATTTGCATGATGTCCCCCTATATTAGCCAGCTCATCCCTAAGTGTTATTGAATTGTAAAGAGTAGTGATGATCAGGTCCTCTGCCAAACTCAGAGTGGTGCTACCATGTTGAAGCTGCACTACTCTAATTATGACATACCCCCCACCGTGTGCAGACTATATCCTCCTCTCCTAAGGAGGCCTAGTGGCGGAAGGTCTGTGAGAGCCAAGCTCATCTTGCACGGGCATCTCCATGATGCCAATATCTACCCCTCCACTGATGATCTCGACCCTGAGCAACAACATGATAAGTCTAACTCTCCAAGCAGTGGTGGTCTCAGTGATCCCCCATGGGTCAAACCCAAGGTGAACTAGATCATCCTCTGTCATGACCCTGCTGATCAAACAATGGAGTGATCCACCGGCCAACCGGATCTCTGGACCCCTCAACCATATTGGCAGCTTATATCTCTGACTCCCCGTTGAATGATGTTGTGTAGCACTACTACATTCTAGAACGCATTTGGCCCTCATCGCTGACCCCTGTATGTAACCTATGGGTGGACCCCAAGCATCAGGATTTTGTCCCATGCAAGCCAATCTGCCCTGCTTTTGCCAGACCACGCAGTGAAATCCGCTATCCCAACTCCTAAGGGTACACCTAGACACTGCTCGGAGTCTGGGTACCCTCCTGTAGACAAAGTCTACCATTCATTGCCCCCCAGGCTCCTGTGACACCTCAAGTTGTCTCGTCAGAAGGGGGTCATGCATCTCCCTGAGCGTGAGCTCAAAGGTGGTGCAAGTGCTACCTCTGCAGAAGATCGAACTACCCCCAAATGGAGCAACAAAGCTGTAGGCTTGCTGACTTAATTGTGAAATACACAAGAGGTATTCATAATAATAATATATTATATAGATAATGTATAAGAGATGATAAAATGTTACAATGAGGCCCTGCTTATATACCTATGCAGGTGACCTTTCATGACTGGGCATGTCTTTTAGACATGCCCTTTCACTAACTTAATGACTACTTACATCATCCTTATTTGACTATTAATAACTATATTTATTATATTTGTTATAAATTATATTCATAACATTGCCCTTTCCTTCAAAAGCTTTGTCCTCAAAGCTATATTCCCTAATAATTCCTTCTTCTTGTGGTTATCACCTCGTCATAGATAAGGTTATCGAATTTTTTTGTTTTGTTTTGTTATTTTTTTTTTTAAATTACATAATTCAATTAATTAAATAGTTTTAATTAATTAAATTAAGTTAATTTAGGATATAACTATTAACCACGAACCGTCGTATATACGACCAACCGATCGTGATATTATATATATATATATATATATATATATATATATATATATATATATATATATATATATATATATATATATATATATATATTAACCACCCACGAACCGTCGTATGAATGGAAATGACCAATGTATTAACATATCGAACAACCAAATTGTCCACACCTCTTGACAGTTGACCGGGGACGATGTTGCCAGTGTGTTGGTCTGATACGATGCCGCGACAACAGATAACTGATGCCAGAAGCCACCCGAGTCTGTCCGCTGTGGTATAGCGTCCACTGTGGTGTAGCCTCCGCTGTGGGAATGTGGTGTGTGGTTCTAGCCGACGGGTGGGGCAATGTTATTGGCGTGTGAGCAGTTGAGAGCCTCCACCAGAGATTTAATTATTTTGGCGGCTTCTCTCTCACAACGAAAACCCTTTTTCTCAATTTGGAAAGACTTCTGTGTGAGAGGATTGTACAATCTGTAGGTCTCACTAGAAATCATCATCCTGACCAAAAATAGGCCTACCGCAGATCCAGAGCAATGAGCACGTTCAACTTCCCCAATGAAGGAAAGGGACGGGAATGTCCTCCACGCCTGTGTGTCGAAACAGTAAGCCGCACAAGGCTGACTGCAGTCGCTATAATTGTAAAGAAGATGGAGCAGCGGAATTCGTAGATTTGGTTACTGTAGCAGCAAGATTTGTAGATTTGTAGACTTAATAGCAAAAGCAGCTTTAATTATAAAAATACAAAAGGTATTTATAATAATAAATATTTATTGATATGATATAAGACATAAGACGATTGAATGATTACAATGAGGTCCTGCTTTTATACCTATGCAGGTACCTTTTCACGAATGAGCATGTCTTTTAGACATGCCTTTTCATTAACCTAATGACTATTTTACATAATCCTAATTGATTAGCTAGTAATTACATTTATTCTATTTTATTTTATTAATGACTATATTTATTACATTAGTTATGAATTAGGTTCATAACATTGCCTCCTTCTCGAAAAGCTTTGTCCTCAAAGCTTAACTTTTTGACAATTTCCTTTACTTGGGATTATCTGCTAGACATGTCATTCATTACTGGTACCTTAGCATGTATAATTCTTCAATAATGCTTCCTTGAAACTGGATTTTCTTTTTTTATATATATTATTATTTTTAATTATAAAGCAAGAAGTCTTTATTGATACTTTTGCTTTAAAATATTCCACGAATTTTCCGATTTTAAACCTTGGTAATTTCGCTGACCTTCCAAAATTTAATCCTTATACGTTGGTCCACTTATATTTTAAATACCTTTTTAAGCTATAAACTTTTTGCCGTCCTTTTAAATGGAACTCGAATATATATATATATATATAGTATTTAACTCCTTTATATGTATAATTTAACTTCCTTCTCTTTTTTGATAATGAACCTTTTCCTTTTATTCGTATTTGTACTTATATATATATATATATATATATATATATTTATTATTATTATTATTATTTTTAGATTAAATAATAATAATTTTTTTATATATATAAGTTATATAATTATAATATATACGTATATACATATTATAACTTTTAATTAAATTGAATCGATGTCATTTCATTAAACGATGCGACTGTAACCCATATTTTCAAATTAGCAGTTTCGCTCCTTTGGCCTGCCTCATAACTAACGGATAATCTGCTACTATATTCTTCGGCTCTCTTTGAATCCAGATCTGACACGTTTAGTTAATTGTATTTATAATTTTTGCAGCGTTTAGGAATAGCTCTGCAACAGAAACACAAGGTCAGATTCAGTGCTTTTCCGTACTCGCGAATTTCATTTTAGTTTTTCTATCAGTAGATACGAAGGGAGAGTGAAGAGAAACTATGACTCGGAAGAGGTCCCGTTGTTCCAAAGAAGATGCAGAATTTTCGACTTCCAAGAGGTTCCGCCCTTGTAATTCAAATACAAATCCAGATGCAGCAGCCGCCATTCCAGTTAATGGTTGTGAGTGGGTCGAGCTTCTTTTGCGAGAGATGCAGAGTTCATCAAATATGGTTGATGCAAGGTCACGTATTTCAAAGTCAATGGAGGCACCTGAAAATGCCATACTTAATCGCACTGGAGTAGATTCTAAACATTCTAAAAACATGGAAAAAGAAAATGCGGTGCTGAAGCAGCAAGTTGAAAGTCTTTCATGAGCAGTAGTCGATACAAGTACAACATCAACGTCACAATGAGCACGAGGAAAAAGAACATGAATTGCAGCGTTTAACTGGGCCAGACTGTGGGTTCTCAACCGTGTTCTTCGTATTACATTTGCCCGACTCGATGAACAGGTGAGACAGACGTGAGCCACGCGGTCGCATATACTTTCGTTTGGGCACCTGTAATTTCTGTATGACTGGTGCAACTGGGTACCCATCGTAGGAGAAGCGGATGGTGCTAACGTACTTGCACCTCCCCGACCCATTCCTGAACCAGATCCCATGGGTTTTCCCATAGAGCTCACGAAAGTTTTCTTCTCCTCTTATTTCCTTTCTGACATAGTAATGGAATCTAAATTGATGCCAATATTTGCCAGAGAATTGCTTTTGCGCGCATTTAAGTCAATTAAGCCTCGCTTAATGTGTCCGCCTGCATTGATGACTTCGTTGAAATTTTCTTTCGTGGTTGAGATTTAGCAACATTCGTAGCACTTGAATTTTGAGCTTGTGCGAATACGCATTAGGTTTTTCCGATATCGGAGTTAATTGCTGGAGCCAAAGGTTGTGTCTGAAACATACTGGGAGGTTGTGAGGCCTGAACTGGAGGCACAGCAGTTCCAAAGGCACTGAATAAATTTCCTTCAAAGGGATCTGCATTGCCAAAACCTGCCAGAGGATTGGAATTTGAAGACACAGCTCCAAATGCACCATATCCTTCATTCATCCCAGAAGTCAAAGAAGATATAAAAGATACTGTACTTGATGTTTGGGCAGAAAATAGGCCTTCAGGTGATTGGAAAGAGGCGTTATATTGAGACTGACTAAAATTATCACCAGGAAGCTGATTAAGGGAGTTGGTGGCCAATGCTGAAGGGGCCGCAAAAGTCGCATTAAAATTAGCATCTGCAAACAAATCTATCCCAGAGTTTGGACCACTCACAACTGCAGTAATAGGAGCATTTGCAGCCTTTGGTGGAGGAGGTATTCCTTTCATGACATCCGTACCCCCTAAATTAGCATCTACAAACTTTTTTGATGGATGTTCACCAGATAACAGACCCACTAATCTGCCCTTACCCTTTGGAATGATACCTTTGAATATCCGAAATTCTGCAGAATACATTTCTGAGAGAAGTTCTTGATTTTGAGTTTCATGTGCCAGTTTGAAGACATGTTCTACAACAGCTGATCCAACTGCCAGTTTGAAGACATGTTCTACAACAGCTGATCCAACTGGATGCCGGAGAAAAGCAACAACATTCCCATGAGGAGAAGATATAATTTCTTGCAATTGTTCCTTGTTTGCTTGATCTAACATCTTTGTCAAGATGTACAACATAAGTATTTCGCGTCAATTTTAAAAATGCGGACGTTGTATCTGATAAACACTGCCCCTCTTGTCGGGCCGACAATACTTGATGCACGTCCGTAAGACACGTGAAGCATTTGAGTTTCACAGAGCCAAGTTCTTACAAGCGTTTGTATATGTATAGCAAACTCGCTTTAATCTTGAGGAATCGCCGTCTTTGAGTTAAAGCTCTATGCCATGATTGAATCAAAATAACTCATTTCTTTCTTGGGCTTCCGTACAAGATAATTTTGTTGCAAAAGCATGGCTATTTTCAACCAATGGTGGTAGCTAGCCATTAAGAGCGCTGGATACACAAGCATCTTTTTCTGTTTTTACTGTTTGCTGGCAATGATATTTCTTGTATAAAAGGCACATTTATGTCCTCTGAAATATGTCTCTCCACATTTCCAACATTTCTTTTCATTTTTTCCTTTATTACGCATTGGTGGGGGAATATATTTGCTTGAATTTTCCATGGATGTTCTACTTGATTTTCCCTTGGCATAACTAACTGCTCTCTCATTATTACAACATTTTTTATTTTTTGTTTTTTCACATTTTTATGAAATTGTTCATCTTCTCTATTATAGATTACTGCATAAATTTTTTTGCAACATGCAGAAATTTTTTTATAACCGTTTGTGACTTCTGCACATGAATTCTCTAATTGCTGAAGCTTTTCTAAAATTTTATTAATCTGCTTAATTTTTTCGGGATCTTCACGTAATGGCACATTATACGGTAAACAATGTTCCCGGGCTCGTACACTACGCTCATAGACTTGTAAGACGATATTATGTGCCATGGCTCTGATGGCTTCGATATGGCTCTGATACCACTGTAGCAACGGAATTCGTAGATTTGGTTACTGTAGCAGCAAGATTTGTAGATTTGCAGACTTAATAGCAAAAGCAGCTTTAATTATAAAAATACAAAAGGTATTTATAATAATAAATATTTATTGATATGATATAAGACATAAGACGATTGAATGATTACAATGAGGTCCTGCTTTTATACCTATGCAGGTACCTTTTCACGAATGAGCATGTCTTTTAGACATGCCTTTTCATTAACCTAATGACTATTTTACATAATCCTAATTGATTAGCTAGTAATTACATTTATTCTATTTTATTTTATTAATGACTATATTTATTACATTAGTTATGAATTAGGTTCATAACAGAAGAAGCCATGGCCCCTTTCCCTTGGGTTCAAGCTGCTTAGCCCACATACGAGTTATGAATTTGCTTGAAAAAACTAAAGTGTTTCATTGTTTAGAAACACAGCGAAATCTACACAAGTATTCCACTGACAGCCGCGACAATATCTCTTCATGCAAGTCCTCAGGGAATTCATCCCACCACAACAACTTCTGAGACATATTCATCAACGTTGATCGTAAAATCAAAAGCCAAGACAGAAATTTGTATGGAGAAGGTATTGTGAATTGAAAGTAAGTAGTCACTATTCGGTGATCAGAAGTAGGTAATGCCTTAGAGTATCTATGGGCATCATTAACATCAATGCCCAACACTTCAAGGAGTGTGGTAAGAGATGTTGAAACCACCCCCTTTTCACATATAAATTTATTTGCACTTGCTTCTGTCAATACAGATTTACATCCAATCTCTTGATCTTCATTCTCCTTGATATGGGTTTCTTCTTCCAATATTTTTTTCCTTTCTTTGGTGGGAATTTCTGTTGTAGCTATATTGCGATGTATTTCTACCAAATTAGAAGGGGGGGTGATTAGAGTTAAATGCTGATTTTTTTTAAATTTTCTTGAAATTTCTAATATGCCTTTACTCTTTATAGTCTCTGTTTGAAAAATATCTGAAGATACATGTTTTTGACTGGAAATTGGGCACATATTTAGTTCTAGTTCAAGTTTGATTTCACCCTGTATTACTTCTAATTCATTCTCATTTACAGTTTCTACATCTTCAGGTGATGTATTTTTATTAATTTCCTGCTCCTTTGTCTGTTGCAAATCAGCTATATTAGAATTTGACTTAACTAGATAAGAATCCACAATTTCCTGGCTTGCAACATCAATTTTGTCATCTTCTTCAACAATCTTATCTATGTCACCCCGAGGAGTTCTTTTTTCATCATTATAAATTTTTCAACATCTTCCTCATTGTTATGATATTGCTCATCTTCTTGTTTCTCAAGATAGTCTTCCTTCATATCATCTTCATCTGAATCATGATCTTCATTTATATCATTCTCATCAAGATCTTCTGAATTCCCTGAATCGGCTGAATTGTTCTGTTGACTATGTCCAATATTCGGAAATATTGGTTCTTGAGTCAGACTTATCTTGTCCCAAATGGCGTTTATCTTCTGCATTGCTTTGTTATGATTGTCTGTGGCCTCACTATGATTTAGCTAAATTTGTCTTTCTATTTGATCTGTTGTGTCTTGAAGTTTTTTGATGTCGTCAGAATGTCCCGTAAGCTTATCCTCAAGATTGATTAATCTTTTAGTGAATTTATCGGAATTATTATTGATCTTACTCTCAAGATCGATCAACTTTTTGTTGAAATCATCCATCGTCATTGATGAAAACTTCAAGTGGTCGCATGTAACAGCTGAAGGCAGCCAACCGCAGTGGCGTAGGTGTTTTTTTCCAAGCGAGAAGATCGTTGCTCTGATACCAAATGGAGCAACAAAGTTGTAGGCTTGTTGACTTAATTGTGAAATACACAAGATGTATTCGTAATAATAATATATTATATATAAAATCTATAAGAGATGATAAAATGTTACAATGAGACCCTGCTTATATACCTATGCAGGTGGCCTTTCATGACTGGGCATGTCTTTTAGACATGCCCTTTCACTAACTTAATGACTACTTACATAATCCTTATTTGACTATTAATAACGATATTTATTATATTTGTTATGAATTATATTCATAAAACCAAACCTGCATCCACCAACTCGCGTCCTGACCATATGCCACAACTCAACAATCTCTCTCCCAATCTACTGCGACTCGTCCAACTGTCCCAGATGGTCCTCCTGGGTCCTGTGGCTCATGATGAGAGAATCAAGAGATGATATCCAGGTTCCCTGTGTCAGTGTGCCATATTGGAGAGTGATAAATGGAAGCTCACAGTCAGCCCTGTGATCTGCTCGCGCTCCAAATCTGAGTGTGCCAAACCCAATGGTGTGCATGATGTCCTCGTCAGGAGATCTCTCTGGTGATAACACTCCGTCAACCTATTGTGTGTCATCATGTTTGGCTGCGCACAAGTACGCACCCCTACGCTCCTCTGTATATCAATGAACTCGGTGGCACAACTCCATGCACCATTAGTTACCAATGCTCAATGCCCTGCTCCCATGTACGATAGGGCGTCCCATATGCGCCCATGCGCCCATCATTCTGCTGGTACATCTGCCATGATGTGATCTACACCTCCTTAGCTGCCTAGGTAAACCTGAGCGGCCTAACGCCACACCTACTAGAGGGGATATCTCTGTTGTGCTGATCTTTGGTGGCTTATGTTCCCAATACCACAATGGGAGAACATCATCTCCATACAATGCTTGGTTCGGTGGCCTACCCATGCCACCTCCTCCCACCAGCGCCTGTCAGGGAATGCTAATCATCTTGTGACCCCATGCACAAACAACATGCCAATACAGCCCATGGAGTCTGCTCACAAATCGCTCGGACGCTAGTTCTAACCAGAACTTCCCTAAGGAATGCATGTGTTCAGTCACTAGATCGGCAACCTCATCAATGCCATATCCATCTCGCATGTCTAATATCGGATGGGATGCCCCACCTGGATCCCAATGCCAACCTGGACCTCTAGTGCCCTCAGTGTCTGAAAGCCCCCACTGTGCTTTACTCCAAAGTTGAGTCCAAACTACTATCATCTCCATGAGTCCATCCCACTCTATCGAGTATTGACTCAAAATCTCTCGCCATTCAAACCTGAGAGAGAAATCGAATGAAAGAGTCCTCGCACATAAAACAAGCCCTCCATCCTGCGAGTGTTGCACCCTGCGCAACTCATGTTGCCTTATCTCACCATCCTGGTTAACACCCAAAATCTGTCGAGGTGACTCTACATGTCCCTCTACAATGTGCAGAGGCAACCTACTAGTGCTACTAGCCCCATCTATGTACATCTGAAGAGGACTGCTCTGATGCCCTAATGTGCACTCTAGTTGGACCATTAAGGAATCCAATCGATCCCCAACGTGAGTCAGTTTGGCTGCTGACTTGGCACAAATTGCTCTCATGACCTCCAACCCCTCGTTCTGTTGCAGAATAGCCTCTCGCACTATCGTGGCCTTCTACTTCAATGCTAGAAGGTCTGCCTGGAACTCACGAAACTGATGTGGGTGACCATCATCTAACACCACTGTCTCCCTTGGCATCTCATCAATGGATAGCCCAGTGGGTGTATGTTCCACTCTTTCTGCTATGATGTCAATCAGAGCGGTCAAGGGAGTCTCCGACAAGGGTGACTACTGCGTCACACTAGGTGTATCTGCGAGCTCCCCACAATCTTGTGTGCCCTCATCCTCCAAGTGAAGGGTATACATTTATGGCTTCCCATTCTGTTATTTGGTTAAGTTGGAAAAAGGTATCCAACTTTTCCACCCGATCCCGAGTCGTGCACTCGATGGATCCATCATACGTGGGAAAAGGTATCCTCCCAATGGTACGCTGCAACTCTGAGCTCTGCATGCTAGACCCCCCACTATTCCTACCTTTTTCATCCTGCTTGAGCTAGCAGTAATCTCTGAAGGAAAGAACTGCTCTGAAGTTTTCCCCCATGGACTGCCATTCTAGGAAATAATCTCCCATGGGTATATGATCATGCCACCTACCTTGCTCACTCAGTACTGAAGGTAAAAATGTAGGCATCGTGGTCCTGGTTGGCCTACTGAAGGTTAGCGGGTTAGTGGCTGGTAAAGGGTGGTCATAAACTGGTAATGTTCTGCCTATCTTATGGTGTCATACACTGTGTGCTCAACAAGCTGAGCCAAGTCTATGAGCTCTGATACCACTTGAATATCCCCAAATGGGAAAATGACAGTAATACAAGCAAAATAGACTAAAAATTACAGCAACGAGGAAACATAATTAAAATATCGAATTTGGAACCAAAATCATTACTGAGCCATTTTATTACTATGTTGGGAAAGAGTACAAATGAGGTGTTGAGAAGATTGCACCTGGGCCTGCTCAAGGCAAGCTGAAGGATAGCTCAAACCCAAACAAAACTTCTGCTGGAAACTGCTTTGCATGGCTCAATGACTGCGCTACCTAGCCCAGAAAATGTTGTTGTTGGTTCCAATGAAAAGCTGCTAGGGACTGCTACGCTGCTCGAAAAATTCCGCAATTTTAACCATGGTCTGAGCTCAAGAAACCCACAATAACCAAGGAATTGGCTAGATATTGACTTCAGAATTTTATCCCAATTTTCCCTTAGCTCCTCTAGTTGCTAGCTGAGTTAAGATATTTGTTTGATACCTCAAACCTGCCCAGAAAATTTTGCCTAATTAATCTTGGCTTCTCCTCGATAAACCCAAAAAAACCTAGAAAGGGTTCGTCCTAGTTTTGACCTCAAAAATTGGCCATCTTGGGCTTGACTCACCCAACTGGTGGGAAATTCGACTCCTAGTTGGAGCTGCTGGTAGATGTCTCCAAAATGCTGCCAAAATCCCTAGTAGGAGGTGGCTAGCCTCCCCTCCAAATCCTCCGGCTGAACTCCTCTTCTTTCCCACGCTTCTGGCACTTCCTCTAGTCTGCACTGCGCAATCATTGTGTAGCCTCTGATGCCTCTACACTGTCCTGAAGGGGACTACGTACTCTTGTTTCTGCTATGTCAACTCCTCACCAAAATTGCGAAACTCCTCTCCTGAGCGGCCACTCAAAGTCCCCCGAGGTAGAGGTTGAGATCTCAACATGAAGATCTCTTGTGCTAAACAGCACTGCAGACTTGGCTCCCGTCACAAGTGTGTTATGTCAAGATGACAATCAAAATAGAAGTTGAATGAATGAGGAAATGAGTTGCCTTCACTTCCTTTTATCAATTGAGCCCCCAATGTTCCCTTGGGCCCACCATGGACTGTGTTGTTCACTCATCCAGCCACTCATTGCGCTGCCCCCATAGAGCCTCTCCCACGTTGCCACCTAGGGAGCTGCATCCAAATCGAATGCTGGCCACATGGACCCCACTAGGGCTGCAATTTTTCCTTGTGAACTATAGGAGTAGGCTGTAGTTTTTCCCTTAATTATTAATTGTAGGTCTCGACCCACCTTTAGCCTATCATCCACAAGTGTCATAAAACAAATTTTGAGAGATTTTGAGCATTTTGGTGATTTTTGTGAAATTTTGGAAATTTGGCTTTCACGGAAGCGATGCAACGCTTTTTCTCAGGGCACTCAAATGAAGAATGGCTTATGTAGATGGATGGATTTTCACTTGTACATTCCAGATTAGGTCCTGGTTTTTCATGACACCTCTATTTGAGGAGAAAAAGCCAAAAAACTACCCCTTTTTCGTGTTTCTGCCAATGATTTTGACCAAGCACGACGCTTCTGGAGTGAGGTTGGGAGAATCAATTTTTGAAGGTCTTCCCTTGGGTTTTCTCAGTTTTGAAGGTGCATTGGAAAGTAGACACATAAGGCTACCTAGCCCAACCTTCAAACTTGCAAATAGATGTTTTAAAGTGGGTCAAATTCACCTCTAAACAAGTTCGATGCTTCTGCTGGAGAGTCGCGACGCTTCTACTAATGGCGCTACGTTTCTGCATTGGATTCCTTTCAGACGGTTGTCAAGCCTGGAAAACTTCAGAATTCGAAGCTAATCAGTCCCATGAGGTATCATTTCAGTATTTGAGTTTGTTTTTGCCTCTTATGATGAGGAAACATGTAATTTAACGAAGGAGACGCACACTCTTAGTCTTTAGCTGAATTTTAGGGAATAGTTTCTAACTTCCCTAGGTTCTAGGAAGTCACTCATCTGACGTAATTATGATGCTTTTTGGATAGGATTTCGACTCTATGAGGTGTCATGACTCTTATTTCCTATATGTAGTCCAACTCAAGCCATTTGAAGGGTTGGATAGTTGTTATTTGCAGTGGAGCTATTGTACAAACTTTTGTTTTTAATGAAATCAAAGACAGTGTTGTAGACAGTGTTGAGACTCCAGTGGTATGTCTTTGAGCATTTGCTTTTCTTTGCAATCTTATTAAGTTGAATGTTATGTTATCCTTCTTTCACATATATGCTTCTTTATGTTAATCTTATCAGTTTATAGACAGAAATCATGCTGTCCATGCTCTGTTTTTATAAGATCTTTTAATTTTAATGCTCATTCTGACTCTCTCTCTGTTCACTCTATACACAATGACAAATTAAGCATGATCCTAAGCTTACCTACCTGGCCTCATCCTTGCCTCTACAAATAAACCTTTGAAATCTGACTTAAACCCTAGAACTAGTTCCCTAACTGTCATTCCTATCCAGCAAAACTTCAAACAAACAAAAAAACCTAATCTACTAAGCATCATAACTAGCCTAAGATCATTATATCCAATCATCTCTTTGGCTGCAAAGTGACATTGAGAGAGCCATGTCTGGTTTGGGTAGGGCTAGCTACCTGACTTAAAGGTTGGTATGTGGTTACTTTCCTTTAGTTCCATTCTCAGCCTTGGGAAGCAGGGGGGAGTGATAACAGCTGGAGGAGGTGGTGGTGGTGGAACATCCCCCGATGCTCCTGTGTTGTCATCTCCTCCCATCTCGAAGAGTGTCTCCTCTTCTCCCTCACTGTTGGAGAAGACCTCAACGTAGTATGCCTTCCCTCTGACACACCTATGACCCGGTGCCCATGGCTCCGGCCATGTGAAGAAAAGCTTCTTCCGCCTCAAATCTCTCTGAGTATCATCATCTAATGGCCCTCAGCCTTGGTTCCATCTTGGGGGTGGAGCCCTTGTGTCCCTTCCTCTCTGCTTGGAAGGTTGGTCTGTTGGGTATGGGGGCCCTAGTCCTCAGTAATGCATCCTGCAAATGCCGGGTCCTCCCAACTGCATCCTGCAGCGTAGTGGGTCGAGTTGACCTCACTAGCCCACGCAAAGGCTCTGCCAGCCCGTCTATAAACATATAAATCCTCCTTGGTTCCAACAAATCTAAAACCATCACTGACAATCTCAGGAACTCTAAGATATAGGTCTCGAGATTCCTAGTCTGCTTGAGCTTGGCCAGCTCCCCAAAGTGCTCCTTTGGATCCCTATGATCAAATCTCTCCAACACCCTCCTAGTGAAGTCATTGTACATTGTCACCCTGAGTGACCCACGTAGTCATCCCGTGAAACTACTAGTCATGGGTTTCTCCCTCCAAATGCAGCATAGCCACCTTGATGACCTCCACCTTTGTCATCTGGTTAAGCTGGAAATAGATATCCAGCTTATCCACCCATGCTTTGGCTAAACTCTTCGATGACCCATCAAAAGTTGGCAGAAAAATCCTGCCCACGATACGCTGCAGGTCATTCCCTTGCGTGTACCCTCCTCCTCTAGCTTGGCCCTTGGGTTTGTTGTTGTTCTTCAGCTGGCAAAACTCATTAAAGGTGATAGCTCCTCCAAACTTCGCCCCGTAAGACTAATATTCTACAAAATAATCTCCATAGTGAGCCACCGCTGACTCTTGTTGTCCTCCCGCTCCTGAGGCTAGAAATGTGGGAATGGTAGAGCGTGGTGGAGTGTGGGGTACAACCTAGTGTGTAGTGTGAGGACCAATATGGTGGTGTGAAGTGCCATATCCTTCCCCAATCTAGATTTCCCCTTGAATTCTCTTATACTTACTGAATGCACCAAGCTTCTGACCCATCTCCTCAATCCTCTTGGAGAGGTCTTGCACCGATTTCGGAAGAGGGTGGGCAAAATCCTTCTCATCACTTCCGTCATCCCGTTGTGCCATCTGTTGATTTTTGTAGCATCTGAAAGTGTTCTGAGTCTCAAACTTTGCAGGGAGGTTTGGACAGCAGCATTCCAAAGAACCTAGAAACAGTTTGTGGAAATTCCACTCGGTTCATGACTTATTAAAATAATTAATTATTTTAATGAAGACACTAAGTCTAAACTTAAGGGAAATGAAATAATTAAAGGGTATTAATAAGTCAGAGTGTGAATCTTCTAAAAAACATGGGTCAAGTCAAGTTTTAATCTTAGCCATTGATTAATCTTCTAATCTGGGCGTTGGTTCTCCAACAGGAAGATTATAAAAGAAGGTTTAAGGGTCACTTAGAAGATAAGCCGAGCATACACTCAGTAACCGAAGGAGATCCATTCTGATGTAGAATTCAATCTCAGTGGGAGAGCTGCAGGGCGAGAAGTTGCAGAAGCAGAAGGAGGTCAAGGGTGATCGAGATCAGGGTCGAAGGGCAGCAGTGGCTCACTGGACGCAGGTTGAGGCTGCAGCACAGAGACCCCACATAGTCTTCACACAGACTCATACAGTCCAGCCCTGGGACTACGAAGAGTGATGCAAGGGCATGCAGGGGCTGTTCTGGGTGTCAAAGAATTGTCTGAGTAAGCCTAAAATTCAGTCCTAGGTGGTTCTAATTCAGTCTCAGGAGTTCAGAATTTATTTGCCATATATTTTCCCTGTAAAGATATCAATTGCTGAAGAAATAATAAAACCCTCATCTGCTGCACCGGTTTTCCCACATTGAGTTTTTCCAAGCAATTGTCCAAAAATAATTGTGTACGTGATTGATTCTTGTGCTTATGTTCTCTATTGTTTATTTCTCTGCATATATAATTGTGAATGTTGCAGTAGTATTTATTTCGATATTTGCCGGAAGATTTCTGAATAATAACTTATTGAAATAATAAGTGGGAGAAATAAATTTATCACTGGAACTGTTTGTAAATTTTCACATGGTATTAGAGCCAGAGATGAATAACAGAGAGGGGGCTTCTATCAATGAACAAAGATCTATTGTTGAAGCAACAGCGCAAAAGGGTTCACGCAGTTTTCCAGGAGGGGGAAGAAGCATGATAGAACAGATGGATCACGATGTATCTGTATTGGCATCCAAACTAGAGGAAGATTTTGCTTGTGTATCGAGCACTGTGTCTTCAGATGTCTGGTATATTGACAGCGAAGCCTCTGCTCACATGACGGGAGTATGAGACTGTTTTTCCGACTACCAAGAAGAGCAGATGAATTTCAAAATAACCATGGGTAATAAAGCAAAGTGCACTCCCATTGGGAGAGGTACCTTAGTTTTTCAGACCGAGGAAGGAAATAGAATCCGGGCCACTAATGTATTGCATGTGCCGGGTTTGGGGATGAATCTACTCTCACTGTTACAGCTTCAAAACCGAGGATATGACATCTACTTTATTGGCAATAGAGTCTACGTCAAGCACCCCAGTTGGAAGAAGAAGGCACAGATCGAGGTAAGAAGCAACAAGTTGTACAAGTTGCAGCTTGATTCTCCAATGACACTAGTTGGCAGCGCAGATGAAATGGACCTAAATGAGCTATGGCACAAAAGAATGGGGCACTTACATCATGGGGTGTTGAGAACTCTCCAGAAGACCGTCACAGGTGTTCCAGAACTGAGCACCAAATGGGATGATGTTTGCAAGGGGTGCATATTGGGGAAATATGCCAAGGCAGCATATCAGAGAAGCAGCAATAGGGCCAAGGGTGTGTTGGATCTAATACACTCAAATATCTACGAGCCGATGTCCACTAGAGCTCTTAGCGGTGCTGAATATTTCATCACCTTCATTGATGACCATTCCAAGAAAACCTAGATCTACTTCTTGAAGACCAAGGATGAAGTCTTCAGTCGATTTAAAGAGTTTAAGGCTCTGGTGGAAAATCTGACAGGGAAGCGGATCAAGGTATTGTGATCAGATAATGGAGGTGAATACATAGATAAAGAATTCACCGGATTCTGTGCAAGGGAAGGCATCAAAAGAGAATGGAGAGCTCCATACAATCCAGAACATAATGGGGTGGCAGAAAGGAAGAACCGGACTATTGTTGAAGCAACCAGAGCTATGATGTATGACCAAGACATGCCCAAATTTCTATGGGCTGAAGCGTGTAATACAGTTGTCTACATTCAGAACAGGACTCCTCACACTGCATGGCAAAGATCACGCCAGAAAGTGTCTTCACTGGCAGTAAGCCTGAAGTGAGTCACTTTGGGATCTTCGGCAGTACAACTTACTGTCATGTGCCCAGTGAGAAGAGAAAGAAGTTGGAGATGATTGTTGAAAAGGGGTATCTGATAGGATACAACGAGAATGCAAAGGCTTCTCGCATCTACATTCCTGAGATCAGGAAAGTAGTGGTGTGAAGAGATGTGAAGTTCATGGAGGAGAAAGCCTTTCGAAGATCACGAGAGTTGCCTTCTGCTACGCAATCAGAGGAAGAGCCTCTGGTCCAGCCCCAACAACCAGCAGCAGAAAATTCAGTTGCCTCCCCAAGGCATAGTGATCTAACGGATGGGTCTCCCAAGGATTTGCAAGAAGGGGAGCCGGTAAATCCACCCACCATCGGTGGAAGAACGAGCAGGGAACTTCGACAGATTCTGAAGGATGCAGAAGATTTTGTCGGAATCCCCCGAAATGAGAAGAGACAGCGTAGGCAACCTGAAAGGTATTAAGCCTTAGTTGCTCAAGTCGAAGAACCTTCCAGTTTTCGGGAAGCATCTCAGCACCGAGTGTGGGTTGATGCAATGGTGGAAGAGTACAGTTCCATCATGACAAATGATGTCTAGGAAGTAGTACCCAAACCGCGGGAGAGATTAGTTGTAGGATCCAGGTGGATCTACAAGATCAAGTATGCTGCAGACGGCAGCATCGAGAAATTTAAAGCCAAGTTTGTGGCTAAGGAGTATGCTCGGAAGGAAGGAATAGACTATGAAGAAACCTTCGCCCCTGTAGCCAGATACACATCTATCAGGTCCGTGATATCCCTTGTTTCACAGATGGGATGGGAAATTCACCAGATGGATGTCAAGACAGCATTCTTGAATGGTGTAACGAAGAAGAGGTGTATATAGAACAACCGGAGGGCTTTGAGACACATGATCAAAAAACTCGTGTGCAGATTGAAGAAAGCATTATATGAACTGAAGCAAGCTCCTAGAGCCTGGTATGGTTGAATTGACAGCTACCTGCAGAAGATGGGATTCATCAAGAGTGATGCAGATCCAATCTCTACTATCTAAGAGTAGGGAGTGAGCCTTTGATACTGGTATTGTATGTGAATGATCTGTTCTTGACAGGATCATCAAGGCTCATCACAAATTGCAAGAAGAATTTAGCTGAAGAATTTGACATGAAGGATCTAGGAAGGATGCATTATTTTTTGGGGTTGGAAATTTGGCAGCAGAATGGGGAGATCTTCCTTGGTAAAGGAAGATACACTACAGAGATTTTGAAGAGATTTCAGATGGAGGATTGTAGACCCATGACCACTCCAATGATTACCAACTGGAGGAAAATCGACACATCCAAAGATGATGAAGCTGATCCTATGTTGTACAGACACCTCATAGGGTCATTAATGTATCTGGTAAATACAAGGCCAGACATCTGTTATGTCGTTAATACCCTCATTTAGTTCATGGTGGAACCTAAGAGGGCACATTGGGCACCAGCCAAGCATGTTCTCAAGTACCTTCAAGGGACAGTCGAGCTTGGATTTAAGTACACTCGTGACAATGATGTCATGTTGAGTGGTTTCACTGATGCAAATTTAGTTGGAAGTTCAGTTAATCGAAAGAGTACCAGTGGGTACTATTTCAGTCTGGGATCAGGAATGACTTCTTGGTGCAGTAGGAAACAGAAGTTCGTGGCACTGAGTTCAGCAAAGGCAAAGTATATAGCAGCTAGCACAGCTTCGTGCGAAGCCATATGGCTTAGGAAACTGCTAGTAAACCTACTCAAGGAGAAAATGGAAGCGACCAACATTTTATGTGATAATCAGAGTTGCATAAAGCTCTCTGAGAACCCTGTGTTTCACGATAGATCGAAACATATTGACATTCGATGTCACTTCATTAGGGACTGTGTACAACGTGGAACTGTTGACTGTGTACCACGTGGAGCTGGTGACTGTGTACAACGTGGAGCTGGTGACTATGACAACTTTCGTTGACTGATCTGGCTGTCCGAGAGGGTTGTGTGACACTTATGGTTGGCTGACAGTATTGAGACTTTGCTGGTTGAAGCATCCTGTTGACCGTCATGACGCACCAACACACTTATATATTTTTGGCTTGTCTTCTGTCGATCTACTAGTATGTTCTATCAGCGTTTTACTTTCTTGTTTATGTGACTGTTGACTGATATTGGGGATAAAAAGTAAAGTTGCATCAAGCATAGAACATCTACAAAAATTTACAGTCGGGCATACACTCAGTACCCGAAGGAGATCCATTCTGATGTAGTATTCGATATCAATGGGAGAGTTGCAGGGCGAGAAGTTGCAGAAGCAGAAGGAGGAGGTCAAGGGTGATCAAGATCAGGGTCGGAGGGCAGCAGTGGGTCACTGGAGGCAGCTTGAGGCTGCAGCGTAGAGACCCCATGCAGTCTCCACGCAGACTCACGCAGTCCAGCGCTGGGACTAAGCAGAGAATCACGCAAAGTGACGCAAGGGCATGCAAGGGTTGTTCTGGGTGTCAGAGAATTGTCCGAGTAAGTCGGAAATTCAGTCTCAGGTGGTTAATAATTTGTCTGCCGTAAATTTTCCCTGTAAATATATCATTTGCTGAAAAATTAATAAAACCCTCATCTGTTGCACCGGTTTTCCCACATAGGGTTTTTCTGGGGACAGTTGTCCAAAAATAACTGTGTACATGTGATTGATTCTTGTGCTTATGTTCTCTACTATTTATTTCTCTGCATATATAATTGTGAATGTTGCAATAGTACTTATTTCAATATTTGTCGGAAGATTTTTGAATAATAACTTATTGAAATAATAAGTAGGAGAAATAAATCTATCACTGCAATTGTTTGTAAATTTTCACACCATCTCTCTCTCTTTGACCTCTGGAACGTTGTCAACCTGGTCAAGAGTGATTTCAAGCCTCCTTTCCTTGCTCCTATACCTCTGTCTTCAATAGGTGATGTTCTACCTATCTTCTGGTATCATAGACGGCGTGCTCCACAGGCTGAGCCAAGTCTATGAGCTCTGATACCACTGTAATATCCCCAAATGGAGATTAACAGTAATAAAAGTGCAAATAGACAATTAACTGACAATTAACTGGCTCGTTCTTGATCATTTGAAAAATGTCTTTGACATAGCACACTTGAGCTGAAGCCAAGTCTACAACTGTTGTTCAACACACGAGTGTTTCCGAGCGGAAACCTCAACCCTTTTGAGTTTTTTGAGTATTGGGGTAGCATCAGATGCATTCTAACTCCCAAAATTTGTGGAGTGACTAGAGTACATGAGATCTCCAAGACCCAGAAAGGGATTTGGGAAATTCCATCCAGTTTGAGAGATAATTAATTAATTAATATTTTTAATTAAGGACACTAACTCAGGAAAATTAAAATATTAAAGGTAATTAATTTAAACATGTGATGGAAATGACTTAAGTCACATGGATCAAGCTTTATTTTAATCTGGGACATCGATTCAAGATTAGATCATGGCCGTTGGTTTCCCAACGAGAAAGTATAAAGGAAAGGCTTGGGATCAGTTGGAGGACACACACACAGAGACAGCGCACTAAGACTAAGCTGAAATTCTAGGGCGGGTTTGCTAAGAATTTTCAGTGGTGTTTCAGCTGCAGCAAGGGGTAGTATTGCCTAAGGGGATGGTCTGATCCCATACCTACGGGAGCCTTAAGATAGTAGCGAGACAAGTGGACCAGTGGATGCATGGATCACGGATGAAGCAAAAGCAGAGCTGAAGGCTGGAAGGAGCAGCACAGTGCAGATGCAGCAGCAGCGTAGGGGCTGATGTGACTTCACCAGCGCAGAGCAGAGTTGCAGCAGCGTGGAGGCTTGAGGAGGACAACACAGCACAACAGCAGCATGAGGGATTTCAACACAAGGGGCTGATGTGACTTCAGCAATGCAGAGGGAGTCTGCTTACACAGTGCAAAGTTGTTGATGTGCATCATCCTTTAGATGCCAGCACAGATCAGCAACCTGTGGAGCTTATGTGATGAGGATGCAACCCAATTGACTTGTCTATCAAAGATTGGGCAGGAGATTCAATTCTTTCTTTCAACAACTGAAGTTGCAGTGCAGCAGATCAGCAGTGGTAGTGCTATGAGCAACAGGGATGCAGCAGATTGAGAGGGAGCTGCAGTACAGATGTCGCAGTAGTGGTGACAACGTCATGGGCAACAGTACAGAAGGGCAACAGCAGTGCAGAGTTGAGCGGCAACAGGCCAAGCATCAACAGCACAGAACCAGTGCCCAAAATCTTGTAATGCATAGTGTGATGTAATGCTAGAGCACACTCCTAATGCTAAGAGGAAGTGTTGAGATTTTGTGTATTTTGTGTATTTGTGGAGGGACTAAAGTACACTTGATCTACAAGATCCAGAAGGGGCTTTAGGAAACTTCATCTGGTTTGGGAGATATTTAATTAATTAATTATTTTAATGTATTTCCTAAGTCAAAACTTAGGAAAATTAAATAATTAAAGTTAATTAAATTAAACATGTGATGAAATTGTCTTAAGTCACACGGATCAAACTTTCTTTTAATCTTAGCCATTGATTCAAGATCTGATCATGGTCGTTGGTTTCCCAACAAGAAAAGTATAAAGGAAAGGCTTGGGGTCATTTGTAAAGGCACACAGAGGTAGAGCACTGAAGCTAGGCTGAGATTCTAGGGCGGGTTTGCCAAGACTTCTCAAAAGTGTTTCAGTTGCAGAGAAGGGAGTTTAGACAAAGGGGATGATCTGATCCCAGTGTTTAGAATGTAGAAATTTGATAACCCAACAACCCAACCCCGGTTTTCAGTTTCTCCTTATTTCTCCCATAAAGTTAATAGCCCATTCCCATAGCCATACATTCAACAAGCTGGAAAAATAAATATTTTCTGAAAACACAAATTCTGGAAATTTCACAGTGCTAAAATGCAGAAATAAAACTCAGAAAAATAAATCAGCCACACACAGAATTTTGACACGTTAATTTTTGGTCAACGTGACCCTAGAAAAACCCCCTACAACTCTTGGGGAAAACCAGTTCGAAAGCTTTTCTTTATTTATGAATATGCTTTTACAGTGAACAGTAAAAATTACAGCAAATACAAAACCCACTTATCTCAATTTCCATGTCAACCTCCAACTTGGAAAATCGTGCCAACAGCAAATAAAAAAATACACCAATAAATATTGTACTTGCCGCCTAGAAAAACGTGCCCAGATTCTGCCTGTACGGTACTGTACGGACAATACAACATCCCCTTCCTCGATTTCTGTGCCCAAAAACGCTGCCTTGAAAATCGTGCCCTTCGCTGCTGAATCTGCTCCTCGAAAACAGTGTTGTACTTACCTTGAAAAGTGTGCTAAACAGTGTTGTATGGATTTTCTGTCTTGATAAACATGCCAATAAATGTTGCTGTATGGAAATGCTCCCTTGGGAAATGTGCCCTCTTGCTATACGAATTTTCAGTGTAGCTATTGCTGCTCTCCCTCCGCTCAGAAATTTCTCTTCAGCTTTCTCTCCTCCTCTCTCAATCTGCTCATGAAAGAAAATGAATGATCTTTTCTCTCTTTTTCCTCCTTTAACCTAACCTTAAGTGACTTTTGGGAAATCCCTAAATCCAATGGCTAAGATAGCTTTAGATCTAGGGCTGAGATTAAATGCTCATTTAAATCTCACTTTCTAATTTTTAATTCACCCCACTTTAATAAAGACCCACTTAGTCATTTATTTCCAAAGTCACTTTCCACTTTCTAATTTCACATTGACTTTATTAAAGTCACTTTAAAATTAGACTCAGTAACTTTATCACTTAAAGTGACTTTTAAATTAGATTTGACTTTATAACTTTATAAAATCACTTTAGGAGAAAAATTAAATTCTTTTGGACACTTTTCCCTAGGCCAAAGATCAAAGCCTTAGGGAACCACCTATCCTTCGGTAACCAAATTTCAACACTCCCTCTTACCGAGGAAGGTGTTCCTCACCACACCCATCTTGTCTCTAAAGTAGACATGCTTGCCCCATGGTAAGGCTTTGGTAAGAATATCTGCAACCTGCTCATTAGTGGGAATATACTCAAGCATCACAGCTCCCTTCAGAACATAGTCTCTGATGAAATGATATCTGATGCCGATATGCTTTGACCTGTCATGAAATACTGGATTCTCCGTGAGTTTAATGCAACTTTGATTATCACAGTATATCACTGAAGGTCTCAACGGCTGACCAAATAAGACAAACAACATCTTGCGAAGCCATATGGCCTCACAACTAGCTAGACTGGCTGCCATGTACTCTGCTTCCACTGAACTCAATGCTACTGACTGCTGCTTTCAACTGAACCACGACACCACTGCCGAACCCAACCCAAAATAGCACCCTGAAGTGCTCTTCCTATCAGAAGCACAACCTGCCCAATCAGAATCAGTTTAACCTGCCAATCTCACTCCATCTCCCTGCCTATAATGCAGACCATACTCCACTATCCCTTGCAAGTACCACAAAATGTGTTTTGCAGCAACCCAGTGCACCCTCCTGGGCTCACACATGAACTGGCTCATTGTGTTGACTGCAAAACAAATATTTGGTCTAGTGTTGACCAAATACATCAAGGAACCAATCAGTTGTCTATACAATGTGGGATCCACCAACTCGGAATCTAAAGCGTGAAGTTTCTTCCTGTTGGTGATCATCGGTGTCGACATGGGTCGACAATCCTCCATGTGGAATCTGCCAAGGATGTCCACAATATAATTCCCTTGTCCCAGGAAGAAATGCCCCTCCTCCTGCCACACCTCCAAACCCAAAAAGTATTGCATCAAGCCAATGTCCTTCATCTCGAACTCCGACGCAAGATCTCTCTTGCAACTCTCTATAAGTCTTTTTGCACCCGTAATGACCAAGTCATCCACATACAGCACCAGAATGAGAGGCTCCTCACCTATCACAATGAAGTAAAGGTTCACATCTGCATCACTCTTTGTGAAACCCATCTCCTACAAGTATGTATCTATCCTGGAGTACCAAGCTTTGGGAGCTTGCTTCAGGCAATAAAGGGCCTTCTTCAGTCTGCACACATGGGACTCCTTCCCATGCACCTCAAAGCCTTGTGGTTGCTCAATGTACACCTCCTCCTGTATGAGCCATTGAGAAACGCAATCTTCACATCCATCTGGTGGATCTTCCAACCCATCTCTGTTGTTATCGATATGATGGAGCGAATCGAAGTATATCGAGCCACGGGAGCGAAGGTCTCCTCATAATCTACTCCCTCTACCTAGGAGAACCCTCTAGCCAAAAACCTTGCCTTGAATTTCTCAATGTTGTCATCTGCAGCATGCTTTACCTTGTAAAGCCATCTGGAAGTAACCACAAATTTGCCCTCAGGCCTCGGCACCACCTCCCAAACATCATGCTTCATGATAGAAAAATACTCCTCCTACATGGCCTCTCTCCAAACCTGCTAGCTAGCTACCTCCTCATAGCTAAAAGGCTCAGAGTCAACGATGTTGGCAACCATTTCCATATAGCTATAGAACCTCTCAGGTGGTCTCCTCTCTCTGACCGGCCTTTTCGGCCCAGCAACAGATGTGGCCTCTTTCAAGGTATCTTGAAGCCACTTGGGCTTCCTCTTCCCTGAGCACACTTCTCCCACTGGAGAATGAAACTTCTCCTCCTCATCAGGAGCCTGAACTCCTGACTGTGTGTCTGCTATCCTCCTGCCTGAACCTGAACCTATAGACACTGAAGTACCGTGTGAACTGTCCATCAGTGGACTCCCTAGTGAACTTCTCTGTGAACTGCTCTGCATGCTGCCCAAAGCACCACCCCCTGACTCTGCGAGCCACTGCTCACTGATGGACCTGACACTGTAATCGATGTACCTCCGGATCCTCCTGATCCCTGCGACTGACTCATCTACTCCTGAGGGTCTGGCTGATCCAGATACTCTAACTCCCGTGACCTCCTGAGAGCCATGTCCTCCTCGAACTTCACATCCCGCCTGACAACAACTCTCCTCTATGCGGAAATATAAATCCAAAAGGCTTTTGTGGTCTCATTGTAGCCCACAAATATACCCTTCTCTGCGGTGGGCTCGAGCTTGGTCCTCTTCTCCTTGGGGACGTAGGAGTATGCAATACACCCAAAGATACGAAGATGACCAACATCAGGCTTCTTCCCAAAAAAAACTTCCTCCGAAGTCATATGCCCCAAGGCACGGTGCGGACACCTGTTCTGCAAATAAACAGCAGTGTTGCAGGCCTCTGCCCACAAAAACAATGGTAACCCCTGATCGTGTAGCATGGCTTTGGCAGCCCCTCTGATGGATCTGTTCTTCCTCTCCGCAACCCCGTTCTGCTGGGTGTTGTAAGGAACTATGAACTCCCTCCTAATGCCTGCCTCCGCACAATAGTCAACAAACTCACCAAGGGTGTACTCCCCTCCATTGTCCGACCTCAGGGATTTGATCTTCCCACCTGTCTGAGTCTCCACAAGAGCTCTGAACTCCTGAAACCACTTGAAGACCTCACTATTGGTCTTCAAGAAATAAATCCAGGTCCTCCTGGAGTGATCATCAATGAATACAACATAATACTCATATCCACTCAAGGAAATATGAGACATATGATCGCTCACATCAGAATGAATCAAATCAAGTATCCTAGTCGATCTGCTGTCACTGCTGGGAAAAGGGGATTTGGCAAACTTGCCCATCGCACATCCTCTGCATGTATCAATGTGATCAGTACTGAAATCTAGCACACCTGTAGTGATCTCCCACAATGTCCTCAAGGCCCCATGATACATGTGCCCCATCCTGTGGTGCCAAATCTCGCACAGCTCTGCCGCCGATACTACTGCTCAATGCCAAAAGGGGTTGAAACGCAAACTTGTACACCTTTGCATGGCGTACACCAATCACTCTTGTTGACTCAGCTGGAGCGCCCCTGGGATATATCAGCACCTGTCCTCTCCTGAACAATATCTCATATCCTCTGTCCTCCAATGTTGAGACGAATATGAGGTTCTTCCTCATCCCTAGCACATATAGAACATCTGACACCTTCAAGGGAGGTTTGGGTTCCCTATCAAATGTCAATGTCCCCACACCGACTACTCTAACTAACAATGTTGTCATCTCCGAGTACAAACTCTATATCAGTGCCACTCTCTGAAAGCTTTGATAAGTACTCACGGACTCCTGTCATATGACGTGAAGCCCCATTGTCAACATACCAGATACCTCAAGATGCTCCGCTAGTGGAGGGAAATGCACACTCCCTCTCAACCTCCATGGCAGGTGATCCTGCACTAGTCGAATCACAAGCAATGAACCCAAACTCCCGGTCAAAGCTATCCGTAAAGTCCTCTATCTCCACTGATGCTACCATGTTCTGGTTCTACCCCTTCTTCTTCTTATCCAGACACACAACTGCATAGTGTCCCATCCTCTGACAATTCCAACACTTCACCTTGGAATAGTCCTTCTGCGTGTTTCCCTGTTTACCTTTACCTTTGTCTTTGCCCCCACCAACACTTGTGAAAGCTTGCTTCTTTCCCTTGCCTTTTTTGCCTTCTGCTAACAATGCTACATCCTCATCCTGCTTAACAGGTTTGGTTGCCCCAAGCTGGCTCTTCCTGATTTCAGTCTGTATGCAATCATCCCAAAACCTCTCCCAAGTGGGAAGGGTCTCACGGGCACAAACCCCATCAACAAAGTTCAGCCATGAACTGGGAAGGACATTCACTGCAATCCGCACCAACTCAATGGGTGGAATGACTTCTCCAACTGTTGCCAATGCATCTCTCACATTAGTAATCTTTGTGAGATATCCAGCCGCATTATCAGTCTTGCCCATCTTAGTGGTCTTTAGCTTCTCCCTTAGGACCATTTTCCTGTGCTCATTGGTACTCTGGTAGAGATTGGTCAATGTTGTCCACATCTTATGAGCATATCTCTTTCCTCTCACATGAGGAATGCAATGGTTTTTTATTTCATCCAAAATCAGTCTCTTACCCTTGTTATTCTTCTTATTAAATGCTGCCAACTGAACAGCATCAGTATGCACATTAATAGGATTTTGTGCGATATGCACCATGATATCCCAAACTTCTGCCTCCTCAAAGATGCTTTGTATTCTCTCCTTCCATACACTGTAATTACTATGCCCATCCAACCTATCCTCCATCCTCAAGCCCAAAGACATGCTTGTTGTCCTAAATAAATTGAAAATAACACTGTTGTAGTAAAGGTACTGTTTTCTATATGAAAAATCAGTTTGCTGTAATTTTTCTTCTTCTTGTCCTAAACTGCACTTTTCAGCAAAATAGCTCTGATACCATGTAGAAATTTGATAACCCAACCCTGGTTTTCAGTTTCTTTTTATTTCTCCCATAAAGTTAAATGCCCATTCTCATAGCCATACATCAACAAGCTGGAAAAATAAATATTTTCTGAAAACACAAATTCTGGAAATTTCACAATGCTAAAATGCAAAATATAAAACTCAGAAAAATAAATCAGCCCCACAGAGAATTTTGACACGCTGATTTTTGGTCAATATGACCCTGGAAAAACCCCCTACAACTCTTGGGGAAAACCAATTTGAAAGCTTTTCTTTATTTCTAAATATGCTTTTACATTGAACAGTAAAACACAATAAAAATTACAGCAAATAAAAAAACCCACTTATCTCGATTTCCGTGTCAACCTCCAACTTGGAAAATCGTGCCAACAGCAAACAGAAAATTACAGGAAAAAATACAGCAATAAATACTGTACTTGATGCCTTGAAAAACGTGCCCAAAATCTGCCTATACGGTACTGTACGGACAGTACAATAGCCCCTTCCTCGATTTTCGTGGCCAGAAAAGCTTCCTCGAAAACCGTGCCCTTTGCTACTGAATCTGCTCCTCAAAAATAGCGATGTACTTGCCTTGAAAAGCATGCTAAACAGTGTTGTATAGATTTTCTGTCTTGGTAAACGTGCCAATAAATGTTGTTGTATGGAAATGCTGCCTTAGGAAATGTGCCCTCTTGCTGTACGGATTTTCTGTGTACCTATTGCTGCTCTCCCTCCGTTCAGAAATTTCTCTTCAGCTTTCTCTCCTCTCTCAATCTGCTCATGAAAGAAAATTAATGATCTTTTCTCTCATTTTCCTCCTTTAACCTAAACCTAAGTGACTTTTGGGGAATCCCTAAATCCAATGGCTGGGATAGTTTTAGATCTAGAGCTAAGATTAAATGCTCATTTAAATCTCACTTTCTATTTTTTAATTCACCCCACTTTAATAAAGACCCACTTAGTCATTTATTTCCAAAGTCACTTTTCACTTTCTAATTTCACATTAACTTTATTAAAGTCACTTTAAAATTAGACTTAGTAAATTTATCACTTAAAGTCAGTTTTAAATTAGATTTGACTTTGCAACTTTATAAAGTTACTTTAGGAGAAAAATTAAATTCTTTTGGACACTTTTGGACACTTTTCCCTAGGCCAAAGATCAAAGCCTTAGGGAACCACTTGTCCTCTGGTAACCAAATTTCAACATAGAATTAGCAAGAGACAGAGATCAGCTCAAAGAGGCAGGGCACGGAAGCAGCAGAAGCAGGAGCAGAGAGGGTAGCAGCTGCGCAGCGCAGAGGCAGCTTCAGCTACGCAGGTGTTGCGCAGTCACTCCCAGGGTAGCGTTAGGGAGTTGGAAACCCTCAGAGGTTACATAGAGACCCTCAGGGGCAGCGTAGGGACTGCGTCACCCAGTCTGGGGTTACGCAACCCTTTCCAGGCTAGCGCTAAGGGACACAGCGGCTGCAGAGGCTGACGCAAGGGCTTCAGGGGCAATGTTGGGGTTTCTAGGGCCTAATTTTGGCTGAGTCATGTAAATCTCGTTTGAGGGTGTGGATCAGTCATTATTTTGGCTTTAGAACAATCGATGAGTTGCAGATCTATTTTATCTCTGTCGAGTTTTCCAGATCTGGAACCCAAATTTGTTGTATTCAGAAAACTCATAATAATAAAACCCTCCAACAGCGAGCAGACCAGTTTTCCCGCATTGGGTTTTTCCGGGGACTATTTGTCCATAAAATCACTATGTCACTTTGTCTATGTGTGCATGTACTTTTTCTAGATCTGAATTGGTGAAAGTATCTTATGCGTTTTGCTTTGATATTAATCTAAAATTTTCAGTTAATAACTTAATTAAGTAGGAGGAGCATAACCGGATCTAACAGTAGATTTTTTCATAATTGTAACATGCAGAAATTTTCACAGCAAGTACTTGGCAGCTACTCAACACCTGCTTGAGGCGATCAAAAGCCTCCTGCGTTGTGGGGGTCCAGGTGAATGCTACCTTCCGGGTCAAGTCTGTGAGGGGTTCAGCTAACTGAGAGAAGCCCTTCGCAAACTTCCTGTAGTAAGTACAAATGCCCACAAATCCCCTCAGCTCGCTGACATTCTTGGGCTCCAGCCAATCCCTGATGGCCTTGATCTTCTCCTCATGTACTTGCACACCATCCTCACCTATGATGTGGCCCAAGTATAGCATCTTTGTCATCCCGAACTCGCACTTGGACAACTTAGCGTAAAATTTCTGCTCCAAAAATACGCAGCACTGCCTCCACATGCTGCAAGTGTTCCTCCCAGGTCGGGTTGTATATTAGAATGTCATCAAAAAATACTAGCACGAACTTCCGTAGCTGGCCACGAAAGACATGGTTCATGCGGGACTAGAAGGTAGCTGGAGCGTTGGTTAGCCCAAAGGGCATCACCAAAAACTCAAAGTTCCCATAATAGCACCTAAACGATGTCTTGGGGACATCCTTGTCCCTCACTCGGATCTGGTGATACCCCGACCTAAAGTCTATCTTGGAGAAGAACTTAGCCCCTCAACTCATCCATCAGCTCATCGATCCACTGGATGGGGTAACGATCCTTCATCATCTTTTTGTTCAGAGCCCTGTAATCGATACACATTCTCAGTGTACCGTCCTTCTTCTTCACCGAGACTACTGAAGAAGCAAAGGGGCTCGAACTCAGTCGAATGTGCCCCAAGGCCAAAAGCTCATGTATGGCCCTCTCGATCTCATCCCGATAGGCCTTAGGGTGCATATATGGAGTAGAGATCACGGCCTGAATGTCAGGCTCCAACTCGATAGTGTGCTCAAATCCTTGGTCAGGTGGCTGCCCTGGTAGAATGTCCTCGAAAACCGTGGAGTAACGATCGAGGATGGCATGTACATCTAGATGCGTGGGTCGAGTTGTACCATCTGCCTCTGAAATCCTCAACTCAACTGCCCACTTTATGTCTCCCTGCCTGAAGTCTACCTCCATCATATGTGCAGAAACTGTCTGGGGTGGGTATGTATGCATACCCCTAAGAATCACCAGTTTCCCACTCTTGTCTAGGATATCCATCTCCAACTTCTTCCAATCGGTAGCGACTCTACCAAGGGTGATGAGCCATTAGACCCCCAAAACTATGTTGGTGTCCGGAATGTCGACCACAAAGTAACGGCCTGTCACTTCCCCATGGTCACTGTCAAGGCTGGAACATACCGCATGCACTGCATGGTTCTAGCTCTCAAAACTAGTACTGAAAATCCATCAAACCCTCGATCTGGATGCCCCTCCTCTGCACCATCTATGCATCTATAAAATTGTGTGGCCCCACTATCCACGAGCACTGAGACACGTTATCCCTGAATTGTCCCCCGGATCCTCAGCGTTAAGTACTTGGGTATCGCCCACAAAGATGCAAGGACCCCTCCGACCGGTGCAAACGCTGACCCTCCTGCTACTGGAGGTGGTGGAGGTGGAGGACCTTCTCCTTGTGGTGTTGTGTTGTCATCACCTCCCATCTCATAGAGTGTCTCCTCTTCTCCCTCACTATCTAAGAAGACCTCGATGTAGTGTGCCTTCCCTCTGGCACACATGTGGCCTAGTGCCCATGGCTCTTGGCAAATGAAGCAAAGCTTCTTCCTCCTCAGATTCCTCCTGATATCATCATCTAATGGCCTCCGACCGTGGTTACCTCTTTGGGGGTGGAGCTCTCGTGTCCTTTCCCCTCTGCTGGAAAGCTAGTCTGTTGGGCATAGGGGTCCTAGCCCTAGATAATGCATCCTGCAGATCTCGGGTCCTCCCTACTGTGTCCTCCCAACTGCGTCCTGTAGCGTAGTGCATCGATTTTACCTCACTAGCCCACGCAATGGCTCTGCCAGCCCATCTATAAACAGGAAAATCCTCCTGGGTTCCGACAGATCCGGAACCATCGTTGACAACCTCAGGAACTCCAAGATGTATGTCTCAGGAGTCCATGTCTGCTTGAGCTTGGTCAGCTCTCCAAAGTGCTCCTCGAGGTCCTTCCGATCAAATCTCTCCAGCACTCTCCTGGTAAAGTCATCATATGTTGTCACCCCTACGTGACCCAGTGTAGTCAACCCATGAAACCACCAGTCATGGGCTTCTCCCTCCAAGCGCAGCGTAGACACCTTGATGGCCTCCAACTCCATAATATGATTAAGCTGGAAGTAGATATCCAAATTTTCCACCCATGCTTTAGTTGAGCTCTTCGGAGACCCATCAAATGTTGGCAGGAAAAGCCTACCCACGGTATGCTACAAGTCACTCCCCTGCGTGTACCATCCTCTTCTGATCTGGCCTTTGGGTTTCTTGTTGTCCTTCAGCTGGCAAAACTCATTGAAGGTTATTGCCCTTCCGAACTCCGGCCCATAAGACTGATACTCTGCAAAGTAATCTCCATAATGGGTCTCCTTCAGCTCCTGTTGTCCTTCGGTTCCTAAAGCTAGGAATGTGGGCATGGTGGAGCGTGGTGCAGTATAAGGTATGGCTAGAAGGGTAACGTGAGGGCCTGCTTGGTGCTGCGAAGTTCCAGACCCTTCTCCAATATGGATTTCTCCCTGAATCCCCTTTCCCTTGCTGTCATTATTGAGTTTCTGATCCATCTCTTCAATCATCTTGGAGAGGTCTTCTACAGACTCCTCCTCACCTCCTTCTCCTCATTTCTCCCATCATCCATGTGTGCCATCTCTCTTTCTTCGACCTCCAGAACATTGTCAACCGAATCTGGAGTAATTTCGAGCCTTCTCTCTTTCCTCCTGTATCTCTGCCTCCGGTAAGTTACGTTTTGTCCATCTTCCGGTGTCATAGACTGCGTGCTCCACATGTTGAGCCAAGTCTATTAGCTCTAATACCACTGTAATATCCCAAATTGGAATGAAACAGTAATAAAAGGCAAAATAGACAAGAAACTACAGCAAAAATAAAAACACCATTAAACACAGAATATGGAGCCAAAATCAGTGTTGAGCCATTTTATTAATATGCTGGAAAAGAGTACAAGTGTGGTGCTGAAAAGATTGCACCTGGGCCTGCTCAAGGCAGGCTAAAGGGAAACACGAATCCTAGCAAAAATATCTGTTGGAAATGGCTCTATGTGGCTCAATCACTTCACTACCCAGTCCAAAAAACACTGTTGTTGGCTGGCTTCGGACTGTTTGTTGGGTTGCCTCCCATGATCAGAAAATTTCGGGAATTGGTCACCGGACTCTCCTCAATAAACCCACAAAAACCCGCGAAGGGTTTTGCTAAAGGCTCAACCCCAGAAATTGGCCCCTTTGGGCTTGGCACGCTGCTCTGCTGGAGAAATCGAACTCCTGGATGGTACTATTGGAAAATGCCTCCCAAAAAACTGCCAAAATCCCTGGTAGGAGGTGGCTAGCCTCCCCTCCAAATCCTCCGGCTGAACTCCACTTCACTCCCCCAATTCCAACACTTCCCCTAGACTGGACTGCGCAATCACTGCGTAGTCTATGTTGCCTATGCACTGTCCTGAAGGGACTATGCACTCCCTATTGATGCTGCTATGAAACTCCCTCACAAAATTGCAAAACTCCTCTCCTGAGCTGGCACTCGAAGTCCCCCGAGGCAGAGCTTGAGATCTCTGGTTGAAGATCTCGTGTGCTAAACAGCACTGAAAACTCGGCTCTTTGGCTCAAGCGTGCTCAGTGAAGATGACAAGAAAAATTGAGATGAATGAATGAGTAAACGAGCTGCCTTCACTTCCTTTTGTCAATTCCGCCCCCAACGTTCCCTTGGGCCCAGCATGGACTGTGTTGTCCCCTCATCTGGCCTCTCACAGTGCTGCCACCATCGAGCCTCTCCCACGCAACCACCTAGGGAGCTGCCTCCCATTCGATTGTTGGCCACATGGACCCCACTAAGGCCGCAATTTTTACTTAGGAACTATAGGAGAAGGCTTTATTTGACTTAGTTATTATTTGTGGGTCCCCTACCCACTTTATTCCTGCCCAACATTAGAAATTGCCAAAATTAATCAAAAATTAATATTCCAAATAGCTGAATGCTAATTTGGAATATTACAACTTAGCAGTCTATCATACAGGACAGCAAGCTAAATTCATGCATACATCTTCAACCATGCAACCAAATATAGAAATAATCATAGAAACAGTTTCGATTTTTCTTGTATATTAACATCCATAGGCCATAAGCCATATCTTGAATGATTTTGACTATTGACATTTTCTATTAGAAATTTGCACTTTGTTTTCACTATTTTATTAGCAGGGACAACAAACAAGCAGAGAACACCTTCATCCATTGGACTCCATTCAAGGCACTGGTCAATGGTCATACATCCAGGGCAGTGGGGAATATTTGGGGAAGCCTCCCTTAGCCGTTCAGGAGATGTTGGGCTTAAAGAGTGGGTTTAAGGGCCGAGGTGACAGTGGGTCCTCGCCCTACATATGCCAATCCAATGAGGCTACCAGGAACTTAGCAGCCCTGGTAATTGGAACAGTAACAAGATGCACTCAAAAAATGATTGTGAAAACGCAATGGTCAAAGAAGCATGACCAATGGATGAGTCCAATGGGCTGTGGTTTAGTGGTTGACAAGGGATGTCACCATGATGATGACCTATGTTCAAAACCGGGTGAGCATAGATTATGATGTGGATAAAGGTCAATGGTGTTTCACATACAGCATTCGTTCAGAGAAGAAAGATTAAAAAGACCAACCGACATTGGTGCACGCAATAGCGTTTTGTAGAAAAGCCAAAGCCATGCATGCCTATGATGCTAAAGTTACAAGAGAAAAAAATCATCCCAAGGAAAGACAAATTCAATGAGACAATGACAACATTTTTTATTTTAAACTTGTACACTAAATATTTGACAACTCCCTGATTATATGATGGTTCTTACAGTGACAAAACAGATATGTGTCACGATACAATCTAAACAAATATTGCTTATATGTAAGAACGTAAACAAACAACCATAGAGTATATCGTCACCTTTCCACCAAGAACATCTCTTGCTTCCAATAGTATAGGTTTGTGACCCAAATCAGCTAGGTATTTTGCTGTTGACAAGCCAGCCAAACCTATGCGAAGCAACACGGGAGAAAATGTAAATTATCAAGATCTTTACAGAAAATAAGAAATGCTCTCTCTACTAAAAATGGTCAAAATATTTGACAATCAACCAAGTAATCAACAAAATACGTGTGGTATCAATAACGCCAGCTCTTATGAAACAATATATAGAAAAGACAATTTATCATGACAAATCATTATAGTTAGAAGGGATTAGGAAAATGTGTTAAGTGATATGATAAGGTTTTGTTAAATAATAAAATATTAGATTGAATATAAACGTTGTACCCAGTGCAACAAGAAGGTAAAGGTAGGTCCCCATCCACTGGGCTCTGGTCTAGTGGTTGAGATGGGGTGTCATCAAACAATCGACCCAAGTTCAAAGTCAAGCCTCAACAAACATAGAGGCCTACGGAAAGTGTGTACGTGTATGCTAAGTTTCATAGCTCTCCAGGATAAAGTGGGCATTATTTTTTAAATTAGTGGACAACTATTTTTGAAATTAGAGGGCCATTTAACCTTGACAAAATTCAGCCCTCAAGCAAGGCCATGGCTCTGCACCAAAAAATATTTCAGCCCTTCACTGAATTTAATTTCTGCAAAAACCCTATTCAAACTCGTTAATCTGCAACAACAAAGCATCACAGGCAACATACAGAGAGTAAACGCTTCAAATACACAAGTGGTAGATTATTTCAGTGGCCTTTATGAAAAGATCTAACACTCAAATCAGATCTGAAAATTACATTCACAAAGAGTAGCTAATCCAACGACAAAATCAGATCCAAAAGTGCAAATTAGGCATGTTAAATCAGCTCAACATCAAACTGGCTCTTCAATAAATCAACAGCAAATTCACCCAAAATCATCTCTCTCAAAACAGATCCATGACACAATTTGGGACAGCCAGCACATTTTTTCTATTTCACGTGAAAGATGATTATATTACAACAAATCAAGTCATCCCAAGATAGAAATGCAAAACTCTTTCAGTTCATCCAAAGCAAAGCTTTACATCAAGACAATTCAGCTCATCTCATCCCAAGATGGAAATGTAAATACTAAATACCTTACAGGTTATCCCAAACATAGAAGATACAACAAGGGCACCACATGCTAATCACTAGGAAACCTAGTTTATCTTCCTTCTTTAAAAGCTAGATCAACTCGAATGAAGAATTACACAACAACAGATTGCATTCTCTCATGCTTTCTC
Organism: Pinus albicaulis; assembly: GCA_034641835.2. Classification (NCBI taxonomy): domain Eukaryota; kingdom Viridiplantae; phylum Streptophyta; class Pinopsida; order Pinales; family Pinaceae; genus Pinus; species Pinus albicaulis. Next base: position 813,166,066 of record CM076579.1, on the reverse strand, counting down.
CTCTATCTTCCTGTTAATAATAATGAACTTTGACGTGATGTGACCCTCCATCCTTTTATAAAAGAAAGGAGTAAAACGTAAATTAAAGTCCTAACCTAGAATAGGTCAACAAATGGGGAACAGTAACATAAGTGAGTACTCTACAAGTGCCAAGTAGGTAGGCACATTCCCATGAGTGCCCACTGCCAAATCACCTACAGGCTACTCCACATATCTTATGCAACAGCACATAATTTTATACACCCACAAGTGCAAACTTGCCCACACATTTTAAGGCAACTTGTGAACCATCCTAGCCAAGCATCTCCAAATAAATGCCCCTTCCTTGTCCATGTGTCAAGACTCAAAAATAGATGAAATGGAACTATGAGGCAAAACGCCCTCATGCGACTCTCTCTTACAAGTGCATCATCACTCCAACGAGAACCAACTACTCATGGTGAATGCTCAACAAACTGAAGAACGAAAAACACCTAAACAATGTGCTCATACAGTTGAAGATGAATGTAGAAAAATTCCAGCAACAAACCAAAAACTAACAACTATAATGTAGATTTGGGGTTCATAGCTCACCGTAATCAAAAAGTGTTTACCTTAGCCAAAGAAAGGTGCAGGTATGTGCAAATATTAATGACATTGAGCATCCTTGAAGCCTATGAATAATCATGTGACATGATGTACTCATCTTCAGGCATCAAATAGAATCAAACTTACTTGTATTCTGCAACACTGTTAACCCAACATTCTACTTCCTTTTTAATCATGGTTTAGGTACTTTTCCCGGTTTTTTCAGTACCAATAATATCAGAGCTCTGAAATTGTGGGTTGTGCTTCATGCTGTTGGGGAAGTTTGGCATTGAAACTGTGTACTATGCTTTAACTTTTAGTTGTATTTCACACAACCATCATTGTTCTCAGAGTGGGCAGATGCGTGCTTAACTCGCTTAATGGGAAAGATATAATTTATGGTTTGTTGTCAGTAAAACCTGTTGTGCACAACACTAGGCATGAGACTGCAGTGGCAACCATTCTCAACCAGTTTTTTTCCTTTTTCTTTTTTGCTGAGTATATTTCATGCAGCAAGTTATGGTGGTTGTTGACCACACTTTGTCAACGACCCCATAGCAGTACACCCCCATTTTTTCAAATGGGATTCATCATGTTCGACGTGGTCGCGCCATTCAGATTCCATCATCAGTCGATAGTTTTATCACCAATGTAAACCCATTCTGCATGTTTATGATGTAAATGATCTAAGTAAGACCGTCATGTATGTAACAACCTAGGGAAGTCTAGTATGTTGGTGACGATTTCTATCCTAGGAGATTTTTTGTCTCACTGATTTACTTGAGTTTTTCAACACAAGTGATCGACAGAGTTTTCCCCTCCAGCCTCACCCCAAAGCTAGGGTGGATTTTGTCATCAGCATGCTAAGTGAGTCCTAGTGTTTTCTATTGAGTCCTTGTAAAATTAGTTTGGGAATAATCCTAGCTCTTTGGTTAGATTATTTTATTACAAACTACTTGGTCTACTAGATCATGTTTTGAGTCACAGAATTGGGTATTTGTTTGAGGGTCTATACGAATGGGTATTCCCCCTTCATGTGTCTAAATGTATTTATCTTATGTAAAGAGGGTTGAAAAAATAATTAAAATCCCCTCTCAGTTAATTAATTAAATTTTCTGGCCAAATTAATTAAAAATCCTAAGTCAGAAATTTAATTAATTTTAGGTCTTAGGTGAATATAAATCCTTCAAAGGAAAAATTCGTTGGTCCTTAAAAAATGAATTTTTAAAGGCCCCAGACCAAGGGAATATTGAGAATTTTGAGAAATTTTGGACCCTTGGGCCTAGGTGGTTAAGTCAAAATCAAAATTTTGAGGTAATTAACTCAAAAATAGTATTTGAGCTTAACGGAAAGAATTGGAGTTCGCTGGACGTTTTTTGTGTGTACTGGGTTTTCTTCACACTATCCCCGCCCAGCCTTTGCTTTGGCATTTTTCCTCGCCATCCATCTCCATTCTTCTTCTCCAGCCTTCACAAAACCGTCATCCATCTAAACCTGCATAGCTTCTCCTTTCCGCCATCCATTTCTCCTTAAGCCTACTGTCCATCGACCCTCTCCTCTACCGTCCTTATCTTCTTCCCTGCAATTACCTTACCCTTTCGCATCCCTCTTGCTGCCCGTCCAGCCCTCGTCCTCTGTTTCGTTCTCCTTTCCACTATCTGCTTGTCTTACCTTCCGTCTTCCTTTACAACTGGCTGTCGACACTCATATGCAGTTTCTTCATCACCGTGCCCTCACCTCTTCCACTGCCCGCCGTCCAACCACCAGCTCTTCACGCTGTCGTGATCCCGTCGCTTACCTACAAACGCAAACAAAAGCACGCATATAATAAACTTCAAAGCTAGCATTTTATTTTTTTGATGCAGATTCATTTTTTTGATAGCGTTAGTTTTTTTTTTGTTAAGTCTTAGATTTTAGACTTTAGTTAGTTTAGTTTTATGTTAGGTTTTAATAGGATTCAATTTTTTAATTGTTTTAGTTTTAATTTAGTTTAGGTGTATTTTTTTTAGAATTTGATTTTTGTTTAGTAAGTTTTAGTTAGGTTTTAATTTTTAGTTTAGATTTTAAATTTAGTTTGTTTTAGATTTAGTTTAAATTTTTTAAGTTTTTTGTTTTAGTTTTAGATTTAAATTTAGATTTTAACCTTAGTTCATTTGTACATATAGATTTTGTTTAAAAAATAAATAAAAATAAATAAATAAATAAAAATTCTAAATTTTTTTCTTATAGTCAAATGAGCTTAAAAATCTTTATCTTAAGGTTGACTATATAAATTTTAATTTCTGGATTGGGTTATTTAGAACATTATAAATTCGGAAATATTTCAATGATCTGGCATTTCAATTTGGTAATCGTCTCATGATAGCATTGTTGAGGATTCAGAGTATTTTAATGAATGGTTGTGATGCTTTCTATTGAATATCATTGTGGTCATTTGTGTTTTCATAGCAGCAGTTATACATCAATTACTTGGCTTTAATTGCATAACGGGATCTTTTTTAACTCCATAAGGCATTGGTTTTAATATAATTGATCTGTGAAATCTCGTTAATCTCATCAAGTACTTGGTTATTTCATTGTGTCTCCTGGGTTGGTTGACTTCCAACCAATTCTATTTCTTCATTTCTATTAGGGTCTACCTCCCTTAGCTTGCAAGGAGACAGCTTAGATAGAGAGATTGGGGATCAGGGTGACAGCCCCCGATCTGAGCCGTTGTCGCGGTGCCTAGACATTTTGTGCGACAACAGTGGTCAAACTCCATTTGATGTGTGGAGTGGGTTGAATATATTAGACAGATGCAATTCTTTTACAGCCCATGATGTTGCAGGTTGATCAATTGATCATAGCAGCTCAGTTAAGCTAGCATTCTGCATTATGCTTTGATGTGCATATGCATTCAGAGGCACCCCAATACCTGAACCAAAGAAAGATAAAGTCAAAGACGCAAATGGACACCATTAGACAAATACATGAAAATGAGACAATCCAATCATTGAGAAAAAGCATTGAGGGACAATCAAAGATCAGAAAAAGGGAAAGATGTCTGATCAAGAGAATCAAACAAGGAAGCCGAGAGGAGGCCAATTGAGTTCATGCATCAATGATGCAGATGGAGACACCAGTAAAATGGCCATGTTGATTGTCCATGTGCCACAAAGTAGAAGCCTTGCTATAAGAAAAAGGACAAAGACGAGAAAGAGATTTAGTGAAGCCACGCATAATAGCATGGCAACGATTCTAGCAAAATATAGAGAGACTAGAGAGACTATTATGGAGAATGTAGTTCTGGAGGATCTCCTCCTAAGAGGTGAGGATATAAATTGCAATATCTACAAGAACCATGCCACTGAAGTTACCAAGACTATATGATGACAGATGAAGCATATTGTATTAGATGGGGGTTTGCTAGTAAATCAACTACCAAAGGAGGAACGTGTCAAGGAACATTTTGGCCCAATTCCCACACCACAATCTCTATGGGAGGCTCCTAGTAACATGAGGACCATCCATCTTCATCAAACCGTACATCCTCACAACGATCATCTTGTTGGTCAATAATTGTGAGCCTCTATCTGGCTCTCCCCCAAAGGACTATCATGCATGATGTGCATAGCCTTCTCCTCAGTTGTCTCATGCTCCACCATATGCGGCTTTGTGTAATATCCCGGATGGGATATTTTAACTAAAATGCAGAAAAATACTGAATACCACAATTTGCCGTAAAATAAACATTTATTCAACAGAAGATTGCCATGTAAAAATAAAGACAGGAAATGCTGCAATCCAATACCATATAGAACATAAGGAAAATCTCAGCTTTTATTATAGATAATAAACAGGGGTTTACATATAGATCTGACCCAAGAAGAGCTAAGATAGAAAACCGGCCACCAAGATAAGCTGCTGAACGGTACTGGCCACAAACTGCATTGTTGCACTCTCCCTCCGGCAACAGCTGAAACTGAACCCACTGAAACTGATGAAGCCCAAGTTGAAGATCTGAATGATCCTCACACCAAACTCTGAAGCTCTGTGAAACTCCTAAGTGAAGTCTCCTCAAGAGAGTTGGGTTTTCGTCCAACACTCACAAACCACTCGAGGGTTTCCGTCTTGGGGCTACGGCAGAAGTAGAGAACCATGTGCTCAAACCTCTCATACACAAGCAAATGATCTACTCCAAAGATGTCTCCCAATGGCCTCCTCCCTTCCTTTTATAGATCCCTTGGAGCCTTCTAGAGCATTATTTTATTATTATTTTATTTATGGAGCACTTTTCCCTTTTTATTAAAATATTATAAAATATTCCTTTTTAATGCTGAAAAGGGTATATCGGCTACCACGCCTCCTCTAGTCACTGAAATCTCTGTCTAACTGTCCCATCGTGTAGGTCTCCTCGTCCCGGTTCCGATGAGCTATTACACTAAGGTGTTCCATCGCATATTCCTCCCGGAATGCCACCTTGAGCATAATCAGCTGAGTTAAGCCCATAAATAACTCAAAATTCCGAAAGTTATCGGAATGCATCGGAACGAAAGCCAAACTGCTCGGATGATGGAGTATATCAAGCGAATGCCTCCGGACACCATGAAAACTCCTCAAAACTCCTCTGAAAAGCTCCTGAGCCCACTGATAGCACCAATCTGTACATGTGACCTGTCTGCTCCTAACTCTGGAAGTCCATCCTAGCCCTGTCATGGATGATACCAAAAATGGGAATATTACAGACCTCCCGCCCCAAGATTGCTTGCCCTCAAGCAATCGAAATATGTGGACCACTCTATTGGCCCGCCGCACCTCAGACCCAATGCCTGGGTCCCATACCAGCCTCGGGGTGCTGCTATGCATCTGTGTCAAACCTCTCGGAACAGACCCCTCAATGCCGGGATCCCAAACTGATCTCTCTCTGTCCCAGACAACAAACAATCCTCCCGGATCCCAACGCCACCATGGCCAATCATCGCCCAAGTCCCATGGCTCAGGCTGTGCACTGTCTCTAACTATATCTGATGCTCTCAAGGTGAAGACCACCAACAAGCATCAATGCCCCCGGGCTCCTGCTGTGCTGTACCTGTAACTGCATATGCTGCCCCACCAACTGCATACCAACTCATCACTTCTCTCCAATCCAGGTCCTGACTCAATCCCATGCTGATCCTGCTCTCCTGAAATCGGGAAGGAGTCCTGAAGTAACGACAATCGGTGCCCTCCTGCCAACTGGAACCTGTAACAGCTACTATGTCTAAGGGCCCCTGCTCTGCTATGCTCCCTACGAAGAATACTGTACCACCAAGAGGGTACCAACTCATGATCTCCCGCCAGTCCATCCTGGAAGAAGAATCTGATGTAGCAACAAGTGCATATGGAATATGCCTAGAGTGTCGCTGCCAGCCCGTAATCGACTCACACTGATCTGCCCTATCTGTCAAAGAAAGCTGCCTGTAGGAAGAAGCCCCTCTCCCTATAATGGGCCAAAGTGGGCAAGATATGCTGCAAGCCTCATCGATGTACTCCTGGAGAGTACTACTAACTGAAAATACTGCAGCTCTGCTGATTGCGGGTACATCTATCGACACCTCATCAATGTGTCGGCCCAAAGATGGATGCTCCAACTTGCCCTCTGATTGTACCATCAGGGAATCCAGTCGTTCCCTAATGCAGACCAACTTGGCCGCCGACTTGGCACAAGTCACTCTCATACCCTCCAGCTCCTGGTCCTGCAACAAAATGGCCTCTCGTACTTACGTGGCCTTCTCTCTCAAAACTCGAAGGTCCGTCCGAAGCCGATGATACCGCTGTCTGCGACCATCATCCAATACCTCTGTACCTGCTAGTGCCCTAGCTCCTTGCAAAACTATCCCATCGACCTCCAACGTCTCTAGAGGATATGGATCTGCAACTGGCGTCTGTGCATCTGACTGCTCCTCCTCAAAGGCTGACCCCAATGTTAGCTGCATATCTATCATAGGCTCAATGTGGGTGCCCATCTGGATCTCACCCAAGGAAATGTCATGCCTGATGTCCATAGTATCCTCCTCTGCTAACTCAGGCTCCATCGTATGCTGCTCTAGCTGAATCGTCACAAGTGACTCATCACCCAGAGTATCACCTATACAATCCCCTGACTGCTCACCCTGCACACTAGAACACAGCTCTGGTCTACTGTCATCATCATCTCTGCATGGCTGCTCTCGCTCCCCAGAAGCATCCTCATATGATCCCATGGACTCATCTGAAGAAGAGCCCTTACCCTGGCATACAGATGGAATGTCTACCTGCTCTAGCTCTGCCACCTCATCTGCATCCCCCAAACATGAGTGATCAGGCCCCCAAGGTTCTTTGCAAATGAAGCAAAGTCCCTTCCTCCTCAGTTCATTTCTGCTGCATGACCTACCAAACTGGAGCCGCTCCTCCCTGGTCAACTGTCTCCTAAGAAACTCAATGTTCTGCTCAACTAGCCCTTGGGCTAGCTCATATGCAGTCGGTGAGACCAACGGCTCTCTCCTCCAAATGCTCAGCAACCTAGTCTGCAACTCCCGGCAAATGGCCTCACGGTCTCTCATACATGACGACAAGATGGACTGCATCTGTGCTATGGTTGTGTCAGAATAATGTCTCCTAATGCTGAAGAAGCATTGGAACATCTGCAGAATCAAGTCATCACACTCCAAGTCAAACATCATCTCATGAGTCCGGGTCATGGCCATGACTCCTAAAACCTTAAGCTTCCTCCTAAATGTAGAGCCTGCACAGTTGTCCAAATCCCGAAAGGTTCCTACTATCAATCTGAAAATTCTTCTCATAATATCATCATTGTAGGGAGGGTAGGGTGCTGTTATCCTCAGGATATCGCTGAAACAAGAGGCAACTATCAGCTGGACTCTCTCGCTTGGATGTTCCAAGAATCCGGCTTGTATTAATGCAAGCATAGACGGCTCCAAAGCCCAATCCAAACACCACTCAGATTGTTGTACCTTTGAGAGACAGGATTCCAACTCCTCTAACATGGGCAAGTCATCCCCTAATCTTCCACTCTTCAAGTCCATCCCCTATACATACAGCCAATTTCCCACTTCTTTCTCCCTTTGTATATTCCTCGGATGCTCTTGTTTGAGCAAATTATGTACCTTCTTGGAGAAGGGTCTGCTGTTCTGATTAGTTTTTGGGTTTTCTGATGCATGGTGGTTTAAGGAACCAACCTCTATTTTCATTTTCTTCAATCTGTTTAGGAATTCCTCCATGGTTCAATCAATGATAACAGGAATGCTTGTGATAAATGATTGCCAATGAAATGTTGCCCCCATTCTGCTTATAATCTGGTCTGATATGTCGATTGAGTTGATGCAAGACAGTGTTTCCACACCCACAACATAAACGACATTCTGCTTAAAACTTGACAGTAGTAACAACACAAAGACTCAACATACAAGACACTAGCACTCAAAGACTCATACAAGGCTGTGACAACACAATAGAGTTCACAATAGTATGACCAACCGTCTTCGCACGGACAGATCCTTGCTGTTAATTAACAACACTTGCAAGCAGCATGAGGTGATAACATACATATTCTCTCACTCATCCGTGACATAAATGACTCTCTGCAACATTAAACCCAGCCATTCCCTAGACGCTCAGAAATATACATTAAGGACCAATTGACTCCAATATATACCTCTACGAACAACAATTTTATCTTACCAAGCTAGCTCAGGCAAGGAAAATTTCACAGGATAAGTTGGCTAGAACATTGTCATCGAACTCATCATATTGCGACTCCAGAAGCATGTAACAATTCCCAATTTAAATCAACAATATTGATAGAAAAAGACAGAAGATAGAACAGAACCTGGCAGATATATGAAGAAAAACACCCTACTCCATGAACGCCTGAAAATGGGTCTTAGCGTTATACGTTACTATCAACGCTTAGTAATTGCCACGGACCGCTCCAACTTTGATTGGGTTGGTGGCGTCAGTTCTTCAAGAACCCTGTACGCACATCAAGTCACGACCTAAGTTGTCGGTCACCAGACTTAATCGTGGCACATTCAATCCTTTTTGTGCGTTGTTACAACGGTTCTGGCCTCTTGTGTTGTTACAACAATTCTGGAACTCGGCTCAGTCACCTCAGGAAACGAATGCTCAGTTAGCAAGATTGTTGCTTGGTGGTACTCACTCTGCGTCCAAGGAGCGATTTTTAAGTGATACGCAGCCACTTAAATTTGTCAGCGATCACCAAACCTGACGATTGGCACCCCTGGCGTCTGTACTCGAGGATCGAGATTCCCTGTGGATCGTGCGATGCCCGTCACGTACTGGCTGCATATAAATTTCTCTCCATTCACTCGCTTGTTCTTCAGTCTCTTATTTTTGCTGTATGTGCGACCAAATCTGCACCAAACTCAGCTCTGTCTGCGATTTGGTCACCGGCCCAGTCAACGCACATTGATTCGCATTATCCTAATCTTCAATTCGCAGATTCATGAAAATAGTCGCATGTTTTGAAAATGCCCACATTTATCCAGTTGGACCCGGCTTCACGGAAATGCACATATTCCAAGTCTCTAGTGAGTACCCTTGTCCATCTTCGGCAGTCGGACTAGATCGACTTTAATGTTAACCGAATTTATTCACCCAACAGATCGACTCTTTTCTGGGCATGGCTTTGGCAAACGAAGACGTCAACCTTGTTCTGAAAAATTTGCGATCTGTTATAAATTTGTAATGTGGCTCAACAGAATTCTCACGGTGATGTGATATTGGGTTTTATATGGCTTCACTCCTTGCCAAATAAACCACCTTCATGGACGTCACATAATATTTTTGGCCGCTTTGCCTAACACCACAGGTTCACGTTCACTCACAACCTCGATTCACCCGATCAAACTTGCGTCCCTCTAGTGCTTTTAGCTTTAAAATTTGCGGCTACAGGAAGTACTTTGGCAGTTGGCAAAGATGTGATTATGAAATTCTCCACTATAAAACATATAACAGGCCCCAAAATAATCCGCTTCCTTAACTTGCCATTCGACCCTCCATAAAGCAGAAACGCCACCACTAAAATCAGCTTGGCATTGATGCCCTCGATAATCTTTTGCTGCAAAACTGAGTCTTGGCAGATACGTAGAATAATGGTTGCAATTTAAACCTTGAACAATCAGAAATCGGAAAACTGGAACTCGCACGTTGAATTTGGCAATTCCAAAATCAACCCTTCGATACTCAAAACTGAAAACTTTGAATCCCGCAGGTTGAGCCAAGTTCGTGGCTCCAATATAAACCCTCGAACTGGGCTTTTCAGAATAAACCCTCAATTAAACGGTAAACCCGCAGGCTGAGCCAAGAGCAACAGCTCTGATACCACTGTAATATCCCGGATGGGATATTTTAACTAAAATGCAGAAAAATACTGAATACCACAATTTGCCGTAAAATAAACATTTATTCAACAGAAGATTGCCATGTAAAAATAAAGACAAGAAATGCTGCAATCCAATACCATATAGAACATAAGGAAAATCTCAGCGTTTATTATAGATAATAAACAGGGGTTTACATATAGATCTGACCCAAGAAGAGCTGAGATAGAAAATCGGCCACCAAGATAAGCTGCTGAACGGTACTGGCCACAAACTGCACTGCTGCACTCTCCCTCCGGCAACAGCTGAAACTGAACCCACTGAAACTGATGAAGCCCAAGTTGAAGATCTGAATGATCCTCACACCAAAATCTGAAGCTCTGTGAAACTCCTAAGTGAAGTCTCCTCAAGAGAGTTGGGTTTTCGTCCAACACTCACAAACCACCCGAGGGTTTCCGTCCTGGGGCTACGGCAAAAGTAGAGAACCACGTCCTCAAACCTCTCATACACAAGCAAATGATCTACTCCAAAGATGTCTCCCAATGGCCTCCTCCCTTCCTTTTATAGATCCCTTGGAGCCTTCTAGAGAATTATTTTATTATTATTTTATTTATGGAGCACTTTTCCCTTTTTATTAAAATATTATAAAATATTCCTTTTTAATGCATAAAAGGGTATATCGGCTACCACGCCTCCTCTGGTCACTGAAATCTCTGTCTAACTGTCCCATCGTGTAGGTCTCCTCGTCCCGGTTCCGATGAGCTATTACACTAAGGTGTTCCATCGCATATTCCTCCCGAAATGCCACCTTGAGCATAATTAGCTGAGTTAAGCCCATAAATAACTCAAAATTCCGAAAGTTATCGGAATGCATCGGAACAAAAGCCAAACTGCTCGGATGATGGAGTATATCAAGCGAATGCCTCCGAACACCATGAAAACTCCTCAAAACTCCTCCGAAAAGCTCCTGAGCCCACTGATAGCACCAATCTGTATATGTGACCTGTCTGCTCCTAACTCTGGAAGTCCCTCCTAGCCCTGTCATGGGTGATACCAAAAATGGGAATATTACACTTTGGCTAAATCATCACAAGTGACTCATCATCCTGCCTATCTCCCATAGAGTCCCCTGACTACTCACTCTGCACACCGGAATACAAATCCGGCCTATCATCAACTCCACATGACTGCTCATGCTCCCCAGAAGCATCCTCATATGACCCCATGGACTCATCCGAAGAAGAGTCCTCATCCTGACATACAGAAAGAATGTCCTCCTGCTCTACCTCTGCCACATCATCTGCATCACTAAAGCATGAATGATTAGGCCCCCAAGGTTCTTTACAAATGAAGCAAAGTCCCTTCCTCCTCAGCTCATATTTGCTGCCTGATCCACCAAACTGGAGCAGCTCCTCCCTGGTCAATTGTCTCCTAAATAGCCTAATATTCCGCTCAACCAGCCCTAATGAAATGAAGAAGGAGAATTGATTGGAAACCAACCAATTCAGGAGACACAGTCAAACGACCAAGTACTTGCTAAGATTTAACGAGATTTTATAGATTCAATTAGATTTGAAGTTTAAGACCAGTGCCTTGTCGAGTCAAAATATCCCGTCATGAAATGAAAATCAAGTAATTGATAGGTAACTGCTGCTAAAAAGGACAATTATCTTGCTATGAAAAAATCAATCCACCACGATAATATTCAATTCCTCAATTAAGTGCTCAATTGATCAAACTAGAAGATAAGCTCTTTTCAATAATACGATTCAACATTCGATAAAACACCTTCGTAATCATGCATCAACAATGTTCGATAAAGACATGCAATTTATCATCACTTAAAATATTCTCAAAGTTGACTAAATCAATTAATCACCAATTTCAAGCAATTTAGAACCACACTTATAGATGGTTTAACGATCATCAACCACAGATAAGCATGAAAATACTTCGAACCAACCATTTAAATTTCGAAACAAAAATATTATCATGAGAGAACCATCAAATTTAAATGTTAGACATTTCCAATAATTCCGAATATAAATGATACTCTAAATAATTCCAATTCAGAAATATATAGTCAAACTTTAGATAAAAAGAAATTTAAAATTCACCTTTGACTATGTAAAAATTTTTAATTTTTTTTCTAAAGTTAAAAATTTTAAAAATTTTGGTCTTTTTTAATTTTTAAATTTTCTTATCTAAAGTTAATGAAACTAAAAACAAAAAATATATATACAAATAAAGCTACAGTCCAAAAATGAAAAAAGTTAAGAATTTTGAATTTTTTTATTTATTTATATTTTAAAGTTCAAAAAACTAAAGATTAAAAGCCAAATCTAAAATTAAATCACTTACAAAACAAACTCAGCAAAAATCGAAAAATTAAATTTTAAAACTTAAACTGAAGTAAAAAAAAATCTAAAATCTAAAATTTAAAACTAAAACTAAAACGAAGTAAAAAAAAATCAAAATCTGAAACTAACCTTATGAAACTAAATAAAAAAATGAAATATACGTAAGTGTTTGCTTTGTGTGTGCAGGTAGAAGTCGAAGGCGATGGCGTGAAGAAGGAAGAGATTTGTTAAGGCAGCTGCGAGTTAGGGAGGATGCCGGCTGAGACATACAGAAAGGATGCGTGAGGAAGATGCCTCACGCAGGAAATGGGGCAGCGGACAGAGGCAAGGCGGAAAAGAGAGCACTCGAGGGAGAGAAGTTGCGGGAGATGAAGATGGGATGCATGCGAGGAAGGCAGCGGCAAAGCTGGTAAAGGGTTGTGGATAATGGATGCGATGAGGAGCTGCGGACAGAACTAGCAACGTAGGGGATGCAGCGTGTAGACAAAGGAAAATACAGTGGATAGGAATGAAGGAAACAGTCGACTTGAAGAGAGCTGGAAGTAGTCGGATGGGAGCTGGAGGACGGCAAGGGAATGGGACAGCGTGAAGGCAGCCAGGGGAAATGCCGAAATGAAGAGGTAGGACAAAAAAATGACAGCGCAGAAAGGCGAAGACTGCGTGAAGATATGGCAGTGTAGTCAATAATTTTACCAGTATAATTCAGATTTGAAAAATATTGATTTAAATGCACCTGCGATTTACACTTTGAGGCAAAATCACACCTAGATCTGCAAACCAAACTGATCCTGAGGCTACATCTTACCCTCCAGGGCCTAAATCTGGCTCAGATCTAAAATTTTCCTAAGAATCTCCCTGTAAAACCTGCACAAAACCAAAAACAAGATACCCAAGAACCCTGAAATATACACAAAAAATAAAACCCTTAAACCCAGGTGAGCTAAAAACAACGATATTTATAAATTTACAGTGCTATTCTATAGATCAAAAGCCCTCATTGCCAGATTTAAAACCATTTAGCACAATTCAGAAGAGAATAAATTAAGAGAGAGACACAAGCCCTAAAAAGAACCTTGCAAAAAAGTCAGAGGAATTAGATCCAGAGGGCTCTTCAGATCTTATTTCCTTGGGAGTCAGCTGGTCCAGCTGAGGACTTCCCTAAACGCCCAATTCTAAATCTTAAATATTTCTGCACACTTAAAGTTAAACTATTAAATTAATTGAGAAATAAGATAAAACATAAAATTTTCAAGAGCTAGAGATAACTGCTAACTCGATCCAATTAATATTCTTACCCTAAATCCAGTAACCTAAGCAAGATACTTGTGCAATAGATTACTCTACAAGAGCCATTTATTAACAATCCATTAAAATAATCACCAGCAGAATGTTAAGAACAAGTTCACCATAAAATGCTGAAGAGGAACACCACCATCAAAATAAAACCCCAAAGTCTTTGTTTGTATTATTCCAGAAAATATAACAGGAGAGCTTCAAGAGCAAGTACACGATCAAGAGATCGGATGATTGAAAGATTGACAAAGACCTTATAAGATAAAATCTCCAACGGCTAGTTCGGTTGATCCATGTCAAAGTAATCTCGACCGTCGAAAAATATTTAATCATCTTTTAATCTCGACCATCGAAATTATAAATTTATGAGGAAATTCGAATTTATCATTTAGTTTCATTTTAATTAACTCAAAAATAATATTTTTGAGTTAATTACCTCAAAATTTTGACTTTGAATTAACCACCAAGGCCCAAGGGTCCAAAATTTTTCAAAATTCTCAATATTCCTTTGGCCTGAGACCTTTAAAAAATTATTTTTTAGGGACCCACAAATTTTGCCTTTGAAGAATTTTAAATCTCCTAGGACTTAAAATTAATTAAATTTCTGGCTTAGGATTTTTAATTTAATTAGGCAGAAAATTTAATTAATTGACTGAGGGGATTTAATTATTTTTCCAACCCTCTTTACATAAGATAAATACATTTTGATACATGAAGGGGGAAAACCCATTTGTAATAAACCCTCAAATAGCTATCAAATTCTGCGATTCAAAACATGATCTAGTAGACCAAGTAGTTTGTAATAAAAAAGTCTAGCCAATTAGCTAGGATTATTCCCAAACTACTTTCACAAAGACTCAATAGAAAACACTAGGAATCACTTAGCATCTTGACAACAAAATCTACCCTAGCTTTGGGGTGAAGCTGGAGGGAAAAAATCTGCCAATCACTTGTGTCGAGAAACACAAATGAATCAGTGAGATAAAAAACCTCCTAGGATAGAAATCGTCACCAAAATACTAGGCTTACCTAGGTTGTTACATACATGACGGTCTTACTTGGATCATTTACATCATAAACATGCAGAATGGGTTGACATCATTTACAAAACTGTCGTCTTATGATGAAATCTGAGTGGAGTGAACACTTCGAACATGATGAATCTCATTTGAAAAAATGGGGGTGTACTGCTATGGGGTCGTTGACACAGAGTGGTCAACATCTGGCTCTACTTGGGGACACGTTGCTTCATTGGAGGAATGTGAAAATCCATAATCTGTATCCAAGCAACACACAAAATTACATAAGAAGCCTCCATCCAAATATCATCATATAACATTAAGCACATGAAAAATAGAAGCTCTTCTATCATTTATTATTCTACTTAACATGAAAAGTAAATCTACTCTAACTACAAAATGAAATGTTGAAATAACAAGGTGTAAGGTTAGAGATACAATACAAAGGATGCCCTGTGGCATCAGATGTGTTCAAAATAGTGCATACTGAGCATTTGTCTGCTTTCAGGCAAGTTTGTAGGCTGTTTCTCGAATGTGCCATGTCCAATCTTGCATATTGTAGGACTTTGTCTTATCCGAATGTCAAGCTGCTCTCGGCCATCAAACGAATCAAACCACTTCCTTATTCTTTTTCTTTTTTGCTTTGGGCTCTTCTTCGTGGCAAATTGTATTATTGACGATGTGGAACATTCTGCTTGTGAACTTTCAAACGAAGTAAACAATATATGTGTGACATGCCTCTCTTCATTCTGCATCTGCTCTGTCAAGAGTGATGTATTACCCTAATTCCCTTCGGTTTTCCTTTTATCCGGGTCGCCTTCAATCAACCACTTTTCAATGGAAGAAATGGTCTCCTCATTATAGGATGGAGCTTGCTTCAGCAAACTGGGAGGCCTATAATCTGTTGACAATTCTGACCTGGGTTGGATATTTGTATATGTGATCTTTCCATTTTTTCCAACTTATTCTGAATAACAGTCATTTGATTAGAATGTTTAACCTTTATAGTACTGATTTCCTTCGCATGACTTTTTTCAATAGTCAATAACCTGTGTTGAAGAGACATTTGACCGGTTTCCATGTCCTTTATCATTTTATCATTATTCGCTTTCATGGCCACGAAGCAATTATGCATATAGTTCATTTCTTTCTCGTGATTTTCTTCCATTGTGATCAAATGATTTTGTATGGTGGCCATTTGATTAGAGTGATTAAATTCCATGATCGTCATATTTTCCTCTAAGGCTAACAACTTGCTCTGTATAGCATCAATTTCCCTGGTGTGATCAGTCGTCAATCTTGCTTGGTTAAGTTCCATATCCTTAATAAGCTGAGCCTGATTAACCTTTGAATTCTTGATTATTTTAGCTTGATTCAATTGTATATCCTCAACCATATTAATCAATTCATTGGTAAAATCATTTTCAACTTCTATAGTTTCATTTACTTCAATTTTTGCTTTTATCTTTTCTTTATCTCCATATTCATTTTCAAATGCCTCAATGAGTGATTGGAAAGAATCAAAAGTGTTTTGGGGGGAGTCAGCGAACCACTCCGCAGCATCACCAGCTAAAGTGAGAACGAAAAGTCAAATCTTCACATCTTCATGATCAGAATATGGGCGACACTTGCTCATACATAGGTTGAAATTTTGAATGTGAGCCTCGGCAGTAAAAGCATTATTGTCACTAAAAGGTGGCATCTCATCGAGAGTCAAACTAACCGAAATCGGGAAATGGTGTGGAGCACCCTGAAAGTTAGTAAAGTCAAAAGGATCAAAAATAATCATCCATGATGACTCGCTTGAATGGAACAACGAAATGGATGTTAGAAAAATAGATCTTTGTTCAAGAGAAGTCAAGAGATCCACAAGAAGCGAGCTTCTTGGCATAAATTCTTGTAAGAAACGAAAGAGTTGGAGTCGCCACTTGAACATAAATCTAATTCTAAAACCGAAAAATTAGGCGATAGAAGCAGATGGATATCAGGGAGAGATTCTTGCATGGGAGTAAAATAGATGAATAAGAGGAGTCGCCACCCAAACAAGAAGCCAATCGAAATATCCAGGTGCTAAAGGTGCAAATGGTGAAAGCATTAGTGATATGACGAAAGATAAGATGATGAAACGATGAAGAGATGAAATGATGCCCAAAAAAATTGATCCCGTGTGACAAGTAATGAATGGCAAAAAAAGATTAGAAGATTAGAAAATGTCGTTAAGACCAAGGACAGAAAAACTCTATCCCTGGCAACGGCACCAAAAAAAGTTGTCGCACAAAATGTCTAAGCACCGCGACAACGGCTCAAATCGAGGGTTGTCACCCTAATCCCCAATCTCTCTATTCAAGTTGTCTCCTTGCAGACTAAGGGGGGTAGACCCTAATGAAATGAAGAGGGAGAATTGATTGGAAACCAACCAATTCAAGAGACACAGTCAAACGACCAAGTACTTGCTAAGATTTAACGAGATTTTCTAGATTCAATTAGATTTGAAGTTTAAGACCAGTGCCTTGTGGAGTCAAAATATCCCATCATGAAATTAAAATCAAGTAATTGATAGGTAACTGCTGCTAAAAAGGACAATTATCTTGCTATGAAAAAATCAATCCACCACGATAATATTCAATTCCTCAATTAAGTGCTCAATTGATCAAACTGAAAGATAAGCTCTTTTCAATAATACGATTCAACATTCGATAAAACACCTTTGTAATCATGCATCAACAATGTTCGATAAAGACATGCAATTCATCATCACTTGAAATATTCTCAAAGTTGACTAAATCAATTAATCACCAATTTCAAGAAATTTAGAACCACACTTATAGATAGTTTAGCGATCATCAACCATAGCTAAGCATGAAAATACTTCGAACCAACCATTTAAATTTCGAAACAAAAATATTATCATGAGAGAACCATCGAATTTAAATGTTAGACATTTCCAATAATTCCGAATATAAATGATACTCTAAATAATTCCAATTCAGAAATATATAGTCAAACTTTAGATAAAAAGAAATTTAAAATTCACCTTTGACTATGTAAAAATTTTTAATTTTTTTTTTTTCTAAAGTTAAAAATTTTAAAAATTTTGGTCTTTTTTAATTATTAAATTTTCTTATCTAAAGTTAATGAAACTAAAAACAAAAAATATATATACAAATAAAGCTACAGTCCAAAAATGAAAAAAGTTAAGAATTTTGAATTTTTTTATTTATTTATATTTTAAAGTTCAAAAAACTAAAGATTAAAAGCCAAATCTAAAATTAAATCACTAACAAAACAAACTCGGCAAAAATTGAAAAATTAAATTTTAAAACTAAAACTAAAGTAAAAAAAAAAAAAAAATCTAAAACCTAAAATTTAAAACTAAAACAAAAACGAAGTAAAAAAAATCGAAAATCTGAAACTAACCTTATGAAACTAAATAAAAAAAATGAAATATACATAAGTGTTTGCTTTGTGTGTGCAGGTAGAAGTCGAAGGCGACCGAGTGAAGAAGGAAGAGAATTGTTAAGGCCGCTGCGAGTTAGGGAGGATGTCGGCTGAGACAGGCAAAAAGGATGCGTGAGGACTACGTGAGGAAGATGGCTCACACAGGAAATGGGGCAGCGGATAGAGGCAAGGCGGAAAAGAGAGCAGTCGAGGGAGAGAAGTTGCAGGAGATGAAGATGGGATGCACGCGAGGAAGGCAGCGGCAAAGCTGGTAAAGGGCTGCGGATAATGGATGTGACGAGGAGCTATGGACAGAACTGGCAGCGTAGGGGATGCAACGTGTAGACAAAGAAAAATACAGTGGATAGGAATGAAGGAAAAAGTCGACGTGAAGAGAGTTGGAAGCAGTCGGATGGGCGCTGGAGGGCGGCAAGGGAATGGGAAAGCGTGAAGGCAGCCAATGGAAATGCCGAAATGAAGAGGTAGGACAAAAAAATGGCAGCGCAAAAAGGCGGAGACTGCGTGAAGATATTGCAGTGTAGTCAATAATTTTACCAGTATAATTCAGATTTGAAAAATATTGATTTAAATGCACCTGCGATTTACACTTTGAGGCAAAATCACACCCAGATCTGCAGACCAAACTGATTCTGAGGCCAGATCTTACCCTCCAGGGCCTAGATCTGGCTCAAATCTAAAATTTTCCTGAGAATCTCCCTGTAAAACCTGCACAAAACCAGAAACAAGAGACCCAAGAACCCTGAAATATACACAAAAAATAAAACCCCTAAACCCTGGTGAGCTAAAAACAACGATATTTACAAATTTACAGTGTTATTCTACAGATTGAAAGCCCTCATGGCCAGATTTAAAACCATTTAGCACAATTCATAAGGGAAGAAATTAAGAGAGAGGCACAAGCCCTAAAAAGAACCCTGCAAAAAAAAAACGGAACTTAAGATAAGCCCGGAGAATTAGATCCGAAGGGCTCTTCAGATCTTATTTCCTTGGGAGTCAGCCGGTCCAACTGAGGACTTCCCTAAATGCCCAATTCTAAATCTGAAAGATTTCTGCACACTTCAAGTTAAACTATTAAATTAATAGAAAAATAAGATAAAACATAAAAATTTCAAGAGCTAGAGATAACTGCTAACTCAATCCAATTAATATTCTTACCCTAAATCCAGTAACCTAAGCAAGATACATGTGCAATAGATTACTCTACAAGAGCCATTAATCAACAATCCATTAAAATAATCACCAGCAGAATGTTAAGAACACGACCATCAAAATAAAACCCCAAAGTCTTCGTTTGTATTATTCCAGAAAATATTACAGGAGAGCTTCAAGAGCAAGTACACGATCAAGAGATCGGATGATTAAAAAACTGACAAAGACATCTAATTTATAAGATAAAATCTCCAACCGCTAGTTTGGTTGATTCATGTCAAAGTAATCTCAACCGTCGAAAAAGATTTAATCATATTTTAATCTCGACCGTCGAAATTATAAATTTTTGAGGAAATTCGAATTTATCATTTAGTTCCATTTTAGTTAACTCAAAAATAATATTTTTGAGTTAATTACCTCAGAAATTTGACTTTGACTTAACCACCAAGGCCCAAGGGTCCAAAATTTCTCGAAATTCTCAATATTCCTTTGGCTTGGGACTTTTAAAAATTTATTTTTTAAGGACCCACGAATTTTGCCTTTGAAGAATTTTAAATCACCTAGGACTTAAAATTAATTAAATTTCTGGCTTAGGATTTTTAATTTAATTTAATTTTGCCAGAAAATTTAATTAATTGACTGAGAGGGGATTTAATTATTTTTCCAACCCTCTTTACATAAGATAAATACATTTTGACACATGAAGGGGGAAAACCTATTCGTGATAGACCCTCAAATAGCTACCCAATTTTGCGACTCAAAACATGATCTAGTAGACCAAGTAGTTTGTAATAAAATAATCTAGCCAATTAGCTAGCATTATTCCCAAACTACTTTCACAAAGACTCGATAAAAAACACTAGGACCTACTTAGCATCTTGACGACAAAATCTACGCTACCTTTGGGGTGAGGCTGGAGGGAAAAACTTTGCTGATCACTTGTATCGAGAAACACAAATGACTCAGTGAAACAAAAAACCTCCAAGGATAGAAATCGTCACCAAAATACTAGGCTTACCTAGGCTGTTATATACATGATGGTCTTACTTAGATCATTTACATCATAAACATGCAGAATGGGTTTACATCATTTACAAAATTGTCGTCTTATGATGAAATCTGAATGGAGTGAACACTTCAAACATGATGAATCCCATTTGAAAAAATGGGGGTGTACTGCTATGGGGTCGTTGACATAGAGTGGTCAACAAAACCAACTACTCTCTCCAAATGCTCAACAATCTAGTCTGCAACTCCCGACAAATGGCATCACGATCTCCCATGACTGAAGACAAAATGGACAGTAAATTTGTTCTGACTGTATCCGAGTGATGTTTCCTAATGTCAAATAAACATTGAAACATCTGACGGACCAAGTCATCACACCCCAAATCAAACATGATGTCATATGTTCTAAACTTGGCCAAACCTCCTAAAATCTCAAGCTTCTTCCTAAATGTAGAGCCTGCACTATTGTCCAAGTCTTGAAAAGTCCCTACTATCAATCTCAGAATCTTCCTCTTAACATCGTCATTGTATAGAGCTATGGGTGTAGTTAGTCTCATGATGAGACAAGATGCAACTGGAAGGCTAACGCCTTCACAAGGTTCCTCCGAGAACTTGGGTTGTATGAGAGCAAGCATAGCTAGTCGTAATGCCCAAATTAGTTTTCTCCCTTCTAATTGCTTTATTTCGGAGAGGAGTGTATCTAGCTCGTCTAGTTTGTGAAGCATCCTCCATGTGGCCCTCATGTGTTTCAATTATGTTCCAAGTGCAAACAATTTGTGGCCTATTTCTGGTTCTTTTTGTAGATCTCTTGGTTGTCCTTTCTGAAGAATGGCATATATCCCTTTCGAAGAGGTCAGTTGTTAAGTTTTGTTTCCAGGTCTATATGGCAGTCCATTAAGGTATTGCTTTGTTGGTTTGTGAGGTGTTTTACGAACCCCATCACAAGGCTACAAAAATTCTGCACATTAATCCTTCAAATCTGAGGTGCTTAATGGAATCTTAAATGATAAGAGTTGAGGGTTTCTGCTGTAATAGTATTTTGAAGTTGGTATTGTAAATACCCTGAATAATATATATACCATGCCCAGAATTTATGTAATATTGACACATGTCTGCATATCAAAGGATTTAAACATAAACAAATATCAGACACAGTAGCATGTAGTAAATAATAGGAGTAGAAGAACCTGGCACATGAGCAACAATAAACACTTCGGAAATTTGGCCAACCACCAACGTTAGCTTCAGCAATATGATGACCAAACGACTGTCCCACGTTATTTGTTCACTGCTACAGCCTTTATTAACCCTCTGTGTGGACTAGTTCAAATTACTGCATGATCTCCACTGAAAACAGATTGCAATACTTTTTCTTTGTGGCAGCAACGCACAACTCCTTTTCAAATCCTTATGCCTCTGGAGTGTTGATGTCATATTCAGAAATATGTTGGTGTACCTAACTCCAACAATGTAACTCCCATCATAACATCAGAAACATTATCTTCAGGGTAATAATAGACCCAACCAGTTTCAGTAATGACAATTCTGGTCGCTTTCGCCCCTTGGCACTTGGTTCTAGTTTGGAAACTCAACTTCGAGTTAGTTAATGAATTTGGCTTCTGGACCATACACTGTTGAAGGTGGGCTTGTCCAACAGACAAAGGAAACAGCTCCACGCCCCAAATCGACCTTTAACTGGTGCATATACGTTCAACCGCCCACAAGAAAGTGCAGAATCCTTTGAATTGAAAAACTCAACCTCCTCCTGGGTTTTATGATGTTGGAGACCTTGAGCAAAGCATGGATCTGGTAATCTAAACCTGGAATAAGAACACATCCATTAACTGGAGTGATTGGATTTTTCTATTTGTAAAAACGCCCACCCTTCATGTGAGTTGAATTCTGGAAATTATGCGATGTGAAATCCTTCGGTCACAGCAACACGCAAACGTTGATCCAGGTGATACAGGGAGCAATAGAATTGGTCGACACAATACGGCTCCACGTAGTCTGAGAATGTAGAGGGCTTCGTCTAGCATTGGAATGTGCAGCGGTTCTTTCCTTAGAGCGGAATTTGAAATCCCGTGGGCAGATAAATTTAGGCTTTCCAGCGTTGAATGTCGAGCAGCCTGCGACGTGATCCAATACCCACAGAGACTATTCAGCAATACGACCCAGTCCTGCATACTTTGTTTTGCTGTGAATGCGGCCCTCCAAGCTACTGCCAGCGCACAAAAGCTTTGATCTTTGCATCAGCTCTATCTGTCGACACTTCAAGAAATAAGAACTGATTGGTGACAACAATAATACAGTGATCGTAGTTCAGATGTTGACCAATTTCAAGAAAATCGATCATGGATTAATGTATGGCATTAATAATCCCATGTGTTCGGTCCCTTATAATTGCTACCTACCCCAACTTCAAAATCCACGAGACACTTCTGCTTGTAGGGCTTCCGAATGGAGGGTTGACAACCCAATCGAACCTATTCGACCTCTTGGTTAGATGGATATGACCTCAGAATTTATGAAGACACCAATAAATTCTCGATCCAGAATGAATTGCAGCCACTTTCTGGTATCAGTCGTCTTTGAATGCACTCGACCCTATGAGATTTAATACGAGCAACCCCTGGCCTCACGAGATTTACGCTGCAATCCTCTAACAAAACCTCAACCTTTGTTTTATGTGGATCGATCCTATTTAATGAATTTTTGAAGGAATCGTGCCTCTTATGTTCCAGAACCCTCTCTTTACGAATGGAAACCACAGCTCTTTCATTGTTCAAACCTCCACGACTTTCCCAAACCAATAACACTTGGCTGCGATGAAATTGGCGACCTACATAATTCTTCCACGCTAATTTATTTTGGCCACGATATAAATCTGTCATATAATGAATTTGTCCAACACTTAATATCCATTCGACAATTTCACTGAAATTCTGTTGAAATTTGTCAAGCTTTTTCTAACAATTTTTCATTTTGCTGCAGGAATCGAGTTTTGACCTCTCCAAAGAACCCTCCAATAATAATCACTGCAACTGAAAAACTGAGAAACCCGCAAGCTAAGCCAAGATTTTGCTCTGATACCACTGTAATATCCCGAATGGGATATTATGCCCAAATTTGCCGGAAATAACTTAACCCAACATTTTGCTGTAAAATCAACATTTATTTAACAAAAGATTGCCATGTAAAATAAGACATAAAGTTCATGCAATTCCATAACACAATGATGCAGTATATAATCTCAGCTTTATTATAACATAAACTGGGTTTTACATGCAGGAAAGATAAATAGCTGACATAGTTGAGATATAATCTGACCTCAAGGATCTGCTGCATTGCTGCACTGTGTTGGCCTCCAAAACTGAACTGTTGCACTCTCCCTCTGGCAACAGCTGCCACTGAATCCACTGAAACACAATGAAGCACCAATTGAAGATCTGAATGATCCTCACTCTGATACCCCTGAAGCTCTGTGAAACTCCTAAATGAAGTCTCCTCAAAGAGAGTTGGGTTTTCGTCCAACACTCGACAACACACCCGAGGGTTTCCGTCCTGGGGCTACCAATAGAGAAGAGAACCGAGTTCTCAACCTCACATACAAGAAAGATATCAAATCCAAGATGTTCCTAAATGGCCTCCTCCTCTTCTTTTATAGATCTCATGGATCCTTCTAGAGCCTTATTTTATTATTATTTTAATCATGGAGCACTTTTCCCTCTTATTTTCCAATTAAAATATTCCTTTTTAATGCAGGAAAGAGTAAATTGGCTCAGGTCACTAAAACTCATGCCCATCCACCCCATCATATTCTCGTCCCGGTTTCAACGAGTTATTACACTAAGGTGTTCTATCACGTATTCCTCCCGAAATGCCACCTTGAGCGTAATTAATTGAGTTAAGCCCAAAAATAACTCAATTGTCGGAATGTGCCTGAATGAAAGGCAAATGGTGCGAATGATGGAATATATCAAGCGAATGCCACTGATCCTCATAGAAACTCCTCAAAACTCCTACAAAAAGCTCCTGGGCCCGCTAATGACACCAACCTGTACCTATGACCTGTCTGCTCCCAACTCTGGAAGTCCATCCTAACCCTGTCATTGGTGACACCAACAAAAGGAATATTACATTAGAGTACTCAGGTACTTCAAGTCTTTTAACTTTTTCATTTCAAGCTTCTTTTTATTTTCAATGTTTCATATTTCTTTAAATTTGAAAGCTTGAACCTTCAGGATGGTTGATGATGACAAACCTACTATGGGTTACATTTATGAGGCGATGGATCTCGCAAAGGAGGCCATCAAAAGAAGATATGGGGATGAGGAGGCAAAGTATATGCCTCTTTGGGACATTATTGATGCATGTTGGGATAGACAATTACATTCCCCCTTACATGTTGTTGGGTACTTCTTAAACCAGCAGTATTTTTATGATAAGAGCAAATTTAATGAGGATGGGGAGGTTGGAAGAGGCCTTATGACATGCATTGAAAGGTGCTTCCTTTATCTAGAATTTCAAAGTTGTGCTTTTTCCTAACTACAGGATTATAGGGCGACAGTTAAATTATTTCCCTATACCAATGTTATACGAGAAAGGCCTAAGATGTTGCCAGGTACCCTTTGAGGCTTGAAGGCTTCATCAATTCATTAAATTTGTTTAAACTTTATTTTGTATGTTAAATGCTTTATTAAATTTTGTTGTCTTTTTAAGTTTTTACTATTTAGTATTTAGTACTTCTACTCATGAACGGCTCCTCCTCTTTTAAGCCTACATGACTTAGAGAACTTTGAGAGTCAAGCAAGCAAAAGAGTGGGAGGAATCACTTCTAATTCTCACTCTTAAGAGTCTTAAACTCTTAGTTACTGATTTTTTACTGATTAGTATGCAGTTTTTTGTAAACTTTTAGAAACAGATGCTTCTGGTTCTATGTAGTCACTGTTTAGGAGTCGGGACTTAGTACTTTGGATCATGTTTGGACTCATAACATATATGAGATACTTATTCATTCATGATATTTTGGACATCTAATGATATTATGCATTGTTTGGACATGGATTTATTGTTTGGACCTTCAGAAATTTAACCCCACCAGCAACTACTGAAGCTCTGCAGCACTGCTTCCGACACTTTGAATCAGCCACACCCTCAAGACTGCGTCACCATGGTTGGCCTCTCCGTGAGCAAACAGTCCCAGCATTGTCTTTGCGCTGCCTCTGCGCAGTAAGTACGTGGACCTCCGTGGAGATTGCCTGGGGACTATGTCACTCTGGTCTCTGCATGGCTTTGCTTCCCTCTTCTGCTACATTATCTTCTTTGGTCCGACTTTCTGCGGCTGTTGCTTCTTTCTCTGTTGCTTCCTGTAGCAAAGATTCTCCAGTCTTCTTGTTGATGATTCAGCTAGATCTGCAATCGCTCTGATACCATGTGAAAATTTCTTAATATTACTTGTGCAGAAACCCTACTGTTAAATCTAGTTATACTTCTCCTACTTAATCAAGTTATTAATCTAAAATTTCAGTATTAACATCGAAGTAAACACATTAACAGTACTCACTGATACAGATCTAAAATTGAATACATGCACACAGACAAAGTGACACACAAGATTTTCTGGACAACTGTCCCCGGAAAAACCCAATTCAGGAAAACCAGTCTTCTGGATGCTGAAGGGTTTATATTATTAAGTAGATTCTAAGTACAGCAAATCTAGGCACCTTATTGGTTAACCCGACAGAGAAATATAAGATCTGCAGCAATACCTCTATTCCGGAGACGGAAAATTGGACTGATTCACACCCTCAAACGGGATTTACAGAACTCAGCCCTTTTCACCCTCTAGAAGCCCCAACGCTGCTCTAAAACCTTCTACGTCAGCCCTACTAGCCTTTTGATGCCCCTGCACTCCTCAGGAGAGGGTTGTGTAAAACCAGACTGGGTGACGCAATCCTTACGCTGCCCTGGATGGCCCTGCATGAGCCTGAATGGCCTCCTGCTGCCTCTGCGCTACCCTTTCTGGGCCTGCGTAGCGGCTAAAACCCTCTACACTGCGTAGCCTCTGCTCCTCTGCGCTGCTCCTGGTTGCTGCTTCTCTGCCTCTTGCTGGCTCTTGGCTCTGGGATCAGACCATCCCCTTAGCCAATACTATCACTCGCTGCAACTGAAACACTTCTGGAAATTCTTAGCAAACCACGCCCTAGAATTCCAGCTAGGTCTCAGTGCTCTGCCTCTGTGTGTGTGTTCTCCAATTGACCCCAAGCCTTTCCTTTATACTTTTCTTGTTGGGAAACCAACGGCCATGATCTAATCCTGAATCAATGGCTAAGATTAAAAGAAAGCTTGATCCGTGTGGCTTAAGTCATTTCCATCACATGTTTAAATTAATTACCTTTAATATTTTAATTTTCTTAAGTTAGACTTAGGGTCCTTAACTAAAAATATTATTTAATTAATTTTCTCCGAAAATTAATGGAATTTCTCAAATCCCTTTCTGGGTCTTGCAGATCTCATGTACTCTAGTCCCTCCACAAATTTTGGGAGCTAGAGCACGTCCTAAGCTACCCGAACAATCCACAAATCTCAACACAAAAGTGTTGCGGCTACCCCCAAAAGGCCTCTAAGGCCTGTGGCTATGACCTAAAGGGATGTCGCTAGGGTCTTCAAGCCCTAAGAGGGCTGCAGCCACCAAAAATAATCCCCATAGGGGCTGCGTCTTGCCCAAAAGAGGCGAAGAAGGCTTGCAGATAGGCCTTAAGAGGTTGTCGCTAGGATTATAAGGCCTTAATAGGGTTGCGACTAGGACCGAATGGTCTCAAAATGCCCATGGCACCCCTGCAAAGACAACCATACCTCAAGAAAAACACCTCCAAAGGCTAGCGGCTTCCTTCTTCAAGTGGACCTTGAGCAAATGTGACTTTGGAAAGCTAGATCTTACCCTCTAGGACCTAGATCAGCTTCCCTCTCTTGGACAATTTGGCTAGAAAGGTTGGACGGCCCCTCCAAATGGGCTAGAAGCCTCTCAAACCCTAGCCGAATAGACTAGTTGAGGCTAATGGCTTCCCAGAAATAAAATATCTACAAACCCTTGAGTCAATGTACCTGCAAAGAATGAGAAACAGAGAGCCAAGAATCAGATTTTTACAAAAAACCCTGAAAACCCCAATAGTTATACAAAATTAAAAATTGGTTAGTCTAAAGTAAAAGGGTTAGTGGAAAAATAATTTAATATTTACAAAATAAAATTTGCTATGATTAGCATGATAAAATTTTATGGCACAAGTAAATGAATTTGAAGATGCTGAGAAAATAATTTTTTAATTTTTTGCAAAGCCCTCCTGCATAAGATTTTAGTTAGATCAAGACTTGGAGCCAAATAAGGGTGTGATCCCCTCACAGTCTGTGAACTTGAGAGGCCAAGGGTTGGAGCAACCTGTAACTCAATGCACTTCAAGTGATAGATTATTAAACAAAAGGGGTTTGATTCACTTAATAGATCTATAAATCTGAAGATACCTGCCAGACTTTGCTAGATCTAGAATGCTTACTCTAGCCCAACACCCAAGGCAAGATACATGTACCAATAGATGTTCCTACTACAAGCAATTGAAATAATAATCAACGTTATAGTTCAAAGCAAATCAATAAAACATCCAGCACATACCACAAATCAGCAAATGAGACACACCTTAAATTGAACCACAAAGACTTTTTATAAAGTGCAAAGAAATTCCAATAGAGCCTTGCCCAGTTATCAGATAATTGTTACATCATCCAATGATGAGATGAGGAGCTTGATAGCTTCCTTATATATAAAATGAGAGAAGAAAACCCCTCCAAGTGGAAATAACAACTAGTCGGCTTGATCCTCGTCAAAATAATCTTATCCATTGATCTTCCTTTGAAAATAATTTGATCTCCACCGTTGATTTTTTATTTTTGAGGAAAATTTTGAATTTCTCTTAAAACACTTCTTTATTAAAATCCAAAAAATAATATTTTGGACTAATATCCTCAAAAATTTGACTTTCACCAAGTGGTCGAATTTTTTTTCTAAATCCATTTTTCCCTTGGTGGAGGACCTTAAAGAATTAATTCTCTTTTGATCCACGATTTTTTGATTATTTTCCACTTGGAGAGAATTTAATTTTTCTCAAATTATTTTTTGAATCAAAAAATAATAATTTTTTGGGCTTAAGATTTTTATTTAATTTTGAAAAATTAATTAACTGGCTCTAGAGGGGATTAATTATTTTTCCACCCTCAAATATTTTAGCCATGGTGTCGAACTATGAGTAACCATGCACTAAAATATTTTTACATCAAGATATTACAATTTAATTCCACCCTTAGAGGGGGAATATACACATTTAGACATAGACCCTCAAGGCACTACCCAATTCTGCGACACAATATGTTCTAGTTGTTACACAGCATTTTGTCACCGTCCCTGCAATCCCTCGTCCTGTACATTGGAGGACTATTCCCGTGACCTGTGAACAGTAAAATGTCCTGAAAACACCTTCATGGCATCCTCTTGCATAAGGACAAACATTCTCCTGAAGAACATTTCCTCTAAAAAACCCTAAAAACAAATGTTTTAGCCTTGGCGCGACTAGCCAGTTCATCCCTCGCGCCAATGGGGGAAACCCACACTAGAGGGTCCATGTGTTTCCCTTGTGCCAAGCTTATTAAGGGATGTTTTTTAAAAATAAATGGCGAAGTTTGATTCTAACAAACTCCAGAATGAATCATCAAAAGGAGTTGAGTGGTTTGGCTCTGGATCTCCATGTATAGGAAGTGATTTTCCACCTCTCATGGAACCTTCCTAAGAGATAGGACCTATCCCATGATTATAGGGATCCCAACTTCCTTTCCTCCATCTATAAAAGCTTGCCCTCTCCATTAGCAAGCTAGCAAAACTTGTAGGAAGGAAACTATAGTTGGGCAACTATTGAGAGCTAAGCCAAAGAGAATCCCGTAAGAGAGAGAGCTTTGTCCAGATTCCCAACAGGCTTTGTTGAGACACGCTCCGCTACAAGCCCCGCCGAAGGAAGATCATAGCGTCAGAGCATTTGGTTGTAATCTCCCTTTTGTCATTTATAATAAAGCGACTCTGATTCTGGTTCCATTCTTGTGTTTATTCTTTTATGTAATGCAACGAATTATATCCTCTCTGACTGATATATAGTTACATGCTTTAAGTATTACGTTGTATGTCGTCGTTTCTCTGCATGTGTACAAGTGTCTGGACGTAACGAACGGAAGGATTGTGATCTGTTAGGCTAGGGACAAGGAGCACCACTTCTTCATCGACAATAAGAGCGTGGGATTTGAGGTAGGCTACTTATCGCAATCTGTCTTTCTTGTAACTAGGAACCAACGTCATTGCATGATTTGATTGTTGCTAGACCCAATCTAGGGCTAGTGGGATCGCCTCTGTCCGCAGAGGGGATTTACCTCCTAAACAATTTGGCGACTCCAATGGGGATTCAGTGGGAGTTAGTCTTTCCCCCTTTGGGTTGTTTTTGGTTTTTGATTGATTTATTCGCTCTTCTGGTTCACCTTCCTTGGTGTTAAACCCCTGTTTAGCCCCCAGAAGACCAAATCCAGTCTCTGTTTGTCCATTTTCATCATTTTTCTAGCGTAAACTCTATTGGCGCGGTTTTGCCCCTGACAGTCGCGCCAGCTGGCGCTTGTTGCTAGTTAGGCCCCTGCACCAATGCCTTTCTGGCGCAGATTACAGCCAAACAGGCGCGCCAACTCTGCTTGCTATTAGGGTTTGCTTGCTTTTGGGCTCTCTGAGCTTGAGTTTTGGTCTTGGTGTCATTTTTCTGATTGATTGAGTGCCTTGAAGTCATTTTTTACTGTGTTTGGCCCTTGTCCTCCGGTTGTTCGCCCTTTACTGTCAGTTTTGCATTTTAGCCCTAGGGCTTCTAAGTGCTTCAGTGTGTTGAGCCTCCCGTGGGAGTTTTGGGTCTTTGCTTGCCCGGTCAATTTTGTTTTTGCTTCTCTGCATTCGTCTTGTTCAATCCCATTGAATCATTGCGTTAATTGAGTGATTGTCCTTTCTTTCGTTTGATTTCGCTTTGTGTTACTCCAAGCTTAGATTACACGGTTTGTTTGAGTCTCTTTCGAGATTCTTCTTCACTTTGAGGGATTTCGTCATCGGTTTGAGTCTTGATTGTGTGCGTTTGTATTGAGTGAACTTATTTATTTCAGCTCTCTCTCTGTCATTTCTCGAATTGGTGTTTTCATTAGTTTTTCATTCATTTAGTGCATTTGCTCTAAAATATTGAAAAATACAAAAACAAAATCTTTTGCATTTTGATTAGCCTAGTGAAAATTGAAAGCTCTTTCGCATTACTAGTTTTATATAACTCTAGAGAAAAGTTTTCTAGTTTCATTAGCTTGCATTTGAAACAGTAGTGGATGTTTTTGTGTGTTCGTTTTGTTGTCATTTGAAAGCTCTCGACTCTCCCGTAGATAGCTCTTCATTGAACAAAATGACATGTTGTGGCATGTAGTTTGCATTTAGAGGTTTTATGAGATCCAACATTCGATAGGGCCTTGAAATTGAAATGTAAATTGAAGATCAACTTTAAAATTTACTGAATTAACCTAAGGCAACATTGAAACATTAATGGAACATCTAGTAGTCTAAGGTAGAAACGTGTTCCGGCGTCTTTAACCCTAGCAACTGTCGCTCGCCATCTGGCTACAGATGACGCTGGTACGGACTTGTGCTCTCCGTACCGTCGAGTATATAAAGGGAGACCCCATTAGGTTGCAATCCTTTATCTGTAGGAAGCCGAGTCTACCGCCTTTTACCCGTGATACACCGAACACAGCATTTGGGGAGATTACCTGCACGTACGTTAAGTCCTTGGTTAATTTCTTTTTCATTTTTACCAAGGTGTATATGGCAGTTCACGGATATCTAGTTCACCCATTTGCCTAAATTACCAGAGCAGTCACTTTGATCTTTACTGACTCTTTTAACTGAAAAGATCATTGAGCTCTTGTCCTTTCAAGCTCGTGTCCAACCTGAAAGCGATAGAGTCACCTTTTGCTTGTTTCTCGACTCTTAAAATATGAACATGAGAGTCTAGTTTCAGTGTCTTAAAAATTAATCGCCCACGAAAAATTCCTGGTTAGAATTTTTGTCCTTAGTGTTTTATTTCAAGGTCGTTTCTGATGGCAACTTTTCCGGAGTTTTCCAATCAAGGAGTCCCCTCTGAAGGGAGTCCTAGTCCTTTTCCTGCTTTAGGAAATATTGGTGCTCCTTATATGGCCACGTTGTCCCTCCCTGGGTTAACTGTTGGGTTGCCTATTTGGTTGTTTTCAACCTCTCTAGTCTCAAGTGTTCCGGCTAATGTACCATCCACTCCTCCGCCTGAGCAACGCCATGTTGATTCGAAGGTGGACCTCTCCCCTTCTTCGCCTGTTTCATTGTCCTCATCTTCTACTTCGCCTGGTGAAAGTTTGGATTCTAGTACCCAGGTGGCTAAGAAGAAGAAGAAGAAGAAGTTAGATAAGCGGGAGGCTAATTCTGCAATTGTTGCTTCTAAAACACCTGCTCTCGATGAACCTTCCAACCCTCTGCGGAAAGTTAAGTTCCCTTGCATGTGTCAGGGAAACCATCTTCTTCGAGATTTCCCTGGCATTCCCAAGGTGCTCAAAGTATGGTCCAATGGTCGTTCGTCGTTGCCTTTGGCTTCCGGGAGTCAGGTTGGGGGCACGTCTTCAGCTAGTGCTGGTAAAGCTCCTAAGAAGCAGGGTAAGCTTGCCAATCCCTGTAAGTTGTGTGAAGGGCACCATGCCATTCACCTTTGTCCGTATATGGATGAAGCCAAGAGAGTTTTGGACAACTCGACTGTTTCTGCACCTTGCCTTCCAGCTGGTTACAAACAGCTTTCTTTGAGTCCTTCACCAGTTGATTCAACGATCAGTCAAGAGTCATCCTTGCCTGATCTCGCTCCCCCGGAAATTCACCATCATGAATCCATCCGTGACCAACCATTGGTCGTGGGATCGGTTGAGCTGACCCCGTCTGCGGTGCACCAAGGCTTTTCCGTTGAGAGTGGATCTCACACCCCTCATGTTCTTCTTGTTTCTTCAGATTCCTTGGACTTGGAGAAAGATTCTCCTGTCCATATACCTCAAGAAGTTGCTCCTCTGCCTCCCGTGATGGAGGTCCCGGAGGATACGCCTCCCGCCTCCGTGATGGAGGTCGTGGAGGATGCTCCTTCTTCTCCCGTAACACCAGGGGAAGACCATCTCGGTTCGATGGTAGCCCCTCCAAGTAGTTTGGTCGCTTCCTTCGATTGGAGTCGATTCGCAGTTTATCGCCTTCCTTTTTATGTGCCCTTTGACATCATGGTACAGGCCTCCCATCTAGTCGTACCCAGCACCATTATAGATGAAGGCGCATCTATTAGTATTTTATCCTCAACTACTTGGAAAGCTTTCGGTTCGCCACCACTTGTGCCTCTTACGCAGAATCTGTTGGCGTTTAACAGAGGAACTAGTCAACTGTTAGGGATCCTTCCGAAGTTGCCTGTTACTTTGGGAGGGAAAACTGTCCATATGGACGTGATGGTTGCTCCTGGCCCCTTGGACTTTAATTTACTCCTGGGCCGCGATTATACTTATGCCATGGGAGCACTTGTCTCCTCCCTCTATCGTGCGATGCGTTTTCCACACCAATGTTGGATCGTGACCATCGATCAGCTTGCATTCTTTGGTCCGAATATGGCAGCTAGTCCACCATCATCCCTGAAGGATCTTTATCCGCCGGTTGTGTCATCCCCGCCACATGTCAATTATGTGGCTACCTGTCCTGTGCCCGTATTCAGTGATAGTGTCGTTGTACATCGAGTGCTGGGGGCACTAGGTCCAGACTTCCAAGATGTTTTCCTTCCATCGGATGGGCAACCCTTGGAAGCTATGACTTCTTATTCATTATGATGAGGTCTGTCGGAGCATGGTTCATCTGCTTGTGTCAAGCTCGTTAAAAAATGAAACACGGTGTCCGGAGCAAAGTTCGTTTTCTTGTGTCAAGCTCGTTAAAAAATGAAACAAGGTGTCCGGAGCATAGTTCCTTTTCTTGTGTCAAGCTCCCTAAACAATGAAACAAGCTGGTTTGAGGACAGTTCTTTTAAGTGTGTCAACCTCGTTAAAATAATGAAACACGATCCTATTCAATTCGAGTCTTTGATAAGATCTCGTAAAATCCTAGTCGAATCTTTCTCTTGATCTCGTAACTTGAACCTTCACTCCATCTGCCTTTCATATGGATTGAAGCTTGGGGGGCATGCACCTCGAATTGAGTCACCATGCTGGGGGCATGCTTACTTTTTCAAGCATAGTTTGTTTCCGTTTCAAGCTTGTGTAAAAATGACACTGGTTTCAAGCATAGTTTATCTTTGTTTCAAGCTTGTGTAAAAATGGAACCAACTTCAAGCAAAGTTTCTTGATTTCAAGCTTGTGTAAAAATGAAACCATTCCCATTTTACCTCTTGTGATTACCATTTTATCAGCCTGTTTTTGTCAGATGAGCCTTGGTTTTCTCATTCCATCGTCCCCATCTGCTTGGCCGATCATACGCCTTCACTTGGTTGTTTTACCCAATCCTGAGGAACCGATGCGATGAGTGGTCTTGTTAACCAGCCTCTTGACCTTTACTTGTTCTGAGCAGTTCCACCATTACCGGAACCAATTGCTACCCATTATACCACTCGTTCCTCTAGGTGGAGTCACCTTTCAGCTCTTTTCTAACTCTCTAAAAACTGAAAAGATCGCCAAGTCGCTTGTCATTTTGGACTCGTTAAATTGGCTGCGAAACGACATCTACCCAGTATACGTTTACCCCTTTTTTGGGTTGGGATAGATTATTTACGAAAAAGGAATACCCTAGCCTATCGCGACTAGGAGGTTCTCTCAGACATAGTTTTCTACCTTTTCGGATCTGTGGGACTATTTACGAAAAGGGACTACTGGAGTTTTCTTTTTCGCTGTCTTTTCAAACTCTCTAAACATGAAAAGACATCAAGTTCTTCCTTTGTCAGACTTGTTAAAAACTGATGACATCGGACTCCGTCGTAATGACGTTACTCGAGTTCCTCCTTCCTAGGGCTCGTTAAATGTACTAGGTCGGATTTGTCCGAATTACAAACTTATATCGCAAGCATATGCTATCCCCTTCAAGCTTGTTTCCAAAAATAATTGGGATACTCGCCAGAAATGGTGGGGGAAATGGAACCAGTATCACCGTCGTGTCGGCAATATGTCGCTCTTGAACATGGCACTTGTCTGCATTCGTGTCGGGTTGGGGACATCTCATCTTGTTATCTGCTTGCCTCCATGGGTTTGGGTAACTCTTTTGACCGCTCATCTGCTCTTTGCCACGCCATCATGACCTCAGATCCTTTGATGTCAAATATTGCCAAATCCAGTGTCGTGCCACCGATATGTTCAAGAGAAGTTGACCACTGCAGTTTTCAACCTCCCTTTGATTCTCTATTGATCTTGATTCACAAACATCATGTTCCTCTGTCTCGTGTCGATGATGTGGGAAACACTATGGCCCACCTTCGATCAAGGTCACTTCCTGTCGACTTCAGCTCATTATCTAGGAAGTTGATCTAGAGACACCTTTCAGGTACATTGGAGCCTGCATGCCTCAATGGCAGGTTCTTCGCATTCAACGCAAGGTTTTCATTATTGGCCTTCGATCGAATGATTCTGCGGGTGTTCGACGCCAGCTCACTGTTCACATTCCGTGGATTGTACCTCTTGTACCTTGAGAGCCATCGTCATTATTGGTGGTTCCTCTCGCATCTATTAACAGCTTTCATTATTGGCTGGTAATTAGACGATGTTCTTGCATGTTCGACTTCAGCTCACTTATTCACATGCTTGGACTTGTACTCTGTTCAGGTCGAGATGGAGCACAAGACCCTGGATCTTGTTTGATAAAATCCAGGTCGCGGATTCTTTGTGGATTATCATGATTAGTTACATGACTCATTTGATTGGATGGCTGCGACCATACCTGAGTCTACTTGTTGATCCTTCTTTGTTGGATGGTTGCGTCCATACCTTGGATCCCAATTATTGTACACTCTATTATGGATGGTTGTGCCCATACCACATATCATGTATCAGAGATATCAGTTGTATTTGTATTTGCAGGTCTTCCAACGGCAGTGTTTTCAGTTGGGCGCGTTCTCATAAAGCATTTCACCCCTCCCTCTCTCTCGAACCTCATGCTTTAGGGGGCATCTGTTACATAGCATTTTGTCACCGTCCCTACAATCCCTCGTCCCGTACATTGGAGGACTATTCCTGTGACCCGTGAACAGTAAAATGTCCTGAAAACACCTTCATGGCATCCTCTTGCATAAGGAAAAACATTCTCCTGAAGAACATTTCCTCTGAAAAACCCTAAAAACAGATGTTTTAGCCTTGGCGCGACTAGCCAGTTCATCCCTCGCTCCAATGGGAGAAACCCACACTAGAGAGCGCACCAACTGGCGCTCTGTCCCTGTGTTTCACTTGCGCCAAGCTTATTAAGGGATGTTTTTTAAAAATAAATGGCGGAAGTTTGATTCTAACAAACTCCATAATGAATCATCAAAAGGCGTTGAGTGGTTTGGCTCCGGATCTCCATGTATAGGAAGTGGTTTTCCACCTCTCATGGAACCTTCCTAAGAGATAGGACCTATCCCATGATTATAGGGATCCCAACTTCCTTTCCTCCATCTATAAAAGCTTGCCCTCTCCATTAGCAAGCTAGCTGAACTTGTAGGAAGGAAACTGTAGCTGGGCAACTATTGAGAGCTAAGCCGAAGAGAATCCCGTAAGAGAGAGAGCTTTGTCCAAATTCCCAACAGGCTTTGTTGAGACACGCTCCGCTGCAAGCCCCGCCAAAGGAAGATCATAGCGTCAGAGCATTTGGTTGTAATCTCCCTTTTGTCATTTATAATATAAGCGACTCTGATTCTGGTTCCATTCTTGTGTTTATTCTTTTATTTAATGCAACGAATTATATCCTCTCTGACTGATATATAGTTACATGCTTTAAGCATTACATTGTATGTCGTCGTTTCTCTGCGTGTGTACAAGTGTCCGGACGTGACGAACGGAAGGATTGTGATCTGTCAGGCTAGGGACGAGGAGCACCGCTTCTTCATCGACAACAACAGCGTGGGATTTGAGATAGGCTACTTATCGCAGTCTTTGTCTTTCTTGTAACTAGGAACCAATGTCATTGTGTGATTTGATTGTTGCTAGACCCAATCTAGGGCTAGTGGGATCGCCTCTGTCCGCAGAGGGGATTTACCTCTTCAACACTTGTATGAAACCAAGTGTGTTTATAATAAAATAAGTTAGCCATGGTGTCTAAATATGAGTAACCATGCACTAAAATATTCCCAAACACACTTTTACATGGACTCAAAAAACAGCAGGACTCACCTAAGACCTTGTCAACGAATTCCACCCTAGCATTGGGGTTATAACTGAGAGAAAAACTTTGCCGATTATCCGTATTTACAAACACACATAATTCGGGGAGGTTAAAAAATTCCCTAGGATGAAACCCTTTGAGAAGAATCATAGGCTTACCTAGGTGTTATTACATGGCTTAACAGTCGTACTAGCATCATTAACAATAACTTTGCAGAAATTGGGTTTATAATGATAAAGTCAGAAGCTGAATGATGACATTGATCCCTGAAAAAAGTTGTCTGGTGCTTTGTACTCTGCTTCTTGGACTGTTGACAAAGTGTGGTCAACATCTGGCTCTACTTGGGGACTCGTTGTTTCGTTGGAAGGAATGTGAGAATCCATAATCTTATATCCAAGAAAACAAAGTAACATCAAATAGATATCCGCTCATAATCAAAATCAAAATGTGAAATCATCTACTGCAATGGAAATCCTATTCTAATATATGAAAGATAAAGATATAAAATATAAATGCACGAAAAGAAAACTAACTAGTGATAGAAATGAAATCCTATCTAAGAGAGTAGGGTTAGAGATACAATCTAACCCTCGTTATACTAAAGGTTAGGGTTAGAGATTGAATCTACCCTCGTTATTCTCTCTTGAATTTCTTGTCAAACCCTAACCTTTAGGGTTCACTATAAAACCCTAGCCTCTTGTTCCTAAGGATATATCGATATTGATTATGTAACCCTAGTCTACTTAGGGTTGTTGACGAAATCTAGAAATCATATTCTTTGGATATTCATGCTTTGGTGGTGTTATGATAGAAATCCTAATTCTTTAGGGTTTGTTGTTAATGTCTAAGTTATGTATTGAAACCTTAGACCTTTAGGGTTTGGTGAATTAGGGTTTATGAGAAAAGCCCTTGTAATATCTATAGTAATATCCTAGGAATGAAACCCTAGGTGTATACTCGTCCGATCGAAACCCTAGCCTGGAGAAAAATTACTCTATATCTAACTTCGATGCACTGATGTTAGTATTGATGAGAGATGCTAGTGCATAAAATCCTAGATATGTATATGTGAGTATGATAACCTAAGTGTTGACTCTCATGTTTTTAGTTTGTAACAAAGCCCTACTAAAGATTAATACTATAGGATATAATGATATTGTTTTTCAATATGATTTAGTTTTGATGATAAAATCTAGGATTTGCAACAAACCCTAGTAGAGTTTGACATGCAATTCTAAAAGTATATTGTTGAAACCTTAGATGTAGAATAAAATTGTTATTTGTCTAAGGCTTTGTGTCTCGAAGATGGGGTCTAGGGTTTATGAAAAAACCCTAGCAAGAGGTTGAAGTCTAGTATGTGTCTCTTGTTGATTTTGAACCTAACTAGGTTTAGGTGTTTGATGTCTAAAGTCTACATGCTTCCATTGTATTGACTTGATTTTGATATAGTTAACTTCATGCTTCAACTTGTATTTGGTTGTACTTGATATTAAGGTTTTACAAGTACATGATCTTCAACTGAAGATGTTCATAATGAAGATGATGATCAGGGTAACCTTGATGACATGAATAAATCCTTGAAAGGATGAAGTTTCTCCGATGTTGTGAAGTTATTGATCTCCCTAAGTTAAGAGGAAGCCTAGCCAAAAGAAAGGGTATATCTCCCCAGTTAAGAGGGAGGGCATATTATGATAGTGAATACCTTGAAATAAGCAAAAGTACTATAGATGAATGTTCATGTTTCATGAAGTTGCAAACAAAAGACTTGAGAAGATCTAAATATGTATTTGGTGTTGTTGAAGAAATGAAAGAAAAAAAGAGCTTCCGACAAATTATATATGGATAACTTGATGATGAAAGTAGCATAAAAATGGTTGAAGACCCCGAAGGTTTGTGTTTACTTATATTTGAAAGTTTATTGTTGATTGCAGTTTGTGTTTATACAGGTAAATCTCTCCATAAAAAGGTTGAATACTCTGAAAACATGATTAGGCAAATGGATATATCTTATTTACTTTATTAGGGAGAGATGAAGCATCTAATGGCAAGATGCTTGGGATGACATCTGGTAAGCCTATGTATTAATGTCTAGATCCCGAAGAGGGAGGGTGGCGTTGGTCATGGAACTCCAACCTTGGATACGCACCTAGATCCCTAGGTTGGTGGTAGAGCTTAAAATCCTGATGATACCTAGAGTTGGCTAAAGCTTGAGTCCTTTTAGTCTCACCCAGATAGAATACCCTGGTCAGGTAACTAGTCTGCAGCACTGAGTGTGCTATGACTCTTCATAGAGCATATCATTTTGAGATCTTCCATGCACCTTTGTATATATGTAATTATGAAAACCTCCCTAGTTAAGAGGGATTATTGAAGAATGTAACTAGTGTCGGTCTTCATAATTATATTTGAGTCATCATGTAATGTATTTGTCAAAAGAAAAAACTATTATTAAAGAAGTTGAGTTATTAATGCTTGGGTCAATTGTTTTAGGTCAAAGCCTTTATTGAAGGCTTCTAGGGTTTATGTCAAGTATCCTTGTCCATGTCATAATGTAAAAGACCCTTCTTGGACTCTATTTGTCAAGAAAGAAATTTATTTTAATGTAAATTAGGTCTTTTAGGCCTCCTCCACCAAGTCGGCCTGAAACTGGACAAGTCAACCTAACTGAGGGGCAGAAAATCCTATATAAAGGCAGCAACTCGACCTCGTTTGTCACACTCACTAATCAAGTTTGATCTGAAACTTTTGGGGCCAGAAAAAGTGTGAAATTCAAGGGAAGAAGAGGAAAGGGCTAGCGAAGAAGGAGGTCTCTATCAAGCACAAAAAGTCAAAATTATCTCTCTCACGTGTGTAGCTGTTGAGCTGCCGGAGGGGCTGAAACTGTGATGCTAAAGTTGGGCCAAAATTTTGAGTTGCTAGGGGGGCGAAATTCTGGATTGTTGTTGGGTTATAGTTGTTGGGCAAGAAGAGACTATTGAAGGTTGTTGTATTTCATTGGAAGGTTGACTTGGTGGAGGAGGAAGGCCTTTGGGTCTAAGGTCTTAGTATATTTCAATTTGAATTTACTGGTGGAAAAGTTTGATAGGTTTTCCCCTATAAAGGGGTTTTAGCCTTGCTGACTGCCTACTTTTGGTGAACCTGATCTTCATGTTTTTGCTTTGATGATTGCTTGATGAGAAGAAGATAAAGGAAGAAAATAAAGAAGTTAATAAGAACATAGTAATATCACAAGTAATTATCAACATAAGAAAATATTTCTGCCTTTCCGATTTTCTAACATTGGGCAAGAGAATATTATCTTCCATTTGATATATCATATGGATATCCGATACCCAAATCATTTTGCTATCATTTTTTTGATACTTGAATTTTGAACTTCCATGAACTTATTCAACACAGTGACAAGCCATTACTAGGATGTGAGAGGAAAAGGATTTTTGGACAAAGGAAAAATTGTCATCAAGAACCCCTCATGCACCCATTTTCGGGGTTCACACACCCATTTTCAAGGTTTGGCGAACCCATTTACGCACAAGAACCCCGCCCTAAGATAATGAGTGTCGAGTTCTTATGGGAAGTACCAGGTTTTTTGTGTTCGTCTAGGAAGTACCCGTTCCAGCGCCCGGTACGTGGGAACGAGAACCTAAGACGAGTTCGCGAACCCATGCTTCACAAAAATATATTAATAACTAGGAAGAAAATCACTAAATGCTACAACCATGCTAAAGATTTCCATTTATCAATAAACAGTGCAATAATAATTTGGGAAAATCTAAACTTTATTGAATTCACCAAGGGAAGGTTTTATAATATAAAACCCTTTTTCCTGAAATTACACAAAATTCTGAGATGAAGCTAGCAATATAATTCTGGAGAATACTTCCCAATGAACTCAGCCCTTGGAAACTCGACCCCAGCAACAAACAAACTTGGCCCTCTGAAAAATGGCAATTCAGTCAACCTGGAAATGGTGATTCCACCCTTCTAGAATTCTAGATTTGACCACCTTTTGAAGAGAGCAATTCGGCCCCAGAAGAATAGCCCGGCCTTATTGCAATGACTTTGGCCCAGCAAAATAACTTGACCCTAGTAAAAATAGCTCAGCCTCTACAATAGAAATTTGGCCTTATCAAATGAATTCGGCTCTCAGCAATAAGCTCGATCTCCGACAATTAAACTCAGCTCTTGCAAATGAATTCTATTGATTTTTGTAGCATCGGAAACTCTGGAAATTTTTGACCCTGCTCAGATCTCCTTCCTTGAGCTGTAGTTGTTGTGCCCATCCAACCTATCCTCCACCTTCAAGCCCAAAGACATGTTTGTTGTCCTAACAAACTAAAAATTTCAATGTTGTGGTAAAGGTTCAGTTTTCTGTGTGAAAAATAAGCATGCTATAATTTTTCACTTGTTGTCCTAAACTGCACTTTTCAGCCACCCAAGCTCCGATACCATGTAGAAATTTTGGCCCAACTGTTATGTACAAATTATTAATTAATATTTAATATAATTGTTTTAGGTTTTATTAGGCAAAAGGGCATGATCAAAGATCATGCCACTTCAGCAAGAGACACCGTAAGGCTGTATTTAAAGCCTTGGTCTCTCCCAATTGTAATCATCTCATCTTTTTTCAATAATATATATATATATATATATATATATATATATATATATATATATATATATTTTCTGTTTATCTGAGTTATTATACTCCATTTGGTATCAGAGCGGTTGCTCTTCAAGATCTATGTGATCAATTCACACCGGCTCCCTCCACATTATCACCACTACTACTGCCACCTGCTTTCTGGTTTTCATTACCCTACCCCAACCAGAACACCATTATCAACCCCCGCACACCCTCACTGTCTGCCAGCCACCTCCCCAACGTTGCCATACCTTTTCTGTTCCACCACAACTGGCCGCAGTCCCTGTTGGCCCTTCCTAACCCTCCGCAATCCTCCTTATCTCTCCACCGCAGCTCTGTTCCTACCTTTCCCTGCCCTCACTTCTTCCTTCCCTGACTGTCGTAGGCCTTAGTGGCCTTATTTCCTAAACCGCAGGACCTTACTCCCTCTTTCCAGCCCTCCATTACCTCCGCTGGCCTTTAAACCCTTAGCCACAGGTCTACCCAGCCTTGGTCGTGACCTTTGTAGCCTCCTCCCTCTGCTCGTAGGCCTGAATAGGCCCTCCTTCCTCTGCGGCAATCCTACTTACGATGTTCTTTTCACTCAACAAGCCTCTTCGTCCCACAACCCCTCCGCCCTCCACTAGAGCTCTTAGTGGTGCCGAATATTTCATCACCTTTATTGATGACCATTCCAGGAAGACATGGATCTACTTTCTGAAGACCAAGGTCAAAGTCTTCAGTCGTTTTAAAGAGTTTAAATCTCTGGTAGAAAATCTGACAGGAAAGTGGTTCAAGGTGTTGCGTTCAGACAATGGTGGAGAGTACACTGATAAGGAATTCACAAGGTTCTGTGCAAGGGAAGGTATCAGAAGAGAGTGGACCGCTCCATATAATCCAGAGCAGAATGGTGTTGCAAAAAGGAAAAACAAAACTATTGTCGAGGTTGCAAGGGCAATATTGTATGATCAAGACATGCCCAAATTTTTGTGGGTTGAAGCTTGTAATACAGTTGTCTACATTCAAAACAGGATTCCTCACAACGCACTGGGAAAGATCACGCCAGAAAGTGTCTTCACTGGCAGTAAGCCTGAAGTGAGTCACTTTAGGATCTTTGGCAGTGCGGCATATTGTCATGTACCCAATAAAAAGAGGAAGAAGTTGGACATGACTGCGGAAAAGGCGGAGGGATGTGAAATTCATGGAGGAGAGGGCCTTCAGAAGATCTCGAGAGATGCCTTCTACTACGCAATCTGAGGAGGATCCGCCGACCACAATGACCTGCGGAAGGTAATACAGTTGCCTCTCCAAGGCATGGGGATCCAAGGGACACTTCTCCCGAGTACTTCTAGGAGGGAGAGCAGGTAGATCCACCCACTACCAGTGGGAGAACGAGGAGGGAACTATGACAAATTCTGAGGGACGTAGAGGACTTTGTCGAAGCCCCCCTAGATGTGAAGAGACAGCGCAGGCAACCTAAGAGGTACCAAGCCTTGGTTGCACAGGTTGGGGTATTGAGATTTTGTATAGTTGGTGTATCATCGAGTGTGCTCTAGCCCTAAAATTTTGTGGAGAGGCCAGGACACACTTGAACTCCAAAACCCAGAAAGTGTTTTGAGAAATTTCAGTTGGTGTTCAAATTATTTAAATAATTAATTATTTTAATGTATTTCCTAAGTCTAAAC
This sequence comes from Pinus albicaulis, assembly GCA_034641835.2. Classification (NCBI taxonomy): domain Eukaryota; kingdom Viridiplantae; phylum Streptophyta; class Pinopsida; order Pinales; family Pinaceae; genus Pinus; species Pinus albicaulis. Next base: position 813,123,066 of record CM076579.1, on the reverse strand, counting down.
TTAGGAAAATTAAATAATTAAAGTGAATTAATTAACACATATGCTGAAATGTTCTAAAAGACACAGATCGTGCAGTCTTTTAATCTCAGCCATTAATGAGTGTTTTAATCTCGTTCGCTGAAGTGTTCAACGAAAATGTATAATAGAAAGGCTTGAGGGTCAGTTGGAGACACACACAGTTGCAGAGCTGAGAAATAGATCTGGAATTCTAAGGCGGGTTTGCTAAGAATTTCCAGAGGAATTTTCTGCAGCAAGGGATAGTATTGGCTAAGGGGATGATCTGATCCCGAAGCCAAGAGTCAATAAGAGGCAGAGGATCAGCAACAAGGACAGCGCACAGAAGCAGAGCAGCAACTACGCTGCATCTATCACTGAAGCTTCCTGGATGCTAATTCACGCTGTCCTCTTGGAGGCAAAGTTATGCTACAACACTGCACTGCGTAAGCACAACCTCTCTGCGTTGTTGAAGTCCCATCAACCCCTCTGCGTTGCTGCCTCTGCATGATGCTACTCCCTCTTCAGCTCTTCAACTCCCTCTTCTGCTTAAATGTGACCTTCTGCAACCATCTCCCGACTCATCCCTCTACCGTCTTAAGGCTCCCGTAGCTCATATGTGATCCAAGAGTAGGGCTGACTCAAGGATCCCGCCACTGTCTGTAGATGCTCTACAGATCCATGTCACCCCACCTCTTCTCTCGCGGCACATGAGCACTCATGGCTGCATCATCATCAGAGCCATCTTCCTTTTCTGCTGCAGCCTTGGAATCAGAAGATCCTTTGTCCTTCTTCTTAGGACAAGTGCTGGCGAAGTGTCCAAGATCGCCACAGTTAAAGCACTGGACCTTGGAAAAGGTCCTTCTCCTTCTTCCCTTGCTGCTTCTTTTCCTTTGATGCAAGGGCTGCATCATCCTCCTCCTCTTTGATCTTGGCTTTTTCGCTTCCACCACTGATATTCTACCCCTTGGTGATCCTCCTGATCTCCTCTTGGCAAAGAATAGCCCACATGTCTGCCCATGATGGTAACGCTGCCCTTCCCAGAATGCTCTGGACAAATGTTTCCCATTCTTCGAACACTGCATTCAGGGCAGTCCTCACTAAGAGCCCCTCATCTGGAGTAGCACCTATGCCAATCAACTGATCTCAGATAGCTTGAAGCCTGAAGGGGAATGGATCTATATCTTCACCCTTCATCATTTGGAACAACTGCATCTAGTTCTCCAAAAGCATCCTTCTTTGAACAGAGCCTCCTTGGTACATCGTGTCCAAGGCTACCCACATGTCATTTGCTGTAGTCTTTCCCACAATATGAGGTATAACGTGGTCCTTGACTCCGTTCATGATCAAACGCTTAGTCCACGCTTGATTTTCTTCATACTTCTTTAGAGGACCTGCATCGGTTGGTACAACAAGAACCTTCTCTACATGATCTTTGAGACCATACTCAATTAGAACTGACAGGATTCTGGCCTTCCAGATAACATAGTTGGATATGTCGTCCAATCTATCCTGATCCCTTAGTCCATATCGTGCCATCTTGCTCAGATCTGACAAAAACAGTGCTTCTTCTCCCTCTGGATCTGGGTTTCTTGGTGACTAGAAACCCTCTATTAATTGCTTCTACTGAAGACTGATTTCCCTCCTAGAAATATTTCATCCAAACACAATTAGATAACACTCTCCGATCCTCCTGATCGAATCTCAGATCTGTTTGGCTCAGATCTGCTGAGTAACTGTCTTCCATCCAGGGAGCTTCAGTGATAGATGCAGCGTAGTTGCTGCTCTACTTCTCTGCACTGTCCTTGTTGCTGCTCCTCTACCTCTTACTGACTCTTGGCTCCGGGATCAGATCATCCCCTTAGCCAATACAACTACGCAGGTGTTGCACAGTCGCTACGCAGGTGCTACGCAGAACAGAGCAGAGGCTCTAGAGGACTTCAGAAATTACGCAGAGGGTCTCCAGGGCCAACGTAAGGCCTGCATCACCCTCTCAAGGGTTACATAGTCCCTCTCTGGGCAGCGCAGTGGCATTCTGAGGCTAGCAGGGTTGACGCTAGGGCTTCAGGGGCAGCGTTGGGGTTTCTAGGGCCAGATCCGGGCTGAGTCTTGTAAATCTCGTTTGAGGGTGTGGATCAATCAGATATTTGGCACTAGAACATCGGATTGTTGCAGATTTGATTTCTTTTATTCTTTGTCGAGTTTTCCAGATATGGAACCCAAATTTACTGTACTCAGAATCTACTTAATAAAATAGACCCTCATATCTGCCGCACCAGTTTTCCCGCTTTGGGTTTTTCCAGAGACTTATATCCAAAAATCCATGTGTCACTTTGTTGGATGAGCATATTATTCAATAAATGATCTACATGTGTAGAATGTAGTTGTGTTTATTTCGGTATTTTCAGAATCTAATTTCTGGAAATAACTTGTAATATTTTAAATCAAGTAGGAGAAATAAACCATGATACTGCAGTAGAATTTTCACATGGGGAACCTTCTAGTTTTCGGGAAGCATCTCAGCACCAGGTATGGGTAAGATGCAATGGTGGAAGAGTACAGTTCCATCATGACGAATGATGTCTGGGAAGTGGTTCCCAGACCTCAGGATAGATCAGTTGTAGGATCAAGATGGACCTACAAGATCAAGTATGTTGTAGATGGCAACATAGAGAAATTTAAAGCCAGGTTTGTGGCTAAGGGGTATGCTCAGAAAGAAGGGATTGATTATGAAGAAACCTTTGCCCCAGTAGCCAGATATACTTCCATTAGATCCGTGATATCCCTTGATGTGCAGATGGGATGGGAGATTCACCAGATGGACGTCAAGACTGCGTTCCTAAATGGGGTGATAGAAGAGGAAGTGTACATTGAACAACAAAAGGGCTTCGAGACGCATGAACAGAAGACTCATGTGTGCAGGCTTAAGAAAGCCTTGTATGGACTGAAGCAAGACCCAAGAGCTTGGTATGGTCGAATTCACAGCTACTTGCAGAAGATGGGATTTGTCTAGAGTGACACAGATCCCAATCACTAATATCTAAGGGTAGGGAGTGAACCCCTGATACTAGTTCTATATGTAGATGATCTATTTATGACAGGGTCATCGAGACTCATCAAGGACTACAAGGAGAATTTGGCTACAGAATTCGACATGAAGGATCTAGGGCCGATGCACTATTTTCTGGGGTTGGAAGTTTAGCAGCAAATGGGGGAGATCTTCCTTGGTCAAGGAAGATATACTACAAAAATTCTGAAAAGATTTCAGATGGAGGACCATAGACCCATGACGACTCCAATGATCACCAACTGGAAGAAAATCGACACGTCCGAAGATGATGAGGTTGATCCCACCCTGTATAGGCAGCTCATAGAATCTCTGATGTATCTGGTGAACACTAGGCCAGACATCTGTTATGCTATCAATACCCTCAGTCAGTTCATGGTGGAACCTAAGAGGGCTCATTGGGCAGCAGCCAAACATGTTCTCAGGTATCTTCAAGGAATATTCGAGCTTGGACTGAAGTACACCCGTAGCAATGACATCAGGTTAAGTGGGTTCACCAACGCAGATTGCCCAGGGAGTCCAGTAGATCGGAAGAGTACCAGTGGTTACTATTTCAGCCTTGGATTAGGGATGACCTCCTGGTGCAGCAGGAAACAGAAATCTATGGCGCTGAGCTCTGTAGAGGCTGAATATATGGCAGCTAGCACAACTTCGTGTGAGGCCATATGGCTTTGGAAACTGCTTGTGAACCTACTAAAGGATTAAATGGAAGCGACCAATATTCTATGAGATAATCAGAGTTACATCAAGCTCTCTGAAAATCCTGTGTTTCGTGATTAGTCGAAGCACATTGACATCAAGGAAGACATGAGTGAAAGGAAGAAAACATGGATGAGACAAAACTACACATGGATGCAAAAATGGAATATCTACCTCAATGCTTGTCCCACAAATAGCAAGGAGCTAAAGAATTTTGTTATGGAGAAGTTTCGTAAACAGGTATGGGGAAAAGAGTTGGGTAGAAAGAAGAAGTACTACATTGAAGAATTCAACCCTACGTATGATCTGCAACAAAAAGAGTACATTGGAACTAACATTCCGTGGAGGGAAAAGGTTCTTATTGCTCAATTAAGAACTAACTCGCATCAGCTTCGGTGTGAAACAAGGCGATGGAAAAGGCCTAAAGAAGCTTGGGAAGAACGAGTGTGTACATTTTGCACGTCTGGGGCAGTGGAATCATAAAAACATTTCATTTTGGAATGTGATGCGTTCAAAGACATCAGAGAAAGTTATGGGAATATGTTAGCATCGGTTTCTTGTCATTGTCTTTTCAGCGATGAGATTGTTGGAAGGTTGGGCCAGCTCATCATCAATTTGAATAAGAAAAGAACTGAATTGCAAAAGGCGAAAAATAGGGAACTCATAGTCCCATAAACTATTTTTAGTCTCGTGGACGCTAAAATTTCATTCAGTCATTCATTCAAGTGTCACTTCATCAGATAATGTGTCCAATGAGGAGTTGTACAGTTGCAGTACACTCCAACAGGAGAACAAGTGGCAGATATCCTCATGAAGGCTTTGGGGAAGACCAAGTTTGTAATATCCCAAATGGGGAATAGACAGCAATACAAAGCGACATACACAAAAACTACAACAAATAGAAGCATACACAGAAAATGCTGCAAATAAACCAGAACAGCTGAGCCATTTTATTATATTTCTGAAATGAGGGATAAGTACAATGAGTGCTCAGAATGATAGCACCTTGGTCTTCTCTAGGCAGGTTGAAATGATCTCTCTCTCCCTACTCAAAAAGGTTGCTCAAATCTGCTCTGCGTGGCTCCTCCTCTGTGCTACCCTGTTGGAAATGTTGTTGTTGGCTGGAAAGGGGCTGCAAGATAAGGTTGTTCCACTGCTCAGAAAAATCTGAAACTCTAACCCTAGACTCTCCTCCAAAAACCCAGAATAACTCGCGAAGGAATTTCGAAATGGCTGACCCCAGAAAATCACCCTCTTGGAATGACTACGCACTTCTGTTGGGTATGTTGGCCTCTGTGATGAAATGCTGGAAAGAAAGGCCTCCAACTACCCCAGGAACTCAGCTATGGAAGGGTTGATCCCCTCACAAACCTCCAAACTGAAATTTGACAAAGTTCCTCCTCTCCCAGAGCTACTCTCTTCTATGATTGCGTAATCCTCTAAGTGACTGTGCTGCCTTGGAGATGACTGCGTAATCCTAGTGGTTGTCACAATGAAGCTGCTCTCAAAAAATAAAGGTATGGCTCCTCTCTTGAGCAGACACTCAAAGTACCCCGAGGACGAGGTTGGGCTCCCTGCTCGGAGACACCCGTGTGTTAAACAACGCTGCAAACTCAGCTAAACAACTTAAGCATGCTCTAGTCTTGACAGACAAAAAATCAAAAGATGTATGAATGAATGAGAAAGGGTGCCTTCATCCCTTTTTTATGCTAATGAGCCTCCAACGTTCCCTTGGGACCACTAGTGCTGCATCGTCCCTCTGACATGATGTCCCCACACTGCTCTACGCTACCTGTCCCATGCTACCACTGCACTGTATGGCCCCACGCTGCCTCTGCGATGTCCTAGCTGCCTCCTCTCCTGCGTTGTCATTCAGCCTCATGGGTCCCGCTTTGTCTTTTAATTATTCTGCCTAGTGACTTTCGGAAAGTGATTTTATTCTAATGTTGAGTTATGGGTCCCTTCACCCCTTTATTTCCTGTTGAAATTTAGAAAGGAAAAATTTAATCAATAATTAATATTCCAATTAGTTGTCTGCTAATCCGGAATTTTACAAAGTTTGTCTACTTCGGAGAGAAGATGGGGATGATCAAGAATCCATTTCAGTAGCAAGAATGGATAGCATCAAGATTCAGAGGGAGTTGCAGTATGTGACAGTGGCAGTGTCATGATCAGCAACAGATGAGGAGCAGTAGTCAGAGATCAGCAGCGCAAAGGATGCTTCAAAGCAGAGCAGCATGCAGCAGGCATAGTGCTAGAACACCTTCCCCGCTAAGAGGGAGTGTTGATTTTTGTAGCATTGGAAAGTGTTCCAAGTCTCAAAATTTGTGAGGAGGCTTGGACATCAGTATTCCAAAGAACCCAGAAACCGTTTGTGGAAATTCCACTTGGTTCATGTCTTATTAAAAAATTAATTATTTTAATGGAGACCCTAAGTCTAAACTTAGGTAAATTAAATAATTAATGGGTATTAATAAGACAGAGTGTGAATCTTCTAGAGAACGAAGATCAAGTTTTAATCTTAGCCATTGATTAGACTTCTATCTGAGCCATTGATTATAAAAGAAGGTTTGAGGGTCATTTGGAAAGCAAGCCGAGAATACACTCAGTACCCGAAGGAGATCGATTCTAAAGAAATAGAATTCGATTTCAGAGGGAGAGTTGCAGGGCGGAGTTGCAGAGGCAGAAGGAGAAGAGGGAGTCAACAGTGACTGAGCACGAGAACAGAGGGACGCAGAGGGCCACAGAGGGCAACGCAGTGAACCCATGCAGAGTGATGCAGTCCAGAGCAGGGACTGTGCAGAGAAACACGCAGACAGATGCAAAGGGAGTCAGAGGTTCTTTCGGGTGTCAAAAAATCTTTGTGAGGTTCTAGAAATTTTGTCTCGGGTGTTTTTCGAATATATTTGCCAATGTATTCCTTGTAAAGATTCATTTGCGGAAGAATAATAATAAAACCCTCATCTGCTACACCAGTTTTCCCACATTGGGCTTTTCCGGGGACAATTGTCCAAAAATAAGTGTGTACATGTTATTGTTTCTTATGCTTATGTTCCTTATTTTTCTTTTCTCTGCATATGTAATTGTGAATGTTGCAGTAGTATTTATTTCGAAATTTACTGATAAATTTCTGTAAATAACTTATCGGAGTAATAAGTAGGAGAAATAAATCTATCACTGCCACTGTATATTTCTAGATTGAAATTTTCAGAAATTCGACCTCATGCAATTGATCTCAGCCTCCAACAAATGATCTCGACCTTCAACAGCATACTCGGCCCTCTGACAATTATCGCAGATGGAACTCGGCACAGCAACAAACAATTTGGCCTCAGCAATAATTTGATCCCAGCAACAATTCAACCTCCACGAAATAATGATGAACTTGGCCTCCATTGATTAAACTCGACTTCAGCAATAATTCGGCCTCCAAGAGAATGATAAATTTGGCCCTCTAAAATATCACGTTAATTGGAAACTTGGCCCCAACAAATGATCCTGCAATTACAATAAAACCTGCTCAGAAAATTAACCCTTAGACCAAGGGTTTCTCCTCTGGAAAATTCACTCCAAACACTTGCAATAATCACAAATGGAAGATTTGAAGTAATCTCCCCAAGAGCCAACAAGTGTGGCACTCAAAGTGCACCAAAATCAGTTGAAGAGTTTCACTTGAAACCCTTGTATGAAACTTGCTTGAGCCAAATCGATTTTCAAAAGATGATTAATAGAATAAGATGTTTGAGAAGTGACCTCTCCCTTTTTAAAGATTTGTTGGGATCTTTCTCCAATCTTCTAGAAGCACCTTTATTATTATTTTAATTGATAAAGTCACTAAGTGGGTTTTTCTTATTTTCTCCAAGTGACTTTGGCCCCTTTTATTTATTAATATTATAAAGTTAGGCAAAATTTCTTTGTCCCCTTAACAATTTCCACTTTCTAGTCTAAATGAGACAATTTAGGCTAGCACGAAAAATGACTTCATGCTCAAGGAAAAGTTTATTTGTCCCCTTAGCAATTTCCGCTTTCTAGTCCAAAGGAGACAATTTAGGCTGGCAAGAAAGATGACTTCATGCTCAAGTGATTGGGGACATCACAAGACATCACTCGGAAGAAAGGCTGCTCCTAAGTAGATCTGAAAGTTGCCAGGAAGGTTAAGCAACAATGGGGGCGATTTTTGTCCTAGACCAAACCCACTCCCGTGAAATTAGTCGGCGATATCAACCTAACAAGATCTCATTTTTCCACTCAGTTTACCTCGACTCGATCACCCTTGAAGGATATTGGCACTAGTCTTCAAGTCCTTCCATCACCACCTTCTTTCTTGTAGGTTTTAACCCTGTACAGAAAATTACTTGTAAACGAATTCTTAAAAAAATAGAAAATATACAATGGCAATGACATAAAAAAAAGGTGTGTGTGTGTGTATATATATATATATATACATACATATACACAGATTTTCTCCTAGAACCCAAAACCAGGAAAACCAACTTTCATTATATTCCTTTCAATGTTACAATACATTATATACATGACGAAGCATTCTTAAACCCCAACCCATTAATCTTGGATTAGAACATAGATGTTGTTCTCTTGACTAGATCTACAAAATACTATAGGCAAAACCATCATGCCCAAAACCATGTGCAAAACCATGCCTGGGTCCGCCCACCATCCTTAGATCTGCCCAACCATTATTGGGTCCGCCTAAAAAAAAATTGGGGTGTTGCACATGGCACAACGTAACAACATGTGGAACTAGTCATGGAAAGAATATAACACATACCCAACATTTCCTATATAAAAAACCCAAACTCTTTTTCACTGACATCACCTTGCACTCTTCTGTCCAAGCCCTAGTGATCCTAATAGGGGAGGCCCCCTTGGAGCCAGAGGAGGGCCAGCCGAAAGAGAGGCAAAGTAAGTTGCTGAGGTGACAGTGGGTGACTTACTGAGGTTCCACTCAGATTGTCCAATGCGGTTTGGAGATTTTATCATTTGAAGTTTGAACACACAATTTGAGTGGTTAACAAGCCCCACGTTTTCAAGGGAGTTATGATCACGCATGGAAGTATTGTTGCTAGTGCCTTTCTTCATACTTGTAAATTTTTGTAGATGTTCTATGCTTGAAGCAACTTTACTTTTCTTACAGCAATCACACAAATAGTTAAGTAAAATGCTGATAGAACATATAAGTGGATCTTATAGAAGACAAACCAGAAATAGAAAAATGTGATGGTGCGTTACGGCGGTCAACAGGATGCTTCAACCAGCAAAGTCTCCTTGATCAGCCAACCCAGAATGTGTCACAACAATCCTCCAATCAGCTACCGAGTCAACCCAAGTCATCTCCAGAAAAGTCAACGTTGTCCAGAAAAGTCAACACAGGGCAGCAAGCTAAAAGTCAACACAGCAACAGTTCGGTCAACCCTTTGACCTCGATTTCTGTGCCAAAGTGTACGGCCTCTTGAAATCGAACTCTCCAACAATTTTCAGCCCTTTCAGACCATGCGTTGACCAAAGTCAACGCTGGTCAAACTACCTTCAAAACCCTAGCTGCAGAAATTCGTCCTTCCTCTTGGCCGTACAGATTTCGTCCTTCTTCTTCACACGTGTGGGCTGAACTTGTCCTCCAATGAGCTCGTACTAAATCAGATGAGAGAAGAAGATGTGTGTTGAGTTGTTGTGAAATGCTCTCCAACTTTGCCTATATTTATATCCATCATTGGGGTGTGTGACACATCTGCTGGGGGTGTGAAACCTTAAGGCCGACCTGCACATATAATTTATTATGAATAATAAATTCAAAATAAATGTTCTGCTCATCGGATTAAGATATATTTTATATGGATTTTACACCTCTCCGAAAGAGAAATCCAACAAAAATATTAGCCTCTTAATCTGAGCATCATAACATGGAGTTTGGACCTAGTTGTCCAAATTTAACAATACTCCATTTAACAATACTCCATTCTGTTTATCACTTGTATGTAATATGCATATTATTTTTTCTGGTAATGGAGACAATGTTATTCTTTGCGTTCTTATAAATATTGGTATTTTTGCTCTCATATTCATTCAAATCATGTGCACACACATGCTCTCTAGTTGATTTTTGCTGTCATTACCCTACACTCGTAACTTCGAAAAACCCATGCTCAACAACTGTAACGATGCACAAATAGCTTAAGCATGGAACTGCTTACATATTACATATATACTTTTATATCATACGATTTAATATTTATTTGCCATAATTCTATAATTGTGTGTGTGCATGCGAAGGATAATGGAAATTACATCCAGGATCCCATGAAAAGCTTAATCACTGTGGATGAGCACAATGTAAATAGAAAATACATGAAAAAAAAAATTATACAAATTATGCAGTGCAATCTAGAAATTGTAAATAAATGTCCACCACCACTGGTAGGCATAAATAGGCTTTATATATTACATACTATTAGTAGTCAACGGATATCCCAATAATGCAAATAACTCACTGAAAGAATTTAACCACTTGGGTTGTCAAAATAGACAAAATACTGAATTCATGCTTTCATGTGAAACTGCTCACCGTTTCACATTTTGAAAATCATACCTGCTCCTGCTATCACAACCTGTAATGGTCTGTTTGGACGTGGTGCACTCCTTAATGAAGCAGATAAAGCAGCAGCTTCTAAAAAATTGACTGTATTGTCAATATCTGGCCTTGAATAGTCCTTGCATGTAACCTACATCCGATGGATCTTTGTGGTTCAGTATTGATTATAACAGAAAGCATGTAACTTAGATTTTTGCTATACAATCATATTTGGCAGATGGTTATAAAGATAACAAACAGGCCCGTCATATCTCTTAATTTATAGTTATACATTCTTGTCTTGAAAATGATATACAAAGACCTTGTCTGCAACGACTTGAACCAAAATCAGTTACAGACTAAAGAAAAACTTCCAATGATAGCCAATGAAGGCTATAACGACATGAAAAATTGAAATGCTATCATACTATGTGCAAGAAACTTATATTAATGAGTTGATTATCATCAACTTTTATTCCAATAAAACATAACACCTGTCCTGGCACATACATAAATGTAAAGTGATTGTTATATATTAAGCATATTGGACAACGGGTGCACCAGAAAATAATAGACTTTCTAGTGTTCCGCATAATATAATTCAATGGACAAGAAGGCAGACCACATTCTTATCAAGCCCTTGTAGCAGTCAGAGGTAGAGACTATAAATCATGATCATTAGGTTTTATTTGGGCTTTGTGGTGGGAGTTGTTCCCCGCTTGTTTTTTCATGTGCCTGGTGAAAGTTGCTTCCAACTTGTTGAGGCCATAAGCCCTGGCAAAGATTACTCTCAACTGATGGAGGCTGTTGCCACATTTTGCAATGATCTTCTTGTTCTATGTTCCTGGCAGCTGGGCTAGCCAAAGGAAAACTAGATGACGATATACTAACACATTAATAATGTTGAATATTAACGTAACCAGATGTTTCTTCTAGAGGTAGCAATTGTGTTACTATTCTATCATGGTGCCTTGGCTTGGTGGCCAGAATTCCACAGTGAAGTGTTAGGCAGTCTAGGAGGAGACGCCCAACTAGTACTTTTCAATAATCAGACAAAGACTAATTTCTGAACTTATAATATTGATTTCCTATTTGGGTCTTTTGTGATATTGCTCATGTATAATACCATTACAGTCTTGATAAAATAGTGTTTACAATATCGGCAATTATCAACTTTGCTTTTACATCAATCCTCCAAAAAATTGCATACTGCTTAAGGGAATGGTAGCAATCCTCCCTTCTTTGATTATGAGTAAATGTAACAGAGGCAACTATAAATCAAAAACATCAGGTATAACCTCACCGAGGAATTGGTTTTCTCAAAATAGTGGCAATCGAATTTACTATGTTCAAGTATTTTGGCAATTGCTGTCTTTTAAGGATAAACAGACAAGCTCTTAAGGTAGTATATGATATCAGATTACCATTCATCACCTTCTAGTTCAATAGCAGTTGCACAAATTCGTTCCCCCTCACTCATCTGGAAAGCTTTAACATTCTCTTCTGTTAACATTTAGGCCAAACCTTGGCCTTTGATGATTTTCTTTGGCCGAATACCAAGGTCATATTCTTGGATTTTAGAGACCAACTTACCTCTTGATCCCAGGACCCAAACAATCATTTTAGGTTCGGACATCTTTCACAGCTGGGTATGGGACGAAGATATGGATCTTGTTATATCCTACATATGTTCAGAAATGCTTAAGGAATTTGACCAGAGCATAAGCTTTCTTTTCCATGAGTGTGTATCTAACATCAGCATCTCACAGAGGCTTACTCATAAATGCTATTGGTTTCTCATTTACTTCATCATCTTTTTGCATTAATACCCCGGCAATTGTATCCTTGGAAGTAAATGAGTAAATAATGAAGTCTTTGGAGTAATCAGTACAAACTAGGACAGGGGCCGATATAATCTTTTGTTTAATCTCTTCAAAGGACTTGGCTCTTTTCTCATCCCATTTGTAGGGAACATCTTTCTTCAATAGGTCATTCAAATTTCATGGGTTTGACTATTTTGGAAACATTTGGAATGAATCTTCTTATGAAGTTAATTTTACCAAAGAAAGATCGAAGAGCTTTCTTGTCTCTAGGTGGAGCATTATTCTTGATAGACTCAATTATTTCCAGATCAATGCTAATACCTTCCTTTGAGACAATATGTCCTAACAACTTAACTTGATCCACTACAAAAATTGACTTCTTAGAATTCAAGGATAAGCCATACTTTTTGCACCTTTTGAAAACCTTTCTAAGATGCTTACAATGGTCCTACCTTTTATTGGAAGCTATGGTCAAGTCATCTTGATATATTTCCATAATTTTACCAATAAGGTCTCAAAAAGAAAAATCCATTGCTCTTCGATAAGTAGAGCCTGTGTTTGACAGTCCAAATGGCATTCTTAGATATTTGTAAGTTCCCCAAGGGGTGGTGAAAGCGGTTTTCAACTGATCTTCCTCTTTTATAGCCGCTAGATTGTACCCTGAGAACCCATCAAGCGTGGACATAATCTTAGACTGTTAAATTTGGACAACTAGGTCCAAACTCCATGTTGTGATGCTCAGATTAAGTGGCTAGTATTTTTGTTGGATTCCTCTTTCGGAGAGGTGTAAAATCCATATAAAATATATCTTAATCCGATGAGCAGAACATTTATTTTGAATTTATTATTTATAATAAATTATATGTGCAGGTCGGCCTTAAGGTTTTACACCCCCAGTAGATGTGTCACACACCCCAATGATGGATATAAATACAGGCAAAGTTGGAGAGCATTTCACCACAACACAACTCACATCTTCTTCTCTCATCTGATTTAGTACGAGCTCCTTGGAGGACAAGTTCAGCCCACACGTGTGAAGAAGAAGAAGGACGAATCTGTACGGCTGAGCTGAAGGACGAATTTCTGCAGCTAGGGTTTTGCTGGAAGTTTGACCAGCGTTGACTTTGGTCAACGCATGGTCCGAAAGCGCTGAAAATTGTTGGGAAGTTCGATTTTGGAAGGCCGTACTGTTTGGCACAGAAATCGAGGTCAAAGGGTTGACCAAACTGCTGCTGCGTTGACTTTTAGCTTGCTGCCCTGCATTGACTTTTCTGGACAGCGTTGACTTTTTTGGAGTTGACTTGGGTTGACTCGGTAGCTTATTGGAGGACTGTTGTGACACATTCTGGGTTGGCTGACCAAGGAGACTTTGCTGGTTGAAGCATCCTGTTGACCGCCGTAACGCACCACCACATTTTTCTGTTTCTGGTTCGTCTTCTATAAGATCCACTTATATGTTCTATCAGCATTTTACTTAACTATTTGTGTGATTGCTGTAAGAAAAGTAAATTTGCTTCAAGCATAGAACATCTACAAAAATTTACATGGTATCAGAGCTGAGGTGAAGACAAGCCCTATCTTTAGCAATCACCATCGGAAGAAATGGGTTCCACAAGTTTTGAATTCAAGGAGAATGGCAAGCTGATTGGAAGGGATGACTTCCATGCCTGGAAGATGATATTAGATCTCAAATTGGAAGACCATGATCTCTTGGATCATGTGCTGGGTAAGATTCAAGAACCTCCATCCAATGCTACCGCTGCTGTTAGAAACAAGTATAAGAAGGGAGAGATCAAAGCAAAGCTTATGATCAGGGAATCCATACATAAGAGCCTGGTTGCCTATATATCTGAACTAGGCACATCTAAGGAGATGTATGACAAATTGATCCTTATGTTCAAGGTAAACAATGTGAACCAAGTGCTATTCCTCAAGAACAAGTTGAAGAATATGAAGAAGGGCCGGGATGAGTCTATTCAAACTTTCTTTCTGAAATTGACCAAAACAAGGAACAATCTGCTGGCTATTGGGGAGACAATAGCTGATCGTGAGATGGTTCTCACCGCACTTGGAGGACTCCCATATGAATGGCAAGTATTCACAACTACCATTCTCAACAATAATACCATTCCTAACCTTGATGAGCTTCTGTCTAGATGTATGCAAGAAGAAACAAGGATGAAGGAATTCGATAATGACAGAAATGCTGCCTATGGTGCTCATTCCCGAAAGAAGAACTCTGGTGGTTCTAAGGACAAAGGAAGAACAAGGACTCAAGAAAAGAAGGGTAAGTGTTTCACTTGCCATAGGCCTGGTCACTATGCTAGAGAATGCCTCTTCAAGAAGGATTCTCCCGATAGTGATGATAACAACAACAACCGAAGGAATGGGAATCGAAGAAACGACAAATCCAAAGGAAAGAGGAAGGCTCACTTTGGTGGAAACAATCAACCTTCTAAAAGGTCTAGAAACACCAGGTATGAGGAGTCTAATGCTGTTGATAAAAGAAATGAGTATATTCTTGTATCTGCTCTCTCTACTACATCTCCGCCCGACACTATGGATGTCTGGCTAATCGATAGTGGTGCCTCAAGACACATCACTGGATTCAAGGAAGCACTCTCTGACATGGTTGAAAGGGATACTAATCTAGAAATTATCCTTGGAGATAATGCGACATATCCCATGAAAGGGACAGGGACTGTGACCCTCCACTTGTCTCAAGGACAAGTCCTACGTTTGCAAGATGTACTCTATGTACCTAAATTGAAGAAGAACCTTGTGTCTGTATCAACCATGGAAGACAAAGGGTTCAATGTAACATTCTCTGATGGAAAGGTGCTCATGTGGAAGGAGAGCTTCAAGGAAGCTATCTCGATTGGTTTTAAAGTTGGTACACTCTACCAGGTTGGAGGGAGTCTGCTGGGAGCAATGACTTGTGATACTATTCGACAAACCGAACTATGGCACCGAAGATTTGGACACCTTCATTACAAGGCCCTTCCCGAAGCAAGGAAGGTGGTGACAGGGATGCCTGATTTTGGAAATAATCATGAAGGTGTATGCAAGGGCTGTGCTGAAGGAAAACATACAAGGGGACCTTTCCCCTCAAGTGTCACAAAGACATCTGATATATTGCAACTGGTCCATTCTGATCTTTCTGGTATGTTACCCGTAACATCCCTGGGGGGATGTTCTTACTATATGACATTTACTGATGACTTCTCTCGCAAAACCTGGATATACTTCTTAAAGAAGAAGGATGAGGCTTTCATGTGGTTCCGTACCTTCAAAACCTTGGTGGAAAATATGACCGGAAAGAAGATCAAGATTTTGAGGACTGACAATGGCACTGAATATGAGTCAAATGAGTTCAAAGACTTTTGCAGAGAAGCTGGCATTAAGAGGGAGACTACCACTGCATATACTCCTGAGCAGAATGGTGTTGCTGAACGCAAGAATAGGACTATTGTGGAAGCTGCTCGTGCCATGCTATGTGACCAGGGTCTACCAAAGTTTCTGTGGGGAGAAGCTGCAAATACTGCTGTGTATATTCAAAACCGATGCCCTCATTCCGCTCTGGACTCCAAAACACCCGAAGAGGTTTTCACTGGTAAGAAACCTGATGTCTCACACTTTAGAATTTTTGGATGTCCCGTTTACTTTCATGTGCCGAAAGAAAAAAGAAGCAAGCTGGATGCCTCTGGGAAGAAAGGAATGTTTGTAGGCTACAGTGAGACTTCTAAGGCCTATAGAGTATATGTACTTGGTCAAAGGGAAGTAGAGATAAGCCATGATGTCACTTTTGACGAAGATGCTTCCCTGAAGAAAGTAGTAGATCTTCCAAGATCTGAAGAAAATCATGAAGAAAGGCCTGGAAATCAAGAAGAACCGCAGGATGAGACAATGCCTGATATTGAAGGACCAATGGACCCTATTGATCCATCTCCTTCAATGGGAAAGAGACCATCATGGCTCAGGGACACCCTCGAAGATGCTGAGGGTCATGCTGCCCCAAGGGGGACATTCCGAGAAAGCAAGAAGCCGTGTAGATACCAAGGGTATCTAGCTGCCATGAGTACTATTGTACAATCTGAACCTGGATCCTTTGAGGAAGCCGTAAAGCATCAAGTCTGGAAGGATGCTATGCACGAAGAATATGAGTCCATAATGAAGAATGATGTCTGGGATGTGGTCCCGAGACCGAAGGACAAATCAGTTGTCACCGTGAAATGGCTCTACAAGATCAAACATGGATCTGATGGGAGTGCTGAAAAGTTCAAGGCAAGATTTGTTGCCCGTGGCTTCTCTCAAAAGGAAGGAATAGACTATGATGACATATTTGCACATGTGGCACGATATACCACCATTCGATCAATCATAGCCCTTGCTGCTACGCAAGGATGGAGTCTTCATCAGATGGATGTCAAGACCGCTTTTCTGCATGGTGCAATAAAGGAAGAGGTGTATGTAGAACAACCTCTGGGATTTGAAGTTCAGGATCGAGACACTTATGTCTGCAGGTTGAAGAAAACCCTCTATGGGTTAAAGCAAGCACCCAGAGCTTGGTACGAGAGGATGGATAGTTACTTGATGAAGCTGGGCTTCACTCGAAGTAATGCTGATCCAAACCTTTACTTTAAGGTTGTGCAGGGGAAGCCTCTCATTCTATTGCTGTATGTGGATGACCTCTTCCTGACAGGTGCTGACCCTCTCATTCATCAATGTAAGAGGGAGCTCGCTGCTGAGTTCGAGATGAAGGACCTAGGACTGATGCACTACTTCCTAGGCCTGGAGGTCTGGCAGAGACCTGGAGAGATTTTCCTTTCTCAAGGAAAATACATTGTGAAGCTTTTGGAAAGATTTGGAATGGTGGACTGTAAGTCCGTGTCGACACCGATGGAACTCAACTTTAAGAAGTTGAGTGGCAGCGCTGCTGGGCCTATCTTGGCCAATCCTACTGAGTATCGTCAACTCATAGGAGCTTTGATGTTCTTAGTGAACACTCGACCGGATATATGTTTTGCAGTGAACACTTTGAGTCAAAAAATGGTTGAGCCTCATCATTTTCACTGGGTTGGTGCCAAGAATATTTTGAGATATCTTCGGGGCACGATAAACCATGGGCTGAGATACACTGCCGGGAGTGTGACACTCCGTGGATATACTGATGCCGATTGGGCTGGCAGTGTGGTGGATCGTAAGAGCACATCGGGATGCTGCTTCAATCTTGGTTCTGCTTCGATCTCATGGATGAGCAGGAAGCAGAAGTCGGTGGCTTTGAGCACCGCGGAGGCCAAATACATTGCTGCAAGTATGGCCTGTTGTGAAGCAGTTTGGTTGCGTAAGCTCTTTAGTGAGCTGTTTGGACATGTGCTAGATACCACTGTGATACTCTGTGATAACCAGAGTGGGATTCGTATGACTGAGAATCCTGTGTTCCACGACCGATCCAAGCATATTGATATCAGGTACCACTTTATCCGGGATATGGTACAGCGAGGCGCCGTAAGGCTCGATCATATAGGAACTGATGAGCGGGTCGCGGATATTCTCACTAAGCCCCTGGGGAAGGTCAAGTTCCTAACCTTCCGTGAGAGTCTTGGTGTCGTGGAACGACCCTATGATGTGGGTCCTGTTGGACGATGAGCTCTGGGAGCTCTGGGGGCTTTGGGGATAGCTTCTCGGAGCTATAAGCACTCATAATGCTTCTGCCCCACCCTTGTGATTATTGAGCTGGTTCGCCACTCATTTATCTGTGCCCCGTATGCATCCTACCCATTGAGTTCAGGGCTCATGGGAAGTACCTCTCATTTGGCCAATGAGGTGGGAAAAGCTAGAGACTATTAGCAAAAGACTGATGGACGCATCAGAGATTGCCGTACTCTCTATCTAGGACGGCACGGTCCAACCACTTGATCCGGGATCAGGATTTGAGTGAGAATGCAGGACCTGCCGCGACTTGGTCGAGATGAACCAGCCGGGTTGGTTGGAGACTCTTTGTGAGTACGATAGAGGTTTTTACCTCGAATTGATTATGTCGCAAGTCGAGGATGATGTCTTTGTAGTGACCTATACATTACGAAATAAAGGGCCCATTAATAGAAGCAAGTTACGGCGGGGCCAAAGCGCCACGATGTTTGATTGCAGCGATGGATGGAGTTCTCCCTGGTTGAGAGGGAGTGTTAAATTTGGACAACTAGGTCCAAACTCCATCTTGTGATGCTCAGATGAAGATTCCAATATTTGTATTGGATTCCTCTTTCGGAGAGGTGTAAAATCGATATAAAATTGATTTTAATCTGATGAGCAGAACATTTATTTTGAATTTATTATTCATAATAAATTATATGTGCAGGTCGGCCTTAAGGTTTCACACCCCCAGTAGATGTGTCACACACCCCAATGATGGATATAAATACAGGCAAAGTTGGAGAGCATTTCACAACAACTCAACACACATCTTCTTCTCTCATTTGATTGAGTACGAGCTCCTTGGAGGACATTTCCAGCCCACACGTGTGAAGAAGAAGGAAGAATTTCTGTACGGCTGAGCTGAAGGACGAATTGCTGCGGCTAGGGTTTTGCTGGAAGTTTGACCAGCGTTGACTTTGGTCAACGCATGGTCCGAAAGGGCTGAAAATTGTTGGGAAGTTCGATTTTAGAAGACCGTACTGTTTGGCACAGAAATCGAGGTCAAAGGGTTGACCAAACTGCTGCTGCGTTGACTTTTAGCTTGCTGTCTTGCGTTGACTTTTCCGGACAACGTTGACTTTTTTGGAGTTGACTTGGGTTGACTCGGTTGCTGATTGGAGGACTGTTGTGACACATTCTGGGTTGGCTGACCAAGGAGACTTTGTTGGTTGAAGCATCCTGTTGACCGCCGTAACGCACCACCACATTTTTTTGTTTCTGGTTCGTCTTCTATAAGATCCACTTATATGTTCTATCAACATTTTACTTAACTATTTGTGTGATTGCTGTAAGAAAGTAAAGTTGCTT